>CM042696.1:211305982-211905982 GCA_023614405.1 Avena insularis | reverse complement strand
TCAGTGGCGGCGGTGCTGTGGAACTTTTTGTGGCTGGAGGCTTGATGATTTAGGGTTTTCGCATTGGGAGGCATCTTATAGGCGAAGAGGCAAGATCGGTGGGAGGCCAGGGGGCCCACACCACTTGGTGGCGTGGCCAGGGCTAGCCCACACCACCACATGGTGTGGCCGCCCTATGGCCCCTCTCTGTCTCGTCTATTAGCTCCGTGAATCTTCCGGTAAAATATCAACTTTGGCTTTTGTCCCATCCAATTCTGAGAATATTCATTTTCTGACTTTCCTGGAACCAAAAACCGCAGAAAACATGCAACTGGCACTATGGCATCTCGTCAATAGGTTAGTCCAAGAAAGTGTATAAAAAGTACTCCAAAGTGTGGACAAAACATAAGAAAGTAGATAAAACCAAGCATGGAACATCAAAAATTATTGATACGTTAGCAACGTATCACTTCCCCACGTTGTGGTTCCGATTGTGTGGAGAGCGACCAGATCTGGGGATAGTAGGTCCTTCGCGCAAGTGGTTGCAGATTTTCCGCCGATGATGGATCGTCGCTATCAGGGTCCGAGGAGATTTCCACCGTGTCGTCAAAATTGACTTGTTCCCTATGTGAACAGATCGAGATTTTATGATGACGCAGGTCATCAGTTAGGTGACAGACATCTTCCAAATGCACAGCGTCGGGATGGGGGTTGGATCAGGGAGCAGGAGCGACGCAGGGAGGAGGAACATCGATGGGAAGATGATCGTCTGGAAGATGAGCGGAGGCGGATGGAAGACGAGGCAAGGGCTGAGAACCGCAGGCATGATGAAGTGGCAAGGGAGGAGCGGGTGGATGCCCAGCAGCGAGAAGATCTGGCAAGGGAGAGAGCTCTCGTAGAAGCTAGTCGCAGGGATGAGGAACAAGCCCGGAATCGTAGAAGGTGGAGCCATAGACTTGAGATGCACAGAGACTCGCAATCCACGGCGTCAGATTCATCCTTCCTGGGAAGAACAAGTAATTCTGCTGATACATCATCTTGTTGTCCTGCTCCTATGTTCGCACGTACTGTGGAACAACCTCCTATGATTAGAAATCCCATGGCTGCTTCTGCTACTGTGAGTATATCGAGGCACCTGGTACTATTCCTCCGGTGCGTACCAATCCGTCCATCAGTGTGCCTAGTTCGATTCATGTGAGCACACCATCTGCTGCAGGTAATTTTACTTCTACCGCCCCTTTGGTCAGTCAATCTGCGGTTGTGGCCACAACGCTGGTGGGGTCCTCTGTACCTGCACCGGTGGTCAGTGTGCCTGTGAATCAGCAAGCGGTTGTGGATGTTAGCAATTTTCCTATGACGAATCTGGCTGTGACTGATGAACAAGAGTGTGAATATTGTGGGAAGAATCACAATATTTTGGTCTGTCAAGATAGGAAACCATGAGAATATGTACCTTTGTTCTTTGGGAGTACTGATTTCGACCAGGGTTTCCATTCGATTCCAGTGACTGAATCTTCTATTCAGTCTATGGACAATCTGAATTTGGCTCATATTACTGTTGTCAGGGGGATGCCACTAGGAGGGATCTTGAGAAGGAATTTCAGGCTTGGGCGGATTCAGTTGGCTCTGGATGGAGGTTTAATGCTAGACCTATCAATGATGTGGAATTCCTAATGAGGTTTCCCTCTATGAAATCTATTGATGACTTCCATTTTGGTAAAGTGATTTATGAAAACAATTCCTGATGCAGTGATTGAATTGTCAAAGTCGTCTGGGGATTTGGAACCAGTGGAATGGATGGAGGAAGCCTGGTTTAGAATAGTAGGCATTCCTATGAAATATAGAGAGAAATCGATTGTTTTCTATGTAGCTTCTCTGATAGGCAAGCCTCTGGGGATGGACAAGAGCAGTCTTAGGAATCTGGACTATGTCAGGGTGAAGGTAGCATGTTTGGATGTCGCTCTGGTACCTAACGCAAGAGGGTAGAAATGAAAGGTGGTATTTATGAATTCAAATATACCAGGGAGATTTTTGCCCCTGATGCAGTACCATCTATCCCTATCTCTATTGATTTGGGTGGGGAGAATACTCAGTCCAACCTTAATGCTCCTGTGGATGGCAACAGACCGTTACTTACATTGACTAATGAGGAGAGGGATGAAACTGGTTCAGGTGTAGATGCTACTGCAACTGGGGGAATATCAGAGCAGGTCAGGTTAACAGGGACCTCCCACAATATGCTGATTGGGAAAAAGGGAAAGGTCCTAGAGAGGAGGATGAGAATTCTGCAAATACAGGGGATATGTCCTTTGGTGCTAGGGTGGCTCAAGTATGGCCTAGAGGTAGTTCTGCAGGGGGAATAGTGATCAGGGACAACAATGAGACAGTTGGCAACAACCCCAATCAGCAGGTGGGGGGAGATGCTGGTAATACTAGACATCAAAGGGATGTGGGTGTCCAAATTCAGGATCAGGTGATGGGTGAAGTGCATATGGAGGTTACTCAAGCTATAGGCCTCAAGATATAGGGGCAGTGGTTAACCCTGATGACCCTGCTAGGGGAGGATAAACTGTCGAAGATTTTGTGCAAGATCTGTTGCAGAACAAGAGTAGTGATAAGTATTATGAACACAAAAAAATGTTAGGTGATGTCACCTGCTGGAGCAAATTGAGGAGGAGCAAGGTGGAGCAGAGGAAGATGGTGATAGTAGGGATGAAGGATTTGAAGATTCTGCTGCTTCATCTGCTAAAAGTGGAGCTTATGAGGAGAATAATCCACCTACTATTCAGGTGCCACTTGCTAGGGTGGAGTTGGAGCAGAAACAAGAACAAGTGGTGATGCAGGTGGGATCTTCACAGCCTGAAGTTTTGACCTAGGAGAGCCAGGGTTCACAGCAGGAGGCTCAGGGGAAAAATGTTGAAAATGCTAAGGTGGATGTTGTTGATCCTTCAATTAGAATGAGTGAGAGGCTAGCCAATCAGGGTGGGTCTTCAAATATGAATGAGAATTCCATGGCTCAAGCTTCACAGAGAGATCTATCAGGTACTAACTTGTCTTTCTTTAATTCCTTTGTTGTGCTGGATGATGAGGACATTATTAGTAGGGCTTTAGAAATGGGAGTGGAACACTCATCCTTAAATTTTGAGTTTATTAATTCTTTGAAAGATTTAGAAATTGCTAGACACAAGCTAGCTGATAAGAAAAAAGATGATCTTAATGAAGTTGTCGATCAGAGGGAGCAGGTGGAGTATCTTGAGTGGAGAGATGGTGAGGAATATGATGTAAATTTTACCCCTGTGATATCTAGGAAAATAAAAAATGAGATAGTCAGTTGGCAATGTGAAAAAGGACAGAGCAAGTTAAATGCAGCTGCTGTGAAGGTTAACAAATATCACCCTATGAGTGGTGTTGTAACCGGAACAAGAGAAAGGAAAAAAGTATCATGATAGGTTTCATTGTAAATTGTAGGGGTGTGGGTAAGAAAGGTATGAGTTCTTATCTGATGAATCTGATTCAGAGGGAACACTTGGATTTTATTGGTTTACAAGAAACGATGAAAAAAGAATATTTTGTTGAGTTTTTCAGGAAAATTGATCCTATGAATCAATTTTCCTGGAGTTGGTTGCCTTTTGTGGGGAATTCTGGTGGTATCCTGGGGGGCCTACATTCCTCCAGGTTTGACAATTGTGAATCTTCGGTTGGGAAATTCCATGTTAAGATGAAAGTTTTCGATATTAGCAAGCAGACGTATTGGCATCTGGTGGTGATTTATGGGGCTGCACAGGAGGAACACGAAGAAGAATTTTTGATCGAATTGGCAGATGTGTGCAGGGACCAAACCCTTCCATTGCTGTTGGGAGGTGATTTTAATATTATGAGATTTGTTTCTGATAAAAATAAGAACCATGTCCTAAGTACATGGAGTCATATTTTCAATTCCATAATCAATGGTATGAGAGAATTGCAGATGTCAGGTGGGCAATATACTTGGTCTAATAATCAGGTTATTCCTACCCTAGAGACACTGGATAGGATTCTTGTTTGTCAAAAACGGGAAAACTTGTTTCCCTTAAAGATAGTGCATAAGTTGACTAGAGAGATTTCTGATCATAGTCCTCTAATTTTGGATACTATGGAAGGGCAAGCATGAGGGAACAAATAATTTAGATTTGAAAAAAGTTGGCTAGGGAATGCTGAGTTTCTAGAAAGAGTTAAGAAGGTTTGGAATAAACCTATCAGAAGCAAAAAACAGTTTGGATAGGTTGCAAAAAAAACATAAAAGTGTCAGGTATGATTTGAAAGGGTGGGGGCTCATATCAGTGGCCAAGAGAAAAAAACATAAAACAATTGAGTGAAGAGCTGCAAGAGCTAGAGGATATTGAGGAACTCATTTTACTCAATAAAGAGCAACATATCAGAAAAGCTCAATCTCAGCAGGAATTGTTGGAAATATATGAAAAAGAAGAACAATATTGGCAGCAGAGGTCAAGAGATAACTGGCTATTGAAAGGTGACATCAATACCGAATATTTCCATAGGGTGGCAAATGGAGTTAGGAGGAAAAAAATGATTTTCTCTATGCAGAATGGGGAAGGACAAATTCAGGGGATCTATGATCTCCTGAAGCATGCCACTGAGTATTATAAAAATTTGTTTGGCCCTACAGATGGTTTTTCTATTAGGTTGTCAGATGACAATTGGATTGATGGGGAAAAGCTCAATGATCTGGATAGAGAGAGCATGGGGAGACCTTTTTTAGAGGAGGAAATTAAAGATGTGATTGAGCAGATGGAGAAGAATAAAGTTGTTGGGCCTGATGGTTTGCCTGTAGAATTCTATCAATTCTGCTGGCAAATTATCAAACATGATGTTATGGATATTTTTGAGGATTTTCCTTCCCATAAAATTTATCTGGCCAGTATCAATTATGGGGTCATCACTTTGCTGCCAAAAAGTGAGGATGCTGACATCACACAAAAATTTAGACCTATATGCCTATTGCAAGAGATTTTCAAGATTTTTACAAAAGCCTTGACGATTAGAGCTAAACCTATGATGCATAAACTGATTGAAACCTGTCAGACAACTTTCATCAAAGGAAGATATATAGCTGATGGTGTCACTCTATTACATGAGATTTTGAAGGAGGCTAAAGTTCAGAAACAACAAGGTGTGATACTGAAATTGGATTTTGAAAAAGCATATGATAAGGTTAACTAGGAATTCTTATTTCATTGCTGTAAACAAAAAGGGTTCAGTGATGATTGGCTGATTTGGCTAAAAAGTGCTGTTACTCAGGGGACCTTCAGTGTGAAAATTAATGGAGAGGTGGGGCCGTATTTTGGAATTTTTAAAGGGGTAAGGCAGGGTGATCCTTTTCCCCTTTCCTGTTCAATATGGCAGGGGACTGTTTGGCCAAGATGGTGCTGAATGCAAAGGTAGGTGATTTGTTCACAGGGCTAGCTAATAACCTGTTTGAGAAAGGGATAGCCATTTTGAAGTATGCTGATGATACTATTATGTTCATTAAAGATGATGTGGAGGGTGCCAAGAATTTGAAAGTGTTGTTATACTTGTTTGAGGCAATGTCTGGGCTCAAGATTAATTTTGAATAAAGTGAAGTGATCATGGTTCTGGAAGATGATACAAAGCTAGAGATGTATGCTACTCTTTTTAACTGTCAGACAGGAGAATGGCCTATCAAGTATCTAGGCCTTCCTGTATGTGGCAGGAAATGTTCTGTAGCTGAGATGAGATTCATTGGAGAAAAAATGGGTAAAATATGGATGGATGGATGGGAGGTGCCCTTTCTGTGGGAGGCAAATACATCAAGATTACTTCTTGTGTGTCCAGTGTGGCAGTGTATCCTATGTCTATTTTCCTCTTACACAAAACAAATGTAGAAGAAGTTGAGAAACATACTAGATCTTTCTTCTGGTATGGTAAAGCAGGAAAGAAGAAATATCAGCTTGTCAAGTGGAAATATATTTGCAGACCAAAGAAGAAAGGGGGTCTAGGTATAAAAAACATTAGAATTTTTAATATCAGCCTTCTGTGCAAGTGGTGGTGGAGATTGGAATTTTAAAAAGTTCCTTGGCAAATGTTTCTAAGGAAAAAATACCTGGGAAGTGGGGGATTTTTCTAATTAAGCATAAACAAAGTGACTCTGACTATTGGTCTGATTTGTTGAAAGTTAAGGAAATTTATATGGCTGGGAGGAGGATGGTGGTTGGAAATGGTCTGAGAACAGATTTCTGGGGGGATGCATGGTGTTTGGATATTCCTTTGAAAAGTAAATTTCCTGAGCTATTTGATATATGTCGATAGCAGAATATAACTGTTGCTGAGATGGCTGGAAGGAACTGGTAATGTTCTTTCAGAAGATGGTTAATCAGGGATAACCAGGAACAATATAGGGGAATGCAGGTGCTGCTAGGTGATATTTCTCTGTCTGAAGAAACTGACAGGCCTAGGTGGTTGTGGACAAAAATAGGGGTGTTCAGTGTCAGGTCGACGTATAACCATTTGGCGAATGGTGGGATAGATAGAAGTTTTAAACACTTGTGGAAAGCCAAAATTCCTCTGAAAATCAAGATTTGGTTATGGCTCATTTGGCATAATGCAATTCCATCCAAAGATAACATGAAGAGGAGAAAGTGTACTGGTGACTCAATGTGTAGGTTCTATGACCAAGAGGAATCAATTGGTCACCTTTTCTTCTCTTGTCCTGCTGCTAGATATGTTTGGAGTGTGGTGGCGAGATCTGTGGGTGCTAATACTAGACCTGGATCCTTTTCACAGTATTTTTTCTGGATCCTTAACTACTTGGCTGTGAGTCGCAATATTCAAATTACATTCGTGGCAGCTATTTGTTGGGCAATCTGGAATCTTAGAAACAGAGCATGTTTTGACCACAAGTTGATTAAGTACCCGGTTGATTTAGTGATGTATGCTTGTGTTTTTATGAAACATTGGGCAGGTCTTCATGATGCTGAAGAAGGGGAGATGTTGAGGGAGGGAGCAGAGATGCTGCAGAGGAATGCGTTGGCGGATGCGGAAGCCATGGACACAACCAGAGTGCCTCTCCTAGGACTGCCATCTACCAGCCGCAAGCGACCCAGGTCTCCATTCGATGAACAGGAGGACGATTGAGGGATTCTCTTCCCATCTGCATGGTGTGGGAAAGCAAAAAAATTATAGAAAAGGGGATGATGTCTTTTGGCCACGAAGTGATCACGCTGTTGATGTGCTATTTTCATGTTCCTTGTAGTGTTTTGTTAGTTCTGGTCTTAAAACACTAGCCTCGCTATGGCGGTGATCTTGCGTCTCCCCCTTCTTGCTGTCTTCATTTTGTGGTTTGAACATCTTGGTGTGTAGTAGCTTTTGTGGTTGTAGTTTGCTGTGGGGTGGCTCCCAGGATCTTGAACCTGATGTGATGTGGTCTGTGGTTTTGTTCCGTTATCTGTTGATAGTGGAACCCGACCCCTATTTTGTGGGGGTTGTATGGGAAAAAAAGTAGAGTAGTTTTGGACCTGCACAGAAATGTATGGGTGTTGTAAAGTTCGTATAGTTTTGACTAGGTGTTTTGATACCCGTATTGTATGTAAAAGCTTGCTAGCTTGTGTGTTTTTCGAGTGACTTGTATTAGCAGTGCCTTTTCGTTAGCCTGGCATGTGCTTATCTCAGCACCTTTCCAACCTGCTAGATGAGTTGCAGCTAGGTTGGGGTTTCTCATGGGTTTGATTAATAGTATGCCAGCTACTTAGGTTACTGTGTTGCTCGTGTGACAAGGTAAACAGGGTGGCGCAGCCCTCGAGTGTAAAATAGTAATGTAAAAAAGCAAAAACACGAGGTTGGAGGCACTTAGCTTTATTTATTTGTAGAATATTAGGGGGTACAATGTTTGGCTAAGTAGCCTGGCTTTGTATCCTTATTGACAAAGGAAAAACATATAAGGGTAGAAACAACACAGTTGCGCGACGTTCCAGGGGTTGGAGTATCCGACTCCACTCTCTATGTCCTTTAGGCGATAGGCGCCACCTAGAATTACTTAGGTAATCACATAGGGTCCCTCCGAGGGGGACTCGAGCTTGAGATGTCCTTTTTGCTTTAGTCAGAAGACAGGGTCTCCTTCGACGAAGGAACTTGGTCGTAGTCATCGGCTGTGGTAGTTGCGGAGGCTCTGCTGATAGATCATGG
Organism: Avena insularis; assembly: GCA_023614405.1. NCBI lineage: Eukaryota > Viridiplantae > Streptophyta > Magnoliopsida > Poales > Poaceae > Avena > Avena insularis. The sequence goes on along the minus strand of CM042696.1, from coordinate 211,897,804 downwards.
ATCACTCCGCCACAATCTCACGTGCTTCGTTGAGGAGGTCAACAGAGTCTTTGAGTGCGGTTGTTGACTTAGCCTCGCTGTATGCCACGACCCTTGGGGATTTATAGCATACTTTTGCAGGTAGCACTGCCTCGACGCCATGTACCATGAAGAATGGAGTGTAGCATGTGGCGCTGTTTGGAGTTGTGCGCAGACTCCATAGTACTGATGGTACCTCCTCGAGTCAGCACCCAGCCGCTCATTCGAGTGGCATGAGGAGCCTTTTCTTGATGCCGTTGTAAACAAGGTCGTTGTCCTTCTCGACTTGACTGTTGGTCTGGGGGAATTCTACTGAAGCATAGCTGATGCTGATTTCCAGGTTTTCGAAGAAATCCTAGAACTCGACCGAAGTGAAGTTCGTCCCGTTGTCGGTGATGATGTTGTGTGGAACCCCGAACCTGTAAATGATGGACTCGAAGAATTTGACGGCTGTGGCGCCTGTCTGATTTGTCACCGACATGGCCTCGATCCACTTGGTGAACTTGTTGACTGCAATGACGAGGAAAGTGTAACCTCCTAGTGATGACTTTTGTAGCTTCCCGACCATGTCGAGTCCCCATGGCATGAAGAGCTAGGCTACAGGTATTGGCCTAAGCTCCACACCAGGGGCGTGTGGTTTGTCCACAAACCTTTGGCAGGCGTTGCACTTTTGGACGATGTCCTTGGCATCACGCATTGCTATTGGCCAGTAGAAACCAGCTCGTAGAGCCTTGGCAACGAGGGCGAGGCTCCCGGCGTGATGGCCTGATACCTTCGATCCGGATTACAGATGTAGTATAGCTTCTTTTTCCCTAGTAGACCTAGGTTATCAAATCCTCGGAAGTGAATGCACAGTGAAGTTACTTTAATGGACCTTCGGGAGTTTTAGAATTGTTTTTGTGTTTTTACCAGACCAATAGCTTGCATCTTTTTGTTGTTGTTGATGATGGAGAGAGAGGGCCTAGGGCATTCGGTTTCACCTGTAGCTGTGCAAAACATCTGATGGGAATAAAATATAGAAATAAAGTATGCGTGTACTTGTTAGAGCAAGATAAATGATATGTGGGCAGTGCATCCATAATTACTATTGCCTCCGCAACCTCTTATAGCAATAACCTACTAGTCTCATCCATAGAAGAAAGAGAACTAATGATATGCATAATGATGTCACCGTTAATCCCACCCCTTACATACAGCCATACCACCCCTTCTGTCACTAGGGTTCCCAACCTGCAGATCAGCCATGACTCATACTCCCTATACCTGGCTCAACCCTCGGGGTCTTGGGTACCTGACAAGTCCTTGGATTGAGACAAGAGAGGATACAATAATCATCATGTCATACAAACTAATACACGATCCCATCTATGATAAATAACATGCACAATTGCTACATTGCTAGGCCGCAGTCCTTAGCGCAAGGAGAATTATTCACACATAGAGATGAGATCAACAATCACAAACATTGTAATGAAAATAATAAGATTGATAGCAATAGTCTTACAATGTCACCAATCGGAGAAGAAATCTACTATTACAAGTGGTGGAATATGGCTATGGAGATGGAGAAGGGTTTGGAGATCTGGAGGCGGCTGGTGATCTGTGGCAGAGACTTTTGGCGAGGTCTATCTTGTTTTATCGTCGCCCAAGGCTTCTTTATATAGGGGTCCCTTCACGAAAGTTGTTCTGTTTGACCTAACGGTGATGGCGCCAACTATACGACCGGAGCTATACAGCCGGAATTTCTGCTCTAGTCGTATAGTTGGTCGTTAAAGCGTTTGCCTCCGTTCTTTGGCTCCTGGTTTCTTCTGGTTGTTGGAAATCTCGTATCTTTGACTTTAATGTAGTGATTCCCTCCTTTAAATGACATTATATGTGCAGGAAAAATATAAAAGAATGGATTGCATACCCCTCTGAATATTAGCATTAGTGGCAGGGTTTAGAGAGATATTTCATCAAAAATATGAGTAATATCCAGTTTAAATGTGGACGTAGATGGCTATATTTCAGAGCCATCATGGCCGCAGGTGCCTTCATGTATCTCGAGGAGGACGGCTCTTCTGTCGCCATTGGAGACACATTGTTGAAGGACACCTATGATGTTGTGCTTGTACAGATCACCGTTGATGATGGTGAAGGCTTTTGAGCGTCGCACTATGTGTTGTGCGTATGTTAGATCGTCTGGCAGCCGTTTGCTGAGCAAGTATGTGATGTACGTATGTGTCCAGGATGGCTCGATGAGCATGACTTCCTTGGGGCCTTCGAGTCCTTTGGGTTCTTGTTCTTCGTCGTCTAGTTTTTCGAGTCCTCCAGGTGGCGCAGCCCCCGAGTCCTTGAATGTGCCAGCTGGTTGCTCTAGAGCCTTTGGCATGATGGAGCACTCATAAGTGTGCTCCAGGAAGACTCCGAGTGGTACCGGAGCGCTGGTGGAGCCTATGTTGGCGAGTGTATCTGCCTCCTCGTTACTTTCACGGCCTACGTGCCGCAGCTCACAACCGTTGAAATCTCATTCGAGTGCGTCATAGAGGTTGCGGTAGGCGATCATGTTGTCGCTCAGGGCGGCGCACTGGTTCATGGTTTGATCTACCACAAGTTTGGAGTCGCCGTAGATGATGAGTCACGTGGCGCCGCAAGCCTTGGCCATCCGCACTCCATGGAGCAGGGCCTCATATTCAGCTTCATTGTTGGAGGCACATAATTGCATCCGTAGAACATACCTCATCTTGTCGCCCTGTGGCAACATTAGGATGACACCTGCGCTAGCTCCTTCTCGACTTTTTGATCCATCGAAGTGCATTGTCCATAGGCAGGACATATCTAGTGTGTCAGGGAGCTGGTTTTCCATCTAGTGGACCAGGAAATCTGGGAGTAGTGCAATTTAATCGCGTCTTGCTTCTCGTATGTGATGTCTCGTGGAGATAGCTCGATCCCCCAAAACGCGACCCGTCCGGTGGCATCGGGGTTGTTGAGGATGTGCCCCAGTGGAGCATCGTTCCCCACAATGATGGGGTGCTCTTGGAAGTAGTGGCGCAGTCACTAGGCCGTCATGAAGACGCCGTATGCTAGCTTCTGATAGTGCGGGTACCGCTGCTTCACCGGTGTGAGCACCTCACTGAGGTAGTAGACTGGGCGTTGCACCCTGTGGACTTTGTTCTCCTCGCCTTGTTCCACTACCAGTACAGTACTGACCACCTGGTTGGTGGCAGAGATGTATAGCAACCTGGGCTCCTTTTCTCTGGGTGTCACCAGTACTAGCAAGGTGGAGAGTAGATGCTTGAGGTCTTCAAATGCTTCTTGCGCTTCTTCTGTCCACTCGAACTTCTCGGATTTGCGGAGAAGTTGGTAAAACGGCAATGCCTTCTCACCCATTTGACTGATGAATTGACTGAGCACCACGATTCGCCTAGCTAGCTGTTGGACACCTTTTACGTTATTCGGCTTCTCCATGGCCAGTATGGCCTTTATATTCTTCGGGTTTGCCTCGATTCCCCTCCCAGAGATGGAGTACCCGAGTAGTTGCCCCGACAGTACGCCGAAGGTGCATTTTTCTGGATTTAGCTTGATCCGGTAGCGGTCGAGGTTGTCGAAGGTCTCGCGGAGATCGTCGAGTAATGAGGCCTCCTCCTTGGTTTTGACGATGATGTCGTCGACGTAGACTTGGATATTTTGGCCAAGTTAGCTCTTGAGGTAGGCATGCATACACCGCTGGTAGGTGGCTCCTACGTTCTTCAGCCCGAAGGGCATTGTTGTGTAGCAAAAGACACCGAAAGGCGTGATGAAGGCCATTTTCTCCTGGTCCTCTTCCTTCATTCGAATCTGGTGATAGCCTGAGTAGGCATCGAGGAAATAGAGGCGCTCCCATCCCGCGGTAGAATCGATTATTTGGTCGATCCGCGGTAATGGGAAGTGATCCTTTGGGCAATGCTTATTCAGAGAAGTGAAGTCCACACACATCCGCAGGATATCCGTGTCCTTTTTAGGAGCAAGCACGAGGTTTGCTCCCAGGTGCTCTTGATACATTGCAAATTTATCTATAATTTTTGATGTTCCATGCTTGGTTTTATCTACTTTCTTATGTTTTGTCCACACTTTGGAGTACTTTTCATATGATTTCTTGGACTAACCTATTAACAAGAGCCATAGTGTCAGCTGCATGTTTCTGTTGTTTTTGGTTCCAGGAAGTCAGAAAATGAATATTCTCGGAATTGGATGGGACAAAAGCCAAAGTTATTATTTTACCGGGGGACACTTGGAGCCAGACTACGAGACGGAGAAGGGCCAGAGGGCGGCCACACCACCTGGCCGTGCAGCCAGGCTTGGCCCGCGCTAGGGGGGTGGTGTGGCCAGCCCAGGCACCCCCTCGGCCTATCCTTCCGCCTATATATTGCCTCTGATACGGAAACCCTAAGTACCCTATCAAAATTCCATGAAAGAGTCTGTAGCCGCCATCATCTCCATCCCTAGATTGGGAGGGATTTGAAGTTCTTCCTGGCATCCTGCCGAAGAGGGGAATTCACCCTGGAGGCCTTCTTCATCATCATGCAAGCCTCTGGTGTGATGCGTGAGTAGTTCATCTCTGGACTACGGGTCCATGTAGTAGCTAGATGGCTGGTTCTCCTCCTTTGTGCTATCATGTTTAGGTCTTATGAGCTCCGTTCATGATCAAGATCATCTATTTGTAAATCCTGCATCTTGTGTTTACGAGGATCCGATTGATATTGAGATGCTATTTCAGATTGATTATTGATTCTATCATGTCTTTGTTATTTGTGATCTTGCATGCTTTCCGTTGTTAGTAGCTATCTTGGCCAAGTAGATGCTAGCAACTCCAAGAGTTAGTATTTATGCTCGATAGTGGGTTCATGCCTCTGGTAATCTGGGGAAGTGACAGAAATTTCTAAGGTACTAGATGTGCTGTTGCTACTAGGGAGAAAACATCAATCCTTTGTTCATAGAACAATCGTATTGTTTACTTTACACGCAATTCGTAATGCAATTATCTGTTGCTTCCAACTTAATACTGGAGGGGGTTCGGATGACAACCTGAAGGTGGATTATTAGTCATAGATGCAGTTGGATGGCGGTCTATGTATAATGTTGTAATGCCCAATCGAATCTCAAAGGAGTCAAGATGATTAGTATATTCTTTTATGCTTTCTCGATGTTTGGCAATTGCCCCGCTGTAATTTGTTCACCCGGCATGTTATCTATCTTAAGGAGATCCACCTCTAGTGAACTATGGACCCCAGTCTTTTCTTTTACATTCAATCTACAATCAATCTGTTTACTGCTTTGTGTTTAGTTTCTACAAACTATTACTTCCTTCCATCCGATACATTTAATCCCTTGTTTTCAGCAAAACCGGTGAGATTGACAACCTCATCGTAAGTTGTGGGCAAAGTTCTGTGGTTGTGTTGTGAAGGTCTCCACGTTGCTACTAGCATCGGTAGTGCGCCCTGCCAGGGCTCAGCTAGCAACACCTTTGGGGTGTTTCCTTGCTCCTACTGGATTGATAACCTTGGTTTCGTACTGAGGGAAAACTTGCTGTTGTGCTCATCATACCTTCCTCTTGGGGTTCCCCAACGAGCTCGATATATTTTGGGCCATCAAGCTCTCCTTGATCTTTCGTATGAAGTTGGCATCGAGGAGTCTGTTCACTTCCATTGGCTCTAACAGTCAATGTATCGTCTGCTTCACTGATCTAGCTTCGGGGTTCATGTTGAGTGAGTGCTCGGTGAATTCCCTCAGGACTCCTGGCATGTCCTTTGGACACCAGGTGAATATTTCATAGCACTCATAGAGTAATTCGACGAGCGTGAGTTCCTACGCAGAACTCAAGTTGTTGCCGATGAGGGCCGTCTTGGTCGGGTCCGTTGGATGGACCTGGACTGCCTTAGTGTGCACTAACGAGTTGAAAGATTGATCGGGTGCATTTTGCTTACTAGGGGGAGGAAGACTATTGTCTGTCGACTCCTTCAACCTTGCCAGCTCCTCATGCATCCCGAAGGATTGGGAGATTCTTTTGAATTCCCTGACGCAGCTATCTGACTTGGCGAAGTTTCCGCTGATGGTGATGATGCCGTTCGGTCCTGGCATATTCATATGCAGGTAGGCGTAGTGGGGCACTACCATGAACCTCGCGAATGCGACACGTCCGAGGATGCAATGGTACCGTGAGGGCCAGTCGATGACTTTGAATTCCAGGTGTTCTCGCCTGAAGTTAGCTGGTGTGCCGAAGATGATGTCTAGGTTAATCTTGCCCAAGGGGTATATACACCTTTCCCTAGGACGATGTCATGGAACATTGTGTCCGAGGCCTCTAGACAAGAGGGTGGGATCCGCAATGCACACAAGGTGCTAGCGAACATCAGGTTGATGTCGCTGCCGCCATCCATGAAGATGCGACTCATTTCAAATCCTCCAATTGTGCCTCAAGCACCAGGGGACAGTGACCTGGGCGAGATACTTGACATGGATGACCGCGCTTGTCGAAGGTGATGCAGGACTCGCACCCACTGAGGTACTCAATGGTTGAGGGTGGAGAGTTGATCACCAAATTGACTTCGCGGGTGATTGATTTTTGCACCCGATTTGATGGGCGTCCTTTTTGGATCATGCCCATATTCCCCAGCACTCATGGGTACTGCTCGCCTCCATTGTTCTATGTTGGCGCAGTCGCAGGTGGTGGCCCGGGTGGTGGTGGTGGCGCTCCATGAGCCACAACACCTAGCACAACTCCGTAACCCTGGTTTATCACGTCGCGATTCATCTAGGCGAGGCCTTTGTGGATCTTGAGGAATTCACGGTATTCCTTTAGGAGGTGGCTGAAATTTTTCTTGCTGTCGTGCTTGTCGATGTAGAAGTGGACGTTGTAAGGTCCAGATAGTTTGTCCTGGATAGACATTTTAGGTGATTCATCGTGGGTTCGGTGTTGCCATACCTGCGTGGTCTTCCTGTTGTTGCGGTATCCTCCACTACGATATCCTCTACTGCAGTTGCCATCGTCGCGTCTATTGGCATAGCCAGCCGCAACCATGTCGACTTCTTCGCGGTCGTCATAACCATGCATCCAATGTTTTCCTCGACGATGGCGTCTACAGCCAAGATCATCGTCGTCTGAATGGATAGGTTGTTTTTCATTAAGTCCTCTCCATCAGCCCACCGATTCGCGATCTCCATCAGGTGGTCAATTGTTTTGGGCTTCAAGTGGCCTAGCTGCTCTCTGAGCTTTCTGTGGCGTATGCCGCCGTTGAATGCGTTGATTGCGTGGTCCTCGGAGATGTCCTCTGCAGAGTTTTTAATGATGGACCACCTCTAGATGTAAGAGCACAGTGACTCGCCGGGCTTTTGGTAGTAGCTCCTTAGCTCTTCGATTGATGCAGACCTTTTGTAAGTGCCCTTGAAGTTTCACATGAAGCTATATACCAGCTCGTCCCAGCCGTGGATTGATCCGCGAGGGAGGCTATTAAGCCATGCATGGGCAGCGCCCTGCAGCTGCAGCCGGAGGCATTGCATTGCTCGTGGTTCCGCCGTGCAGCCTGACGAAGGAGATGTGATCCTCTAGATAGATCTTTGGATCCTAGAGGCCATCAAACTTCAGGTTCTCTTATGTGAGTTTGAACCCCTTCGGCATTCTCTTTTGCCGTATGGCTCTACTGAAGTAGCTAGCGCTGCAGAGCTCTGTTCCATCATCCTCCGAGTCTGTCGAGAAGGCGCTCCTCGCATGCATCTTGTCGACCTTGCGTTGCGTGATGTCATCACGCGCATCGTAGTTGTGGTCATGTCAACGTGAGCAGCGTCGCCGTGACAAGTCATGTTTGTTGTTGCTAGAGGAGGAGGGAAAGTAATACTTGGACAGATCCTTACTTTTCCTCGGCTCCAGCACTGGATCCTTGGTGAGCGCAGCTTCGACCAATCCTAGGCCCGCGATCGTAGATCAGTGCATGGCGGATCATGGATCCCCAGCTGGTGGCTGGTCGATAAGAAGGTACATGGTGGCTGCCGTCACCGCTACATGTGGTGTCTTGGGGAGCACGTTACCCCTTGAATCCACTGTCATGGATGAGAATTCGAGGACTCGAGTGGCCTCTTCTCGCTCCCTATCGGTGAAGTGAGCCAGTCGAGAGCGTCTTCTGGCAGCTGCATGATCATTGCCTCTAGAGGAGAATCCTCCGATGGAGGAGAGCGCAGCTCGTCGGAGGCTCGACTCGTCCACCACCCTTCTGCACTCGTCGAGTTGGGCGATCACTTGTTGCTGGCGCTTGAAGTCCTCCATGAGAAGCTAGTGATAACCCATCAGCATTTGTTGCGATGAGTTTGGTGGTAGGGGGTTGCCCCGTAGGGCCTCCCTACAGCGGTCCCACTCAGCATCGCTGAGCTCGATCAGTTGTCGTTCGTGGGCACGTTCACCTGTAGGGAGGTGTGGCTGATCTTCTTGGACGGGACCGACGATGGGGGTCGGTTTGTTGGCCCGTTGTTATTGGGGGCGCCATTGGAGGCGCCGCCGTTCGCGACTAGGATGCCACTATGGGTGCTGTTGTTTTCCTGAGTGCCGCTGCCGCTACCGCCCGTATTGATTACGACACACATGTAGTGGCTGGGGAAGTTGTTGCTCCCGCACCTCTCAGATCCAGAGTCATAGGCTTCATATTCTGTTTCCAGATCGCCTAGATCAGATTCGCAACTGCTGTTGCCGTCCATATTTTCGACTAATGTCGAGGCATTGAGTTCACTTAGCGTGCTAATTGATGGTGGGAACCACGACGCAAGGGAAATCGCAAGAGCCTTCGGCTGATCAGGGAGGCGAAGTGTGCCCAGCTGACCAACTTGGAAGCGTAAGCTCCCGATCGCCAAGACGATCCTGTTGCCTACAGACTCGAAATCCAGGCGAGTTGCCGGTGCGTGAATGGTGAAGTCGAGGGCGCTAAAAAGGAGGTGAGTCTCCACTGCTGTGAAGTTGTAGATCGCAGTTGATGGGGCCAAGGAAGCCGCAACATCAGCATTCCCGTTTCCCACAGACAACGCCAATTGACGAGGGGTTAACTCATCAATGTCCATCATTGATGGACTTAGGTTCGTGGAAGTGGGGAGCGCTGGACGCATCGATCGGCTAGCAAACAAGCACACAAGTGACACAAGGTTTACCCAGGTTCAGGACTCGTAGAGGACCCTACTCATGCTTGTCTGCTCTTGATTACGAGGGAGTCAAAGATTACAATGGTGCGCAGATGCAATCTGGCGGTGTGTATGCAAGGGTGTATGCGTTGGTCCTCCTCGTTGCCCCCTCCTGCCTTTATATAGAGAGGCCAGGTCTCGGGGTAGCAGATCGAGTTGGTTACAAGCTAGGGTTTTCTTTTAAGTTTCTAGCTATACTTCGCCATGTCCTCAAGAAGTTGAACGTCCAACGGTCCACCCAAATCTTTGTTCGGCTTCATTTGCACCGTGTACTCCCTCTTGGGCTGAACCGTATAGGCTAATTTTAGGTACTTGTAAGTTATACCCACTTCAAGGGGGCTCACAAATCCTACTCCATAACTATGGGGTTAACCCTTAATAGTAGTGAATCACGGGTGTCTTGCCTAAGACGATTACTATTGCGGTTATGAGGGGTGAAATATAAGATGGCTTGTCTTTGATCATCTACTTTGGAGATCCTCTCATACATATGCATAAAGAAAGTCATGGATATATCATAATCATGAATTACACAATTTCTAGTGGTGGATCCTACACTCATCGAGAACTCGTTAGTCATATTGCAACTCCCACAATCACACTCGCATGTTCTTGTTTACTCTAGTAATTTACTTTGTTCTTGTTTACTTTTGTACTCAATCGAACACACACTTTATACACTCTTTCTTTGAATTAGATATAACTTACAATTACTCTCTAGTGAATAGTAAAGAGGGCATAAATACCTCTACCAATATCTCTCTATAGTTTGATACTCTTACTTTGAAACTAGCTATAAACAATCTATGAACTTGCAGTCATCAAACTATTTTCTGGCGTCGTTGCTGGGGAGCTAAGAACTTTTGGTCTTTGTCTTTAGTTACTAGTTTATTATTGTTATACTAAAGTTTTCTACAACCTTCAAGTTATTTCTGTTTATTTATTTTTGTTTTATTGATTTTACTTATTTGAAAAGAACAAAAAATATATAAAACCAAAACACATAAAATAATTATTGCTAGTCATCTCTTCCAATATGAACCTATATGAACATTATATCCTACTTGACACTATCAAAAAATCTGGCCCACCAATATATGCTTTTATGAAAGTATGTCAGTGGATTAATCCTAAGGGGTATGATATTAACCCCATGATGCTTGAAGTGTTACATTCTAAGAAATTTGTATGAGATGGTATGAAAGATCCATACAAACATGTGGACTTATTTAGATAAATCTATGAGATTTAAGTTTAATGCTTTTACTAACGATGAAGCTAAATTCAAATTATTTGATCAAACTCTTGTTGATAAAGCTCACACTTGGTTCAAAGTTTGTCCCATAGATATAACTTATACATGGGAGAGGTTGTCCTCTGCTGTGACCCAACATACCACTTCATGATGTAGTACCCTGTAGTCATTGACATAACACCAATGAAACACCGTTCACTAGTATTACATCCCTCAGAGTGGTACAACAGAAACACAACAGGTCCAAGACATGACTACAGTTTACAACTCGACTCTTTACAAGAGATCCAGAGAACACTCTATGTTAAATAGAGAAAAAGAAACTTCTTACAAAGAAGAAACATAAATAATAACTCAGAGCTATCTGTCTAAAAGACTAACATCTAAACTATTTGGCCTGCAATTGCTACTAATACCATGCTCCTATCTAATCAGAAGTTCGTCTTCACTTTGGTTGATGAACATGTTGACTTTATTGAAGAACTTGAGTTGTCGATGATGGTTTCTTGAGCCTATTCTAACTTTGTTTGTTTTGAAACTAAGTTTTTCAGACGTGAGAATAGGTTTTCATAAATACTCACTTTCTTTGTTTTGAAACTCAGTTTTTCAGACGTCCATTCTAACTAGGGTCTCCTATAGTCAGGATGGCTCTGATACCAACTTGTAGACACCCTGATTTGTAAGTCCAGATGCCTGTTATGCCGTACATCGCAATCCCAGGCGGTACCCACCTCAGGTATTGTGGTTGTACGATAAAGTTGGAATTGTATCGCATCTGAACCCAACCATCAGTTTTTATCAAAGTCCAGGCACATGTTTCATTCAGTATCATCCTCAAATCATTGTGTTTCATAACACATGTCAAAACATTTCAATAGAATGAATCATCATTCCAAGGTTTTCATAATAATTTTCTCCAAGTGTTCCCATCTAAAGTGATCCATATTAGTTTAGCACTAGCAACTATCAATTAGGGTATCACTAGTGAGGGGTGATAATCGATTGTAACTATCCGAACCTAGTTTTATGCTCTTGATAGCATCTATCCTATTTTTTCACTAATCACCAATTAATTAACTATTTGAGAAACTTTGGTGAAGGAAAGAAAAGATAAAGCTTGCAAGTAAAAACTTGGGATTGGTATAATCAAAGTTGCATCCCAATAGAATGCATAATGTATCTTGCATATGGCTAGCTTGCATAGGATGGCTTGCCTTGGTTAGTGTAGTTGTCGAAGTTCTCTTCTTCGTCTTTGTAGAACTCCTCTTCTTCGTAACCCGGATTGGTACTAGCGTCTACAAATAAATACGAGGTACACAATCACCAAACAATACTTAACTACCTCTATTTAGCACACAAAGGTTCACACTAGATGATCTAGCATCATCTCAATCACTTCATGAAATATGGACATAGTCTTATTTATTTTATTTTGGAAATGCAATCTCTACTCATTGAAAAATACTTAAGATTTTATATTCTCCAATTAAAATATGGGATCATGTTGACCATGGCATCACCACATATTCTAATACTCGGGAATATGATTTAAAGTGGTTGGCATATATTACAAAGTTGAATATTACTATTTAATATAATTAAAATGACTAGAAATGACTATATAGCATTCTTTTAATCCTAGTCCAATATTACCACATGCAAAGCTAAATTTTTTCATATATTTAGATAGATCATGGCAAATGTGATTTTTGAGAGTTGGAATCAACTCAAAAGCATTTATGGTTGATTTTAGAAAAATGTTTGAAGTTCGAAAAGTCTCTGTCTTGTTATTTTTACTATGGATGATCTATATATTCAAATGGTTTGAATCCAACGGGAGTGGTTATATATTTGCATTACCTTTCTAACAAAATTGGAATCATGCAATTTGGTCTAGTAGATCTCTTTGAATTCAATTTTGAACATAGCTATAGAATAGGGTTATGAATAAAAAGGAAAATTCTAATTTGAATTTGTGGGCTATGCGTGGGAATGAACATGGGCCAGCCCAGCTACGCGACGCTTGCATAGCGGGCTACACTCAGGCTGGTCCCACGTGTCAGCGGCTGTGTCTAAGCGAAACGGTATGGGCGAATCTCAGCCGCGCGATTAGAGAGCGAATCAAAGGCTCAGCGTTGTCATCTCCGTCACACTGAGCGGGTGAGATCCTAAACCTAGCTCTCCAGCAGGGATCATCGGAGGCTTACCAGGGCTCTAGCTAGGTCCGGCGAGGTGGGCGAACGAATTGGTAGATGATGGCGGTTCTAGGGGTGGTCACGACAGCACTTGGGGCAGCTCTAATCAACGGCTCCGTTCCACCACAGCAGCGACGGGCTCCGGTGAAATTCCGGTGATGTGCTACTCGCCTTGCTCCGGGGAAGGGTCAGGGAGGTTTCTGGGGAAGAGGTGACTCGAGTGTTGTGCAAATGGAGGCAGGGGGAGGGTCCTATTTATACACCAACGAGAGGAGCAGCGCGGCATGGCTCGGGCTTGTCAGCGACGTTGCTACTGAGCGATATCAGCATGGATGCGGGCATAGGTTGACGCGGTGTTCCCTGGCGGTCGTCAAGCGCATAGTGGCATGGCGAGGCACGATCTTAATCGGACAGGACACGTCCATGCCCTGCTCAGGTATCATGGCGTTCGCCATGGCGTACGGTTGTGACGGGGCGCGCGACAACGAACGGTCATGTTTGGGATATTGCTGGTGATGCGGCAAATGCATTTTTTCAAGGAGAGAGCGAGACATGGCATGGCTGTGTGGGGCAACTCGGCGCTCTAGCGTGCGCGTCGGCATGGCAAACAGAGAAGATGGGCACGGCTGTGCTGGCTTCTCTGCTACTTTTTGTTGGTCGAGGGGTGGACTAGGAGGTGCGGTGAGGTCACGCCTACCTACCAGACATCATGGGCGAGGGCGGCAAGGCTTGTGGCGTTGTGTCCATGCTCGACTGGCATGGCACACTCGGGTACAGGCGGGCACTGGTCATTGCAGGGAGTGAGTGGTGATCGTGGGCAAGTACTTGAGGCTGAATTGAGTACAATGGTGAGCACTAGATTGATCAAAACAATAGATAGTTGGTAGACTTGTACTGTGCCTGCTAAGTGTTTGATTAAATGGCCGCATGAAAGAAATATTTGAATTTTCAAATTATATTTGGTGGGTGTTTTGGTCACATGCTTGGGTGTCTCTGGTTGCAGGTATTTGTCAAGTGGAGATGGTTTGGTTCGTATTTGTAAAATGGCCATCTTGATGCCTACACTTGATTCAATTTTGAAAATTCCCCCAAATGGATTTGAAAATGTTTCTATAAGTTTTTAAAGTTCACTTGTGTTCATTTTCACTTGGTCTAGCAAGGTGAGAAAAGAAATAGAATTGTTTCTGTTTGAAATCATTTACTAGAGATGCCCAAAGTGGGCTAGTGGTTAACTTTAGCAAAAATGACCATTAGGTCATATGCCTTATTATTTGATTTTCTTTTGATTTGATTTTGTTTGCATTTGACCTAGATGATATTGTTTTCATCTTTAAACTAATCCTCAACATATGTAACAATCAAACATGGCATAACAAGTATTCATACATCATTATCAAACACACATGCATTCATATAGTGTTTAATATTAAAAAGCTTGTGTTAACCCTAATTTTGGTTCATTGGGAATTGATAATCTTATTTGATATTTTTGAGATGTTATAGGTTGCTTTTATTCTGAAAACTATGTTCTTCAGACTTCACAGGTTTACTAGAACTTTTATGGAGTTCCTTTCCAACCGTGTTCGTAGCTCCTTCCTAGAATAGGGAGTAACATGTCACAGTTCTTACACTCTACAGAGGTGCGTTGCTTTACCCATGAGAGACCAAAACCTTGTTGCACAACCGGGTGATCTTTCCCGTCCACAATTCCTTGATGTGGAGCCTAGTAGATGATCCAAGCCAAACACTACCCTTCTCCGCGACCCCTCATGAAGACACGACTCCCCAAGCAGAAATACCTCCGTTAACCACCATATAGGCAGATATAACCCTGGTAACCCCTTGGAGACTCTAGTGAGCAGATCATGTCCCTGACAACCCCCACCGAAGTGGTAGGTCTACCTCTGATAGCCCCTCACGAATAATCTAGATACCAATATCGCGGGGACATAAGGGTTCCCACCCATGTGCTGGATTCTCCACGAGAAATCCGTAGCTTCACGATAAGGTCACCCGTCCATGCGAAAGGAAGAAGATCTAGCCGACTTCTCCATCCCATTAAAAATCTCATGGTTAACTCGTAATATACGGTGCTAGAATCACTAGCGACATTGGTTGTTAAGTCCTAGATATTATGTTCCTTTACCACTGGAACTATATTAGTAGATTATTATCTCTTGGTAAATAATCCCTAATCATATTATTATGAAAATAGTGTTTTCTGACCCTTTTAAATTGCAGGTGATGACAACATTTGAGTTACAAGTATTTGATAGAAAATAATCAAAGGACATGAGCAAGTGTGAACTTGCCTTTTGTGATTGCAAGATTATGTAATCACGGTCTTCAAGACAATAGAAGATCCAAATTCTGTAAACAGCATCATTGGTCCGGTAAGGATGAATGTTTAAATAAGCAGGATGCAATTATGCATAATTAATGTAATGCAGTTTGATAAACGTGAATTCCCGGACTAATCGTATCTGATCTAGGGTTTGAAACTGGGGATGGTTTCTTTAGAATGTGTTTCACTTTTATACCCGCTTCACACTTATGCTTCTTATTAAGGCTTGTGAGAGTGTGTGGAACAATATGTAAATACAACAAGTAGCATACAATAATAAATCACTCAATTGTGCATGGTATCTAAAAGATTTCTTAAGCAAGATTATTAATCAATTAAAGTTTTTATAGAAATGCTTAAGGATTTCTTTAATGTTTCTTAAAAGAATAACCTTTGAGGAAAAGATTACTTCATAAAGTAAAATCATTTCAATTTGAATTTACACCTTTAAGGTTTCTTATTAACTATGATTATAAAAAGAGAAACAATCACAACAAAGTAGTAGAGATTTACATGTTTTGAATGAGGCATCAGATTGTAGATGGTTTACTTCTTAACATTCCACAAAGTTAGAATATAAGTAATATTTCTTGAATGAGGTGGTATTTTATTAAAACTATAAGTGAATAGAATTACTTTCTTATTAATTCTTATATTTTATAAGCATGGATAGGGCATTACTTAAATTACTTAAAACTTGGTTTAATTCTTTAGGTGGATTCCTAAGCTGGTAAAAGAATTAGTGGATAATACCTTGGTGATTTTATGGATGAGGAGAATCCTCAAGACAAGCAATACACTATTTTTGATGATTTTATAGTGGATAAAATCTTTTTAAGGAATAAAATATAACTACTTTGAATGGTGTATTTAGGAATTACATTTTAAAGTGGTTGGATTTATTCTGACTTCTTATAAACATAAATTAAACTTGTTATTACACTTTTAGACTTTAAACAAATAAGAATAAAGGCAATAGTAAAGATTTTCATATTTTAATTTATTAAAATAGAAGGACATCATTTTATTGATCACAAACTTGATTTACTTTTCAAAAATACAAGTTAGTATTTTTCTATAATAGAATATCTATTTAGGATCCTAAAAGTGAATTTTATTCAATTTTAAGTGTTTTATTTATTTTTACAATATTCCAAAAGGAACATATACAAACATAAGAATAGTCCTAAATTTAACTACCTAAATTCTTATTTACCATTTTTGTTGAGTAGAGGATATTTTTATGAGTTTATAGGTATATTATTTATATTTTTTGTATTTTTAAATAATAAGATATGATTTTTATAAGTTTTATCACTTTATAAACACTTCATAAATAATAAATATTAGTTAAGTGATACAATAATGTATAAAACAAATTTATAAGTCTTTATTTTGTTTTTCTAAGACTTTTGATATATTATACCTATTTTTGGGAATTTTTAAATAATAGAATATATTTATTTAAGATTTATCCTTAATAAGGTACTTACTAATTAATACTAATTATTTTATTTGAGTTGGAAAATAAAGTATAATAATAGGTTTAAATTATAGAGTCTATTTTTATAAACATTTTGATATATAATATATATATTCCTGAAATATAAAATAAAAGTTATTGAATTTACAAGATTTAATCATTTTGTTAAATTTCTGGAAAACACTTATATTTAAATTTATAAGGTTTTATCTATTTTCTAAATAGAGAATACTTTTTATACCGAGCAGACACCTAGACATAGTCACTGACTAGTGGGGATTCCACCACGTCACATGCCATGTTTGCAAGGACCGAGTCAAACTAGCTGATTTGGCTGGGTGACGTGAGCATGGCGTCGAGGTGACGTCAGCTCACCGGAGCTCCACAGGGGGCGACCATCTAGAGCTCCCGGGGGTGTGCGAAGGGTTGGGTTTGACGTGGGTGAGCGCGCTGAGTATAAAGGTAGTGGTGCCGCTACGGTATGGTCATCAGAGCATTGGTATCGACAGCGGCCGACGGCGGCGGACGGCGGCACGCGGTGATAGGGCTACTCAGGCCACTACAGAGAGAGATAGGTGTATAGGAGGATGAAGAAGCTTACCACGAATGTCGTGGAGGGGTCGGTGAGGTCGGGGATGGTCGGGAGACGGTGAATCGATAACATTGACTACGGTGGCCTGTTTGTGTGGCTTGTCGGAGATGAATGAGGATAATGATGCGCACCCACTGGTGGTCCCAGCGGGGCCTAGGGCGACCAGAGATAGTGGGGACGATGATCCCCAATGAGCTAGGGTTTGGTGACCTCCTCTGTGGAGAGGATTAGAATGAGAGGAAGGGGGAAATGGGGATGAGGATGGACGAGATCATCTTCGTGGCCTTCTTATCCTCACAGATGACGGTGGCGACTATCATGGCGTGCGTATGACATCGATGACGGCATCGGGAGGCGGCGAGCTCCCACAGCGAGCTGCTTGTGATGCACGGGAAAACGACAACGATAATTTTGCAGAAAACCCCCTGGAAAAGCTTTTGTCTCAACCCGTGGTCCTCCTTCGGTCCCACCTGTCAGTGAGAGTGAGAGAAAGGACACGGGCTGGTGTTGGGCCGAGATGGGCCGTAGCAAAGTGTGCGAGATTTGCTGCTCTTGCACGCGAGCAATGAATGGGAACTGGGCTACGGCCTGGTTCTACTTTGTTACTTTCTGATTCATTCTCTATTTCTATTTTCTGTTTTCCTTTTCAATTTAAATTTATACAATGATTCACATATTCATAATTCATTGAATCAACTAGGGTTCAACATGGATTAATATAACAAACTGGTTTGATATTACTTTTTAGTAATTTGTCCATTGAAATATGAAGGATTGTTTTATTGGAAAATATTAGGGTTTTAGGAATTACTTCTTATTTAAAGGTCCCTTAAATATGATTTGTTTTCACTTGATAATTTTAATGGTAATGGTTTAAAATGGCTAATGATATCTATATCATTCTATAGACACTTGGCATCATATAAGAATTCATATATATCCTTATTAATGCTTTAAATCTACTGGTTCAAAATATGATGGTTTGAGTTTCATGGTTTTTTTATATCTGGTGATTTCTCTTATTCAAAACCAACTTGATTTGTAATGTTTAGAATTACAATAGAACAATCTTGGTTAAGTCATTATGCATGGATATCAATCATTAATGAGGAAATGAAAATGTTCATTTCCAAATAATTGCCATGAGTTTTTGGAAGGTTTTAATAGACTCATATGGTCAACACCCGGATTTTTAATCCCAGATGCCTGTTATGCTATACCTCGCAATCCCAGGATTACCATTTTTGCGAGACATAACAGATTGGATATCATAGTACATCATCCATTACAAACCATAAATAAGGTCTTACACAAATAAGGATCTCATGATCCAGCCTTAGTACAATCAAGTAGCGGAATAAATAGCGTAGCGGTGGGGTCCATCTTCAGAGTCAAAGGCAATGCTGACGATGGAAGATAGTCCTAGTTATCATAGCCGTCTTGTTGTCCTTTATCTTGGTAATCTCCTTCATAGTATGGTCATAGGAATAGCCAAGGACAAAAGCCATGAGTACTCCTTAAGTACTTGCAAACTACCACTAACAAGTAGTATGGTTCTAATATGAATGCTAACTCTAAGTTTATTTGTAAAATTGAGTTTGACACCTAAGCTGAGTTCAGAAACAAAGCAAGATAAAAGAAGTTTTGAAAACATTTAAGTGTGAACTTAATCATCATAGTCACAACTCTGTTGTGGTTAAGTCATGTCACAATTCATTTTATAAGTTGTTTTGAAAACATCTGACAACGAAACAGTATGGCCACTCCAACTGTCCATAACCGCGAACACAGCTATTCAAATAGTTTGACACTCTTTAGAGGTGGTACACTTTCACCACAAGATTCGATACATCTGTCAGGGATAACCTTTAATCATCATACTTAGTATGCAGATAATCAAACATAACCTTTCCTTTACACGCCCTAGTATAAGCACCTCTCCTATGATCATGGCCTCCGAACCATGACCATCTGTCATGTTGGGCACTGCATAGGTGGACAACATTGAGAGGTAGCCTCATCTCAAACCTCTCCCGCGAGGGAACTAATACTAATGCATATAAAATTACGGCTAAGCCTTACCCAATTCAGGTATTGTGGTTGTACAGTAAAATTGGAATGGTATCGCATCCAAACCCAACCATCAGTTTTGTAAAAGGGCTAAGGCTCATGCCTCAACATTTTCATCCTCATAAACCATTTCTGTTTCTCAACACATGTCAAAACATCTCAATAGAATGACTCATCATTCCAAGGTTTTCACAAGTCATTTTCACCAAATATTCCCATCTAAAGTGAATCAAGTTTTGATTTTTGTTCCAACTACTAAGTTAAGAGTGTTCACTAAAGTGGGATGCTAATGTCAATCTCATGCCATAGAATGACATCTCAGTCTAACTATATAGGTCAAGTTTTATACTCTTTATCCTACCTTCAAACAAGTAAAGGACTTTGGTAAAGTAAAGGAAGTAAAGCTTGTAAATAAGACATGGAAAAGATATAAGTCAAAGTGGTATAACCAAAGCATGCCTAATGCCTTTGCTTAGGTTATCTAGATTGCAAGGGTTAGCTTGCATTGTTAGTGATGGCTTGCTAGTATAATACTTGCAAGTGTTAGCTTGCCTTGGGTAGTGCAGTGGTTGAAGTTTTCTTCCTCCTCCTCTTGGTAGAACTCCTCCTGCTTGTAGACTTGGTCGATACTATCGTTTATAAATACATACGGAATACACAATCACCAAACAATACTTAACTAGTCTACTTAGAACACTAAGGCACACATTTGATGATCTAGTATCATCTCCAACATTACAAGGTTTAATTAACTAGCTTCATTCTTTTTATTTGAGAACAAGTAATTTCTACTCATTGAAATTAACTAAGATTTAATATTCTCCATATAAAATGCCTATATAGCATTATTTTGGTACTAGTCCAATGTCACTGCATGTAAACCTTAATATTATTACATATTCAGATAGGTATGGTTAAATGTGATTTTTGAGAGTTGGAAACAACTCAAAAGCTATTATGGTTGATTTTATAAAAATGTTTGACTGTGCAAAAGCTTCTGTCTTATTATTTTAACTAGGAGAGATCTCTAACTCTAAATGAATTTAATCTAACGGTCTTGGATAGATATTTTCAGTAGATTTCTAACAAAATTGGAATCACTCGATTTGGCTCAGTAAATCTTCCTGAATTGAATTTTGAACTAAGGGACAAAATTGATTCTAAGTTTAAATAGAAAAACACTTATTTGAATTATTGGGTCAGCGCGGGAAATGAAATGGGCCGGCCTAGTGACGCTCAGCGGCGCAAAGGGCAGCTGACAGGTTGGTCCCGCTTGTCAGCGACACATCAAACCCGAAACGGTATGGGACGATCTGGGAGCTACGATTAGAAGATAGATCAACGGTCCACAGTCGTCATCGACGACAGACTCTTCGTCGGCGAGATCGAACCCTAAACGGCCGATGGGGGTCTACTGGGGACGTACCAGGGTTCCAGCTAGTGCGGCGAGGCGGGCGATCGAATTGGATGGCGACGACGGACTCAGGCGAGGTAGCAGTAGGGGCTGAGGTGGACGGAATCGACGGCAGATTCTCCTCCTCTGCAGCGGCCTTCTCCGGTGCAATTCTGGCGAACGGCGGCTCGAGCGGCTCCGGCGAGAGAGGGGAAATGGTCAGGGGAGAGAGGGGAGTGGAATGGTGTGAGGAGATGGTGCTGGGGAGGCCGCTTATATAGGCGCGATGCTGAGACCGAAAGGTAGTGGGCGCGGCTCGTCGGTGACGGTGAAACAGGGGGGCTACCAGCGTGGCAAGGTAGGCAGACAGTGGGCAGATCCCTAGCGGTCAGCTATGGCGTAATGGCGCAGCTTGGGCGGTGGATTGTGGTCAGGAGCTTCACGCGCTCTAGGGGACAGAGGCAGTGCTCGACGCGGCTCTCGGCGACTGTGGGTCGCGCGGCGGTGCACGGCCGTGTCTGGCGGGGTGCTGGGGTCGAGGCGGAGCGATGTGTGCGATATGGCGTCAAGGGGCGGTCTGCTGCGTGCTGGCGGCAATCGTTCTCTCGCGCGCTCTGGCTGGCTCATAGAGAGAAAGGGCGGCACGGTGCTGAGGTGGTCCAGGGGCTAGGGTTGAGCGAGGGGTGGACCGTGGGCGGCGGTAGGGTTGGGTGGAGCTAGTGGGCACGCTGGCTTGGCTCGCGCGGTCCCTGGCATGTTGCCCGCTTCTGGCCGGCGGTGACCATAATGTGGTGGCGCTCCACTGCTGCTCCAGGCTTAGGGGTAGGCTGGTGAGGATCTGGTTGGAGTCAGGAGGGACAAGGGAGAGTAGAGAGGTCTAAGAGGGGGACAAGGGCTTAACTAGCAACAATATTAGTTAGGCTATTTGATCTCTGCCTGCCACCTGTTCGACACAATGGCTGCATGAGAGAAAATTTTGAATTTTGAGTTGATTTTTGGTGGATGCTTTGATCTGATGCTTGGTAGACTGTGGTTGCTAGGATTTTTTAAATGGAATTCATTTGAGTGGTTTTTGAATAAGTCTGATCTATACATATGAACTACATTCAATTTTTAAATTTCATTTAAATTTAGTGTTTGAAAGTTTTTGGGATGAAGCAAAGTGGGCCTTGGCACATCACTACTTGTACTAGCAAGGGGTGCAAAGAACCACAATTGTTTCTGTTAATATTTGAGTTCTAGGAATAGCCAAAGTAGGCTAGGTGATTAAAATGGCAAAAGTGACCATTTGCTTTATTTATTCTTTTTGATTTCTTTTTCTCTGGGATTTGCTTGGGAATGATCTAGATGATGTTTAATTCACCTTAGAATCATTTTACAATCAATAGATCACTCAAACATGGCAATTCAAACAACTCCTATTTTAAATGCATACACATATGAATGCTTAAATATTTTTAAATAGAAAAAGGTTTTGTTAAATCCTAAATTGGGTAGATTTGATCTTGATCACTTGGATTAAAGTTTTGGGATGTTACAAACCTTCCCCCCTTAAACAAAATCTCGTCCTGAGATTTACGAAAGAAAACTAGGAACTAAAGAGATCTGGGAACTCTGTCCTAATGTAATCTTCTCGCTCCCAAGTGGCTTCTTCTTCGGTATGGTTGCTCCATTGAATCTTGAGGAACTTGATACTCCTGGTCCTGGTGGTTCTGTAGGCTTCTTCCAAGATACGGATGGGCACTTCACAATTTGTCAGGTCCTTGTTGATATCAACAGTTCGGTGATCGATGTTCTTGAATACTTAGATCTTCTCTGGAACTTCTAAGCATTTGCGAAGCAAGGAGATATGGAACACATTGTGGATGGCTGACATCTCCTCTGGCAGTTCCAGTTGATAAGATACTTCTCCTCGGCGATTCAGAATCTTGAAGGGTTCGATATATCTGGGGTGTAACTTTCCTTTCATACTAAAATGTTGGGTTCCCTTTAGTGGTGAAACCTTGAGATATACAAAATCTCTGACATTGAAAGTCAGGTGTCTCCTTCTCTTGTCGGCATAGCTCTTTTGTCAGGATTGGGCGGTCTTGAGGTGCTCACGGACTTTGTGAACCTCCTCTTTGGCTTCGCGGAGAATGTCGGGTCCAAAGATCTGACTCTCTCCTACTTGCAACCAATTCAAAGGGGTACGACACTTTCTTCCGTATAGGAACTCAAATGGTGCCATTTGCAAACTAGCTTGATAATTGTTGTTGTATGAGAATTCTGCGAAAGGCAGACAATCTTCCCATTTTGATCCATACTCCAAAACACAAGCTCTCAACATATCTTCTAAGATCTGGTTGACTCTCTTAGTCTGTCCATCAGTTTGCGGGTGATAAGCTGTGCTAAAATTCAACTTGGTTCCTTATCCTTCTTGGACTTTCTGCTAAAATCTCGAGGTAAATTGGGTTCCTCGATCTGATACTATGGTCTTGGGGGTTCCATGCAGACTAACAATTCTAGCAATATACCACTCTGCTAGCTTCGAACTCTGGTAAGTTGTCTTGATAGGTATAAAGTGAGCTACCTTGGACAGTCTATCAACGATGACCCAGATTGAGTCATTTCCCCTACTCGAAGTAGGCAATTCAGTGATAAAGTCCATTCTGACGGAATCCCATTTCCATTCTAGAATCTGCAGTGGTTGCAACAGTCCTGCGGATCTCTGATGTTCCGCTTTGACTCTTTGACAGATATCACACTTGGTGATGTAGCTTCTGATTTCTCTCTTCATCTTGTGCCACCCAAATTTCTCTTTGAAATCTTGATACATTTTCGTTCCTCCGGGGTGCATAGAATAAAGAGTATCATGAGCTTCTTGCATGATAACTTGCTTCAGCTCCGAATCTGCTGGCACACAAATACGACCTTTGTACCATAGAACTCCTTCTTCGTCTTTGGTGAATCCAGGTACCTTTCCTGTACCAATACGACGTTTGATTCTGCCGATACTTTCATTTCCCTTCTGGGCTTCCTTGATTAGGCTAATCAAAGTGGGTTGAAGTTCAATGCTAGCTAAGAATCCTTTGCTAACTAGTTCAGTCCAGAATTGCTCCAATTCCTCATACAAACTTGGCTGCTTCTCCTTGATCATAGTGTTTAGCCTACACGGCAATCTGCTAAGAGCATCCGCTACCACATTGGCTTTGCCGGGTTGGTAGTGAATGTCAAGGTCATAATCCTTGATTAACTCTATCCATCTCATTTGCCTCATATTCAGGTCCTTCTGAGTGAAAATATACTTCAAGCTTTTGTGATCTGAGTAAATCGCACAGCGATTACCCATAAGATAATGACGCCATGTCTTCAATGCCAACACTACGGCTGCTAACTCAAGATCATGGGCTGGATAGTTCTGCTCATGTTGCTTCAATTGTCGAGACAGATAAGCGATGACTTTGCCTTCTTGCATCAATACACATCCGAGACCAATCTTGGATGCATTACAATACACATCAAACGGCTTCTTGATATTTGGCATGATCAATATTGGGGCTGAAATCAATCTCTTCTTTAGCTCCTAGAAACTGGCTTCACATTTGTCGGTCCATTCAAACTTCTTGTCCTTCTTCAACAATTGGGTCATGGGTCGGGCGATGCTTGAAAATCCTTTGACAAACTTGCGGTAGTATCTCGCTAATCCGAGAAATGCACGGACTTGGGTTGTGGTTGGGGCTTCCCATTCTTCGGCATCTTTGATCTTGGCGGGATCAACAGCGACTCCTCCGGCAGACACAATATGTCCTAGGAATCCTACTTCTTTCAGCCAAAACTCACACTTGCTGAACTTGGCATACAACCGATGCTCTCTAAGGGTTTCAAGGATGATTCTCAGATGTTGCTCATGCTGTTCTTCTGACTTGGAGTAGATAAGGATATCATCGATAAACACAACAACAAACTTCTCTATAAAATTCATAAAGATATTATTCATGAGATTCATGAAATAAGCAGGGGCATTGGGTAATCCAAAAGACATAACCGTATACTCATACAAACCATAGTGAGTAGTAAAGGTAGTCTTTGGAATATCCGTTGCACGAATCTTAAGTTGGTGATAACAAGTCCTAAGATCAATCTTAGAGAACACATTTGCTCCAGTCAACTGATCAAATAGATCCTCTATCTTTGGCAATGGGTACTTGTTTTTGATGGTGACATCATTCAGCTTCCTGTAATCGGTGCTAGTGGGCACGCTGGCTTGGCGCGGCGCGGTCCCTGGCGTGTTGCCCACTTCTGGCCGGCGGTGACCATAATGTGGCGGTGCTCCACTGCTGCTCTAGGCTTAGGGGTAGGCCGGTGAGGGTCTGGTTAGACTCAGGGGGGACAGGGGAGAGTAGAGAGGGCTAAGAGGGGGACACGGGTTTAACTAGCAACAGTATTAGTTAGGCTACTTGATCTCTGCCTGCCATCTGTTCGACACAATGGCCGCATGAGAGAAATTTTTGCATTTTGAGTTGATTTTTGGTGGATGCTTTGATCTGATGCTTGGTAGACTATGGTTGCTAGGATTTGTTAAATGGAATTCATTTGAGTGGTTTTTGAATAAGTCTGATCTATACATATGAACTACATTCAATTTTTAAATGTCATTTAAATTTAGTGTTTGAAAGTTTTTGGGATGAAGCAAAGTGGGCCTTGGCACATCACTACTTGTACTAGCAAGGGGTGCAAAGAACCACAATTGTTTCTGTTAAGATTTGAGTTCTAGGAATAGCCAAAGTAGGCTAGGTGATTAAAATGGCAAAAGTGACCATTTGCTTTATTTATTCTTTTTGATTTATTTTTCTTTGGGATTTGTTTGGGAATGATCTAGATGATGTTTAATTCACCTAAGAATCATTTTACAATCAATAGATCACTCAAACATGGCAATTCAAACAACTCCTATTTTAAATGCATACACATATGAATGCTTAAAGATTTTTAAATAGAAAAAGTTTTTGTTAAATCCTAAATTGGGTAGATTTGATCTTGATCACTAGGATTAAAGTTTTGGGATGTTACACATATCTTATTATCAGTATGGATAAAGATCAAGGTTTAAGGACACTATTTTTAAATCCAGGAGTAGGGTTGATACCTCAACCCTGATTGACATATTAGAATTACTTCCTAGGGCAATATTGCTGGTTCATGGGTCTAGGTTTCTATTAGGGTTAGATATTAAGGTAGACAAGGCTTCCATCAATCCACTCTCAACTGGCATTCTAATTATCTCTTAGAAACTTCATTTGACTAAGAGATACAATTCTTTGGCTGCCTAAAAATAGGAATTGATCCCACTGCTAACTTCATTCTAGGCTTTTGGACAAAGAGGTAGACATAACTTGATAAGACCTTGGTTAAAGGTTTCTCAAGAATTCCTATCCTCACCTTTGACTAAGGTTGGATCATAGTTAAGGAATTTTGTTCCTAAATATACTCTATAAATTTCTCTTATCTTATTCACAAAGATCACATCTTCCTGAATAAGTCAATCATCTGACTCCACCATATCCATCATCATATGATGACATGGTCATGCCACTTCAACATTACTCCTTCATTATTCTCCTATTACATATGACTTCCATTTCTAAACTACCCTTGAGGAAGTCATTCATCTAATTAGTTCTAACTTCATTAATCCACTCTTGTAACATTCTTCCTTTACTACACAACTTGCACTTCTTCACTACCCTGGATGAATCCATCAATGTAGTTGTTTCTAACTCCAACCATAAACTCTTTCATATTTACCTTGTATCTACTTCTAAGGCTTGCAAGATTACAATTCTTTTTATATCACATGTGGTAACAATCCTCTAGGATGGGTAGGGTACTACTCTCCACAATACAAGTTTGTTCTTGTATTAGCTTGGTTAAGCTACTATTCCTCCAACTACTCCATACAAATCATATTATATACTTCATCATACCCTAGCTTGACCACTCATGATCAAGCTAGATGATTCATCTTACTAGGGCTTGCCTAATTTAGTATACTCACAACTCTACTTCAACACCTAGTCATCTATCCTCAGGTGACCTGAGAATAATAACCACCATTCTTTGAGCATGCTAAAACTTAGGCTTCTATTTGTTTGATCAAGATCTATCATCAACTAAGTAGTAGACTTGTACTAGTCTCCCTATAAGGATTATCTTGTTAAGGAAGCTTACTTTAAGTTTATACCCACTTGGCTTATCAAGATTATTATTTGATACTCTAATACTACTAGCTTTCACATAGCTTCATGATCACTAGCTTAACACTTGGGTTTAGATACTTCTTCTAGTTAACTCATGAGTGAGTTAACTCTTCCAACATCAAATGGTTTGACCTCCACTAAGGATCACATTCCATTGATGATGGCACACTCTACCATATCTAGTTCCTTCTTCTTATTAATTTACTTAAGTCTTTGGAAGGTTAATATAATAGGTCAATAAGTTCTAGGTCAGGAATTGGTGACTCAACATTGATGATGAATGGACACTAAGACTTGGTGTAACACACCAAAACTTCTAATCAAGATTATCAAGTTCTAATCACCCAATTTAGGGTTAACAAAAACTTCTATTAAGAAAATAAATATGGAGGCATGTTAGTTTTGCATTAAGGTGTGATTGTTTGAAAATGCCATGCTTGATTGTTTCAAATGATGTGAAATGGTTTAAAGGTGAATACTACATCATCTAGGACAATTACAAACAAAATCAAAAGAAAAAGAAATAAAAAATGAATAAATAAAGCAAATGGTCATTTTGACCAAAGTTAACCATAGGCCACATTGTGTGTTCCTAGAAGAAGAATTCTAACAGAAACAATTCTATTTATTTTTACCCCTTGCTAGACCAAGTAAAAGTGTATCAAGGCCCACTTTACAAACTTACAAAAACATCTTTCAAATAAATTTAATGGAAAGTTGAAAATTGAATCTAGTTCATATGTTAAGATCCCACTATTGCAAAAACCTATAAAACAATTCCCCTTGACCTCTCCAAGCAAACATAGACTCTCAAGCTTAACTTAAAATCACTCAAAAATTTTGAATCAGAATTTCTAAAGCAAGTATCATGCGGCCATTTCCACAAACACCTTGCTTACACTAATTTAACCACCTGCCTAACTTCACTGTTTCCACAGTAATTAGTCGACCATTTGGTCTCCACTTCACTCCTATGTCTCCCCTGAGCATAGCCAGCACCCAGACCAAGTCCCTCCTTTGCCGTTTGCATAGTGGAGCGCCGCCCGATTTTGGTCATCGCCGTCCGACCACGGCCAGCTCACAGGAGACACCGCTGCAGCCAACCATGATGTCCAGGAGCACGCCAGACTCCATCGCCACCCCTTGTCCCTACCTCGACCCCAGCCGAGCCCTGGACCACCCTAGCTACACCGTGCCCCGCCTCTCTGTGCCATGTCCAGAGTGTGCTAGCTCGCCGCGCCCGACCAGTTCTCACAGACCGTGCCTTGCCTTCGCCGTGCACGCTCACACCCGCCATGATCACAGTAA
This sequence comes from Avena insularis, assembly GCA_023614405.1. Lineage (NCBI taxonomy): Eukaryota > Viridiplantae > Streptophyta > Magnoliopsida > Poales > Poaceae > Avena > Avena insularis. The sequence goes on along the minus strand of CM042696.1, from coordinate 211,869,736 downwards.
CCCAGTAGACAACCCTGTTCGCCGTCGCGCGACCCGAAACTGCCGTACGCTACCGCAAACACCTCTGTGTCTGCACGGAGCGCCACACACTCCCGACCGAACCACACCGCCCGACGCTCGCCATTACAACCATAAGAACCGCCAGGAAACATAGCACTGCCCACTAGCATGCACCACGCCGATAGTCGCCTGTAGCCTCGTTACCGACGAGCTCGCGTCCGCACCATTTGGTCCCCTCGCCATAGTATAAAAGGAGGCCACCCTTGCCCCATTTCTCCACACCATTCCACTCACCACCTCTCACTGACCCTCCCCCACTTCTTCCCGGAGCAAGGCGAGTCTCTCTCGCCGGAATTTGGCCAGAGCCCGCCACTGCTGGAGGAGAAGGGCGCCAGCGATTTCGACCACCCCAAGCCCTACCATGACCACGCCTTTCCTCGCCATCGTCTACCATGTCGATCGACCTCGTCACCAACCCTAGCTGGAGCCCAGGTGAGCCCCGCTAGACCCCCACCACCGTGTTAGGGTTGATTCCTCGTCGGAGCAGTTCGTCGTCGACGACGACTCCCAGCCATTGATCTGTCTTCTATTCGCACGGCCCATATGCGTAGATACCGCTTTGCGTAGTTAGTCCTGCTGACTGGTGGACCCCATCTGTCAGCTGCCCGCTGCACCGCATAGTGTAGTTGGGCCGGCCCGTTTAACTTCCCGCGCTGGACTGGAAATTCAAATATGGATTTTTCTATTTTAGTTTAAACTAGTTTCTGCCCACTGATTCAAAAATCAATTCAGAGAGTTTCAGTGAACCAAATTGCATGATTCAAATTTTGCTAGAAAGGTAATTAAATTAGCTATCCAAACCCGTTGGATTTAAATCATTTGGACTTAGAGATAATCTTTAGTAAAAATAACAAGACAGAGACTTTTGCAACTTCAAACATTTTTCAAAAATCAACCATAATAGCTTTTGAGTTGATTCCAACTCTCAAAAATCACATTTGGCAATATCTATCCGAATATGTAAAAATAATTAGGGCATTGGACTAGTACAAAAAGAATGCTATTAGGGTCTTTCTAGTCACCTTAAATCTATTAAATAATAATCTTGAAAGTAATAAAATGTTACCAACCCTTTAAATCACATTCCCATGTGTTAGAATATCTGGTGATGACATGTGTCAACATGATCCCATATTTTAATTGGAGAATATTAAATCTTAGTTAAATTCAATGAGTAGAAATTACTTTTCTCAAATAAACTAAATAAAACTAGTTCTCTAATTCATGTGATGATTGTGATGATGCTAGATCATCAAGTGTGAGCCTTAGTGTGCTAAATAGAATTAGTTAAGTATTGTTTGGTGATTGTGTACCCCGTATTTATTTATAGATGATAGTACCAACCCAAGCTACAAGGTGGAGGAGTTCTACCCCGAAGAAGAGGAGGAAAACTTCAATCACTACACCAATCAAGGAAAGCTAGATCTATGCAAGCTATTATTGGCAAGCTAACACTTGCAAGTTTTAACCTAATAAAGATGCATTAGGCATGCTTTGGTTATATACCTTTGATTATACTAATCCCAAGTTTTACTTGCAAGCTATACTCTTTTACTTTACCAAAGTTCTTAACTTTTAGTTAATGCTTTGTGAGTAGTTGGAAAGATAGTATAGATAGCATAAAGAGTATAAAACTAGGCCTATAATAGATTTCATTCTATGGCATGAGATTGAAGATTAGCACCCCTCATTAGTGAACACTCTTAACTTAGTGGCTAGTGCTAAGCATAAAACTTGATCACTTTAGATGGGAATACTTGGTGAAAATGATTATGAAAACCTTGGAATGATGAGTCATTGTATTGAATTGTTTTGACATGTGTTGAGAAACAAAAATGGATTTGATGATGAAAATGTTGAGGGTTGAGCCTTAGCCCTTTATAAAAACTGATGGTTGGGTTCAGATGCGATACCATTCCATTTTTACCGTACAGCCACAATACCTAAATTGGGTAAGGCTTAGCCAGAAGTTTATATGCATTAGTATGGGTTCCCTCGCAAAAGAGGTTTGAGCTGAGGCTACCTCGTGAGTGTGAATTGTCCACCTATGCAGTGTCCAGGATGGCAGATGGCCATGGCTGGGAGGCCAAGCTCATAGGGGAGGTGCATATACTAGAGTGTGTAATTGAAAGGTTATGATTGATTATCCGCATACTAAGTATGATGATTCGAGGTTATCCCTAACGGATGTATCAAATTTTTTAGTGAAACTGTACCACCTCTGTAGAGTGTCAAACTATTCGAATAACCGTGTCCGCGGTCATGGACAGTTGGAGTGGCCATAGTGTTCCGTCGTCAGATGTTTTCAAAATGACTTGTGAAGTGAACTATGATTTTGACTTGACCACAACAGAGTTGTGAATATGAAAACTAGGTTCCCACTTAAGTGATTTAGAACATTTACTTAGTTTTCTTTACTTCTGAACTCAGTTTAGATAAATCTGGCTTTTTACAAATAAACCCAGAGCTTAAGATTCCTACTAGAACTACCTTTCTTGTTAGTGATAGTTTGCGAGTACTTAAAGAGTACTCATGGCTTTGTCCCTGGCTATTCCCGTGGCCAACTATGAAGAGGACTATCAGGACGATGGACAGCAGGACGTCTACGACAACTAAGATCATCTCCCATCATCAGCATTGCCTGTCACCATGAAGATGGAGCCTACTACTACGCTTATTATTCCGCTGCTTGTTTGTATTAAGACTGGATCATGAGATCCTTTATTTGTAAGACCTTATTATGGTTTGTAATGGATGACGTAATGTGATATCCAATCTGTTATGTCTCGCAAAAATGGTAATCCTGGGATTGCGATGTATGGCATAATAGGCATCTGGGATTAAAAATATGGGTGTTAACACTTGGTTAAATAGGAATGTTATCTCCTAATATGATAATATCATAGTATATGATGGATGGTCTTGTCTTGCCTTCCTATTCCACTCTATTTGTGATCAGAGTTAATATTTAAGAACTACCATGATACCCATGATTGGAATATCTACAGCAAATAGGTGTTTCAAGATTTAGTTATTAAGTTTCTTTTCTTAAGTTAATAACTTAATTGAGTATTCTAGAGTTGTTATAATGAATACCCAGATATGATCTCTATAGGATCCTTTATTATTCATTAAATAATGTGTTGTGGGTTTAGCTTGATTCCCTTTGATCTACCCATAGATCAAATTATATTACCCAAATATAAGGTTTTAGCAAAGGTCATATTGAAACTTATCACAGTCAACTTGATGATCTACTTCAGTTCCACCAAGTTAAGAGAAGCTTCAATCACTTTGACAATTTTTATTTAAAAGCACGAAAATTATCCAGATTTTCTATGCATGAATGCAATGCACACACTTATTCTTGGCTTATTTCTAAGCTCTAATGCTGGGATGTTACAGACTCTCCCCCTTAAAATAAACTTTGTCCCTGAAGTTCATACTCTCTTGCATTTTGGAATGAGGTATTGACTTGTATTGATCACGACATTTCTCAAATTCCATTGTGATCATAATTGGGAATAATTGTGGTATCCCGTATCCAGACCTTTTTCCTTGAATCATCTTCATTCTTAATAGAATCCACTTGTCATTACTAATTTACCACCTAGTTCCTTATACTATAATTCCTTTGGATTATGTATTCATAGTCCTACTTAGAATTGGTTTATGATACATTTAATCCATTATGATCAAGCTTTCCTATTACTATACACCGGTCTATTTTGGAATTATTTCTTTACTTTTAAGGACAACTTATGAGTTGTTTTCTTCTTAAACTAGTCCATTAGGTTTAAGTTGTTATGTCTACATCGATCATTCATCCGGACATACTCTTGAGAGTACTCTTATACAGATGACTTCTTATAACCTTATGAGATCAAGGCTTAATATTATCATTGTTTAGTAAATCTTTTCTAGCCTTTACTCAGGAAGTCACACAACAAATATTTAGTGTCTATTGTTTACTCTCCCCCTTGGGTTTTTCTAATGTCCTTTAAACTGTATGTATAATACCCATTCACTCAATAGTTAGGATATCGGTCTCTGTCCAGCTCAAACCTTACCTCTAGTAGATCTCACGAAGGAATCTGCGGTATATCCACACAATCGTGGATCTTCAAAATGAATCTTCCAACGTTAATTGTGTTCCTTTTATCTTCTTAGACATTATTTCTCATTGATAACCCCGATTTCGTGAAACTTCTCTAAAGCTATTCGCTTAAATTTTATACTTCTTTATGTCTCTTTTAGCTTAGGCCAAGTTTTATGCTCTTTAATTTATACAGTGATGACCTAACTACCTAAACCATAAGGATACCATCTATGCATACTAGCTGCGGATACTCCTAGGTGTATGGATTACCCTACGGGTTTTCGAGTTCTTACTAGCATTCTCTCTGAGTTGTCAGAGCTTGAATACCACCCTTGTTCCAAGACTTCTTTCTTGCACTGATTCATGATACTTCCATGATCTTGGGATAACTACTTCATTAACTTCTGAGCAACATCACCTATCTTGAGTGAACTTAAATTCATTCCTTCATGTTTCTCCACACCTTGTCTGCATTAGTATTCCTTCTTATTGCTAGCTCATAGTGAGTTGGGATTGATCCATCCTTCAAAATAGTGTTGATACTCCTTAGATTTAACTTCCTTCTTCGTGCAAGTCTTTATCTTGATCTTCGGAACTCCCTTACACGAATTCCCTTTACTATCTAGGTCTATAACATCATGTAATAACTTGATGATGCAACATGCATTTGCACACCAAGTCAAATTTCATGTATAGATCTAGTCAATCAAGAAGAAACAATAAAACCAAGTAATACTCAAACATATATCATGTATTAAACATATGTCTTCGAAATATTACAACTCCCAAGCATGGAAAGACACTCCCTCTGTACACTACCTCCTTATAATACAAGAGCTCTCTTGCCCATGTGAGCATTTCTCACTTATTTCAGCAAGCATCTCAAACACTACAATACGCATTACCCAATATAAACATTATTCAAGCACTCTACTTTATGGATCACTTCTTATTCTTACTTTCCTTTCTCACTTTAGTGCTTCTGGGATTTTCATCCATGATGGCGCAAAGTTCGATGGCTGCCTTCTGGTGCATAAGAATACCCAGTAGGTGCGTAATCTTGAGTAGAAGTACCAAGATTAAGATTAGCCAGTGAAAAATGACTAACATACTCATGATCTTCTTCATGATTCTTCTTTCTTCCCTAGAGCGCATCTTCAAAGTAAGAGGTATTCTTTGCCTTTTCCTCAATCCAGTCATACATATTGGTATAGTAACTACCAGGACACTCTTCCAGATCAATGGGATTGTTACTACCCCCATATGGTCCATAAGATTCTATAGGATTGTAACTGGTTTCTACTCCATTACTAGATCCACAAGGTATAGGTTTTCCCATGATTTCATCATAAGACTAGTCTTCCCATCCGGTATTACCTCTAACAGCATTATTGGGGTTGGGTGCATTCCATTTTTCTGTTCCTCCTCATATTTGGTCCATGGGTCTACTGGTTGTTGAGGTTCAACTGGATAATAGGCATAGACTTTAGAGTGTGGGTCATTAAACTTTATTTATTCAAACACCTCCCCTGAAAAGACTGATTTCGGGTGCTTTGCTTCTTTAGCTAACTTCTTTCTACGTGCCATTGCCTTTACAGGATCAGCAAAATGCTCAATGACAATGTCCAACTCTTGAACTAGCACTTGATGAGTGTTATGGATTGTGTTCAGTAAAGACTTGTAACGATCCATATACTCTACTGCCAGAGTAGGTTTAGTCCTTATGAGAGCAGAATGATCTAACTCCGGATCAGTACTAACAGTTCTATGAGGTATAGCAGTATAGGTAGTACCTACCAGTGCTTTGGAATTCTGTTCCCTTATCCTGGTTATGGCTGCTACTACGGCAATCTGATAGGCTGTTACCATACATCTTGCTTCTCCCGATGTCATTTCTCCACACACTCCCAACATCTTGGGTAACATGATCAGGATACGGTACTTGGCCAATATCCGCCCGTCATAGAAACTGTAAACCTTGACCAGAAGTCGAGACTCACAATCCAGACTCCATAGAAGTTGTCTTGGAGTGATTGTCCAGTCATCTTTATAATCATCTAAGGTCTTGTTCAATACTTGAAGATTTCGAGGTGGATACCTAGGTGCCATTCTTCTACTGTAGATAAGAAATTATCATCAGTCATATTAAGTTAAAACACATGGTACTTAATTAAAATTGCATCATAATAAATAATCATCGCACTAGCAACATGACAGGATTATTCCCAATTGAATATCCATCATATTTCTAGAGAAATCTTTATTGTTCCTAGCATCCTTCCTGCAGGTTCTACCCATTTACTAGGTTTACTAACCTAAGGTCAAAGCATATGCTCTGATACCAGCTGCGATGACCCGGCATACCACTGCATGATGTAGTACACTATAGTCGTTGACATAACACCAATGAAACAATGTTCACTAGTATTACATCCCTCGGGGTGGTACAACAGAAACACATCAGGTCCAAGACATGACTATAGTTTACAACTCGACTCTTTACAAGAGATCCAGAGAACACTCTAGGTTAAAGAGAGAAAATTAAACTTATTACAAAGAAGAACCATAAATAGTAACTCAGAGCTATCTGGCTAAAAATACTAACATCTAAACTATTTAGCCTACAAGTGCTACTAATGCAATGCTCTACAGAAGTAGGTTTTATGGCTAGAGTATCTACTCCTATCTAATCAGAAGTTCGTCTTCACTTCGTTGATGAACATGTTGACTTCATTGACTTTATTGAAGAACTTGAGCTGTCGATGATGGTTTCTTGAGCATAAGTTGGTGTTGACGTCGTCTTCAACGGCTTCAGAATCTAGCAAGGGTTAAGAAGGTACGGTTGAGTACAAGCGTACTCAGCAAGTTCACTAAAAAGGAGTGTTTAATGCACTATCTCTACAGCCACAGACCAAAGGGCGTAGGCAATGCAGGTTTTCGTAAACATTTCTTCAAAGGTTGCTTTTATTCTGAAAACTATGTCTGTCAACCTTCACAGGTTTACAAGAACTTTCATGGAGTTCCTTTCCTGCCGCGTTCGTAGCTCCTTCCCGGAACATGGAGTAACATGTCACAGTTCTTATACTCTGTAGAGGTGAGTTTCTTTACCCATGAGAGACCAAATACTTGTTGCACAACCGGACAATCTTTCCCATCCACAATTCCTTGATGTGGGGCCCAGTAGATAATCCTGCATGAAGACATGACTCCCCAAGCCAATCACTGCCCTTCTCCGTGACCCTGCATGAAGACATGACTCCCCAAGCAGGAATACCTCCATTAACCCCCATACAGGCAGATATAACCCTGGCAACCCCTTAGAGACTCAAGTGAGCAGATCATGTCCCTGGCAACCCCCACCAAAGTGGCAGATCTACCTCCGACAGCCCCTCACTGATAATCTAGATACCAATATTGCGGGGACATAAGGGTTCCCACCCATGTGCTGGATTCTCCACAAGAAATCTGCGGCTTCATGATAAGGTCATCCGTCCATGCGAAAGGAAAAAGATCCACCTGACTTCTCCATCCCATTCCAAATCTCATGGGTAAAACGTAATATACGGCGCTAGAATCACTGGTGACATTGGTTGTTAAGTCCTATATATTATGTTCCTTTACCACTGGAACTGTATCAGTAGATTATTACCTCTTAGTAAATAATCCATAATCATATTATTATGACAATAGTGTTTTCTGACCCTTTTGAAATGTAGATGATGACAACATTTGAGTTACAAGCATTTGATAGAAAATAATCAAAGGATATGAGCAAGTGTGAACTGGCCTTTTGTGATTGCACGATTATGCAATCACGATCTTCAAGACAATAGAAGATCCAAATTATGTAAATAGCATCATTGGTCCGGTAAGGACGAATGTTTAAAGAAGGAGGATGCAATTATGCATAATTAATGTAATGCAGTTTGATAAACGTGAATTCTTGGACTAATCATATCTGATCTAGGGTTTGAAACTGGGGACAGTTTCTTCAGGATGTGTTTCACTTTTATACCTGCTTCACACTTGTGCTTCTTATTAAGGCTTGTGAGAGTGTGTGAATCAATATGTAAATACAACAAGTAGCATACAATACTAAATCACTCAATTGTGCATGGTATCTAAAAGATTTCTTAAGCAAGATTATTAATCAATTAAAGTTTTTATAGAAATGCTTAAGGATTTCTTAAATCTTTCTTAAAAGAATAACCTTGAGGAAAAGATTACTTCATAAACTAAAATCATTTCAATTTGAATTTACACCTTTAAGGTTTCTTATTAACTATGATTATCATAATAGAAATAATCACAACAAAGTAGTAGATATTTACATGTTTTGAATGAGGCATCACATTGTAGATGGTTTACTGCTTAACATTCCACAAAGGTAGAATATAAGTAATATTGCTTGAATGAGGTGGTGTTTTATTAAAACTATAAGTGAATATAATTACTTTCTTATTAATTCTTATTTTATAAGAATGGATAGGGCATTACTTAAATTCCTTAAAAACTTGGTTTAATTCTTTAGATGGATTCCTAAACTGGTAAAAGAATTAGTGGATAATAGCTTGGTGATTTTATGGATTTGGAGAATCCTCAAGACAAGCAATACACTATTTTTGCTGATTTTATAGTGGATAAAATCTTTTTAAGGAATAAAATATAACTACTTTGAATGGTGTCTTTAGGAATTACATTTTAAAGTGGGGTTGGATTTATTCTGACTTCTTATAAACATCAATTAAACTTGTTATTACCCTTTTAGACTTTAAACAAGTAAGAATAATGGCAATAGTAAATATTTTCATATTTTTAAATTATTAAAATAGAAGGAAATCGTTTTACTGATCAAAAACTTGATTTACTTTTCAAAAATACAAGTTAGTATTTATCTATAATAGAATATCTAATTAGGATCTTAAATGTGATTTGTATTCACTTTTAAGTGTTTTATTTATTTTTATAATATTCCAAAAGGAACATATACAAACATAATAATAGTCCTAAATTTAACTACCTAAATTCTTATTTACCATTTTGGTTGAGTAGAGGATATTTTTGTGAGTTTATAGGTATATTATTTATATTTTTAGTATTTTTAAATAATAAGATATGAGTTTTATAAGTTTTATCACTTTATAAACACTTAATAAATAATAAATATTATTTAAGTGATGCAGAATGTATAAAACAAATTTATAAGTCTTTATTTTTTTCTAAGACTTTTGATATATTATACCTATTTTTGGGAATTTTTAAATAATAGAATATATTTATTTAAGATTTATCCTTAATAAGGTATTTACTAATTAATACTAATTATTTTATTTGAGTTGGAAAATAAAGTATAATAATAGGTTTAAATTATAGAGTCTATTTTTCTAAACATTTTGATATAAAATATATATTTTTCTGAATTATAAAATAAAAGTTATTGAATTTATAAGATTTAATCATTTTATTAAATTTCTGGAAAACATTTATATTTAAATTTATTAGGTTTTATCTATTTTCTAAACAGGTAATACTTTTTATACTGAGTAGACACCTAGATACAGTCACTGACTGGTGGGGCTTCCACCATGTCACATGCCACGTTTGCACAGACCAAGTCAAACTGGCTGACTATGCTCGGGTGATGTGAGGATGGCGTCGAGGTGATGTCAGCTCACCAGAGCTCCACAAGGGGGCCATTTGGAGCTCTCGGGGCTGCACGAAGGGTCGGGTTCGACGTTGGTGAGCATGCTGAGCATAAAGGTAGTGGCACCGCTACGGTATGGTCATTAGAGCATCGGTATCGACAGCGGCCGATGGCTGCCGACGGCGGCGCGTGGTGATAGGGCTACTCAGGCGACTACAGAGAGATATAGGGGTATAGGAGGATGCAGAAACTCACCACAAATGGTGTGGAGGGGTCGGTGAGGCCAGAGATGGTCGGGAGATAGCGAATCGATAACATCGACTGCGGCGGCCGGCGAGACAGCGAGCTTGATTTCGGCGAGATGGCTAGTCCCCTGCTTGTGTGGCTTTTCGGAGATGAATGAGAACAGTGAGGCGCACCCAGTGGTGGTCTCAGCGGGGCCTAGGGCGACCAGAGACGGTGAGGACAACGATCCCCGACAAGCTAGGGTTCGGTGACTTCCTCTATGGAGAGGATAAGAATGAGAGGAAGCGGAAATGGAGATGAGGATGGACGAGATCATCTCTGTGTCCTTCTTATCCTCGCAGATGAGGGCGGCGAGTATCACAGCGTGTGGATGATGTCGACAACGGCAATGGGTGGCGGCGAGCTCCCCCAGCGAGCTGCTTGTGACGCACGAGAAAACGACAACAACAATTTTGCAGAAAACCCCCTAGAAAAGCTTCTGTCTCGACCCACGGTCCTTCTTTGGTCCCACCTGTCAGTGAGAGTTTGATAAAGGACACGGGCTGGTGTTGGGCTGAGATGCGACGTAGCAAAGTGTGCGAGATTTGCTACTGCTGCACGTGGGCATTGAATAGGAACTCGGCTGCGGTCTGGTTCTATTTTGTTATTTTCTGATTCATTTTCTATTTTTGTTTTCTGTTTTCCTTTTCAATTTAAATTTATACAATGATTCACATATTCAAAATTCATTTAATCAACTAGGGTTTAACATGTATTAATGTAACAAACTGGTTTGATATTACTTTTTAGTAATTTCTCCATTGAAATATGAAGGATTGTTTTATTGGAAAATATTAGGGTTTTAGGAATTACTTCTTATTAATAGGTCCCTTAAATATGATTTGTGTTCACTTGATAATTTTAATGGTAATGGTTTAAAATGGCTAATGATATCTATATCATTCTATACACACTTGTCATCATATAAGAATTCATATATATCCTTATTAATGCTTTAAATCTTGTGGTTCAAAATATGATGTTTGAGTTTCATGGTTTTTTTATATCTGGTGATTTCTCTTATTCAAAACCAACTTGATTTGTAATGTTTAGAATTACAATAGAACAATCTTGGTTAAGTCATTATGCATGGATATCAATCATTAATGATGAAATGAAAATGTTCATTTCCAAATAATTGCCATGAGTTTTTGGGGAGGTTTTAATAGACTCATATCTTATTATGAATATGGATAAAGATCAAGATTTAAGGACACTACTTCTAAATCCAGGAGTAGGGTTGATACCACAACCCAGAGTGAGATATTAGAATTACTTCCTAGGGCAATCTTGTTGGTTCATGGGTCTAGGTTTCTATTAGGGTTAGATATTAAGGTAGACAAGGCTTCCATCAATTCACTCTCAACTGGCATTCTAATTATCTCTTAGAAACTTCATTTGACTAAGAGATATAATTCTTTGGTTGCCTAAAAATAGGAATTGATCCCACTGCTAACTTCATTCTAGGGTTTTGGACAAAGAGGTAGACATAACTTGATAAGACCTTGGTTAAAGGTTTCTCAAGAATTCCTATCCTCACATTTGACTAAGCTTGGATCATAGTTAAGGAATTTTGTTCCTACATATACTCTATAAATCTCTCTTATCTTATTCACAAAGATCACATCTTCCTGAATAAGTCAATCATCTGACTCCACCATATCCATCATCATATGATGACATGGTCATGCCACTTCAACATTACTCCTTCATTCTTCTCCTAGTACATATGACTTCCATTTCTAAACTACCCTTGAGGAAGTCATTCATCTAATTAGTTCTAACTTCATTAATCCACTCTTGTAACATTCTTCCTTTACTACACAACTTGCACTTCTTCACTACCCTGGATGAATCCATCAATGTAGTTGTTTCTAACTCCATCCATAAACTCTTTCATATTTACCTTGCATCTACTTCTAAGGCTTGCAAGATTACAATTCTTTTTATATCACATGTGGTAACAATCCTCTGAGATGGGTAGGGTACTACTCTCCACAATACAAGTTTGTATTTGTATTAGCTTGGTTAAGCACTATTCCTCCAACTACTCCATACAACTCATATTATATACTTCATCATACCCTAGCTTGACCACTCATGATCAAGCTAAATCATTCAGCTTACTAGGGCTTGCCTAATTTAGTATACTAACAACTCTACTTCAACACCTAGTCATCTATCCTCAAGTGACCTGAGAATAATAACCACCATTCTTTGAGCATGCTAAAACTTAGGCTTCTATTTGTTTGATCAAGATCTATCATAAACTAAGTAATAGACTTGTACTAGTCTCCCTATAAGGCTTATCTTGTTAAGGAAGCTTACTTTAAGTTTATACCCACTTGGCCTATCAAGATTATTATTTGATACTCTAATACTACTAGATTTCACATAGCTTCATGAGCACTAGCTTAACTCTTGGGTTTAGATACTTCTTCTAGTTAACTCATGAGTGAGTTAACTCCTCCAACATCAAATGGTTTGACCTCCACTAAGGATCACATTCCATTGATGATGGCACACTCTACCATATCTAGTTCCTTCTTCTTATTAATTTACTTAAGTCTTTGGAAGGTTAATATAATATTTCAATAAGTTCTAGGTCAGGAATTGGTTACTCTGATGAATGGACACTAAGACTTGGTTAAATAGGAATGTTATCTCTTAATATGATATTAATAGTATATGCTGGATGGTCTTGGCTTGCCTTCCTCTTCCACTCTATTTGTGATAAGAGTTAATGTTTAAGAACTACCGTGATACCCATCATAGGAATATCTACGGCAAACAAGTGTTTCAAGATTTAGTTATTAAGTTTATTTGCTTAAGTTAATAACTTAATTGATTATTCAAGAGTTGTTATAATGAATACCCAGATATGATCTCTATAGGATCCTTTATTATTCATTAAATAATGTTTTGTGGGTTTAGCTTGATTCCCTTTGATCTACCCATAGATCAAATTATACTACCCAAATATAAGGTTTTAGCAAAGGTCATATTGAAACTTATTGCCGTTAACTTGATGATCTACTTCAGTTCCACCAAGTTAAGAGAAGCTTCAATCACTTTGACAAGTTTTATTTAAAAGCGCGAAAATTATCCAGATTTTCTATGCATGAATGCAATGCACACACCTCTTCTCAGCTTATTTCTAAGTTCTAATGTTGGAATGTTACATCCTCCGTGTCCTTGTGTAAATTTTATCCAGAAAGGAAGTCCCCTGGTGCAAGACGCGTGCTTACCCATTTCATAAATCGCCCAGGAGAGAGCCTATTTGATGGCTACAAAAGGTTAGGTTTACTTGATAACTATCCTAACTATGGATATCCACCATGGTATGTTTTAGATAGGTTTTATGTAGGTCTAAGTGCTAGAAATAGAGACGAATTATATTCCTATAATAGAAAATTTAATAAACTTGATATTAATACAGCTTGGAGTCTCTTAGGTACTATCCACCATGAGGAAGAAAATAGTTCTATAAATTATGAATGCATTAAAAGATTCCTCAACATTGGTAGAGTGGAAGACTTGAGTGAGAATTCCCATCTTGGTTCTAATATAATTTTACAGATTTTTGAAACATATTCTAAGTACTTGCAAGCACCTAAGGACTAGAGTAATTTCTAACCACCTAATGAAATAGAGTTCATGAAGATGGTTAGGAAGCGTATATAAAATGTTGTGGAGGCAACTCCACCTAGATAACTTCCACCAAAACCGCTAGAACATATTATTAATAAAGAGGTGGTAATTCATGTTGCATCTTGTCAACCATTTGAAGGTAAGACTAAAGGTACAACTATCTCTGAGCTAGACACATGTTGGGCATATGCATAATAGGTATCACCATAGCATAACTCCATTGAGGGAATCTCTGAGCGGATGTCCATGTTCTACTTCGTCGAAGGACTCATGCAGGATACATTACTCCGGCATTTGCTAAGGCACCGTGAGGCCTCGGGAAACCTCAGTTTTAGCCAAGTGACTGAGGCTGTCAACAGTTTCGCCAATGCTGAAGTGGTCACCCTAGGGACCCCCAGCGCCACAACCAGCAACAACCACTTCATTGGCTATGTTGCTTCAGGTTCCATTTCTACCTCCGAACTGGCCGGCATCGAATCTAAATCAATCTTAGACGTGCTCTACACTGACATGAGTGACGCGGATTTTATGGAAGTGAGTCGTCCAACTCAGAATAATTTTGAAGTTGCAATGAAGGAACTGGAGTCGGAGCTCAATCTCGAGGAATGCAAAAACCAGCATCCCACTTCTCATGAGGTCTATGTTACCATTGAGAATGTGGTGGAAGAAGACGCGGGAGCTGGTGTAGCTATCCCTGCAGCAGATGATCCCGGGAGAGCCACGACCACAAGGAAGGACGTTGTAGATCCACAGGGCGCAGCAAAGGCCATGCCCCTCTTGCTGTAACATCCCAAAACTGTAATCCAAGGTTAATCAAGATCAAATCTATCCAATTTAGGGTTAACAAAAACTTTTCCATTTTAAATGATTAAGCATTCATATGTGTGTGCATTTAAATTAGGAGTTATTTTGAATTGCCATGTTTGAGTGATCCATTGGTTGTAAAATGATTCTAAGGTGAAATAAACATCATCTAGATCATTCCCAAACAAATCCCAAAGAAAAACAAATCAAAATGAATAAAATAAACAAATGGTCACTTTTGCCATTTTAATCACCATGCCTACTTTGGCTATTCCTAGAACTCAAATCTTAACAGAAACAATTGTGGTTCTTTGCACCCCTTGCTAGTACAAGTAGTGTTGTACCAAGGCCCACTTTGTTTCACCCCAAAAACTTTCAATCCCTAAATTTAAATGACATTTGAAAATTGAATGTGGTTCATATGTATAGATCACACTTATTCAAAAAAAACTCAAATGAACTCCATTTTCAAATCCCAAGCAACCACAGATGCTTAAGCATGTGACCAACCCCACCAAAAATCATCTCAAAATTCAAAACTTGAATTCTTTCGGCCATTTTGTCAAACACCTTGTGTGCAAAAATCTGGAAAAATCACAAACACTATTGTGAGCAGTGTTTGGACCAATGTGGTCTCCCATTTTGCAACCAGAGCCACCCCAGTGCACCCCCTACCCTTTGCTAGCCCGGCCAATCCCTGTGTACATGACCAAATGGTCATGGCCATTAAGGCCGAGAACCTTGAGCACCCTCACCGGCGACAGCGTGCCACAGCAGCCGCCAGCCTCGCCCACCATGTCCAGCACGTCGCCTGTGGTCCACCTCCACCGCCAGGCCAGCCCTAGCCCAAAGGTAGAGCAAGGAGCAACCAGGAACCGCCGTGCCCAAAGCCTGTTTGCCATGCCGACGCCACCCGCAGAGCACGCACGGTCCCCGCTCAACCAGACCCCGCCTAGCTCTCGCCGTCCACCTATATGATCGCCACCATCCTAGGAAGCTAACGGACATGCCCGTTTCCCCGACCGTGCCCCGTAGTCGCCGGCCACCGCAAAGTTCGCCGTCAGCAGAGACATCATGCGCGCCGCACCACTCACCTCTCCCGACCGCAAACCACTGCACGCGCACCGCCCTGACGACCGCCAGGGAACCGCCCACCGTCCAAGTCCACCGCCCACACCTCTAGATTGTTGTACCATCGTCACCGGCGAGCACCGCCCATGCTCCTCTGCCTCCTCGACGAGCCTATAAATAGAGGCCTCCCCAGCACCGTTTCCTCACACCAATCTCATCCCCTCCCTCTCAGAGCACTCCCAGAGCCCCACCGAAGCAAGCCGCCATCCGCAGCGCTAGAATTTCGCTGGAGTCTGTGCGGAAGGAGGAGAAGGGCGCCGTTGATGCAAGTCATCCCCAGGGACGCCGCCAGTACCAGGAGAACCGCCGTCCTTGACTTGTTTGTTTGCCCGCCTCGCCGACCCTCACCGGAGCCCTGGTAAGCCGTCCTAGACCCCCACCGAGCCGCTAGAGTTACACCTCACCGGCGACCTGTCCGTCGTCGACGGCAAGCCCCAGCCGTAGATATTCTTTTTTTAATCCAATGGTCCACGTCGCCCTGTACCGCTTCATGTGTAATGACACAATGACATGTGGACCCCCCTGTCAGCTGTTCTCCGTGCCGCGGAGTGAGACTAGGCCGGCCCATTTCCTTTCCCGCCTTAGCCCGTAGATTCAAATTTAGATATTTCCTTTTTAACTAAAACTAGATTCTGTCCCTTAGTTCAAAAATCAATTCAGGAAGATTTACTGAACCAAATTGAGTGATTCAATTTTTTTGGAAAGCTTCTGAAAGGATCTATCCAAACCCGTTGGATTTAATTCATTTAGAGTTAGAGATCTCTCCTAGTAAAAATAACAAGACAAAAGCTTTTGCACATTCAAACATTTTTATAAAATCAACCATAATAGCTTTTGAGTTGATTCCAACTCTCAAAAATCACATTTAACCATACCTATCTGAATATATAATAATATTAATGTTTACATGCAGTGACTTTGGACTAGTACCAAAATAATGCTATATAGGCATTTCTAGTCATTTTAAATCATTAAATATTAAACTTAAACTTATTAAAATGTGATCCAACCTTTAAATCACATTCCCACATGTTAAAATATGTGGTGATGACATGTGTCCATATGATCCCATATTTTAATTGGAGAATATTAAATCTTAGTTAATTACAACGAGTAGATATTACTTTTCTCAAATAAAAAGATTTAAGCTAGTTCAATTAAACCTTGTGATGCTTGTGATGATAATAGATCATCAAATGTGTGCCTTAGTGTGCTAAGTAGACTAGTTAAGTATTGTTTGGTGATTGTGTACTCCGTATGTATTTATAGATGATAGTACCGACCAAGCTTTCGAGGAGGAGTTCTACCAAGAGGAGGAGGAAGAAAACTTCAACCACTTCACCAACCAAGGAAAGCTATTGTTAGCAAGCTAGAATTAAGCTAGATAACCTAAGCAAGATGCATTAGGCATGCTTTGGTTATACCACTTTGACTATTACCTACCCCAAGTTTTATTTCCAAGCTTTACTTTTCTTTACTTTATTAAAGTACCGTACTTGTTTGAAGGTAGCATAAAGAGTATAAAACTTGACCTATCTAGATAACCTTAGATGTCATTCTATGGCATGATATTGAGATTAGCATCCCACCTTAGTGAAAACTCTTAACTTAGTAGCCTAGAGCTAAGTCAAAACTTGAGTCACTTTAGATGGGAATACTTGGTGAAAATGAATTATGAAAACCTTGGAATGATGAGTCATTCTATTGAGATGTTTTGGACATGTGTTGAGAAACACAAATGGTTTATGATGATGAAAATGTTGAGGCATGAGCCTTAGCCCTCTTACAAAACTGATGGTTGTATTCGGATGCGATACCATTCCAAATTTACCGTACAACCACAATACCTGCATTGGGTAAGGCTTAGCCAGAAGTTTATATGCATTAGTATTAGTTCCCTCGCGGGAGAGGTTTGATATGAGGCTACCTCTCAATGTTGTCCACCTATGTAGTGCCCAAGATGACAGATGGTCATGGTTGGGAGGCCATGCTCATAGGAGAGGTGCTTGTACTAGAGTGTGTAAAGGAAATGTTATGTTTGATTATGTGCATACTAAGTATGATGATTCAAGGTTATTCCTGACAGATGTATCAAATCTTGTGGTGAAAGTGTACCACCTCTATATAGTGTCAAACTATTCGAATAGCCGGGTCCGCGGTTATGGACAGTTGGAGTGGCCATACTGTTTCGTTGTCAGATATTTTAAAAATGACTTATGAAATGAATGATGAATCTTGACATGACCATAATAGGGTTGTGACTATGACACTAGCTTCCCAACTTAAGTGATTCTAGAACTTTGTTTTATCTTTCTTTGTTTCAGAACTTAGCTTAGGTTTCAAACTTAACCTTATAGTTAAACTTAGAGTTAGCATTTACACTAGAACTATACTACTTGTTAGTGGTAGTTTGCGAGTACTTAGAGAGTACTCATGGCTTTTGGTCCCTGGCTATTCTCATGGCTAGACTATGAAGGAGACTACCAAGGTGACAGACAGCAGGACGGCTATGATAACTAGGACTATCTGCCATCGTCAGCATTGCCTGTGCCTCTGAAGATGGACCCCACTGCTATGCTTATTATTTATTCCGCTGCTTGTTGTATTAAGACTGGATCATGTGATCCTTATTTGTGTAAGACCTTATTTATGGTTTGTAATGGATGATGTACTGTGATATCCAATCTATTATGTCTAGCAAAAATGGTAATCCTGGGATTGCGATGTATGACATAACAGGCATCTGGGATTAAAAATCCAGGTGTTGACACCAGCTATCCATCGGCGGCAAGCATAGGAACTAGACGCTGGTACTAGTGGTACCAATCAAGCAAACAAGGATCTCGCTCCGCCACCACCATCAACATAAAGGAAGGTGATGCCTTTGTTACTCTTCTTACAAGGTTATTTTTGGACAAGTCCTCATGGAGCCGGTGACTCTAGAGAATATCCAGAATGTCACCTAGCTAGATGGGAGGCGTAAAGAAGTCCTTGAAGAAGCCAAGTACATCACGGAGCAAAGTGCAAAGCTCAATAGAGACCTCACCAAGGAGAATGACACATTAAAGGCGGTAAACAAGATGGAAACAAAGTACAATAAACTAATTTCTCAGCACAAAGAAGCACATGCTCCCACGAACGTCGTTGAAGATCCAGGTGTTAGGCGAAACCTGGGATGGGCTTCGGCAAGGGTAGATAAACCTATAGAAAACCCTTATTACGATAAGGAGGGAAATCAGGTCATGCTAATGCCCTCCTTGAACATTGCTTTCACCAAGACACTACTAGAATAGGATAGATCCCCCGTGGCAGTGGACCAGTTCTATGATTTGGTGGCAAAGGTTGTCAAGAAATAGGAAAGGGCTACCTCTTAGAGGCTCGAGACCAATTTGGGGCTCTGTTAGTCTAGCACCCACAACAATGGCAGGGCCAGATCCCCAACACAGAAAATCAAAAACCTACCTCCTGATGTTGGGTCACGAATAGGTTCCATAGAGTGAACATGACAGGACGCTCGCAATAGGACCGACATAATTCCAATTTCCTATGACCATGGTGGAAAGGATCATCCTCGCTGGTCCCCGATGCCCTCCAGCTTTCCTGACATCACGAGGAAGTTCAACCACGTCACCGCACTAGCATGCTGCCCCTGAGATGCCCACAAGGTGGCATCGTCATTCACGACAATGGAGAGTAGCAGGGGCACCACGACGATGGCCACAACAACAAGGATGGACTAAGGAGCAATAACCACCAAGGTGCTCAACTTCCGCTAAGCAATCGTGACAAGAACAGTGGTTCTCAAGTTAGAGAAAGAAAGAAGGCCAATCCTCCGCCATCACCACCACCTTTGCCTCCAAGAAGCCATCATGGTGGAGGACAGAGCACGTCTCACAACTCACGAAACAACTCTCAACCTCATGGTGGCAATCATCAGGGAAAAAACCAACACTATATGATGCACATGTTTCAGTTCCTTATTTATCAAAGAAAATAAGTTGTTTCATGGTTTCTGGGAGTTTAACGACCACTCGTATGGGCACACACGCCCATACCACCTCCACTAGACAGATGATGAAAACAAGAAGTTTTTGGAAGAATATGTAGCATCCCAAGTGTCTAACCATTGTAATTATACATGTTTAATCTATATATACTACTTGTCTATTTAATAATTATGATGCATTGCATAATACCATGGTCATGTCACCATCCCACATTGTATTTGAGCATCATATCGAATCTTGTATTTGGTTCTTATCCTTATTCTTGCATCTTGTATTTTTTCTCCATTAAATGTATTTGCTTCTTGATATCATGTAGTTGCCATTTGATTAATGATAAAATGATGGGGTTCGTACCATGGGGAAAAAAATCCTACATGCGAACCACTATCTAGCCATGATCATCTACGAGATGGTAGCAACGAGTAACTCACCTTCAAAGACCGTAAGCAGGATTATGTTCCTGCACAAACATTGTCGATGAAGGTCTACATGCGACGATCTCAATATCGGGTAGTCACGGTGCCACAACTGGCGGCACCTCCATACTTGGTCACACGTGCAGCTCGTTGATGTCCTCCATGACCTCAGTCCAGCAGGGGAGTGGAAGAACGGATCCGTCGGAACTCCTCCTCCTCCACTTCTCCAAGTGTTGGTGGTGAATTATTTTGGTAGTGCTTTGCTACAAGCACTCGCCAAACGGTTGAGTGGCAAGAAAGGGAAATGGAGGGGGATTCAAGAGTGTAAAAAAAGAGGAGAGATGGCCACCTTTTATAGGAGAGGAGGGGGCAGCCCCTAGGGGTGGTTCCACCTACCCTTCTTCATGGTGGTAACCCCCTCTTCATGGTGGTAACATCCTCCATCAAGTAGGTAACCCCCTCTCTTATTCTCTTTTGAATTGCGTGACACTCATAAAATTAAACCATAATTATGGAATCAATAAAACATTTTTATTTATTTAATATTTGTTAATTCATTCAATTAACAAACATTAACAATTACCCCTTGTGTTATTTCGATATTATGAAACAGTTACAATGCTTTTCCGAAACAACCCCTGTGTTGTCCAATAATTCAGTCGGAGTTCCAAATCCACTCAAAACGCGTCAGTGAACCTTAAGTGTGTCACCCTACGGTTCATTAATATTATGTACATGATCGATACACCACTCCGATCAATAATCATCAGTGGGATCTAGAAATTCGTAATGACTCCCATTTATTCAACGGTGAATCTAGTGATTGTGCGAACATTTTTCTTAGTAACCAATTCCTTTGGTCTCACGATATTTTATTTGTCCAAGATCCGATCATTTGGTATCATCCATAGCTAGTTCGATCTCGTTACCTACAAGTACTCTTTTATTCGTTCCATGATATAACATTTCTTGTGATCAAATCACCTGCTTGCAAGCTGTTATCAATGTGATATCACCGAGAGGGCCTAGAGTATATCTCTCTGTCATCGGAATGGACAAATCCCACTTTTGATCCACGAGCATCAACTAACACTTTCTAAGTACCCAACAACATCTTTACAATCACCCTATTACAGTGTGATATTTAATGGAATCAAAGTACTCTTCTAGTGTTAGTGATTGACGTGATCTCATGGTCTAAGGATTATGGTTACTTCGAGTGAGATAGCAATATAAACTTTGAAGACATGATCGTATTGCTAAACCTACTATGGGTGAATGTGCATCACATCATTCTCCAATGACATGACCTTGTTATTAACAACATCTAATGTTCATGATCATGAAACCTTGATCATCTGTTAATCAACAAGCTAGTGTAATGGGAGGCATTACTAAGAACCTTTTCTTTGTTTATTAAACACACATATATTCACCTTTCCGGTTAACACAATTATAGCATGAGAAATAAACATTTATCATAAACATGGAATAATATAATAACCACTTTATTATTGCCTCTCGGGCATATTCCCTTCATGAAATGCCCAATTTGAGTTGATGGCATGTCTTTTTCTTTCATTCCACCTATTACCTTACCATGGTTCCTTGTGATGATATCTTGTTCAATAATTTTACCATGCATGTATATGATGCTTCCATTTGACTTACTTGCAATATTTCTTCCCATATACCATGTGTGGAATTCTTGTCACCTTTATCCAAATATATCTTGTCTACATGATCTTGTGGGCATTCCTCCATTTAAATGTCATGTGAGCTCCTTATATTTGAATTTGGGTTTTTATCTAGCTCATGTGCAATATGGTTCTATATAGAACTATACATGTCCATGTGGTTGTGGTATGATTTGATACAAGCTATGTTCCATATGGTGATATATGTGTTATTCTCCTCTTTCAATACAATGATACATTTTTAAATGGATTTAATTCATCATTACATGCTCCCATACATGATGCTATTTTTTAACAAGGTGTCATATGGAAGCATGCATGGCCACCTTTGTAGGCCATATGAATAGAAATATCATATTTTATCCTTCCATGTGGGTTCTTTGAATTATGGTCATGTTTGGATTGTATTAGTGGCTATATGGAATATCTAGTGGGACACATACACTAGCATGGCCACCATATTATTCATGCATTCCCACCATTTAAAAACACCATGTTACGAGAGGAAACTTCCCATACTTCATTTGGACTCTATTTAAATTGTGTGGGAATGTTTGAATTTAATTAGGCCACTAGAGTGCTATGTGTCTCACACCCACTAGCATAATGTGTATTAAATGCATATGCATGTCCAACGCAATATACCACCTTCCACTTCCTTTCTTCTCCTTCATTTTGATTTTGGTGCTTAAATTCAAATTTTAGAGCTTGCTTCAAAATCATGGTCAAATTTTACAATCTTGTAGATGCTCTAAGGATCAATATAGTTGGCCGGGTACACATTTGTCCATTGTATTTTTCTTCCATGATACTGAATATTGCTAGTATGTTGTATATTTTTCTTTCAAAATAAGGAACCAAGCAAATTTAGTATTTGCATATACACTATGAAGTATGGTTAATTTTTGTGTGGTAAAATATGCAAGATGGCGAGTACCTCAGGACTATAATAGTAAAGTCAACTTCACATAGAATATTGCTTGTTTCCTGTTTTTATAATCCCGGATAATAACCACACGTGCAAGGATTTTCCGTTGATGATACAACCTAGATGTCCCTTAGCAAAGGCAATATCCTTGAATATTTGTACCCCTCATTAGCTTCAGTGGGATTCTATTGATTTTTCTCAAGATGGCAATGGGCTAGGTTTGGTTGGGCTGAGAATCTCTGAAAGGATAGCGATGTTGCCTAGAGGGGTGATTAGAAAATTTAAAAATTATTATGGTTTTGGCTTGAAAGGATGCGGAATTAAACTATTAATTTTATAAGTATAAACCTACGTACGCTAGGCTCAATTAAGTGTACCAACAACAAGTTAAGCTAAGCAAGATAGCACAAGATATAAGTAATTCAACTCGATGGCTATCACAAGGAAAGTAGACTCGGGTATAGAGATAACTGAGGCATACGGAGACGAAGATGTATTTCTGTGTTCCCTTGCAAGTAAGGTGTAATACCCTCGCCTGATAAGACCGAGTTATTGTGTATAGTGCTTATCTCTGGATCGGTTCACTAGCACACACAATACATATGAATACCAAAGAATTTAACTATGCATCATTATTACATCGAATGATCAAAAAATTGCAATTATTACATAATGCTTAGCTCAAAACTAGCTCAAATATTGAAGTAGCAGCGGTAAATGTAAATAAGGTATAGCTCCAATCTCCAAATTGTGCCACAGGTGAACAAATGTTGAGTGGATGGTCGCAACCTAATCAATCACTCAGAACAATCGGAACAACCTGTGACATGAAAGGTTGCAGCCAAACAAGTGAGGTTAATACTTTGAATGTATTGGCAAGTGGAATTAAGAGAGAATACAACAAGTCTAGCCAGTACATTCTTATTTGGCTTGTGGAGTTCAAGGATTGTTTGCAGCATCAAAATAAGTAAAGCATTTAACTTTCAGCACACAACCCAATTATGTTCAACCACAAGTTTTATCAAATTATGAAATTGGGATGAGCGAGAACATGGCATAGCCTCTAAATTCAGCATCTCAATTTGTCCATAAGCGGGGAAACGACTAAGCACTTAGTTTTACACCGTGCAGGGGTTTCTACACTTTACCCATGTGACATGGTTAACCCGCTCTTACCATGACACACATTTTGACTCACGATAGGGAGAAGTCCAAAGAAAGACAATTCAGGAAGTAAGTCCCCAATCCCATCTATGCATCGAAGAATATCATTTTGCGGCCCAAAAGTTGGGGTGCCCAGGCAACACGGTACCCAAGTTCCCTGAAATCAGCCGGAATGACTACAGTTGGTGTGCCAAATACTCAGAGGGTCTTTTTCGGCACGAATTCAACTTTACATTTTAATACAAAAAATCAGGCTAACGGCCGTCAAGTTGGCCCCCCTGTCAGTTCTCGCCGTTATGTCGCTCCCGTCACTTAGGTGACAATTAGGCTTGCAGCGTTGGCGCCTTCATCCATTACGCGTCTTCTTCTTCCCCGGAGCGGCAATCTGAGGGGCGTCGCAGCCATGGCATGGAGCTGGGACATGGACGAACCTGCTCGGCCCAGCTCTCCTTCCTGTAGGCTTGCAGCGTTGGCACCTGCATCCATTACGCGTCTTCTTCTTCCCCGGAGCGGCAATATGTGGTCGTGGCCATGGCGCAGAGCTGGGACGTGACGAACCTGCTCGGCCCCGCTCTCCTTCCCATCCCGAGTCGGAGCTCGCCCTCACCATGGACGCACCCATGGCACGGTGCGGGGACGAGAATTAGTTCCCGGTGAGATCTGTCACCGTGTCGAGCATGCTCAGTTCTGTTTTCCTCCTCTAGAATCCGAGCTCGCCGTCGCGGTGGTTGCACCCGCACCAATTCTACCACCTCTGCCAAGGTCTATGTGGTAGATCAAGTTCTGTCATGTTGGACATGTAAGCGAATTCGGAGCTGGGCGGCGGCAACCTGTTGTTGAACCTGCAAGGAATTTGCTGAAGACTGCGTGCCGCTCCAAGGTCTTCGGCTGATGCCTTCAGCTTCTGCCAACGTCCATCGCCGATGTGAGATCATTTAGTTACTTCAATAGAAAATTTCGACCAATTTAACTTGTTGATGTATTCCTTGACAATTATAATATAATCGAGCACTAGAAATATTTTGTAGTGTGCATGAGCATGATCAGTAATATAATTGAACACTAGAAATTTTAAGGCACTCCATATAAAGGAGTAGATTAATATAGAGGGTTCACTAGAGACACCACGGATATATTGTCTTACATGCCACACACAGGTAATAATTAACTAAAACAAAATAAAAGCAGGGGCGGCAGCAGGAGGCCGGGACACAGAGACGCCTAGCATGGCAGGGGCATATCAGCAGGAGGCAACGACAGCCTAGTCGATGGGATACAGGCCAGTCCTGACATACTCCCGGAGGAATTTGCCCAAGGCTGCGTGCCGTGCCAAGGTAATCGGCCTATGGCTTCTGCCTCTGCCTCTGCCAACATTCACCGCGTGATGGATCATGCTTTCGAGGTCCACGTTGATTGATCTGCCACAGAATGGGCAAAACAGTCTCCCCCTACGGTGGAAACGGATTAGCCCATACCGTAACCGCCTCAGCACGTAGCGGCTCTTGTTGTCCCTAGATACCTTGCTATCGTCCACTTCATCATCATCCTCCTGTTGATTTTTAAGAACATAACTTAGAACTCATACATATGATTGAATTGTATTACAACTCAAGAATTGACAACATGTATATGTAAGACAATATATCCGTGGATATCAAAGATAAAGCATCTCAGCAATAGTTTGATCGGTTCATATATCATTTCATCTCAACACAATGACAAATAATTGCATCAGAGTGAATGTAGGATAAGTCTAGGGGCCTCATAAGTTTCTTCACGGATGGAGTCAGTGAACCAAGTAACAATTGCACAACCTATAATGTTGTTGTACATCGCCCCAGGTTCACTAACTCATCCCTGAAAAAATCTGACACCAATGTGTCTGCATCTCTTTTGGGACAAATTTGAATCATTGGCCACAATAAGAAATTGAAATGTAACCGTACAAAACATTATTCAGGGATATACATAGTCAGGTACAAAAACAAGCCTACATATTGTAATTATAAATAAAAAACCAAACAATTAATCTTCAGGTACATGTTAAAAATACTTATGATCAAAACCATTCATATACATATGCATCATACCAATCATTAAAAGATTAGAAACAATTCAAGGATCATATATGTAGTTCCATATGAGAATAAATCTAGGGCCTCATAATTTGTTTCAGAGATGGAGTTGGCGAACCAAAGTACCAACAGCACAACCTATATTGTTTTTGTGCATTGTGGCCTCAGGTTCACCAACCCATCCCTAAAACACGACACCAGCATACGTGTCTCCCCTTGAACTCTTTTGGGGCAAATTTCAATCATCGACCTCGGTGACAAACTAAAATATAATTCTTATACACTATGAATGCATGGAATAGATAATTCAAATATCATAGTTCTATGAATGTAGAATAAAGATTGCAGCCCCATAAGTTTCTATAGGGATGGCGTAAGCGAACCAAGTACCAATTGCACAGCTTATATTGATCTTGTACATGGCCCCAGGTTCGCTAACTCATCCCTGAAAAAATCTGACACGAATGTGTCTGCCTCTCTTTGGGGAAAATTTGAATCATTGGCCACAATAAGAAATTGAAATGTAATCGTACAAAACAATATTCAGGGATAAACATAGTCAGGTACAAAAACAAGCCTAAATATTGTAATTATAAATAAAAAACCAAACAATTAATCTTCAGGTACATGTTAAAAATACTTATGATCAAAACCATTCATGTACATATTCATCATACCAATCATTAAAAGATCAGAAACAAATCAAGGATCATATATGTAGTTCCATATGAGAACAAATCAAGGGCCTCATAATTTGTTTCAAAGATGGAGTTGGAGAACCAAAGTACCAACAACACAACCTATATTGTTTGTGTGCATTGCTGCCTCAGGTTCACCAACCCATCCCTAAAACACGACACCATCATACGTGTCTCCCCTTGAACTCTTTTGGGGCAAATTTCAATCATCGGCCTCGGTAACAAACTAAAATGTAATTCTTATACACTATGAATGCATGTAATAGATAATTCAAATATCATAGTTCTATGAATGTAGAATAAAGATTGCGGCCTCATAAGTTTCTATAGAGATAACCTAAGCGAACCAAGTAACAATTGCACAGCTTATATTGATCTTGTACATGGCCCCAGGTTCGCTCACTCATCCCTAAAAAAATCTGACACCAATGTGTTTGCCTCTCTTTGGGGCAAATTTGAATCATTGGCCACAATAAGAAATTGACATGTAATCGTACAAAACAATATTCAGGGATATACATATGCATCATACAATGCATTCATAGATCAGAAACAATACAAAGATTATATATATAGGTTCCATATGAGAAAAAAATTAGGGCCTCATTTTTTTCAGCGATGGAGTTGGATAACCAAAATACCAACAACACAACCTATATTGTTTATGTGCATTGCTGCCTCAGGTTCACTAACCATCCCTAAGAAAACGACACCATCAGATGCCCTTGCACTATTTTGGGGCAAAATTGAATCATTGGGCTCAGTAAGGAATAGAAATGTAATGTTATAAGCATGTTGTGTATCGAAATCAACACTCAACTAGCAAACTCAACTAGATGGCAGATGAGCAGATTGGGGTTTTGTGACTAGACGGATTGGGGTTTTGTGACTAGATGGAAGATGCATCAATTGACCGATCAAACCATATATATACTACCCTACTTCAAGAGCAAAAGAATCTGTACACGATTGAGCAAATCCTATGTATGAACAGTGAAGTCTGCGGCTGCGACTAGAGAAGCTAGCAATGTAGTACCTCGGACTCCTCATTAGGGACCTCCTCCTCAAACTCGTCATTATCCGCGATTGCGTCGAAGATTTCTTGTATGGCGATGGGGTCGTTGATGTAGAGCACCGGATTGCCTCCGCCTGCCGCCTGCCCCCCATCGAGATCTGCCGCTAGCACCACGACGTTGTCGACCACCTGCTGCTCGACGGCGACGGCTACTGGCTGGACGGATGAGCTCGCACCCTCGACGGCGTAGCGACGAGCGGCGTTCGTGCCTGGAGAAGACGCCTCCGCCTGCTTGGCAACGACCGAGCCATCTGCTGTTGTGCCTTCTACTGGCTTCACCTCTGGCTCGTCTCCACACGTACGCTTCATGGCGCACCAAGGGAAGGAGGTAGTGCAAGCGAGGGAGCTTCGGCGCGCGCGATAGGTGCAGATTGGGGTCTTGGGACTAGACAGACTGGGGGAAAATGACACGAGCACATGGAATAAGAGGTCGAGGGGGGTTATAAACACCGGACCACTTGTAGTCCTCGAGTGGGCACGTGTGCTGGGCGGGGGGCAGGGGGCTACAACAATCTCCACCATTTTTTTTGAGTTCCCTTTTTTTGAAACAGTCACGATCTCCACTTTAGAGCTGCATTGAAAACACGCTCATGGCAGACCTCGATTCCACTGCATGCAAGTGGCGCGGAACCAATTTCTAGCAACGTTAGATCTACTCGAGGGGGGCCCTTGACTCATGGAAGTTACTAGCGGTAGGGCCCAGTTGGAAGTGAGATTGAGAACGCTGCATAAAAATGGGATATATCTTATTAAAATCAAGTGGCAACAAATTGCAGCGTCCCGTCGACAACTGTGCACTCGATGACCTCGTTTCCCTGTGCATGTGTTGTAGTAGCAGTAGTAGCCTTTGCAGACTAGATTAAATGTGACATGACCACTCGATGACTTTTTTCCATGGACGGCATCGTGTTCCTTCTTGTAGAGGGAGACGTCAAGATGGGGCCTCGTCAAGATGGTAGCTCGTTAACTGGCAGTTTGAAAGAGTACCCTTTTCCTCTCTCGCTAAACAGATATGTTTCATTTTGCCCAAATTGGTAGCAAATCTAGAGAAGATTCTCTCTTCGATAATTCGTTCCCTTTTGGACCTGTTTTTTTGCCTCCGATTAGGTAGCAAATCTAGAGCAGCAAATCACACCAGGCAGAATACATTCATTCAGAAAACAAAACAAATGTAGATATAGCTATGCATAGCTAAATAGGATATAGCGATAGAAAGTAGGTTGCTTAAGGAGGTTCGATGCATTCAGCCAGAAATAGGATGCTAGCAAAATATAGAAAATCAAAAGAAGCTGCTTAGCAGCAGCAGCCGCCGCAGATGCAGATACATTCAAGGACACATCCAACCCGTCCTTCATGCGCCCACGCCTCCGCCTCCTCCCTCCGGCGCTTCCTCCACTTCTTGCTGCCCAGTCCCTTGATCTTGGGGGCCTTGGGCCTGATTGGAGGCATGCGACCCTCTTTGATGGCCACCCACTAGAGGTTTCGGAGGTGAATGCTGAGAGCCCGGTGTTCAGTGATGTATGCGTTGATGTTCACGGTCTTGCGCTCGCCGCCTTTGCATGCTTCACTAAGTAGTTGAAGACATTGCCGGTGAGACTCCCTCGGCCGAAGGGGCAGCACCAGTAGCCACCCCTGAAGAAGGCCTCTTACTGGCCGGCCCGTAGCCTCGTCAGCACCTGACGAGTCTTGGTGTACATGGACTCGTCATCGCTACATACGTCATTGCCGGAAACCTATTGGAAGACAAGGAAAATGGGGGAGTACATGATGTAAGAAGATCGAGCAATCGAAATGCAAACAAGCGAATCCTAATAAACCAATATCTAGCATCCAACAATGGGAACGGTAGAAGAACCAGGGGAGGGGAGCAAAACGACCATGGGTCAGCCGATGCGGTGTCGTGGGGTTTAATGGAGCGATGTACTTATCTGGATCGAGGTGCCCCGAGTGCTTGATGCTTGATCGGCGGGGGCCTCTCCTCTTAGGGCTCTGAGGGGGGCTCGGGGGCCTGGACGGGAACGACGGCTGCCATCGATGCCTCGACTGGGGCCTAGACAAGGATGGTGGCTGCTTTCAACGCGTCGAGGGGAACCGGCGAGGATACGAGGGCCTCCTCGCCGGTGGCCTCGGAGGCGACGATGGCCACCTTATCCTCCTCGGCCATCGCCAGCGCGGACGGGGTATTCTCGGGAGTTTGCAGATGCTGGTGGGACGGTGGAAAGGGTTGCGTGGGGAGAGTGAGCGAGAGTGGGAGTGGGTGTGCAGAGAGGGGAACTATAGTTAAGGTGGATGGAAGCAAGGCACGTTTCGTTGCACCACCGTGCAACACGCCGTGCAGTCTACTGCACCATGCACCACGACACGCGCACGGTATGTCACATTTTTTTCCTGGGCCATGGATGGCAGTTCTGTATTGAGCCTAATGCAAAGGGCGCACACACAATTTCTATGTACGAAGTTTGACACGACCCTAAAATTGGCGATAGTTAAAAGTGGAAATGTAGAGGGGAAGGTAGGTGGCTATACGGCGAGATTTGTGGGGTTGTGATAGATCGGGTAGAGGGATGTGTTGATGGCTGCGAGTGACTCGATGAAGCTGGACACGTTAGGTCTCGTCGAGCTCAGCTCTTCGGCCTCCGGCTAGTGCATGCAAGCTTCTTATGGTGGGGCCCAGTTGGAAGTGAGATTGAGAGCCTCTACGTAAAAAATGGGATATGTCTTATTAAAATCAAGTGGCAATAAATTACAGTTGTCCATCGACGACCGTGCACTCGATGACGCATGTGTTGTGGCGTAGTAGTAGCTGTAGTAGGCTTTTCAGACTTGATTAAACATGACATGACCGCTCGACGCCGTTTTCCATGGACGGCATCATGTTCCTTCTTGTAGAAGTCTCGCTGAGGGAGATGTATGTGCGGTCTCACGCTGTACTGTGAAGGGCACAACGTGTGCAACGATGATCGTTGGATCACATAGAATCAACGGTTGGTGCGCACGATCCGCGTGACAACTGTGACAACCAATCAGGGAGTAGCAGACAGGGTGAGCACAGGTTTGGGCTTCTACGAAAGATAGAGAGAGGGGGGAAAAACTGAGTAGTATCAAAAAACCAAGGGCAAAATTGAGTAGTATAAAAATGGAAAGTGAGTGTCTTGTACAATGAAATACATCATGGCATACATCAAATTATTCCAAGATAGATCCACTAGA
Source organism: Avena insularis (assembly GCA_023614405.1). Lineage (NCBI taxonomy): Eukaryota > Viridiplantae > Streptophyta > Magnoliopsida > Poales > Poaceae > Avena > Avena insularis. Next base: position 211,838,792 of record CM042696.1, on the reverse strand, counting down.
GTTCATTGGAGTGTGTTCTTTCCATGAACCAGAGCTAGCGTCATTGCATGTGTGTTCTTCTCACAAACCACACATGGATCCACCAGTGTCATTGCATGTCTGTTCTTTTCATGAACCACAACTAGAGTCATTGCATGTGTGTTCTTCTCACATACCACATAAGGATCCACCAGTGTCATTGAAATGTGTGTTATCTTCACGGACCACACATGGATCCACCAGTGTCATTGCATGTGTGTTCTTTTTACTGACAACAACTGGAGTCATTGCATGTGTGTTCTTCTCACATACCACATATGGATCCACCTGTGTCATTGAAATGTGTGTTCTCTTTAGAGACCACACATGGATCCACCAGTGTCATTGCATGTGTGTTCTTTTCATGAACCACACCCAGTGTCATTGCATGTCTGTTCCTCTCACAAACCACACATGGATCCACCAGTGTCATTGCAAGTGTTCTTCTAATGAACCATAGCTAGAGTCATTGGATGTGTGTTCTTTTCATGAACCACAGCTAGAGTCATTACATGTGTGTTCTTCTCACAAACCACATAAGGATACATCAGTGTCATTGCATGTGTGTTCTTCTCATGAACCACATCTAGAGTCATTGCATGTCTGTTCTTCTCACAAACCACAAATGGATCCACCAGTGTCATTGCATGTGTTTTCTTCTCATGAACCACACCCAGTGTCATTGCATGTGTGTTCCTCTCATGAACCACAGCTAGTGTCATTGGATGTGTATTCTTTTCATGAACCACATCTGGATCCACCAGTGCCATTGCATGTCTGTTCTTTTCATGAACCACACCCAGTGTCGTTGCATGTGTGTTCTTCTAATAAAACACATATGGATCCACCAGTGTCATTGCATGTGTGTTATTCTCATGAACCACATCTAGAGTCATTGCATGTCTGTTATTCTCACAAACCACATAAGGATACACCAGTGTCATTGCATGTGTGTTCTTTTCATGAACCACACCCAGTGTCATTGCATGTCTGTTCTTCTCACAAACCACACAAGGATCCACCAGTGTCATTGCATGTGTGTTCTTCTCATGAACCACACCGAGAGTCATTTCATTTTTGTTTTTCTCACAAAATACATAAGGATCCACCAGTGTCATTGGATGTGTATTCTTTTGATGAACCACACCCAGTGTCATTGCATGTGTGTTCTTCTCACAAACCACACATGGATCCACCGGTATCATTGCATGTCTGTTCTTTCTACTAACAACAACTGGAGTCATTTCATGTGTGTTCTTATCACATACCACATAAGGATCAACCAATGTCATTGAAATGTGTGTTCTCTTCAGAGACCACACATGGATCCACCTATGTCATTGCATGTCTGTTCCTCTCATGAACCATAGCAAAAGTCATTGCATGTCTGTTCTTCTCACAAAACTCATATGGATCCACCAGTGCCATTGCATGTTTGTTCTTTTCATGAACCACACCCAGTGTCATTGCATGTGTGTTCTTCTCATAAACCACATATGGATCCACTAGTGTCATTGCATGTGTGTTCTTTTCATGAACCACATATAGAGTCATTGCATGTCTTATTATTCTCACAAACCACATAAGGATACACCAGTGTCATTGCATGTGTTTTCTTTTTACTAACAACAACTGGTGTCATTGCATGTCTGTTCTTTTCACATACCACATATGGATCCACCAGTGTCATTAAAATGTGTGTTCTCTTCAGAGACCACACATGGATCCACTAGTGTCATTGCATGTGTGCTATTTTTACTAACAACATCCAGTGTCATTTCATGTGTGTTCTTTTAACAATCCACCTATGGATCCACCAGTGTCATTGCATGTGTGTTCTTCTCATTAACCACAACTAGAGTCATTGCATGTGTGTTCTCTTGAGAGACCACACATGGATCCACCAGTGTCATTGCATGTGTGTTCTTTTTACTAACAACAACTGCAATCATTTCATGTGTGTTCTTTTCACATACCACATGTGGATCCACTAGTGTCATTGAAATGTGTGTTCTCTTCAGAGACCACACATGGATCCACTAGTGTCATTGCATGTGTGTTCTTTTCACATACCACAGATGGATCCACCAGTGTCATTGAAATATGTGTTCTCTTCAGAGACCACACATGGATCCACCATTGTCATTGCATGTGTGTTCTTTTTACCAACAACAACTGGAGTCATTGCATGTGTATTCTTTTCACATACCACATATGGATCCACCTGTGTCATTGAAATATGTGTTCTCTTCAGAGACCACACATGGATCCACCAGTGTCATTGCATGTGTGTTCTTTTCATGAACCACACCTAGTGTCATTGCATGTCTGTTCCTCTCACAAACCACACATGGATCCACCAGTGTCATTGCATGTGTGTTCTTCTCATGAACCACAGCTAGAGTCATTGGATGTGTGTTCTTTTCATGTACCACAGCTAGAGTCGTTGCATGTGTGTTCTTCTCACTAACCACATAAGGATACACCAGTGTCATTGCATGTGTGTTCTTCTCATGAGCCACATCTAGAGTCATTGCAGGTCTGTTCTTCTCACAAACCACACATGGATCCACCAGTGTCATTGCATGTGTTTTCTTCTCATGAACCACACCCAGTGTCATTGCATGTGTGTTCCTCTCATGAACCACATCTAGAGTCATTGCATGTCTGTTCTTCTCACAAACCACATATGGATCCACCAGTGCCATTGCATGTCTGTTTTTTTCATGAACCACACCCAGTGTCATTGCATGTGTGTTCTTCTCATAAACCACATATGGATCCACAAGTGTCATTGCATGTGTTTTCTTCTCATGAACCACATCTATAGTCATTGCATGTCTATTATTCTCACAAACCACATAAGGATACACTAGTGTCATTGCATGTGTTTTCTTTTTACTAACAACAACTGGTGTCATTGCATGTCTATTCTTTTCACATACCACATATGGATCCACCTGTGTCATTGAAATGTGTGTTCTTGATACGTTGCTAACGTATCCATAATTTTTGATGTTCCATGCTTGGTTTTATCTACTTTCTTATGTTTTGTCCACACTTTGGAGTACTCTTCATATGATTTCTTGGACTAACCTATTAACAAGAGTCATAGTGCCAGCTGCCTGTTTTTTGCTGTTTTTGGTTCCAGGAAATTCAGAAAATGAATATTCTCAGAATTGGACGGGACAAAATCCAAAGTCAGTTTTTCACCGAGGGACACTCGGAGCCAGAATACGAGACGGAGAGGGGCTAGGCCCCGACCACACCACCTAGCCATGTGGCCAGGCCTGGCCCGCACCAGGGGGTGGTCTGGCCGCCCCAGGCACCCCCTCGGCTTCTCCTTTCCGCCTATAAGTTGCCTCCGATACAGAAACCCTAAGTAGCCGATGAAAATTCCACGAAAGAGTCTGTAGCCGCCGTCATCTCCATCCCTAAATTAGGAGGGATCTGAAGCTCTTCCTGGCACCCTGCTGGAGAGGATAATTCACCCTGGAGGCCTTCTTCATCATCATGCAAGCCTCCAGTGTGATGCGTGAGTAGTTCATCTCTGGACTACGGGTCCATGTAGTATCTAGATGGCTGGTTCTCCTCCTTTGTGCTATCATGTTTAGATCTGGTGAGCTCCGTTCATGATCAAGATCATCTATTTGTAAATCCTGCATGCTATGTTTGTGGGGATCCTATGGATATTGAGATGCTATTTTAGATTGATTATTGATTCTATCATGTCTTTGTTATTTGTGATCTTGCATGCTTTCCGTTGTTAGTAGATATCTTGGCCAAGTAGATGCTAGCAGCTCCAAAGTCAAGAGTATTTATATGCGATAGTGGGGGTTCATGCCTCTGGTAATCTGGGGAAGTGATAGAAATCTCTAAGGTACTAGATGTGCTGTTGCTACTAGGGAGAAAACAACAATCCTTTATTCATAGAACAATCGTATTGTTTACTTTACACGCAATTCATAATGCAATTATCCGTTGCTTGCAACTTAATACTCGAGGGGGTTCGGATGATAACCTGAAGGTGGATTATTAGTCATAGATGCAGTTGGATGGCGGTCTATGTATAATGTTGTAATGCCCAATCGAATCTCAAAGGAGTCAAGATGAGTAGTATATGCTTGTATGCTTTCTCGATGTTTGTCAATTGCCCGGCTGTAATTTGTTCACCCAACATGTCATCTATCTTAAGGAGAGCCACCTCTAGTGAACTATGGACCCCGGTCCTTTCTTTTACTATCAATCTACAATCAACTATTTACTGTTTTGTGTTTACTTTCTGCAAACTATTACTTTCTTCCACTCGATACGTTTAATCCTTTGTTTTCAGCAAAACTGGTGAGATTGACAACCTCATCGCAAGTTGGGGACAGAGTTCTGTGGTTGTGTTGTGCAGGTCTCCACGTTGCTGCTGGCACCGGTAGTGCGCCCTGCCAAAGTTCAGCTAGCTACACCTTTGGGATGTTTCCTTGCTCCTACTGGATTGATAACCTTGGTTTCATAACTGAGGGAAACTTACTGCTGTGCTCATCATACCTTCCTCTTGGGGTTCCCCAACGAGCTCGTTAGTACACGAGTCAGCAGTTCTCTTCAGATACCACACATGGATCCACTAGTGTCATTGCATGTCTGCTCTTTTTACTAACAACAACCAGTGTCATTGCATGTGTGCTCTTTTCACAATCCACCTATGGATCCACCATTGTCATTGCATGTGTGTTCTTCTCATTAACCACATCTAGAGTCATTGCATGTGTGTTCTTCTCATTAACCACATCTAGAGTCATTGCATGTGTGTTCTCTTTAGAGACGACACATGGATCCACCAGTGTCATTGCATGTGTGTTCTTTTTACTAATAACAACTGCAGTCATTTCATGTGTGTTCTTTTCACATACCACATATGGATCCACCAGTGTCATTCAAAATGTGTGTTCTCTTCAGAGACCACACATGGATCCACCAGTGTCATTGCATGTGTGTTCTTTTTACTAACAACAACTGGATTCATTGCATGTGTGTTCTTTTCACATACCACATATGGATCCACATGTGTCATTGAAATGTGTGTTCTCTTTAGAGACCACACAGGGATCCACCAGTGTCATTGCATGTGTGTTCTTTTCATGAACCACACCCAGTGTCATTGCATGTCTGTTCCTCTCACAAACCACACATGGATCCACCAGTGTCATTGCATGTGTGTTCTTCTCATGAACCACAGCTGGAGTCATTGGATGTGTGTTCTTTTCATGAACCACAGCTAGAGTTATTGCATGTGTGTTCTTCTCACAAACCACATAAGGATACACCAGTGTCATTGCATGTGTCTTCTTCTCATGAACAACATCTAGAGTCATTGCATGTCTGTTCTTCTCACAAACCACACATGGATCCACTAGTGTCATTGCATGTGTTTTCTTCTCATGAACCACACCCAGTGTCATTGCATGTGTGTTCCTCTCATGAACCACAGCTAGAGTCATTCCATGTCTATTCTTCTCACAAACCACATATGGATCCACCAGTGTCATTGCATGTCTGTTCTTTTCATGAACCACAGCCAGTGTCATTGCATGTTTGTTCTTCTCATAAACCACATATGGATCCACTAGTGTCATTGCATGTGTGTTATTCTCATGAACCACATCTAGAGTCATTGCATGTCTGTTATTCTCACAAACCACATAAGGATACACCAGTGTCATTGCAGGTGTTTTCTTTTTACTAACAACAACTTGTGTCATTGCATGTCTCTTAATCTCACAAACCACATATGGATCCACCAGTGTCATTGAAATGTGTGTTCTCCTCAGAGACCACACAGGGATCCACCAGTGTCATTGCATGTGTGTTCTTTTCATGAACCACACCCAATGTCATTGCATGTCTGTTCCTCTCACAAACCACACATGGATCCACCAATGTCATTGCATGTGTGTTCTTCTCATGAACCACAGCTGGAGTCATTGGATGTGTGTTCTTTTGATGAACCACAGCTAGAGTTATTGCATGTGTGTTCTTCTCACAAACCACATAAGGATACACCAGTGTCATTGCATGTGTGTTCTTCTCATGAACAACATCTAGAGTCATTGCATGTCTGTTCTTCTCACAAACCACACATGGATCCACTAGTGTCATTGCATGTGTTTTCTTCTCATGAACCACACCTAGTGTCATTGCATGTGTGTTCCTCTCATGAACCACAGCTAGAGTCATTCCATGTCTGTTCTTCTCACAAACCACATATGGATCCACCAGTGTCATTGTATGTCTGTTCTTTTCATGAACCACATCCAGTGTCATTGCATGTTTGTTCTTCTCATAAACCACATATGGATCCACTAGTGTCATTGCATGTGTGTTATTCTCATGAACCACATCTAGAGTCATTGCATGTCTGTTATTCTCACAAACCACATAAGGATACACCAGTGTCATTGCAGGTGTTTTCTTTTTACTAACAACAACTTGTGTCATTGCATGTCTCTTATTCACACAAACCACATATGGATCAACCAGTGTCATTGAAATGTGTGTTCTCTTCAGAGACCACACATGGATCCACCAGTGTCATTGCATATGTGCTCTTTTTACTAACAACAACCAGTGTCATTGCATGTGTGTTCTTTTCACAATCCACCTATGGATCCACCAGTGTCATTGCATATGTGTTCTTCTCATTAACCACATCTAGAGTCATTGCATGTGTGTTCTCTTTAGAGACCACAGATGGATCCACCAGTGTCATTCCGAGTGTGTTCTTTTTACTAACAACAACTCCAGTCATTTCATGTGTGTTCTTTTCACGTACCATATATGGATCCACCAGTGTCATTGAAATGTGTGTTCTATTTAGAGACCACACATGGATCCACCAGTGTCATTGCATGTGTCTTCTTTTCACATACCACAAATGGATCCACCAGTGTCACTGAAATGTGTGTTCTCTTCAGAGAGCACACATGGATCCACCAGTGTCATTACATGTGTGTTCTTTTTACTAACAACAACTAGGGTCATTGCATGTGTGTTCTTTTTACATACCACATATGGATCCACCTGTGTCATTGAAATGTGTGTTCTCTTTAGAGACCACACATGGATCCACCAGTGTCATTGCATGTGTGTTCTTTTCATGAACCACACCAAGTGTCATTGCATGTCTGTTCCTCTCACAAACCACACATGGATCCACTAGTGTCATTACATGTGTGTTCTTCTCATGAACCACAGCTAGAGTCATTGGATGTGTGTTCTTTTCATGAACCAAAGCTAGAGTCATTCCATGTCTGTTCTTCTCACAAACCACACAAGGATACACCAGTGTCATTGCATGTGTGTTCTTCTCATGACCCACATCTAGAGTCATTGCATGTCTGTTCTTCTCACAAACCACACATGGATCCACTAGTGTCATTGCATGTGTTTTATTCTCATGAACCACACCCAGTGTCATTCAATGTGTGTTCCTCTCATGAACCACAGCTAGAGTCATTCCATGTTTGTTCTTCTCACAAACCACATATCGATCCACTAGTGCCATTGCATGTTTGTTCTTTTCATGAACCACAGCTAGTGTCATTGCATGTGTGTTCTTCTCATAAACCACATATGGATCCAGTAGTGTCATTGCATGTGTGTTCTTGTCATGAAATACATCTAGAGTCATTGCATGTCTGTTATTCTCACAAACCACATAAGGATACACCAGTGTCATTGCATGTGTTTTCTTTTTACTAACAACAACTGGTGTCATTGCATGTCTCTTCTTCTCACAAACCACATATGGATCCACCAGTGTCATTGAAATGTGTGTTCTCTTTAGAGACCACACATGGATCCACTAGTGTCATTGCATATGTGCTCTTTTTACTAACAACAACCAGTGTCATTGCATGCGTGTTCTTTTCACAATCCACCTATGGATCCACTAGTGTCATTGCATATGTGTTCTTCTCATTAACCACATCTAGAGTCATTGCATGTGTGTTCTCTTTCAAGACCACAGATGGATCCACCAGTGTCATTGCAAGTGTGTTCTTTTTACTAACAACAACTGCAATCATTTCATGTGTGTTATTTTCACGTACCACATATGGATCCACTAGTGTCATTGAAATGTGTGTTCTCTTTAGAGACCACACATGGATCCACCAGTGTCATTGCATGTGTCTTCTTTTCACATACCACAAATGGATCCACCAGTGTCACTGAAATGTGTGTTCTCTTCAGAGACCACACATGGATCCACCAGTGTCATTACATGTGTGTTCTTTTTACTAACAACAACTGGAGTCATTGCATGTGTGTTATTTTCACATACCACATATGGATCCACCTGTGTCATTGAAATGTGTGTTCTCTTCAGAGACCACACATGGATCCACCAGTGTCATTGCATGTGTGTTCTTTTCAGGAACCACACCTAGTGTCATTGCATGTCTGTTCCTCTCACAAACCACACATGGATCCACCAGTGTCATTGCATGTGTGTTCTTCTCATGACCACAACTGGAGTCATTGGATGTCTGTTCTTTTCATGAACCATAGCTAGAGTCATTGCATGTGTGTTCTTATCACAAACCACACAAGGATACACCAGTGTCATTGCATGTGTGTTCTTCTCATGACCCACATCTAGAGTCATTGCATGCCTGTTCTTCTCACAAACCACACATGGATCCACCGGTGTCATTGCATGTGTTTTCTTCTCATGAACCACACACAGTGTCATTGCTTGTGTGTTCCTCTCATGAACCACAGCTAGAGTCATTCAATGTCTGTTCTTCTCACAAACCACATATCGATCCACTAGTGCCATTGCATGTTTGTTCTTTTCATGAACCACAGCCAATGTCATTGCATGTGTGTTCTTCTCATAAACCACATATGGATCCACTAGTGTCATTGCATGTGTGTTCTTCTCATGAACCACATCTAGAGTCATTGCATGTCTGTTATTCTCACAAACCACATAAGGATACACCAGTGCCATTGCATGTGTTTTCTTTTTACTAACAACAACTGGTGTCATTGCATGTCTCTTCTTCTCACAAAGCACATATGGTTCCACCAGTGTCATTGAAATGTGTGTTCTCTTTAGAGACCTCACAAGGATCCACAAGTGTGATTGCATATGTGCTCTTTTTACTAACAACAGCCAGTGTCATTGCATGTGTGTTCTTTTCATAATCCACCTATGGATCCACCAGTGTCATTGCATGTGTGTTCTTCTCATTAACCACATCTAGAGCAATTGCATCTGTGTTCTCTTCAGAGGCCACATATGGATCCACCAGTGTTATTGCATGTGTGTTCCGATCATTAACCATATCTAGAGTCATTGCATGTGTGTTCTCTTCAGAGACCACACTTGGATCCACCAGTGTCATTGCATGTGTGTTCTTTTTACTAACAACAATTGCAGTCATTTCATGTGTGTTCTTTTCACATACCACATATGGATCGACCAGTGTCATTGAAATGTGTGTTCTCTTTAGAGACCACACATGGATCCACAAGTGTCATTTCGCATGTTTTCTTTTTACTAACAACAACTGAAGTCATTGCATCTGTGTTCTTTTCACCTACCACATATGGATCCACCAGTGTCATTGAAAGGTGTGCTCTCTTCAGAGACCACACATGGATCCACCAGTGTAATTGCATGTGTGTTCTTTTTACTAACAACAACTTGAGTCATTGCATGTGTCTTCTTTTCACATACCACAGAGGGATCCACCCGTGTCATTGAATTGTGTGTTCTCTTTAGAGACCACACATGGATCCACCAGTGTCATTGCATGTGTGTTCTTTTCATGAACCACACCCAGTGTCATTGCATGTCCGTTCCTCTCACAAACCACACATTGATCCACTAGTGTCATTGCATGTGTGTTCTTCTCATGAACCACAACTAGAGTCATTGGATGTGTATTCTTTTCATGAACCACAGCTAGAGTCATTACATGTGTGTTCTTCTCACAAACCACATAAATATACACCAGTTTCATTGCATGTGTGTTCTTCTCATTAACCTCATCTAGAGTCATTACATGTCTGTTCTTCTCACAAACCACACATGGATCCACCAGTGTCATTGCATGTGTTTTCTTCTCATGAACCACACCCAGTGTCATTGCATGTGTGTTCCTCTCATGAACCACAGCTAGAGTCATTGCGTGTCTGTTCTTCTCACAAACCACATATGGATCCACCAGTGCCATTGCATGTCTGTTCTTTTTCATGAACCACACCCAGTGTCATTGCATGTGTGTTCTTCTCATAAACCACATATGGATCCACCAGTGTCATTGCATGTCTGTTCTTCTCATTAGCCACATCTAGAGTCACTGCATGTGTGTTCTCTTTAGAGACCAAACATGGATCCACTAATGTCATTGCATGTGTGTTCTTTTTACTGACAACAACTGAAGTCATTGCATGTGTGTTCTTTTCACATACCACATATGGATCCACCAGTGTCATTGAAATGTCAGTTCTCTTCAGAGATGACACATGGATCCACCAGTGTCATTGCATGTGTGTTCTTTTCACATACCATAAATGGATCCACCAGTGTCATTGAAATGTGTGTTCTCTTCAGAGACCACACATGGATCCACCAGTGTCATTGCATGTGTGTTCTTTTTACTAACAACAACTAGAGTCATTGCATGTGTGTTCTTTTCACATACCACATATGGATCCACATGTGTCATTGAAATGTGTGTTCTCTTCAGAGACCACACATGGATCCACCAGTGTCATTGCATGTCTGTTCCTCTCACAAACCACACATGGATCCACCAGTGTCATTGCATGTGTGTTATTCTCATGAACCATAGCTAGAGTCATTGGATGTGTATTCTTTTCATGAACCACAGCTAGAGTCATTACATGTGTGTTCTTCTCACAAACCACATAAATATACACCAGTGTCATTGCATGTGTGTTCTTCTCATTAACCACATCTAGAGTCATTACATGTCTGTTCTTCTCACAAACCACACATGGATCCACCAGTGTCATTGCATGTGTTTTCTTCTCATGAACCACACCAGTGTCATTGCATGTGTGTTCCTCTCATGAACCACAGCTAGAGTCATTGTGTGTCTGTTCTTCTCACAAACCACATATGGATCCACCAGGGCCATTGCATGTCTATTCTTTTTCATGAACCACACCCAGTGTCATTGCATGTGTGTTCTTCTCATAAACCACATATGGATCCACCAGTGTCATTGCATGTCTGTTCTTCTCATTAGCCACATCTAGAGTCACTGCATGTGTGTTCTCTTCAGAGACCACACATGGATCCACTAGTGTCATTGCATGTGTGTTCTTTTTACTGACAACAACTGAAGTCATTGCATGTGTGTTCTTTTCACATACCACATATGGATCCACCTGTGTCATTGAAATGTATGTTCTCTTCAGAGATGACACACGGATCCACCAGTGTCATTGCATGTGTGTTCTTTTCACATACCACAAATGGATCCACCAGTGTCATTGAAATGTGTGTTATCTTCAGAGACCACACATGGATCCACCAGTGTCATTGCATGTGTGTTCTTTTTACTAACAACAACTAGAGTCATTGCATGTGTGCTCTTTTCACATACCACATATGGATCCACCTGTGTCATTGAAATGTGTGTTCTCTTCAAAGACCACACATGGATCCACCAGTGTCATTGCATGTCTATTCCTCTCACAAATCACACATGGATCCACCAGTGTCATTGCATGTGTGTTCTTCTCATGAACCACAGCTAGAGTCATTGGATGACTGTTCTTTTCATGAAACCAGCTAGAGTCATTGCATGTGTGTTCTTCTCACAAACCACATAAGGATACACTACTGTCATTGCATGTGTGTTCTTCTCATGAACCACATCTAGAGTCATTGCATGTCTGTTCTTCTCACAAACCACACATGGATCCAACGTGTGTTATTGCATGTGTTTTCTTCTCATGAACCACACCTAGTGTCATTGCATGTGTGTTCCTCTCATGAACCACAGCTAGAGTCATTGCATGTCTGTTCTTCTCACAAACCACATACCGATCCACTAGTGCCATTGCATGTTTGTTCTTTTCATGAACCACAGCCAGTGTCATTGCATTTGTGTTCTTCTCATTAACCACATCTAGAGTCATTGCATGTGTGTTCTCTTCAGAGACCACACATGGATCCACTAGGGTCATTGCATGTGTGTTCTTTTTACTAACAACAACTGAAGTCATTTCATGTGTGTTCTTTTCACATACCACATATGGATCCACCAGTGTCATTGAAATGTGTGTTCTCTTCAGAGACCACACATGGATCCACTAGTGCCATTGCATGTCTGTTCTTTTCATGAACCACACCCAGTGTCATTGCATGTGTGTTCTTCTCACAAACCACACATGGATCCCCTAGTATCATTGGATGTGTGTTCTTTTTACTAACAACAACTAGAGTCATTGCATGCGTGTTCTTTTCACATACCACATATGGATCCACATGTGTCATTGAAATGTGTGTTCTCTTCAGAGACCACACATGGATCCACCAGTGTCATTGCATGTGTGTTCTTTTCATTAACCACAACCAGTGTCATTGCATGTCAATTCCTCTCACAAACCACACATGGATCTACCAGTTTCATTGCTTGTGTGTTCTTCTCATGAACCACAGCTAGAGTCATTGGATGTGTGTTCTTTTCACGAACCACAACTAGAGTCATTGCATGTGTGTTATTCTCACAAACCACATAAGGATACACCAGTGTCATTGCATGTGTGTTCTTCTCATGAACCACATCTAGAGTCATTGCATGCCTGTTCTTCTCACAAAGCACACATGGATCCACCAGTGTCATTGCATGTGTTTTCTCCTCATGAACCACACCTAGTGTCATTGCATGTGTTTTCCTCTCATGAACAATAGCTAGAGTCATTGCATGTATGTTCTTCTCACAAACCACATATGGATCCACCAGTGTCATTGAAATGTGTGTTCTCTTCAGAGACCACATATGGATCCACAAGTGTCATTGCGTGTGTGCTCATTTTACTAACAACAACCAGTGTCATTGCATGCGTGTTCTTTTCACAATCCACCTATGGATCCACCAGTGTCATTGCATGTGTGTTCTTCTCATTAACCACATCTAGAGTCATTGCATGTGTGTTCTCTTCAGAGACCACACATCGATCCACTAGTGTCATTGCATGTGTGTTCTTTTTACTAACAACAACTAAAGTCATTTCATGTGTGTTCTTTTCACATACCACATATGGATCCACCAGTGTCATTGAAATGTGTGTTCTCTTCAGAGACCACACATGGATCCACCAGTGCCATTGCATGTCTGTTCTTTTCATGAACCACACCCAGTGTCATTACATGTGTGTTCTTCTCACAAACAACACATGGATCCACCAGTATCATTGGATGTGTGTTCTTTTTACTAACAACAATTGGAGTCATTGCATGTGTGTTCTTTTCACATACCACATATGGATCCACATGTGTCATTGAAATGTGTGTTCTCTTCAGAGACCACACATGGATCCACCAGTGTCATTGCATGTGTGTTCTTTTCATGAACCACAACCAGTGTCATTGCATGTCTGTTCCTCTCACAAACCACACATGGATCCACCAGTGTCATTGCTTGTGTGTTCTTCTCATGAACCACAGCTAGAATCATTGGATGTGTGTTCTTTTCATGAACCACAACTAGAGCCATTGCATGTGTGTTATTCTCACAAACCACCTAAGGATACACCAATGTCATTGCATGTGTGTTCTTCTCATGGACCATATCTAGAGTCATTGCATGTCTGTTCTTCTCACAAACCACACATGGATCCACCAGTGTCATTGCATGTGTTTTCTTCTCATGAACCACACCTAGTGTCATTGCATGTGTGTTCCTCTCATGAACCATAGCTAGAGTCATTGCATGTCTGTTCTTCTCACAAACCACATATGGATCCACCAGTGCCATTGCATGTCTGCTCTTTTCATGAACCACACCCAATGTCATTGCATGTGTGTTTTTCTCATAAACCACATATGGATCCACCAGTGTCATTGCATGTGTGTTCTTCTAATGAACCACATCTAGAGCCAGTGCATGTATGTTATTCTCACAAACTACATAAGGATACACTAGTGTCATTGCATGTGTTTTCTTTTTACTAAAAACAACTGGTGTCATTGCATGTCTGTTCTTCTCACAAACCACATATGGATCCACCAGTGTCATTGAAATGTGTGTTCTCTTTAGAGACCACACGTGGATCCACCAGTGTCCTTGCATGTGTGCTATTTTTACTAACAAAAACCAGTGTCATTGCATGTGTGTTCTTTTCACAATCCACCTGTGGATCCACAAGTGTCATTGCATGTGTGTTCTTCTCATTAACCACATATGGATCCACAAGTGTCATTGCATGTGTGTTCTTCTCATGAACCACATCTAGAGTCATTGCATGTCTGTTATTCTCACAAACCACATAAGGATACACCAGTGTCATTGCATGTGTGTTCTTCTCATGAACCACATCTAGAGTCATTGCATGTCTGTTCTTCTCACAAACCACACATGGATCCACCAGTGTCATTGCATGTGTTTTCTGCTCATGAACCACACCTAGTGTCATTGCATGTGTGTTCCTCTCATGAACAATAGCTAGAGTCATTGCATGTCTGTTCTTCTCACAAACCACATATGGATCCACCAGTGTCATTGAAATGTGTGTTCTCTTCAGAGACCACATATGGATCCACAAGTGTCATTGCGTGTGTGCTCATTTTACTAACAACAACCAGTGTCATTGCATGTGTGTTCTTTTCACAATCCACCTATGGATCCACCAGTGTCATTGCATGTGTGTTCTTCTCATTAACCACATCTAGAGTCATTGCATGTGTGTTCTCTTCAGAGACCACACATCGATCCACTAGTGTCATTGCATGTGTGTTCTTTTTACTAACAACAACTAAAGTCATTTCATGTGTGTTCTTTTCACATACCACATATGGATCCACCAGTGTCATTGAAATGTGTGTTCTCTTCAGAGACCACACATGGATCCACCAGTGCCATTGCATGTCTGTTCTTTTCATGAACCACACCCAGTGTCATTGCATGTGTGTTCTTCTCACAAACCACACATGGATCCACCAGTATCATTGGATGTGTGTTCGTTTTACTAACAACAATTGGAGTCATTGCATGTGTGTTCTTTTCACATACCACATATGGATCCACATGTGTCATTGAAATGTGTGTTCTCTTCAGAGACCACACATGGATCCACCAGTGTCATTGCATGTGTGTTCTTTTCATGAACCCCAACCAGTGTCATTGCATGTCTATTCCTCTCACAAACCACACATGGATCCACCAGTGTCATTGCTTGTGTGTTCTTCTCATGAACCACAGCTAGAATCATTGGATGTGTGTTCTTTTCATGAACCACAACTAGAGCCATTGCATGTGTGTTATTCTCACAAACCACCTAAGGATACACCAATGTCATTGCATGTGTGTTCTTCTCATGGACCACATCTAGAGTCATTGCATGTCTGTTCTTCTCACAAACCACACATGGATCCACCAGTGTCATTGCATGTGTTTTCTTCTCATGAACCACACCTAGTGTCATTGCATGTGTGTTCCTCTCATGAACCATAGCTAGAGTCATTGCATGTCTGTTCTTCTCACAAACCACATATGGATCCACCAGTGCCATTGCATGTCTGTTCTTTTCATGAACCACACCCAATGTCATTGCATGTGTGTTTTTCTCATAAACCACATATGGATCCACCAGTGTCATTGCATGTGTGTTCTTCTCATGAACCACATCTAGAGCCAGTGCATGTCTGTTATTCTCACAAACTACATAAGGATGCACCAGTGTCATTGGATGTGTTTTCTTTTTACTAAAAACAACTGGTGTCATTGCATGTCTGTTCTTCTCACAAACCACATATGGATCCACCAGTGTCATTGAAATGTGTGTTCTCTTTAGAGACCACACGTGGATCCACCAGTGTCCTTGCATGTGTGCTCTTTTTACTAACAAAAACCAGTGTCATTGCATGTGTGTTCTTTTCACAATCCACCTGTGGATCCACAAGTGTCATTGCATGTGTGTTCTTCTCATTAACCACATATGGATCCACAAGTGTCATTGCATGTGTGTTATTCTCATGAACCACATCTAGAGTCATTGCATGTCTGTTATTCTCACAAACCACATAAGGATACACCGGTGGCATTGCATGTGTTTTCTTTTTACTAACAACAACTGGTGTCATTGCATGTCTCTTCTTCTCATTAACCACATCTAGAGTCATTGCATGTGTGTTCTCTTCAGAGACCACACATCGATCCACTAGTGTCATTGCATGTGTGTTCTTTTTACTAACAACAACTAAAGTCATTTCATGTGTGTTCTTTTCACATACCACATATGGATCCACGAGTGTCATTGAAATGTGTGTTCTCTTCAGAGAACACACATGGATCCACCAGTGTCATTGCATGTGTGCTCTTTTTACTAACAACAACCAATGTCATTGCATGTGTGTTCTTTTCACAATCCACCTATGGATCCACTAGTGTCATTGCATGTGTGTTCTTCTCATTAACCACATCTAGAGTCATTGCATGGGTGTTCTCTTCAGATACCACACATGGACCCACCAGTATCATTGCATGTGTGTTCTTTCTACTAACAACAACTACAGTCATTTCATTTGTGTTCTTTTCACATACCACATATGGATCAACCAGTGTCATTGCATGTATGTTCTTTCCACAAACCACGTATGGATCCACCAGTGTTCATTGCATGTGTGTTCTTTTCCACAAACCACATATGGATCCACTAGAGTCATTGCACGTGTGTTCTTTTCACAAACCACATATGGACCCACTAGAGTCATTGCATGTGTGTTCTTATACTAGAACCAGCACTAGAGTCATTGCATGTGTGTTCTTTTCACAAACCACATATGGATCCACCAGTTTCATTGCGTGTGTGTTCTTTCCACAAACCACATATGGATCTACCAGTGGTTATTGCATGTGTGTTCCTTCCACAAACCACATATGTATCCACTAGAGTCATTGCATATGTGTTCTTTTCACAAACCACATATGGACCCACTAGAGTCATTGCATGTGTGTTCTTTCCACAAACCACACATGGATTAACCAATGGCATTTCATTTGTGTTATTGTCACAACCACATATGGATCCACTAGAGTCATTGCATGTGTGTTCCTGTCATGAACCACATATGGACCCACTAGAGTCATTGCATGTGTGTTCTTTCCACAAACCACACATGGATTAACCAATGGCATTGCATGTGTGTTATTTTCACAAACCACATATGGATCAAACAATGTCATTGCATGTGTGTTCCTGTCATGAACCACATATGGACCCACTAGAGTCATTGCATGTGTGTTCTTTTCACAAATCACATATGGATCAACAAGTGTTCACTGCGTGTGTGTTCTTTCCACAAACCACTTATGGATCCACCAGTGTTCATTGCATGTGTGTTCTTTTTCACAAACCACATATGGATCCACTAGAGTCATTGCATGTGTGTTCTTTTCACAAACCACATATGGACCCACTAGAGTCATTGCATGTGTGTTCCTGTCATGAACCACATATGGATCAACCAATGGCATTGGACGTGTGTTCTTTCCACAAACCACACATGGATCAACCAGTGGTCATTGCATGTGTGTTCTTTCCACAAACCACATATGGATCCACTAGAGTCATTCCATATGTGTTATTATCACAAACCACATATGGATCAACCAACGGCATTGCATGTGTGTTCTTTTCACAAATCACATATGGATCAACCAGTGTTCAGTGCATGTGTGTTCTTTCCACAAACCACTTATGGATCCACTAGTGTTCATTGCATGTGTGTTCTTTTCACAAACCACATATGGACCGACTTGAGTCATTGCATGTGTGTTCTTTCCACAAACCACACATGGATTAACCAATAGCATTGCATGTGTGTTATTGTCACAAACCACATATGGATCAACGAATGTCATTGCATGTGTGGTTCCTGTCATGAACCACACATGGATCAACCAGTGGTCATTCCATGTGTGTTCTTTCCACAAACCACATATGGATCCACTAGAGTCATTGCATGTGTGTTCTTTTCACAAACCACATATGGATCAACCAATGGCATTGCATGTGTGTTCTTTTCACAAATCACATATGGATCAACAAGTGTTCACTTCATGTGTGTTCTTTCCACAAACCACTTATGGATCCACCAGTGTTTACTGCATGTGTGTTCTTTTCCACAAACCACATATAGATCCACTAGAGTCATTGCATGTGTGTTCTTTTCACAAACCACATATGGACCCACTAGAGTCATTGCATGTGTGTTCTTATACTAAAACCAGCACTAGAGTCATTGCATGTGTGTTCTTTTCACAAACCACATATGGATCCACCAGTGTCATTGCATGTGTGTTCTTTTCAACAAACCACATATGGATCCACTAGAGTCATTGCATGTGTGTTCTTTTCACAAACCACATATGGACCCACTAGAGTCATTGCATGTGTGTTCTTATACTAAAACCAGCACTTGATTCATTGCATGTGTGTTCTTTTCACAAACCACATATGGATCCACCAGTGTCATTGCATGTGTGTTCTTTCCACAAACCACATATGGATCAACCAGTGGTTATTGCATGTGTGTTCTTTCCACAAACCACATATGGATCCACTAGAGTCATTGCATGTGTGTTCTTTTCACAAACCACACATGGATCCACTAGTGTCATTGCATGTGTGTTCTTTTCACTAACAACAACTACAGTCATTTCATGTGTGTTCTTTTCACATACCACATATGGATCCACCAGTGTCATTGGAATGTGTGTTCTCTTCAGAGACCACACATGGATCCACCAGTGTCATGGCATGTGTGTTCGTTTCACATACCACAAATGGAGTCATTGCATGTGTGTTCTTTTCACATACCACATATGGATCCACCAGTGTCATTGAAATGTGTGTTCTCTTTAGAGACCACACATGGATCCACCAATGTCATTGCATGCGTGATCTTTTTACTAACAGCAACTGGAGTCATTGCATGTGTGTTCTTTTCACATACCACATAAGGATCCACCTGTATTATTGAAATGTGTGTTCTCTTCAGACACCACACATGGATCCACCAGTGTCATTGCATGTGTGTTCTTTTCATGAACCACACCCAGTGGCATTGCATGTCTGTTCCTCTCACAAACCACACATGGATCCACCAGTGTCATTGCATGTGTGTTCTTCTCATGAACCACAGCTAGAGTCATTGGATGTGTGTTATTTTCATGAACCACAGCTAGAGTCATTGCATGTGTGTTTTTCTCACAAACCACATAAGGATACACCAGTGTCATTGCATGTGTGTTCTTCTCATGAACCACAACTAGAGTCATTGGATGTGTGTTCTTTTCATGAACCATAGCTAGATTCATTGCATGTGTGTTCTTCTCACAAACCACATAAGGATACACCAGTGTCATTATGTGTTCTTCTCATGAACCACATCTAGAGTCATTGCATGTCTGTTCTTCTCACAAACCACACATGGATCCACCAGTGTCATTGCATGTGTGTTCTTCTCATGAACCACACCCACTGTCATTGCATGTGTGTTCCTCTCATGAACCACAACTAGAGTCATTGCATGTCTGTTCTTCTCACAAACCACATAAGTATACACCAGTGTCATTGCATGTGTGTTCTTCTCATGAACCACATCGTCATTACATGTCTGTTCTTGTCACAAACCACACATGGATCCACCAGTGTTATTGCATGTGTGTTCTTCTCATAAACCATAGCTAGAGTCATTGCATGTTTGTTCTTCTCACAAACCACACAAGGATCCACCGATGTCATTGCATGTCTGTTCTTTTCATGAACCACAGCCAGTGCATTGCATGTGTGTTCTTCTCACAAACCACACATGGATCCACCAGTGTCATTGCATGGCTGCTCTTTTCATTAACCATAGTTAGAGTCATTGCATGTGTGTTCTTTTCAGAAACCACATATCACCAGTGTCATTGCATGTGTGTTCCTCTCATAAACCACATATGAATCCACCCAGTGTGATTGCATGTGTGTTCTTCTCACAAACCACATAAGGATCCACCAGTGTCATTGGATGTGTGTTCTTTTCATAAACCACATATGGATCCTAACCTTAGGAGAGCCCTAACCTTAGCCCCCAATGGATCCACCATTAGACCGAGTCTTCTAGAAGGAACACCCTAACATAGTTGTTCTACTTGCCGATTGTTACATACCGTTCGATCGGTGCGCTTGGACGATTGGGATGGTCTTCGTGAGAGCAATCCGTGAGTAGGCTGTTCTGTGGCATGATTGGCCACGCTTTCTCTAGACAAACTGGCAACACCGGGTGCTCCCCTATTGCGAGTGTAACAACTCATGAGTTCAGTGGGCCATATCCCAGTGTCACGTCCCCATTACTTCTCTTCCTTCCCCTCCAAGCCACTTTCCCCACTTCACTCCCATCCTGCCGTAGCTGCAAGCCGACGGCGCCTCCATCCCAATCCCCTCTCCGGAAGCCACCCTCCCTCTCCTATCACCATGGGTTCAAGGGGAGACATCGAGGAAACGCGTCGTGACGACAGGGACAGTGATTTCGATGTGAGTCGTCTCATCTCTATCTCTATCATCTATGGCCAGTTATCTATTTTTTGAGCTAGATCTAATCTGTTTACTCATGCGCGTATGATGTGTTAGGCCAACCAGACGATGTATGACTCCGACTATCATGGTTTAGCGGATGAAGACAGTCCTCTGCTATGTAAACTTGGATATGTGCCCGCTAAATTTGTAGCGTTCGAAGGACAAAACACAGGAAGGAGGTTTCTACGGTGTCAAGGACATCGTGCAATGATGCAAGGCGGAAGTGGCGGTGTTGTCAAATGGGTAGATACAAAGTGGCCCAAATTGATGCAAAAAATGTTGGACAAACTATGGGAAATGACTGTTGACTTGAAAGAATCCGTATTCAGCTCACTTATTGACAGTGTTGAGATGAAGCTATGGGAACCAGTTGACACGACCAAGCATAAGAGAGATCTCAGGTGGGTGCAAGACAAGGTTAGCAAAGTCGAGAAGGAGAGGGACATGGCGTTAGCCCTGAAGGCTAAAGCAGAGCAAGAACTGACTCAAGCAAGGAATGATCTTCACCAGGCCAAAGTCCTGTAGTTCACAACTACGAGTATTGACAAGTGCATGAGGAAAAATGCAGAGAAACAATTGAAGCTGTGCAAGGAAGATGCTAAAAGGAAGGAGCAAACGATTCGATCCTTGCTCTCGCAGGAAGATGCGCATCGGGCTAAGCTTAGGAAGATCAAGGAGATGTGTGATAACTAGTTCTATTTAGCTTAAGCTCCGTGCCTTTTTAAGTTGTAATAGTTGTACTTGTTGACCTAGCGGTCTGAACTATTGGCCCCGGAGTCTTGGGACGAAAAAAATTGGTCGCCCGTTAATCTGTCTTAACCCTGCATTACTTCCTTTTGTCTGACCAATGCCCCTTGGATATTTCGCCCGTCGCTTCGTCGTCCTCGTGTACAAATAGGAGGCGCCACAGCGCGCCGCTTCGTCATCCATCCCCTCGCCCTCTCCAATCTGCACCGCGCCGTCGCTTCGTCGTCCATCCCCTTGCTCCCTCTCCAATCTCCACCGCGCCGCCATGGAGATGCCCGCGCTGAACTTCTACGAGGCAGTGATGTTCGCCCACTTCGACATCCTCGTGTCGCCGGCCGCGACGGTGCCCCACGGATGGCGCATCAGCTATGCGGGGGTGTCGGTGGCTCCGCTCCTCATCCCCGGTGGAGCCGGGATGGAGAGCAAAATCGTGGCGCGCTGCCGCTAGATGCCCGCGTGGAAGAGGGCGCTGCCCCGGTACGCGGCGGCCAGCCTGTACTGTCCGACGCTGTTCAAGAAGGAGCGGAAGGCCAAGATTGGTAACTGCATCGTTTACGGGTGCATGGTGCACCGGGATCTCTGCAACCGAGAAGGGTGGGAGAGGTTCTGGTCCGTCCCTGGACGGACCAAGTACACCGTCATCGCCGCCGCTCGTCGCGAAGAGGTGCTCCGTCTCTCGAATAATGCGGAAATCGTGGAGGTTCCATCCGACGACGACAAGGAAGCCGACGGCTCAGAGGACAGTGGCAGTGGAAGTGAAATTGTTGAATAGTGGTTGAATTAATATAGGTTGTGAAATCGCACCTTTGTTTAGAAGAATTTGTGGTTGAATTAATGAAATGCCTTGATTTAGATCTCTGTCTCGATTAATTTGTGGAAGAATCTATGATTTAGATCAATTTCTGCCTCGATTTAGATCTCTGTCCCAAATTAGGAACGTGACCTTGGACCAAAGACCCTTTTTCTACTAGTGTATTCAGACATTGGTGGTTTGTTTAAACGTAATCTACGTGGATTGTGCCACATGCAAATGGCACAACCACAATTTATAAAGTGGAAGCACGTACACCCGGTTACTGGAGATCCGGGAGCTTCGCCAGATGCAGGGAAGGCAGGAGCAGAGAGGCGGTGAGATAGACGGGCTCAAGATTAGGCCAGAAAGTGGTACTGATTTCCTCCCCATCTGGGCATTATCGGTTGCCATTACTGTTTATGTTTTCATGTCGTTGTGCAGCATCTGAAATAAGTTGCTACTTCGTGCAGTGTGGATGCTTAAATAATTTATTTCTGTGCCACTTACATTCCATCGAATTTGGAGACCTCCTGCCCCTCAGCAATCGTGGAACCGTTGCTGCGTGTTTTTAGATAGCAGTGGCACAATCAAAGTTTCGGATTCAACTACTAACTCGGGTGTTTCCAAACCCTAAGTCACGGTACATTTTACTCACAGAACGTGGGTAGATTGTTTCGCCCAGAAAAGTACCACACACAAGCTCCAGAATTTAACCGAATTACATATATAGGTTCAAGTTCAACACATTACTATGCATCTTCATTGCCAGCAGCCTTCTTCTGCAGCCTGGGTACCAAGCATTCACGTCCACTAACTTCTTCATTTCCTGCCTTCTTCCTCTTCCTCGGTGCCAATTTTCTTAGCTTCACGTACTCTGCATCGCCGGGACAATGGGCACCAGAATCATGCCCAACATCATCTTTCCACTCGTTTTTAATTTCTTTAGGCAGAAAAATGACTGACCCGGCAGTCATGTTTCTAACCTTGCGGTGCTTCCTGTCAAAGAAACAAGACTGTTGCATAACCGCCCAATATCTACATAGTAAATAAAACAAAAATTACAATTCAGCACAAATATGCGAACCCCAAGAGACCTTTGCTTACCAGGAGCTAATTGGGTTCGAGCAACCACCCTGTCCAAGAATAGAAGGGCGACTCCCAGTTGCAGCAGCTTCCAGATCCAGTACATCACAATTCAGCTCAAACATGCAAGCCTAAGTATACCTTTTCATCAACCCAATTAGCTGACTGTCACACGTTAGAGGAACCATGATGCCACGTTCATCCATGAAGCTGAACTTTGCAGTCTGCTTTGGCCATAATTCATCATGATTATGTAGAGCAGCAACCATACCAGATATAGTGCAGATATATGCAGGCGCTTCTTCCATCGTGATACAATGGTGTCCATACCACTTGCCCTTACAGTCGTACCTGAAGAGGACTACCGTAACTAGGTAAGGGTAGTCCGCGGAGATCCCACTTGATAGAAAACTATGGACAAAATATGTTTGTCAGCATTGGGATAACAAACAATTTTAGGTTCAGTAGCCAGCTAGCAGTTATAATTAGTGCGAATAGCAAAGAGAAGGGTAGCTCACCCGCTTGTAGCCAGAACTTCTTCTTCCTTGGTAGTAGGATCTGTCATCCTCCGAGCTGCTCGGCTCATCGGCGGTGGAGGCGGGCTAGAGCCTCGCAACGGCGGCTACGACATGCGCCATTGGAGCTCGGGATCAGCGACTGGGTGCAGCAACTGGGCGCAGCAACTTGGCACCAGAAGTCAAATGTCCGAAGGGATCGTCCTGCTTGGAGGGTGGATTCCGACGCCGCCAGTGCTAGGGGAAAGGTGGGAATGGATTTGTGAAATTGGTCAATGCATCTAATCCACTTAGTTACTCGATTTTCCTAAGAGGTTGCCGTGTTGGCGCTCGCGTCACGGACAGATGACCGACATGAGGGCCCCAACCGTCTACTTCACGGGGCAGTATAACAGAATGTTTGAATTTGGCAGGGGTGAGATGAGTTTACCTCGAAATGGCCCCTCTAAGTAGTTGGAGGCCCAACATTTCTAAACGCGGCAATTTCAGGAAACTTAGGTACCGTCATGCGCTAGCCTGCGAACTTTGGTACCGCAGACGAACATGCCCCATGCATCGTAGCAACCTACCTTTCACTACATCTCTAGATACGAAGGGTTCGGTTCACCATAACCTACTAAGTCCAACCTCAAAGGAATATGCCCGAGAGGCAATAATAAAATGGTTATTATCTTATTCCATGCTTATGATAAATGTTTATTTCTCATGCTATAATTGTGTTAACCGGAAACGTTAATACATGTGTGTTTAATAAACAAATAAAAGGTTCCTAGTAATGCCTCTCATTACACTAGCTTATTGATTAACAGATGATCAAGGTTTCCTGATCATGACATTGGATGTTGTTAATAACGAGGTCACAACATTGGTAGAATGATGTGATGAACATTCTCCCAAAGTTTAGTAATACGATCATTTCTTCAAGTTTATATTTCTATTTCATTCGAAGTAATTCTAATCCTTAGACCATGAGATCATGTCAATCACTAACTCTAGAAGAGTACTTTGATTCCATCAAACGTCACACCATAATAGGGTGATTATAAAGATGTTGTCGGTTACTTATAAAGTGTTAGTTGAGGCTCGTGGATCAAAAGTGTGATTTTTCCATCCTAATGATGGAGATATATGCTCAGGGCCCTATTGGTGATATCACATTAACATAGCTTACAAGCAAGTGATAAGATCACTAAGAATGTTATATCACGGGAACGAGAAAAGAGTACTTGTTGGTAATGAGATCAAACTAGGTATGGATGATACCAAATAATTGGATCTCGGACAAGTAAAATACTACGAGACAAACGGAATTGGTTACTACGAAAAAGGTTCACGCGATCACTAGTTTATTGTTGAGCTGGTGGGAGTCATTATGAATCTCTAGGCCCCACTAATGATTATTGATCAGAGAGAGTCTTGATCTTGTCTACACAGCTCATGAGCCCGTAGGGAGACACACTTAAGGGTATTCGATGCATTTGAGTGGATAGGGAACACCGGAGAAAATACTGGACATCGCAAGAATTGTTTTTATAAATCTACCGGAATAGTTTTGGTGTATTGGAATATTACCGGGGATTGAATTGTTAATGTGTTCACTAAATTAAGTGTTCATTAAATTAAGTACTTATTAAATGTAGTGTTCATTTAATGAGTGCATTAAATCAAGTAAATTAAAAAGGATTTTTTAATGGCATGACTCTTGATTTTGAGTGGAGATTAAATATGAGAAAGTGGAGATCAATTTTGTGAGTGGAGTGTCCACCCGCATGAATGAGAGAAGAGGTGGGGGCACCCTTATTTTCTTTTGGCCATGGCAAGGGGCTGCCCCTCCCCCTGAGAATATCATTTTGCAGCCTGAAAGTTGGGGTGGCCAGGCAACGCGGTACCCAAGAGTCTTACAATCAGCTACGTTGCCCAAAGTTGGCGTGCCAAATACTCAGAGGGTCTTTTTCGGCCTGAATTCAACTTTATGTTTCAATACAAAATATCAGGATAACGACCATCAAGTTGGGCCCCCTATCAGCTTTCACCGTTATGTCGCTGCCGTCGTGGTTGCCATGTAGGCTACCATGTAGGCTTGCAGCGTTGGTGCATGCATCCTTTACGCGGCTTCTTCTTCCTCCGGGGCGGCAATCTGTGGTCACGGCCATGGCGCGGAGCTAGGACTTGGACGAACCTACTCGGCCCGGCTCTCCTCCCTATCCCGAATCGGAGCTCGCCCTCACCATGGCCGCACCCATGGCATGGCGCGGGGACGGAAATTCATTCCTGGGTGAGATCTGTCACCATGCGGACCATGCTCGGTCCTGTTGGCCTCCTCCAGAAGCCAAGCTCGTCGTCGCGGTGGTCGCACACACACCAACCATGGCGCCTTCCTCTCCGAACCCCAAAGCCACATCCACCCAGTTCGGCACAACGCCAACAAGGTGAAAATGCATCAAGTTTTCTTCTTGTGATTGTCGGAAAACATATATGTACCGTGGCCGTAGCATACTCTAACAATGTACACATATGTTGTTTACTAGATTTTCATTTGAAATTAGTAGCTCCGTGATGACGAAACATAGAGAACCTAAATGGAATGACGATGACGGCCATGTTCTGTACTTTGCATTGCATCAACAATTGCTCGCTGACGAAGCATGTTACTAAGAGAGTGGAGTTCATCAACCATTGCCAAAAAATATGTGAACAAATCAATGAGCGATTCAATGCAAATAGGCGTAGAAAAGCTGGATCCATGTCATCAATCATCAATAGGTGGCACATTCTAGTGATGTGTTCAAATGCGTACACCATGTATCATTTACTTGAATTGGTTGTTATCCTGGGCAAAAATGCCTAGTATGCACATTACCTTTGTATGTTCTATGCTGCAATTCTGTTGTTATGGGCGTGGAAAGAAAAGCTGGGCTTCACTGAATATTATGCAGTTAGGCCTAACTTAGTCTTACACAAATAAGCACAGCTTAGTCTTTACACAAATAAGTGTAACTAATGTTAAAGATAAAGACAAATGGTTCATCGGATCAGCTAGTATGAGCACTAGGTCCCTGGAGCTGGTGGTATCGTCGGAACGAACCAGAATGCTGTGTTTGGCCGTCTATCATTCTCCATCAAATCATACGACCCCACTGATGAGCCAATTGCAGGCCCCCTCCCACGACGTGGATTCGGCTCCAGGTCGGATCTGGAGGGTCAACATGATAGGCGCGTGAGTGTGCAGCAAACACACAGTCTGCTATAAACACTGGAAGTGCTAGCACCTCAGCAACAACACCAGCATGTTCTTCACGGACTCTAAGTGACCTCGCAGTATTTTGTCAGCTTCACCAGCAGCAGCCTCAGCAGGTATTTCGTCAGCTTCACCAGCAGTAGAATTAGCAAGTATTTCGTCAGCTTCACTAGTAGTAGCATCACCAAGTATTTCGTCAGCTTCACCAAGAGCTGCAGCAGCTAGTTCTTTGTCAGCTCCACCACCACCAACACCAGCAGCAGTAGCAGCATCAAGAGCCAAGGCTGCCTGAGCAATTACAGGTTCAACAGCTCCAGGGGCTCCGACAAAGAAAGGGTAGTTGATCCCAAGAAACACAGATTGTCCCTTCAGATTGTCGACTCTTCTCCAGACTTGCTCTACTGGGTCTTTGGATGGGCATGCGGACCTCGAGAAAATGTGACACCGTAGCGATGGGTATGAAGAAAGTTATGTCCACATATGTTCTATTGTATCACCAACACTGTTTAGTGCTCCCCTAATATGAATCCACATGAGTTCAACATCCTATTTCGTGTCGCCTCCGAGAGGTGCCAGGAACCAGTGTCGTGTCCCAACTTCAGCATCTGCTACTGCATCTTTGATGACCGGAGCTGGAATGATGCGCGGGGATGCGTGGGTACCTGCGTGTTACTTATAGTCAGTAAGCAGAATTTTGAATGGGATTTTACATGCTATATGACACCATGACTCACCCCAAATGGATGGCTCTCAAACACGCACGTCACCGCTAGGTTCAGTGACCACATAAATGCGTTGCGGTTTGTACGAATAGTAGCTAGAGGTGAAGATGGCGTCGACATAAAGGACCAGCCACTCGTTGTTGCCACCCACCCAGTTCTGGTCTTCTCCCATTTCCGTCTCTTCTTCTTCCTTGATATTCACCACTACTGATTCCGACCACTTATCTAGCAGCATCAGTTTTGCATGAATATTCTGCAGAGTTTGTTGTCAGTTGGTACAATCACCTAGCATGGATTCCATTGCAAATACAATTTGACAACTCGACCTTCAGATTAAAGTACACAAAATATCGCCTAAACACAAGTGTCTCCTCAGATATCGCCTAAATTGTGTCTATGTCACTATGAAGATACCCAATATATGGAGTAGGAGTAGAGCCCCCCCAGAACAAACTCCTGACGATGATCATAAACAGCTCGAGGCATGACAGCCTTAAATCGTCTAATCTATTTGTTTTTATTTTAGGAAACAGAATATCACCTAGCATGCATTCCATTGCAAATCGAAATTGACAACTCGTCTATCACCTAAAGTAAGACTGTGTCACTACGAAAATACCAGAATATCAGGTACGAGCAGAGCTTCCGCTGTATAGAATAGTCTTAAATGGTTCAATTTGTTCAAACCGCGCGTGCACACAACACGTTCGATGAAAGGAACATAGGATTCCAATGAGAGTTCAGCACATATGAATCAACGATATGACTGAACCAATAAGCAAGATATTGGAACTTACATGGCCATCGCGGTCGTTTGGCCATTTGCTGGTATCGGGGTAAAGAAGGTCTGTCGTGTCGAACGGTTGTTCGTCCATGTCCCGCATCGTGAAGCGGTAGCCAGGGATGCAGCAAGCGAGGCGGCCGGCAGATATGATGTCCAACCCCGTGGCGATCCTATGCATGTTCGTGGTGCTAAGGTTTGGTCATCCCCAATCCTCGTGGTGGCGGTCGCCCTGGCCATCCGCGTTGTTGTCGCATGTCTTTTGCTTCATCCTGCTGCTACCCCATGCTCTACCCATAGCGACAAATGGAGTCTTGAATCCGGTAGATTAATGGAGGCGTTGTGATAAGGAGGCGGGATGGATTCGAGAGGGGATGGAATCAGGGATGGGGGCAGTTGCTTGAGTAGGGAGTGGCCCGGTGAGGAACCACCGCTGCTGCAGGTTCTCGTCCGCGTGGAAGACAAGGAAGGGGAGGCGTAATTATTGAGGGCGGGCACCGAAACCGTCTAGAGGAAGTGAAAAAATAAATCATAAGAGAGAGAAATGTGCGGCCTGCCTGTTAGTGAGTGAAGGTCAGCACGCGCAAACGTGACTATGTTTGACTTGGATCGTGCATGGCAGCCCTCGATTCCACTGCATGCAAGTGGCGCAGAACAAATTTTAGGCAGCGCTTGCGTCGACGTGTAAAACCGCCGTTTTTCTCCACCTTCACCCTACTACGAACGGTCGTGCACCATTCCAGATATTGGTAAGGGCAGTTGCAATCTTTCACTTATCTGTCTCATTTCCTCCTCCACGGCCTCATCGTCTTTCTCCTCCATGGCCTCATCCATTTCCTCCGCCACAGCATCACCCTCTTCCTCCGTATGCTTTCCCTCTTGCCTGTAGTCATGGACTTTTCGGACGTTCGAAACGACAGCAGGCAAGCGACTACGCACTTCGACATAGAAGTACATGGCGAGAAGAAGATCAGAGTCATCTACACCACCGATCTTGTGACGGTAAGGAAGACTCTGAGTAATTACACGAGTTGGCTGCGGTTCGAAGAAAACAGGTTCGTAGGTCTCGACCTCGAGTACAGTCGCGATCACCGTAGGATCGCCGTGGTGTAACTCTCCATGAAGGGGCACGTCCTCATATACCAGCCTTTTTACGAGAAGGGGGCTATCGGGATCTGGTAGACTTTGCTATCTTTTTGTTCCTGAACCTTCTGTTTGCAAAAGTTATTGCTATATTATTTGTCTGAATTCATTTTCATGCAGGTGGGGGGAAAGCATTAGGGATCTGTTTCATGACTTTCTCGTGAACCAACACATAACATTTACTAGTGTTGACATCACGAATGAAACTAAACTGCTTGAAATCCCGACTGTCAACATTAGAATCCCAAAGGAGTGCAGAGTAGACATCCAGAAAATTTACTAGATCCCAGGGACGAAGGGCGACATGACCGGAATGGTCGCTCTTGCCTCCGAACTCATCGACCCGTGGTACGCTGACATGAAGGGCAAATTGCCGATATGTTCGTGGAGGCGTTTAGGGAACGATTACTGGGAGGATAAGCCGCTTTCTGAAAATAATCTGAAGTATGCTGCAATTGACGAGTATGTTAGCCACGAGCTATACTGCTAGATTGTAAAATCTCGTTCCAGGCATCGCATCATTGAACCACCACCAAGGTAGGTTGTTTGCCCCAGATGTTGGAGTGTAGATGAATCTACAAGCCGGGGCAAGCGATCGAAGGCATCCTGGGATCGGTTGCCTTATCCAACAGGCTGGGATGTAGACTTTTAGTGCATGATTGTTGTGTTTGTATGGGGCTTGTTATGTTTATGAAAACATGTTATTTCAGAATTACACTATGTGAGCAATTACGAACTGCTGTGTATTACCTTTGCCGAACTATAATCTAGGTTTGGTTATGACTGTATTGATAAATTGCAAATGTATCTATAATTTTTGATGTTCCATGCTTGGTTTTATCCACTTTATTGTGTTTTGTTCCAACTTTGGAGTACTTTTCATATGATTTCTTGGACTAACCTACTAACAAGAGCCACAGTGCCAGCTGCCTGTTTTCTGCTGTTTTTGGTTCCAGGAAAGTCAGAAAATGAATATTCTCGGAATTGGACGGGACAAAAGCCAAAGTGCCAGAATACGAGACGGAGAGGGGCCAGAGGGCGGCCACACCACCTGGTCGTGCGGTCAGGTCTGGCCCGCGCCAAGGGGTGGTGTGGCTAGCCCAGGCACCCCCTCGGCCTCTCCTTCCGCCTATATATTGCCCTCGGGACGAAAACCCTAAGTGCCCGATCAAAAATCCACGAAAGAGTCTCAGAGCTGGTCATCTCCATCCCTAGATTGGGAGGGATCAAGCTCTTCCCAAGACCTGCCAGAGAGGGGAATTCACCCTGGAGGCCTTCTTCATCACCATGCAAGCCTCCGGTGTGATGCGTGAGTAGTTCATCCTTGGACTACGGATCGATGTAGTAGCTAGATGGCTGGTTCTCCTCCTTTGTGCTTTCATGTTTAGATCTTGTGAGCTCCGTTCATGGTCAAGATTATCTATTTATAATTTTGCATGATGTGTTTGCGGGGATCCGATGGATATTGAGATGCTATTTCAGATTCTTTATTGATTCTATCATGTCTTTGTTATTTGAGATCTTGCATGCTTTCCGTTGTTAGTAGCTATCTTGGCCAAGTAGATGCTAGCAACTCCAAGAGTTAGTATTTATGCTCGATAGTGGGTTCATGCCTCCGTAACTGGGAAGTGATGTAAATCTCTAAGGTACTAGATGTGCTGTTGCTACTAGGGAGAAAACAACAATCTTTTGTTCATAGAACAATCGTATTGTTTACTTTACGCGTAGTTCGTAAAGCAATAATCTGTTGCTTGCAACTTAATACTGGAGGGGGTTCGGATGATAACCCAAAGGTGGATTATTAGTCATAGATGCAGTTGGATGGCGGTCTATGTATTATGTTGTAATGCCCAATCAAGTCTCAAAGGAGTCAAGATGATTAGTATATGCATGTATTGCTTTCTCGATGTTTGTCAATTGCCCCGCTGTAATTTGTTCACCCAGCATGTTATCTATCTAAGGAGAGCCACCTCTAGTGAACTATGGATCCCGGTCCTTGTCTTTACATACAATCTACAATCTTTTGCTGCTTTGTGTTTACTTTCTGCAAACTTTTACTTCTTTCCATTCGATATGTTTAATCCTTTGTTTTCCGCAAAACACGGTGAGATTGACAACCTCATCGCAAGTTGGGGACAAAGTTCTGTGGTTGTGTTGTGCAGGTCTCCACGTTGCTACTAGCACCGGTAGTGCGCCTCAAAGCTCAGCTAGTAACACCTTTGAGGTGTTTCCTTGCTCCTACTGGTTCGATTAAACCTTGGTTTCATAACTAAGGGAAACTTGCTGCTGTGCTCATCATACCTTCCTCTTGGGGTTCCCAACGAGCTCTACATCAACCACGAGCCATCAACACTTTTCTGGGCGCCGTGCATTGAGCCATCAAGCGATTTTCTGGCGATGTTGCCGGGGAGTCAAGGACATCTTCACAAGGGGAGTCCCTCATAACCAATCTCTTTACTTTGTTGTTTTTGTTTTGCTTAGTTTCTTTTTTGCTTTGTTTTCTTGTTTTGTTCTTCAAAAACACAAAGAAATTAGTTTTACTAGTTTGCTTTCTTATTTGAAAACCCAAAAAAAATGACTACTCTTGAGAACACTAAGTTGTGTGACTTCACTAGCACCAACAACAATGATTTTATGAGCACACCTATTGCTCCACCTGTAGCTGAAAATACTTTCTTTGAGATAAAACCTGCTTTACTCAATCTTGTTATGAGAGAGCAATTTTTTGGTATTGGTAATGAAGATGCTGCTTCCCATCTAAATAATTTTGTTGAACTTTGTGAGATCCAAAAGCATAGGGATATAGATGGTGATATTATTAAGCTAAAATTGTTTCCTTTCTCTTTGAGAGGAAAAGCTAAAGAGTGGTTGAATTCCTTAACTAGGAATAGTATTGATTCTTGGACTAAGTGCAAAGATGCTTTTATTGGAAAATACTATCCTCCTGCTAAGATTATATCCATGAGAAGTGAAATAATGAAGTTTAAACAACTTGATAATGAGCATGTTGCTCAAGCTTGGGAAAGAATGAAATCTTTGGTAAAGAATTGTCCCACTCATGGACTGACTGCTTGGATGATCATCCAAACTTTTTATGCAAGATTGAACTATTCTTCAAGGAACCTATTGGATTCAACTGCAGGAGGTACTTTTATGACCATCACTTTGGGTGCTGCAACAAAGCTTTTGGACAATATGATGGTTAATTATTCTGAATGGCATACTGAGAGAGCTCCACAAGGTAAGAAGGTAAATTCTGTTGAGGAAACTTCCTCCTTGAGTGATAAGATTGATATTATTATGTCTATGCTTGTTAATGGGAAAGCCCATATTGATCCAAATAATGTTCCTTTAGCCTCTTTGGTTTCTCAAGAAGAGCAAGTTGATGTGAACTTCATAAGAAATAACAATTTTGGCAACAATGCTTATGGTAATAATGCTTATAGGAACAATTTTAGTAACAACAATTATAAGCCATATCCTCCCAACAATGGTAATGCTTATGGAAATTCTTACAACAATAATAAGAGTGCTCCCTCTGAACTTGAAGTTATGCTTAAAGAGTTTATTAGTAAACAAACCGCTTTTAATAAAACTATTGAGGAAAAACTCTCTAATGCTGAAAGAAATATAGCATCTTTGGCTGAAGCTCAATCTTCTTTGAATAAAATGGCTGCTAAACCTGAAACTAATGATAATCCCTTTGCAGCTACTAATGCCATACAAGTAAGAATTGATGAAAATGTTAGACTATTAGCTGAACTGCATGCTAAGTGGGAAAGAGAAGATGAAATTGCTAGAAACATTAGTGTTTATACTATTACCACCACTATTGTTGAGGCTAGTAATAGTTCTACTACTTTAGATGATAAAGTTGATTTTGATCTTGATGGTTGCAACATCTCTGAAGTTATTAAGTTCCTACAAAAGTTTGCTAAAAGTCCTACTGCTAGTGCTATGAACATGGCCTTTACAAAACACATTACCGATGCTCTCATAAAGATTAAAGAAGAAAAGATGAAACATAAAGCTTCTATTCCTATAAAACAACAAGATGGTTGGGAACCCATCATTAATATGAAAGTGAATGACTTTGATTTCAAAGCTTTATGTGATCTTGATAGTAGTGTTTCTATTATGCCTAGAAGGATTTATGATATGCTTGATTTGCCTCCTCTTGAAGATTGTTATTTGAATGTCCCACTTGGTGATAATGCTAAAAAGAAACTCATGGGGAGTCTTAATGATGTTCTTATTATGGTTAACAATTCCTATGTCCCTGTTGATTTCTATGTTTTGGATGTTGAATACAATGCTTCTTGACCTATTACTTTGGGAAGACCTTTTCTTAGAACTGTTGGTGCCATCATTGATATGAAAGAAGGCACCATTAAATATCAAATCCCACTCAAAAAAGGTATAGAACACTTCCCTAAAAATAGACAAAAGATTTCTTTTGCTTCTCCTGTGAAAACAAAATTTGGTCTTAATGCTTCCTCATTTGAGAACACTTGATTCTTTCTTTGCTTTTTATGCCTAACTTAAAGGCGTTAAAGAAAAGTACTTGTTGGGATATAACCCAAGAGTTAGATGAGTCTTGGAAGTTATTACTTTAGTAATAACCTCTCCTTATCCTTTTTATTTGCTTTTTGTGCCAAGAATAACCTCTAATGAGAGTGAAGTAATGATTGGGAAAGTTGCTGTCCTGAAACAGATTCTTGTGCTTCACCGTACAAATTCCTGAGAGAGCTCTGTATGTCGGATTGATCTGTAATATTTTGTGCTTCTGCCCCAGGTTGTTATCTAACTTTTGTTAGTTCAACACTTTTTTATTTGAGCAACATAAGGTCTTCTAAAAAATTCGTCTTTACCTGCTGGTCTGTTTTGACAGATTTCTGCCATGTTCTGCATTTGCTTCTTGTGGGTTCCTTTTTGAGTTCTTTTGGGGAATTGAGCTTTTGAGGGAAGTGATACAGTAGCTAGTGTTCTAATGGAAGTTTATTTGGTATTAGAACTGAACCTTAAGACTTATTTATCTTAAGTGCACTAATGTTGCTAATGAGATTGTGTGAAGTTTTGTATGAAGGAAAAATTTCAGGTGTATGGAAGGAATGAGTAATGAGATGAAGGATGGACTAAAGCTCAAGCTTGGGGATGCCACGTGTGTCACCCCAAGAAATATCCAAGAAGTACAAGCGTCAAAGATTGGGGATGCCCAAGGCATCCCCTTCTTCATCAATAAAAATTTCAGGTTTCTTCCAAACGCTTCATTTTTATTGTTTCATGCACAGTTGTGTTTTTCTTGGAGCGTCTTCTTTTTCATTTTCGTTTTCAGTTTGCTTGGTTTCTTTAGTTTTTTGAATAAATTGGTTGGACCCCCTCTTTCATACTTTGGTTTGCAAATAGTTTGGTTTGGTTGGAAAAGAGTAGGAAAGTTCATGCTTATGTGGTAAAAAGAGCTCGTTTTTGACTGTGGCCTATGCTTGATATTGTTTTGGCCTTATGCTTAGTATTCCTTGCTGTAGAATGACTTGTTATAAACAATTGAGATTGCTTAATGTGCCTTGGATGAATCATGCATTGTTTTAGCATATTAAAGCATAGTATAGTGGTATTCTCCTTTGATGCTTTATTTGGGTTGACTTGGCACATGCTCACACCATGTTATGACTATCTCAAGTCACCATAGCCTTTATGATCCGTTAGTTTTCAACTTGTAGTATCACTTTATGCTTTTATCAATGATGTTTTGTCGCTCTGCATGATTATGGCCATTATTGCTCTCTTAGTTTGTCGCTCCCAGTCTTTTGCTAGCCTCCACAACAAAGTATGAGTTCCACTCATGCATCCAACTCCCTAAACCAAGTTATTCCAAAGAGTCCACCATACCTACCTATTAGCTTATGCTATTCCAAATATATTAATGCTTTTGTTTACCTTCCACTTGTTATGAGAAAACTAGTGATTAAAGATCTCACGAACTTGATGGCACACTTTACTTTACTTGCGATTAATAAACTTGAACCATTGTGTCGTCTATGTTGTATATGCTTGCACTTATTTGTTGGGAATTAGCAGAACCATGATTTCATGGGGAACGCTTTCAACATTGCACTTGGTACTTGTACCTAGTTGATATCATGCTCTTTTGTATATGGATGTCGTCGGTGTGAAATGAAAGCGGAGCTTGTAAGTCCATGAAGTTATGTATATGTGTTAGAGAAACACCTGGGCCGCTGGTCTAATCCATGCTGACATGGTGGAAACCTACAGCATAACCATAATGAGCTGTCTATGAAGCATTCTTCTTATAAAAAAAGAGTCCTATATTGAGAAAAAAAAGAGAAAAGAAAAAAAAAGATACTATGAAAAGAGGAAAGAGAGAAAAAAGCACCATATTCCCATGGTAAATAAGAAGAATGCTGAGATGCTTGTTGTCTGCTTGCCTTGTCATTTTGATATGGGGATTCTTCCGTATCATCGGGCAAGGGGTACCCCGTTGGCGGTTCTCTATGATACACATGTACTTACAATGACAAGAACTTACCGATGACTAAACTTGAGTAGCATGAGGAGCGACCCTCGTATACAAGGGAAATGAGATTTCTGACTTATACTTCGTCAAGCATGTACACCATAGTTTGTTCACTTTAACCTTAATCACTTCAAGATGCTTATGATGGGGGCAATGAGAGCTGAAAGCTGTAAGTACTATAATTTTTGGAAGCTCTTTATGAGACTTGAATCCCTACTTCCTTTTACAAAAGGCCTTTCTTCCACCATTATATTGAGTCTCCACCTTCTATCTTTATGCACCTACTTTGAGAGCATAGTGGCCATTCTTAGTTCTATGTGCATTGTCCCAAGACTAGTTGATTGATGCATAACTTGATATTGCTTGTTTTAAACTATTTGTATCTAGTCACTCTTATGAACTTTGAAGGTGTCCTATGCATTTATATTTGCTACTCTATGAGGGACAAGCTGAATACTATTATGCCTAACTTAAAGGCGTTAAACAAAAGTACTTGTTGGGAGATAATCCAAGAGTTTTAGATGAGTCTTGGAAGCTATTACTTTAGTAATAACCTCTCCTTGTCCTTTTTATTTGCTTTTTGTTCCAAGATTAACTTCTAATGAGAGTGAAGTAATGATTGGGAAAGTTGCTGTCCCGAAACAGATTCTTGTGCTTCACCGTACAAATTCCTGAGAGAGCTCTGTACGTCGGATTGAGCTGTAATTTTCTGTGCTTCTTCCCCAGGTTGTTATCTAACGTTTGTTAGTTCAACACTTTTTTATTTGAGCAACATAAGGTCTTCGAAAAAATTCGTCTTTACCTGCTGGTCTGTTTTGACAGATTTCTGCCATTTTCTGCATTTGCTTCTTGTGGGTTCCTTTTTGAGTTTTTTTGGGGAATTGAGCTTTTGAGGAAAGTGCTACAGTATCTAGTGTTCTAATGGAAGTTTATTTAGTGTTAGAACTGAACCTTAAGACTTATTTATCTTAAGTGCACTAATGTTGCTAATGAGATTGTGTGAAGTTTTGTATGAAGGAAAAATTTCATTTGTATGGAAGGAATGAGTAATGAGATGAATGATGGACTAAAGCTCAAGCTTGGGGATGCCACGTGCGTCACCCCAATAAATATGCAAGAAGTACAAGCGTCAAAGCTTGGGGATGCCCAAGGCATCCCCTTCTTCATCAATAAAAATTCCAGGTTTCTTCCAAACGCTTCATTTTTATTATTTCATGCACAGTTGTGTTTTTCTTGGATCGTCTTCTTTTTCGTTTTTGTTTTGGTTTTTAGTTTGCTTGGTTTGTTTATTTTCTGAATAAGTTGGTTGGACCCCCTCTTTCATACTTTGGTTTGCAAATAGTTTGGTTTGGTTTGGAAAAGAGTAGGAAAGTTCATGCTTATGTGGTAAAAAGAGCTTGTTTTTGACTGTGGCCTATGCTTTGTCATGCCATGCTTGATATTGTTTTGGCCTTATGCTTAGTATTGCTTGCTGTAGCATGACTTGTTATAAACAATTCAGATTGCTTAATGTGCCTTGGATGAATCATGCATTGTTTTACCATATTAAAGCATAGTATAGTGGTATTCTCCTTTGATGCTTTATTTGGGTTGACTTGGCACATGCTCACACCATGTTATGACTATCTCAAGTCACCATAAACTTTATGATCCTTTAGTTTTCAACTTGTAGTATCACTTTATGCTTTGATCAATGATGTTTTGTCGCTCTGCATGATTATGGCCATTATTGCTCTCTTAGTTTGTCGCTCCCAGTCTTTTGCTAGCCTCCACAACAAAGTATGAGTTCCACTCATGCATCCAACTCCCGAAACCAAGTTATTCCAAAGAGTCCACCATACCTACCTATTATCTTATGCTATTCCAAGTATATTCATGCTTTTGTTTACCTTCCACTTGTTATGAGAAAACTAGTGATTAAAGATCTCACGAACTTGATGACACACTTTACTTTACTTGCCCTTAATAAACTTGAACCATTGTGTCGTCTATGTTGTATATGCTTGCACTTATTTGTTGGGAATTAGCAGAACCATGCTTTCATGGGGAACGCTTTCAACATTGCACTTGGTACTTATACCTAGTTGATATCATGCTCTTTTGTATATGGATGTCGTCGGTGTGAAATGAAAGGGGAGCTTGTAAGTCCATGGAGTTATGTATATGTGTTAGAGAAACGCCTGGGTCGCTGGTCTAATCCATGCTGACATGGTGGAAACCTGCAGCATAACCATAATGAGATGTCTATGAAGCATTCTTCTTATAAAAAAAGAGTCCTATATTGAGAAAAAAAGAGAAAAGAAAAAAAGAGATACTATGAAAATAGGAAAGAGAGAAAAAAACACCATATTCCCATGGTAAATAAGAAGAATGCTGAGATGCTTGTTGTCTGCTTGCCTTGTCATTTTGATATGGGGATTCTTCCGTATCATCGGTCAAGGGGTACCCCGTTGGCAGTTCTCTATGATACACATGTACTTACAATGACAAGAACTTACCGGTGACTAAACTTGAGTAGCACGAGGAGCGACCCTCGTATACAAGGGAAATGAGATTTCTGACTTATACTTCGTCAAGCATGTACACCATAGTTTGTTCACTTTAACCTTAATCACTTCAAGATGCTTATGATGGGGGCAATGAGAGCTGAAAGCTATAAGTACTATAATTTTTAGAAGCTCTTTATGAGACTTGAATCCCTACTTCCTTTTACAAAAGGCCTTTCTTCCACCATTATATTGAGTCTCCACCTTTTATCTTTATGCACCTACTTTGAGAGCATAGTGGCCATTCTTAGTTCTATGTGCATTGTCCCAAGAGTAGTTGATTGATGCATAACTTGATATTGCTTGTTTTAAACTATTTGTATCTAGTCACTCTTATGAACTTTGAAGGTGTCCTATGCATTTATATTTGCTACTCTATGAGGGACAAGCTGAATACTATTATGCCTAACTTAAAGGCGTTAAACAAAAGTACTTGTTGGGAGATTATCCAAGAGTTTTAGATGAGTCTTGGAAGTTATTAATTTAGTAATAACCTCTCCTTGTCCTTTTTATTTGCTTTTTGTTCCAAGAATAACTTCTAATGAGAGTGAAGTAATGATTGGGAAAGTTGCTGTCCCGAAACAGATTCTTGTGCTTCACCGTACAAATTCCTGAGACAGCTCTGTATGTCGAATTGAGCTGTAATTTTCTGTGCTTCTTCCCCATGTTGTTATATAACGTTTGTTAGTTCAACACTTTTTTATTTGAGCAACATAAGGTCTTCGAAAAAATTCGTCTTTACCTGCTGGTCTGTTTTGACAGATTTCTGCCATTTTCTGCATTTGCTTCTTGTGGGTTCCTTTTTGAGTTCTTTTGGGGAATTGAGCTTTTGAGGAAAGTGCTACAGTATCTAGTGTTCTAATGGAAGTTTATTTAGTGTTATAACTGAATCTTAAGACTTATTTATCTTAAGTGCACTAATGTTGCTAATGAGATTGTGTGAAGTTTTGTATGAAGGAAAAATTTCAGTTGTATGGAAGGAATGAGTAATGAGATGAAGGATGGACTAAATCTCAAGCTTGGGGATGCCACGTGCGTCACCCCAATAAATATGCAAGAAGTATAAGCGTCAAAGCTTGGGGATGCCCAAGGCATCCCCTTCTTCATCAATAAAAATTCCAGGTTTCTTCCAAACGCTTCATTTTTATTGTTTCATGCACAGTTGTGTTTTTCTTGGAGCATCTTATTTTTCGTTTTCGTTTTGGTTTTTAGTTTGCTTGGTTTGTTTATTTTTTGAATAAGTTGGTTGGACCCCCTCTTTCATACTTTGGTTTGCAAATAGTTTGGTTTGGTTTGGAAAAGTGTAGGAAAGTTCATGCTTATGTGGTAAAAAGAGCTCGTTTTTGACTGTGGCCTATGCTTTGTCATGCCATGCTTGATATTGTTTTGGCCTTATGCTTAGTATTGCTTGCTGTAGCATGACTTGTTATAAACAATTGAGATTGCTTGATTTGCCTTGGATGAATCATGCATTGTTTTAGCATATTAAAGCATAGTATAGTGGTATTCTCCTTTGATGCTTTATTTGGGTTGACTTGGCACATGCTCACACCATGTTATGACTATCTCAAGTCACCATAGCCTTTATGATCCTTTAGTTTTCAACTTGTAGTATCACTTTATGCTTTGATCAATGATGTTTTGTCGCTCTGCATGATTATGGCCATTATTGCTCTCTTAGTTTGTCGCTCCCAGTCTTTTGCTAGCCTCCACAACAAAGTATGAGTTCCACTTATGCATCCAACTCCCTAAACCATGTTATTCCAAAGAGTCCACCATACCTACCTATTATCTTATGCTATTCCAAGTATATTCATGCTTTTGTTTACCTTCCACTTGTTATGAGAAAACTAGTGATTAAAGATCTCACGAACTTGATGACACACTTTACTTTACTTGCCCTTAATAAACTTGAACCATTGTGTCGTATATGTTGTATATGCTTGCACTTATTTGTTGGGAATTAGCAGAACCATGATTTCATGGGTAACGCTTTCAACATTGCAGTTGGTACTTATACCTAGTTGATATCATGCTCTTTTGTATATGGATGTCGTCAGTGTGAAATGAAAGGGGAGCTTGTAAGTCCATGGAGTTATGTATATGTGTTAGAGAAATGCCTGGGTCGCTGGTCTAATCCATGCTGACATGGTGGAAACCTGCAGCGTAACCATAATGAGATGTCTATGAAGCATTCTTCTTATAAAAAAAGAGTCATATATTGAGAAAAAAAGAGAAAAGAAAAAAGAGATACTATGAGAAGAGGAAAGAGAGAAAAAAGCACCATATTCCCATGGTAAATAAGAAGAATGCTGAGATGCTTGTTGTCTGCTTGCCTTGTCATTTTGATATGGGGATTCTTCCGTATCATCGGGCAAGGGGTACCCCGTTGGCGGTTCTCTATGATACACATGTACTTTCAATGACAAGAACTTACCGGTGACTAAACTTGAGTAGCATGAGGAGCGACCCTCGTATACAAGGGAAATGAGATTTCTGACTTATACTTCGTCAAGCATGTACACCATAGTTTGTTGACTTTAACCTTAATCACTTCAAGATGCTTATGATGGGGGCAATGAGAGCTGAAAGCTATAAGTACTATAATTTTTAGAAGCTCTTTATGAGACTTGAATCCCTACTTCCTTTTAAAAAAGGCCTTTCTTCCACCATTATATTGAGTCTCCACCTTCTATCTTTATGCACCTACTTTGAGAGCATAGTGGCCATTCTTAGTTCTATGTGCATTGTCCCAAGAGTAGTTGATTGATGCATAACTTGATATTGCTTGTTTTAAACTATTTTTATCTAGTCACTCTTATGAACTTTGAAGGTGTCCTATGCATTTATATTTTCTACTCTATGAGGGACAAGCTGAATACTATTATTCCCCAAATCTCAAACCAAATCGAATACTAATCCCAACTACGAACAGGGGGATTCGTCGAAAATCAAGATCTAACACAAGAGGATTAGCTACTGTAAAAATACGAACAACCGAGCCCTAATAACATACGATCTAGCATCCAACAATGGGAACAACAGAATAACATGGGAAGGGGAGAAAACCCTGGTTACCTTCGACCATGGGTCGGCGATGCTGGTGTCGTAGGGGTTCTCCTGTCCGAGACCGGCGGGGGCCTCCTCGCCGGCGGCTACGACGGATGCGAGAACAGGGGCGGGGGTCTATACGGGGACGAGGGGCTCCTCGCCGAAGGCCTTGGAGGCACCGATGGCCACCGCACCGTTCTTCTCCATCACTGGCATGGTTGGTTTTGTTGGGGGTTTGCAGAAGGTGATGGGACAGTGGAGACGGTTGAGTGAGCGAGTGCGTGATGAGTGGGAGTGGGGAGGCCTCTATTAAAGGAGAAGGGAAGCGATGTTTCGTTGCACTACCATGCACCGCGTACGCTAATGCACCGTGCATGGCCACACGTGTCCGCTACCGCCCCGTGCACCGCACATGCGTACCGTGAGTCACGTTTTTCCCTCATGTCTAACCATGGCGATTCAGTTGTACTCAGTTTTGCCCTCGAGCGTAACACTGGCGGTTTGGTTCCATTTTTAAATCATTTTCTATTTTCTATTTGAATCCCTTTGTCACTCTTGCCCTTGGTTTTTAAGTTCTACTCAGTTTTGCCCTTGGTTTTTAAGTTCTACTCAGTTTTTTCCCTTGGTTCTTAAGTGCTACTCGGTTTTCCCCTCTATTTGTATCCATCTCTCGCACTTGTGCTCATCTTTGCTGCTACGCTCTGATTGGTCGAGACAGTTGTCACACTGATCGTGCCCACCAACCATTGATCCTCTGTGATCTAGCAGACATGATAACCCTTATATATGTCGGGAGCACCCCTCTATCCATGCAAAATAACAAGTATGCCACCAGAACTTTAACTCCATAAATAGATGAACTTGAATATAATTTGAAGGGTACAAAAATAGAAATCCCCATAGTTTAAGGGTCTAGATACGGTAAGAGAACTAAATATTATTAGTGGCCGGGACACCATAGTGATGGGTTGGTCGGCTAGAAGTTGTTGATTCCTAAGTAAGGGGACACTAGGCTGGTCTTGACATATTTTCCTTCCACCATTCCTAGTTACTTTCGATGCAATAACATGTCTATACAGATTCAGCAGTTCATTACGGCCGTCTCCCCAGCTCGCTCCTAAATTAATGTGGTTTGTGTTCTTGATAACTTATTAATAAATAAATAATGTGGATTCATTCAGAACAGACTAGATCTCTCCATGTACTGGTTCGTATGTTGCATCTAATAATTAGGACTAGATTTTTTTATGACGCCAGGATAGATTAAGCTCGAGCAGAAAATATGAAACATGTAGAAATAGATGTACCTCCGGGTACACGAGCGGATCGTGTTCGTCGAACTCCACGTCCTCATCGGGGCCTCCGAAGTCGTCAGCACCGGCGAGTACATGGTCCCCCAAGGGGTTGAACTGCACGTCCTCCTCGCCTTGTGCTACGTGATGCTCCTCTAGATCTGCCGCGTGAAGCACCACCCCGGCGGCGATGCCCGGACACTCACCCCCATGCACTGGTTTCATGGAGAAGGTTCGTGCAAGTACGTTCAAGATTGTGGGGTTTTGCCAGATAGGGAAGAGAGAGTAGTGGATGAGTGCGAATGGAGGACCCGATAGGCTGGGTTTTTAATGCGGGGACGTTTAGGCCTCCTCGAGGGCCCCGGTAGGTAGCTCTTCCGGCTGCGGCTGCCACGTGGAAGGTTCGTGTGGTGGGGGCCTATCGAAAGTGAGAGTGCAGGCGCGTTGCATAGTAAAAATGGTATAGCCCGTGGGCCGTGGATGACCAGTTGCCATACAGTAGACTTGTAGCTTTTGCAGACTAGATTAAACATGACATGACCACTCAACGACTTTTTCCATGGACGACATCGTGTTCCTTCTTGAAGAAGTCTCGTTGAGGGAGACGTCCGTGCTGTCTCGCGTTGTCCTGTGAAGGGCACTACGTGTGCAACGGGCATCGTTGGATCACACAGGATCAACGGTTGGTGCGCACGATCTGCATGACAACTGTGACAACCAATCAGGGCGTAGCAGACAGAGTGGTCACAGGTTTGGGCTTCTACGAAAGAGAGAGAGAGGGGCAAAACTAGGTAGTATCAAAAAACCAAGGGCAAATCTGAGTAGTATAAAAATGGAAAGTGAGTGTCTTTTACAATGAAATACATCATGGCATACATCAAATTATGCCAAGATAGATCCACTAGAGTTCATTGCATGTGTGTTCTTTCCACAAACCACATATGTATCCACTAGAGTCATTGCATGTGTGTTCCTGTCATGAACCACATATGGATCCACTAGTGTTCATTGCATGTGTGTTCTTTCCACAAACCACATATGTATCCACTGGAGTAATTGCATGTGTGTTCTTTTCACAAACCACACATGGATCAACCAATGTCATTGCATGTGTGTTCTTTCCACAAACCACATATGGATCCACCAATATCATTGCATGTGTGTTCTTTTCCACAAACCACATGGATCAACCAATGGCATTGCATGTGTGTTCTTTCCACAAGCCACATATGGATCCACCAATGTCATTGCATGTGTGTTCTTTTCCATAAACAACATGGATCAACCAATGGCATTGCGTGTGTGTTCTTTTCACAAACCACACATG
Source organism: Avena insularis (assembly GCA_023614405.1). NCBI lineage: Eukaryota > Viridiplantae > Streptophyta > Magnoliopsida > Poales > Poaceae > Avena > Avena insularis. Next base: position 211,794,181 of record CM042696.1, on the reverse strand, counting down.
GATCAACCAATGGCATTTCATGTGTGTTCTTTTAACAAATCACACATGGATCCACCAGAGTCATTGCATGTGTGTTCTTTCCAAAAACCACATATGGATCAACCAGTCGTTATTGCATGTGTGTTCTTTCCACAAACCACATATGGATCCACTAGAGACATTGCATGTGTGTTCTTTTCACAAACCACATATGGACCCACTAGAGTCATTGCATGTGTGTCCTTTCCACAAACCACGCATGGATTAACCAATGTCATTGCATGTGTGTTAATGTCACAAACCACATATGGATCAACCAATGTCATTGCATGTGTGTTCCTGTCATGAACCACATATGGATCCACCAGTGTTCATTGCATGTGTGTTCTTTCCACAAACCACATATGGATCCACTAGAGTCATTGCATGTGTGTTCTTTCCACAAACCACATATGGATTAACCAGTGTCATTGCATGTGTGTTCTTTCCACAAACCACATATGGATCAACCAGTGGTTATTCCATGTGTGTTCTTTCCACAAACCACATATGGATCGACTAGAGTCATTGCAAGTGTGTTATTTTCACAAACCACATATCTACCCACTAGAGTCATTGGATGTGTGTTCTTTCCACAACCACACATGGATCAACCAGTGTCATTGCATGTGTGTTATTGTCACAAAGCACATATGGATGAACCAATGTCATTGCATGTGTGTTCCTGTCATGAACCACACATGGATCCACCAGTGTTCATTGCATGTGTGTTCTTTCTACAAACCACACATGGATCAACCAGAGTCATTGCATGTGTGTTCTTTCCACAAACCACACATGGATCAACCAATGGCATTACATGTGTGTTCTTTTCACAAACCACACATGGATCAACCAATGGCATTGCATGTGTGTTCTTTTCATAAACCACACATCAATCCACCAGAGTCATTGCATGTGTGTTATTTCCACAAACCACACATGGATCCACCAGAGTAATTGCATGTGTGTTCGTCTCCACAAACCACACATGGATCAACCAATGTCGTTGCATGTGTGTTCTTTCCACAAACCACATATGGATCAACCCGAGTCATTACATGTGTGTTCTTTCCACAAACCACATATGGATCAACTAGTGGTTATTGCATGTGTGTTCTTTCCACAAACCACATATGGATCCACTAGAGTCATTGCATGTGTGTTCTTTTCACAAACCACATATGGACCCACTAGAGTCATTGCATGTGTGTTCTTATACTAAAACCAGCACTAGAGTCATTAAATGTGTGTTCTTTTAACAACCCCCATATGAATCCACCAGTGTCATTGCATGTGTGTTCCTGTCACAAACCACATATGGATCCCAGAGTCATTACATGTGTGTTCTTTCCACAAACCACATATGGATCAAAAAGTGGTTATTGGATGTGTGTTCTTTCCACAAACCACATATGGATCCACTAGAGTCATTGCATGTGTGTTCTTCTCACAAACCACATATGGACCCACTTGAGTCATTGCATGTGTGTTCTTTCCACAAACCACACATCGATCAACCAATGGCATTGCATGTGTGTTTTCTTTCCACAAATCACACATGGATCCACTAGAGTAATTGCATGTGTGTTCTTTTCCACAAACCAGACATGGATCACCCAATGTCATTGCATGTGTGTTCTTTCCTAAAACCACACATGGATCAACCAGAGTCATTGCATGTGTGTTCTTTCCACAAACCACATATGGATCAACCAGTGGTTATTGCATGTGTGTTCTTTCCACAAACCACATATGGATCCACTAGAGTCATTGCATGTGTGTCCTTTTCACAAACCACATATGGACCCACTAGAGTCATTGCATGTGTGTTCTTTCCACAACCACACATGGATCATCCAGTGTCATTGCATGTGTGTTATTGTCACAAAGCACATATGGATCAACCAATGTCATTGCATGTGTGTTCCTGTCATGAACCACACATGGATCCAACAGTGTTCATTGCATGTGTGTTCTTTCTACAAACCACACATGGATCAACCAGAGTCATTGTATGTGTGTTCTTTCCACAAACCACACATGGATCAACCAATGGCATTACATGTGTGTTCTTTTCACAAACCACACATGGATCAACCAATGGCATTGCATGTGTGTTCTTTTCATAAACCACACATCAATCCACCAGAGTCATTGCATGTGTGTTCTTTCCACAAACCACACATGGATCCACCAGAGAAATTGCATGTGTGTTCGTCTCCACGAACCACACATGGATCAACCAATGTCGTTGCATGTGTGTTCTTTCCACAAACCACATATGGATCAACCCGAGTCATTGCATGTGTGTTCTTTCCGTAAACCACATATGGATCAACCAGTGGTTATTGCATGTGTGTTCTTTTCACAAACCACATATGGACCCACTAGAGTCATTACATGTGTGTTCTTATACTAAAACCAGCACTAGAGTCATTAAATGTGTGTTCTTTTAACAACCCCCATATGAATCCACCAGTGTCATTGCATGTGTGTTCCTGTCACAAACCACATATGGATCCACCAGAGTCATTGCATGTGTGTTCTTTCCACAAACCACATATGGATCAAAAAGTGGTTATTGGATGTGTGTTCTTTCCACAAACCACATATGGATCCACTAGAGTCATTGCATGTGTGTTCTTTTCACAAACCACATATGGACCCACTTGAGTCATTGCATGTGTGTTCTTTCCACAAACCACACATGGATCAACCAATGGGATTGCATGTGTGTTCTTTCCACAAACCACACATGGATCAACCAATGGCATTGCATGTGTGTTCTTTCCACAAATCACACATGGATCCACCAGAGTAATTGCATGTGTGTTCTTTTCCACAAACCAGACATGTATCAACCAATGTCATTGCATGTGTGTTCTTTCCACAAACCACACAAGGATCAACCAGAGTCATTGCATGTGTGTTCTTTCCACAAACCACATATGGATCAACCAGTGGTTATTGCATGTGTGTTCTTTCCACAAACCACATATGGATCCACTAGAGTCATTGCATGTGTGTTCTTTTCACAAACCACATATGGACCCACTAGAGTCATTACATGTGTGTTCTTATACTAAAACTAGCACTAGAATCATTAAATGTGTGTTGTTTTAACAACCCACATATGGATCCACCAGTGTAATTGCATGTTTGTTCCTGTCACAAACCACATCGATCCACCAGAGTCATTGCATGTGTGTTCTTTCCACAAACCACATATAGATCAACCAGTGGTTATTGCATGTGTGTTCTGTCCACAAACCACATATGGATCCACTAGAGTCATTACATGTGTGTTCTTTTCACAAACCACATATGGACCCACTAGAGTCATTGCATGTGTGTTCTTATACTAAAACCAGCACTAGAGTCATTAAATGTGTGTTCTTTTAACAACCCACATATGGATCCACTAGTGGTTATTGCATGTATGTTCTTTCCACAAACCACATATGGATTCACTAGAGTCATTACATCTGTGTTCTTTTCACAAACCACATATGGACCCACTAGAGTCATTGCATGTGTGTTCTTATACTAAAACCAGCACTAGAGTCATTAAATGTGTGTTCTTTTAACAACCCACATAAGGATCCACCACTGTCATTGCATGTGTGTTCCTGTCACAAACCACATATGGATCCACCAGAGTCATTGCATGTGTGTTCTTTTCCACAAACCACACATGGATCCACCAATGGCATTGCATGTGTGTTCTTTCCACAAACCACACATTGATCAACCAGAGTCATTGCATGTGTGTTCTTTTCACAAACCACACATGGACCCACTTGAGTCATTGCATGTGTGTTCTTTCCACAACCACACATGGATCAACCAGTGTCATTGCATGTGTGTTATAGTCACAAACCACATATGGATCAACCAATGTCATTGCTTGTGAGTTCCTGTCATGAACCACGCATGGATCCGCCAGTGTTCATTGCATGTGAGTTCTTTCTAAAAACCACACACGGATCAACCGGAGTCATTGCATGTGTGTTGCTGTCATGAACCACATATGGACCCACTTGAGTCATTGCATGTGTGTTCTTTCCACAAACCACACATAGATTAACCAATGGAATTGCGTGTGTGTTATTGTCACAAACCACATATGGATCAACCAATGTCATTGCATATGTGTTCTTTCCACAAACCACATATGGATCCACTAGAGTCATTGCATGTGTGTTCTTTTCACAAACCACATATGGACCCACTAGAGTCATTGCATGTGTGTTCTTTCCACAAAGCACACATGGATTAACCAATGGCATTGCATGTGTGTTATTGTCACAAACCACATATGGATCAACCAATGTCATTGCATGTGTGTTCCTATCATGAACCATATATGGATCCACCAGTGTTCATTGCATATGTGTTCTTTCCACAAACCACATATGGATCCACTAGAGTCATTGCATGTGTGTTCTTTCCACAAACCACATATGGATCAACCAGTGTCATTGCATGTGTGTTCTTTCCACAAACCACATATGGATCAACCAGTGTCATTGCATGTGTGTTCTTCCCACAAACCACATATGGATCGACTAGAGTCATTGCAAGTGTGTTATTTTCACAAACCACATATCTACCCACTAGAGTCATTGGATGTGTGTTCTTTCCACAACCACACATGGATCAACCAGTGTCATTGCATGTGTGTTATTGTCACAAAGCACATATGGATGAACCAATGTCATTGCATGTGTGTTCCTGTCATGAACCACACATGGATCCACCAGTGTTCATTGCATGTGTGTTCTTTCTACAAACCACACATGGATCAACCAGAGTCATTGCATGTGTGTTCTTTCCACAAACCACACATGGATCAACCAATGGCATTACATGTGTGTTCTTTTCACAAACCACACATGGATCAACCAATGGCATTGCATGTGTGTTCTTTTCATAAACCACACATCAATCCACCAGAGTCATTGCATGTGTGTTATTTCCACAAACCACACATGGATCCACCAGAGTAATTGCATGTGTGTTCGTCTCCACAAACCACACATGGATCAACCAATGTCGTTGCATGTGTGTTCTTTCCACAAACCACATATGGATCAACCCGAGTCATTACATGTGTGTTCTTTCCACAAACCACATATGGATCAACTAGTGGTTATTGCATGTGTGTTCTTTCCACAAACCACATATGGATCCACTAGAGTCATTGCATGTGTGTTCTTTTCACAAACCACATATGGACCCACTAGAGTCATTGCATGTGTGTTCTTATACTAAAACCAGCACTAGAGTCATTAAATGTGTGTTCTTTTAACAACCCCCATATGAATCCACCAGTGTCATTGCATGTGTGTTCCTGTCACAAACCACATATGGATCCCAGAGTCATTACATGTGTGTTCTTTCCACAAACCACATATGGATCAAAAAGTGGTTATTGGATGTGTGTTCTTTCCACAAACCACATATGGATCCACTAGAGTCATTGCATGTGTGTTCTTCTCACAAACCACATATGGACCCACTTGAGTCATTGCATGTGTGTTCTTTCCACAAACCACACATCGATCAACCAATGGCATTGCATGTGTGTTTTCTTTCCACAAATCACACATGGATCCACTAGAGTAATTGCATGTGTGTTCTTTTCCACAAACCAGACATGGATCACCCAATGTCATTGCATGTGTGTTCTTTCCTAAAACCACACATGGATCAACCAGAGTCATTGCATGTGTGTTCTTTCCACAAACCACATATGGATCAACCAGTGGTTATTGCATGTGTGTTCTTTCCACAAACCACATATGGATCCACTAGAGTCATTGCATGTGTGTCCTTTTCACAAACCACATATGGACCCACTAGAGTCATTGCATGTGTGTTCTTTCCACAACCACACATGGATCATCCAGTGTCATTGCATGTGTGTTATTGTCACAAAGCACATATGGATCAACCAATGTCATTGCATGTGTGTTCCTGTCATGAACCACACATGGATCCAACAGTGTTCATTGCATGTGTGTTCTTTCTACAAACCACACATGGATCAACCAGAGTCATTGTATGTGTGTTCTTTCCACAAACCACACATGGATCAACCAATGGCATTACATGTGTGTTCTTTTCACAAACCACACATGGATCAACCAATGGCATTGCATGTGTGTTCTTTTCATAAACCACACATCAATCCACCAGAGTCATTGCATGTGTGTTCTTTCCACAAACCACACATGGATCCACCAGAGAAATTGCATGTGTGTTCGTCTCCACGAACCACACATGGATCAACCAATGTCGTTGCATGTGTGTTCTTTCCACAAACCACATATGGATCAACCCGAGTCATTGCATGTGTGTTCTTTCCGTAAACCACATATGGATCAACCAGTGGTTATTGCATGTGTGTTCTTTTCACAAACCACATATGGACCCACTAGAGTCATTACATGTGTGTTCTTATACTAAAACCAGCACTAGAGTCATTAAATGTGTGTTCTTTTAACAACCCCCATATGAATCCACCAGTGTCATTGCATGTGTGTTCCTGTCACAAACCACATATGGATCCACCAGAGTCATTGCATGTGTGTTCTTTCCACAAACCACATATGGATCAAAAAGTGGTTATTGGATGTGTGTTCTTTCCACAAACCACATATGGATCCACTAGAGTCATTGCATGTGTGTTCTTTTCACAAACCACATATGGACCCACTTGAGTCATTGCATGTGTGTTCTTTCCACAAACCACACATGGATCAACCAATGGGATTGCATGTGTGTTCTTTCCACAAACCACACATGGATCAACCAATGGCATTGCATGTGTGTTCTTTCCACAAATCACACATGGATCCACCAGAGTAATTGCATGTGTGTTCTTTTCCACAAACCAGACATGTATCAACCAATGTCATTGCATGTGTGTTCTTTCCACAAACCACACAAGGATCAACCAGAGTCATTGCATGTGTGTTCTTTCCACAAACCACATATGGATCAACCAGTGGTTATTGCATGTGTGTTCTTTCCACAAACCACATATGGATCCACTAGAGTCATTGCATGTGTGTTCTTTTCACAAACCACATATGGACCCACTAGAGTCATTACATGTGTGTTCTTATACTAAAACTAGCACTAGAATCATTAAATGTGTGTTGTTTTAACAACCCATATGGATCCACCAGTGTAATTGCATGTTTGTTCTGTCACAAACCACATCGATCCACCAGAGTCATTGCATGTGTGTTCTTTCCACAAACCACATATAGATCAACCAGTGGTTATTGCATGTGTGTTCTGTCCACAAACCACATATGGATCCACTAGAGTCATTACATGTGTGTTCTTTTCACAAACCACATATGGACCCACTAGAGTCATTGCATGTGTGTTCTTATACTAAAACCAGCACTAGAGTCATTAAATGTGTGTTCTTTTAACAACCCACATATGGATCCACTAGTGGTTATTGCATGTATGTTCTTTCCACAAACCACATATGGATTCACTAGAGTCATTACATCTGTGTTCTTTTCACAAACCACATATGGACCCACTAGAGTCATTGCATGTGTGTTCTTATACTAAAACCAGCACTAGAGTCATTAAATGTGTGTTCTTTTAACAACCCACATAAGGATCCACCACTGTCATTGCATGTGTGTTCCTGTCACAAACCACATATGGATCCACCAGAGTCATTGCATGTGTGTTCTTTTCCACAAACCACACATGGATCCACCAATGGCATTGCATGTGTGTTCTTTCCACAAACCACACATTGATCAACCAGAGTCATTGCATGTGTGTTCTTTTCACAAACCACACATGGACCCACTTGAGTCATTGCATGTGTGTTCTTTCCACAACCACACATGGATCAACCAGTGTCATTGCATGTGTGTTATAGTCACAAACCACATATGGATCAACCAATGTCATTGCTTGTGAGTTCCTGTCATGAACCACGCATGGATCCGCCAGTGTTCATTGCATGTGAGTTCTTTCTAAAAACCACACACGGATCAACCGGAGTCATTGCATGTGTGTTGCTGTCATGAACCACATATGGACCCACTTGAGTCATTGCATGTGTGTTCTTTCCACAAACCACACATAGATTAACCAATGGAATTGCGTGTGTGTTATTGTCACAAACCACATATGGATCAACCAATGTCATTGCATATGTGTTCTTTCCACAAACCACATATGGATCCACTAGAGTCATTGCATGTGTGTTCTTTTCACAAACCACATATGGACCCACTAGAGTCATTGCATGTGTGTTCTTTCCACAAAGCACACATGGATTAACCAATGGCATTGCATGTGTGTTATTGTCACAAACCACATATGGATCAACCAATGTCATTGCATGTGTGTTCCTATCATGAACCATATATGGATCCACCAGTGTTCATTGCATATGTGTTCTTTCCACAAACCACATATGGATCCACTAGAGTCATTGCATGTGTGTTCTTTCCACAAACCACATATGGATCAACCAGTGTCATTGCATGTGTGTTCTTTCCACAAACCACATATGGATCAACCAGTGTCATTGCATGTGTGTTCTTCCCACAAACCACATATGGATCAATCAGTGGTTATTGCATGTGTGTTCTTTCCACAAACCACATATGGATCCACTAGAGTCATTGCATGTGTGTTCTTTTCACAAACCACATATGGACCCACTAGAGTCATTGCATGTGTGTTCTTTCCACAACCACACATGGATCAACCAGTGTCATTGCATGTGTGTTATTGTCACAAACCACATATGGGTCAACCAATGTCATTTCATGTGTATTCCTGTCATGAAACACACATGGATCCACCAGTGTTCATTCACTACAAGACAACCCCCTCTACACCAACGCATTTATGCGTATCTAAATGGCTATATAGGCGTTGCTAGACACTATACCAACGAATAAAAATGTGTTGCGTTTTTGGGCGTTGCTAGCATACAAGGCAACGCATATAGCTCTGTTGGTAACCAGTTAATTATGCGTTGCAAAATAACAACGAAGTTCAAACAACAGTTGTATGCGTTGGTAGACAATATAAATGGCTGAACCTTTTATTTCATAATAAATATGATTTTTATTAAAATTTAAATATTATTTTATGGACTACATTGTTCTCATCTTATTTGTAAGGGAGAGTATTCTTTAGAAAAAGATACTATATATGACAATAAGAAAAAATTAGAATAAAAAAGGATCAAGTGAAGAAAAAATCAATTTATATTATTGGAATCACTGTCAAAGTACAAGAGACTTATCCGAAGAGTACACAAGAGTACACATAGCTTACAATCTTTCAAAATATGACAATCTATGTATATATCCCTACAAATATTCTATTTTTAGACATGTCCAGAGCATATGTCAAATCGCAAGTAATTGTTGATCTTCCGGTCCTGCAAGAAACAAAATTACTAATTTAGTATCAAGGTGGCAAAAGCTAGAAGTGTATGTTTAAATCTACATTTACTTGCACAAAACAGAAAACTAGGAATAGAGACAAAATGATCAATACTCTGGTCCAATCATACTAACTTCAGGAATGAAGAAATTGATCAGAAATCCATATGAAAAACTATTTGTTTTCAGCATCCATTTCTCCTTTCCACTAATACAGCGTCCATAAAATACATAGCTGAGTACAGCGAAGAAAGAACTTATGCATATACAGGTAGACTACCATCACCAAGTTGTACCAGCTGCTAATGTTTAATTGCAATCTTAGAAAGTGTTGATTATTAACCATTTGAATTCTCAAATAACTAGATAAAATTGTTCTTCATAACAAGGATGAATTACCACAGCGCACACGTATTCTTTGATAAGCAACATAAACTAGCAAACACGTTCATTATCAACCTAGTATATCATAGTAAATAAGCTGGTTTTATTAAAAAATTGTACTTCGCATAATCGTATAGTCAATGTGAAACAATAATGAAATTGAATAAAATAGATGAAAGTATTTTAAAATGGCTTACTGCAACGAGAGTTTTTTCTGAGGTAAGTCATGTGTTTTCTACCAAGTACCATGTACGTACCTTCACCGGTCCCTGACGAAGTGCGTATTGCCCACTTGTGTGTGTTTGTGACAATAAGCACTTGCAGCAAAAGAAAATCCTTGCGTTTAGAAAAATACCAGGGTCAATGAGACAGTGACTACTGACCACCGGCCGACTCATATATCAACATAGATACAAAAAATAGAGAGGAAAGAAGAAGATGAGCAGAGATTGAAGATCATCAGACATAGGTGTTTGCTCGTTGACGCATTATCTAGGCTAAAGTTTTTGCAATTCGTCTGATCCACTGCAGTGCAGGAAACAACAAACTCAGCAGTGCAGAAATACAGTGACAAGAGCACATGACGGAGAGGCGAAATGAAAAAGGCTCACTGAATCATGTGAAGGCCAAGGACTTGACCGCCCGCCCAGCAGAAATACGGTGCCACGAACGGAGTAGACACTCGCGGACACTGACCTGTCACATCAGCAAATCAAAATGAGAGAAAGAAGAATGGGGATTAGGAATACAGAGATCGACCTACATGGAGACCGAGATCTCGTTGAAAGAGGCTGACGTGATCCTTTATACTCAGGCGGGCGGATCAACCCGGAAGTTACCTACCTGGCTCAGGTGCAAGGCAATCCGAGGAAGGTGGCCGATTAGGCGAAGCGGCCGCCGCAGCTTCTTGTTGGTCGCTAATCTAGGGTTAGGAGACGGCTCTGCTTGAGAAGACGGCTGAATGAAACTGCAGGCGGACTAGGCGGAGGAGATCGGGGAGAGTGCGGATCTGCGGTCGGAAGTGCTGGAGACCTGCGGTGATACGAGATCGGAACAGTGGGGAGCAAGAACGGAGGCAGTGGGGAGAATCATGGTGGGTCGATGGGGAATTGCACAGGTCGTGCAGGGAGGGGTCAACGGAAGAAGATAACAGGCTACTTCATGGGCCTACTTGTAGAGTAACTACGCGCGAGTAGAACCCGCCACAAGATTGAAATTTTTTATGAGGACATGCGCCAAACTTAGAAATTTGTTTCAAGCCGCGAAAATCAATATTTTCAGCGCCAATTATTTTCGATTTTATTGGTCGACCTTATTATTTTTAGTCAATAAAGGTCATCTCATATATACTGCTATTAATGGAGAACGGATACGGTCTAGAACGCTTATATGTGTATCTACTAAAAAGAACTCCTATAGATATTTAATTCGTTGCAGGGTATATGTTGCTTAAGGAGGGGTCCTCTTGTAGTGATTGCATGTGTGTTCTTTCTACAAACCACACATGGATCAACCAGAGTCATTGCATGTGTGTTCCTGTCATGAACCACATATGGACCCACTTGAGTCATTGAATGTGTGTTCTTTCCACACACCACAAATGGATTAACCAATGGCATTGCATGTGTGTTATTGTCACAAACCACATATGGATCAACCAATGTTATTGCATGTGTGTTCCTTTCATGAACCACATATGGATCCACCAGTGTTCATTGCATGTGTGTTCTTTCCACAAACCACATATGGATCCACCAATGTCATTGCATTTGTGTTCTTGTGATAAACCACATATGGATCCACCAGTGTTCATTGCATGTGTGTTCTTTCCACAAACCACACATGGATCCACCAGAGTCATTGCATGTGTGTTCTTTTCACAACCCACATATGGATCCACCAGTGTTCAATGCATGTGTGTTCTTTCCACAAACCACTTATGGATCCACCAGTGTTCATAGCATGTGTGCTCTTTTCCACAAACCACATGCATCAACCAAGGGCATTGCATGTGTGTTCTTTCCACAAACCACACATGGATCAACCAATGGCATTGCATGTGTATTCTTTTCACAAAGTACACATGGATCAACGAATGGCATTGCATGTGTGTTATTTTCACAAACCACACATGGATCCACTAGAGTCATTGCATGTGTGTTCTTTCCACAAACCACATATGGATCAACCAGTGTCATTGCATGTGTGTTCTTTCCACAAACCACATATGGATCAACTAGTGGTTATTGCATGTGTGTTCTTTCCACAAACCACATATGGATCAACCAATGTCATTGCATGTGTGTTCCTGTCATGAAGCACATATGGACCCACCAGTGTTCATTGCATCTGTGTTCTTTTCACAAACCACACATGGATCAACCAATGTCATTGCATGTCTGTTCTTTCTACAAACCACATAAGATCGCGTCTTCTAGAAGCCCCCCTCCTGAAGTAGTTGTCCGATCCAATTGTCGCAGACCGTTCTATTGGGGCGCATGGACGAATAAGATGGTTCTTCGTATGAGCGATCCGCAAGTAGGTTGTTCCGTGACATGATTGTCCGCGCTTACATTTTCACTTATATTACTATTATTTCCACTCCCTATAGCCTACTAGTAATATCATAGAGCTCATGAGTGAGCACGTCTACTCCGCAGCCCCCTCTCCCCTCATCCACCACACGTCACTGTGCCCGAACGACGCCACCGGCTTTTGTGCGCCGTGCCCAAACGACATCCGCCAATACTCGGGTCGCTACCTTCATGCTGAGAAATCATTTTACAAGCTTTTGAACTTATCCTACCTATTCCTGCTATTAGCTAATCTAACTGCTGATCTTTTTTCCGATTTCTCGACGAACTTCAGATGTTGCAGATGCTGCAGCCCTAGAATTTGGAGATCCTCGCACGCAACTTCATAGCGACGTTCCCGCTCGTGTGCTCCCACCTAGGATGCTTTCGCCATTTCTCCTACCACGAGCTCCCGCTCCCCGAGCTCGCGTGCCTGCACGGCGCGTGCTCCTGCACGGAGGCGGGCTGCAACTAGACCGGCCCGCCGGCAGAGCTTGTCGTCCACCTTGCAGAGGAGCACTTGATCAAAGTGATTAGGATCTCGTACGGACAAGCCAACTTCTCCAAGAGCAGGTGCCGTTCACTGACTCGGCATGCCGCCGGCTAGTTTTCCAGGGGGACGGCTCTGTTTTTGTCCTGACCATCACCGCCGGTGTTCTGGGAACCAGATCCGGGCCCACCGTCATGTGTGTCATAGGCGTCAGGTCGGTCTCGTGCGCCTGGCCCGTATACATGGTGCGCATGTGGGTGAACGCCCAGCCGCCGTCTTCTGATAGCATTCTTGTGCTAGCCGAGGCACAAAGGTGCCCGACGCCGCGGGAGGTGGAGTATGCGGACCTAAGGTCGATCCTATGTGTGCCATCTCAGTACCTTGTCGGTGCTGGACCGAACAGGCAGATGCATTTCTACATTTGTATCAAGAAGACCGACAGGGAAATGTAGTACTTATGCTATCGTTACTGTTAGACTTAAGCGATGCTTCTCAGGTGCGTAGAGCATACGTGTTGTGCGAATGTACCACGGTTGTAGTTTTTAGTTCTCCTTAATAATTCGATGAGTTATTGGTCCAATCAGCTTGATGTTGTCATGTTGCGAAGTCCACTTGCTCTGGACAGACTGGCAATACCATGTGCTCCCGCCCCCGCATGTTAGTGTCACGTGTTCCGAGGGCTCACCTGCCAGTGTCATGCCCCCTTCTCTTCCTTCCCCTCGAAGCCACTATCCCAACTTCTCTTCCATCCTGCCACTCCCGTCTGATGGTTGTAATATGATTTTCGTTGGATTGTTTACATGTAATCTACGTTGATAATGCAACATGCAAATGGCACAGACACAATTTCTAAAGTGGAAGCACTCACACGCTGCTATTGCACATATTTCTCAATATAGCTCGACAAACCCATTACAATAATTGTACTCGCACTAAACACAACCAAGATTGCAACCATCCTAAACAACATCTAAACCCACATCACACCGCTATCGTCGGAGTCCACCTCGATTGGTGACACTGCCGTGGCCTTCCCAGCGACATCCACTCCCACCCGTGGCTTGCCCTTCGCCAAGGAGGCAACAATGGCGTTCTGCACAGCTTCATCCCCGTCGTCCTCCACATCGGAATCAACAATGACGAAAGTGACGGGGTTGGCATGGACCGAGCACCATCGCACCTGGCGGCTCCTGCTCGAGCTTGACGCCGCATCAGTCCTTCTACAGGTAGGAGCGGCCGAGCTCGGATACATAGCGTCATCGCTCCTCTCAAGAAACCATGACCATTTGATACTGCAACGGTAGGATCTTAGGGTGGATCCACCGCGGCGAGCCCTACCGGAAGTGGTGGAGCGGATGGATCTGCCAGCGCGAGCCATGACAAGTTCCTAGGAGGGAGTAAGATTGTGGGCCAGGCGTGTCTGGTTCCTGATCAAGGCCTCCCAGTGATATGTACGCGGGCAAGGTGCCAAAAAAATTCGTCCAATGTGCACGAGAGGGCTTTTGAACCACGAAGGCGCGAGGTTTGGTTGACAAGTCCACATGCTAGGTCCCCCACCTGTCAGCCAAATGTGGACGGTAGGATTCTGCCCGAGTTATTAAGTGGGGATAAATCACGCTTCACCACTACCCTGACATCCAAAGGATCCTCTTTCCTCTGCCCTCCCTCCCCTCGCTCATGGCTGCTAGCTCATGCAGTTCGTCTCGGGCGGAATCAGGGTCGGCTCATCATCGTCAGGCGGGTGCCCCCATCAGGTACCGGAGGGCACCCTACGATTACTATCCCGATATGCTATGTTTGTGCGGTGAGAAGATGCCGAGATGAATTTTGTGGACCGACGAAAATACTGCAGGAAAATTCAGCAAGTGCAGCATCAGAGCGGTAAGTTCGTACTGTAGGTACAATGGTAACCCAGATCCGGAAAGCGTAATGTAATTCTTTTTTTGTTTCCTTCGCAGGAAGGGAGGGGGACTGGCCGTGACAAGTTTGTGTGGATCGAAAAGCCACTGACAGGTTTTCACAAAGAGCTTGTTCAGGATCTACGTGATGCTGTGTGGGACAAGAAAGAGGAGATTCGTGCGATGGAGCGAGAGATCTCGGAGCTTCGCCAGGTGCAGGGGAGGCAGGGGCAGGGAGGTGGTGAGACAGACGGGCTCAAGATTAGGCCAGATAGTGGAAACAATTTCCTCGTTATCTGGGCATTATCTGTTGCATTTGCAGTTTATGTTGCCATGTCATTGTCCAGCAGCTGAAATAAGTTGCTGCTTCGTGGAGTGTAGCAGCTAGCTTAGAAATTGTTTTTCAGCCCAGAAACTTATCATAAGTGTAATGCCAATAGCAGGGATTTATTAAGTGCCTATAAATAATTCATGTCTGTGCAACTAACACCCATCGATTTTGGAGACCCCTTAACCGCTCAGTTATCGCGATTGTTCAGATAGTAGTGGCACAATCACAATTTTGGATTCAACTAGTGGCCTCGGCCGTATCCAATCCTAAAGTCGCGATACATTTTACTCCGAGTACGGGAGGCAGATTATTTCGCCCGACAAGTTCCACGCACATAGCTCCAGAGTTTAGCCGAACTACATATATAGGTTCAAGTTCAATACATCATTAGGCTTGTACACTGCTAGCCTTCTTTCTCTGCTTGGGTGCCAACTTTCTTCCTCTTGCCTTCACGTCCACTGGCTTCTTCATCTCCTGCCTTCTTCCTCTTCCTGGGTGCCGATTTTCTTACCTTCACGTACCCTGCATCTCCGGGTCGAGGGAAGTCAGGCCAATCAGCACCAGAATCTTGTCCAGCATCATCACTCCACTCGTTTTGGTTTTCTTCCTGCAGCAAAATCACTGAGTCGGCTGTCTTGTTTCTTACCTTGCGCTTCCTGTAAAAAAACCAGTACATGGATTACTACCTTATATCTACAGACTATACACATTTTTTTGTGTGAATGTACCATCTCATACCTAGGTTTGGGAGCATTAAGGGGACAGCCCGCTGCTCTATGGCCTATAACATGGCAGGTCTTGCATCTATTTTTGCCCTTCTTGTTAGCACAGAAAGCCGAACCCTTCTTCTCGAGAAAATTCTTAAACCTATTCACCTGAGGTCTTCCTCTGCCCCTTTTTGTAACTGACTGGCAAAGCTCGAAAGACAGTTGGACTTGAGGCCACTGAGATGGGTCTCTACATGGCTCGAGGGATCCAGCGTACGTAGCTCTGAACTTTTCCATAGAGTAGTAGTCTGACAAATACTGATCCAAATGTGGTAGAGTTCTTTTCTTCACCAAGAAGGCCAAGGCATGGTCGCAAGGTTTCCCGGTATGCTGCCACTCTAAGCAGGTGCATTCTCGCAGCTGGATGTTCACAACATCCCTTTTTCCATTCTTGGACATATCGACCACCTCACAGTTGCTGCTGGTTGACGGGAGAACCTTAAGATGAGCAAGTCCTTGACTTCTCTTGTGCAGTTGCTGTACAACTAGCGGTAGCATATGTCCTCTAAGTCTCCTACCGATCTCTCTCCTTATATTTAACAGCTTCATGATCATACCACGTAGGTTCCATCAAGATATGAACAGGACGCACTTTTATGTCCTTCCCCCAGTTATTCAGGCATTCTGCAAGGTTGTTGTTTATGTAATCAACTTTGATGTCAGGGTTGAATTGACTCCTCTTCCATAGCTGCGAATGATGGATGGCTAAGTACTCTGAAAGTTCAGGGGCTTCCGCAAAAATCTTGCTCATGAAATATTCGCTGCTACTAGGTTTGTAAACTCTAGCAGCAGGAAACATGTAACGAAATACACTACCTGCATAGTGTGAGTACAAGTTGAGCATCATATGGGCATGGCATTCTCTACCTTCAGCTCACGGAACACCTCCTTCACTGCATTCATCAGCCCTTTGCATGCATCCGTGGATATAGCCAATGGATCCATGTGGCCTATTGATCTCCTGAGCTGCCTCATAAACCAGACCCACTTTTCCTTCGTTTCTGTTTCAAACAGCCCGAATGCCACTAGGAACACCTAGTTGTGACCATCAAGTGTTGTGACAAATGGCAGACAACCTTTCCATTTGCCAGTTAGGACAGTGTTGTCTACACTCAGATACGGCCTACATCCGTCCTTGAATCCCTGGATGCAAGGTTTAAGCACCATGAAAAAACTTTTGAAATATATTTTACCACGTATTGATTCATTGTCATTCTCCACAACACTCCCCGGACACCTAGCTTGTTCCTCCGCCTTGAAGTTGTACAGCATCCTGAAGCTATTAGTCCAATCCCCGTGCAAGACCCCCAGAGCTTTCTCTTTACCTTTCCAAACCGTGTAATACAGTAGGACAATATTGTATTTAGAACCGAGGCTAGTCTGAATATTCTTCGTGGTCTCCATGGGGTTATCCTTTAGTATGGACATAGATTGCATAGCCACCCACTCCGTATCAGCCATTGAGGATTTCAGTTTGCTGCCTGTCGGACACATGTGTGGAGGGCCCATTTTGTTCACCCGCAACACAGATTCATTTAAAACATAAGCGGAGTCGACTAGTTGCCAGAAAGATATCGCACATAAATTGTAGTTATAGAGTGAAAAGAGAGAAAGTTCTAATAGTTTGTGATACGTCCAAAATGTATCTACTTTCCCAAACACTTTTGCTATTGTTTCTTTGGATGCAACTAACGCGGACTGACGCTGTTTTCAGCAGAATTGCCTTGGTGTCTACTTTTTGTGCAGAAAATCAACTATCAGGAAAAATCCCGGAAAATATGCCAAAAATCCTATTTCACCCGAAGACTCCAGGAGCCAGAATACGAGACGGAGAAGAGCCAGGGGGTGGCCACACCACCTGGTGGCACGGGCCAGGCCAGGCCGCGCCAGGGGGTGGTGTGGGCCCCCCAGGCACCCCCTCGGTCTCCCTCTTCGCCTATAAGAAGCCTTCTGACCTAAAAACTCCAAGGGGTTTGACGTTTTTCTAGAAGGAGTTCCGCTTTGCCGCCACCACCAGATTCCACGAAACAGCACCAGAAACTCCGTTCTGGCACCCTGCCGGGACGGGGAATTGGAGGAGATCATCGCCATCATCATCACCATCACTTCTCCATCGACCATCCATGTTTCCCCCATCTATGAGTGAGTAATCCCCCGTTGTAGGCTATGGGGATGGTAGGGATTGGATGAGATCGTTCATGTAATGGCATCAGATTGTTAGGGCATGGTGCCTAGTATCTTTTATTAGTGCTTTATGACTTTGTTGCGACTTGTTATGCTTAATGCTTGTCACTAGGGCCCGAGTGCCATGATTTCAGATCTGAACATGTTATTGATTCATTATGATAGTATTGTTTTTGGTCTTATCTACAAGTTGTATACACATGTTGTTGTCCGGAACCAATGGCCCCGAAGTGACAGAAATCGGGATAACCGGAGGGAATGGCTTTGATGTGAGGATCACATGTGTTCACGGAGTGTTAATGCTTTGCTCCGGTGCTCTATTAAAAGGAGCACCTTAATTGCCAGTAGTTCCCTTGAGGCCCCGCTGCAAACGGGCTGGCAGGACAAAAGTTCTCATTGCGAGCACGTATGACTACATATGGAACACATGCCTAGGATTATCGAGTACTTGGATGCTTTATCTTATTTATCTGCAATTGCCCTATGTTCTGATTGCTATGTCAATTGTCTTGTCCATGCAACGCCCGTCCATCCATCCCTATGCCTACCTTTTCGAATCCTCACATTTCGCTATTGTAACTGCTGCCTTTACTTTACTATTGTTGCTACTTTGCTATTCCTACTACAAAACTGTTGCTACTGATAAACTGCTGTGAGCAAGATTGTTTCCAAGTGCAGCTAAATTGACAACTCAGTTGTTAAGTCTTATAATTATTCTTTGGCTCCCCTTGTGTTGAATCAATAAATTGGGTTTCACTTCCCTCGAAAATACTGGGATACACCCCCTATACTTGTGGGTCATCAAGACTATTTTCTGGCGCCGTTGCCGGGGAGCATAGCTTTATTTATCAAGTTCACTTGGACTCTCTATTGTTCGCTGCTATCCATCCATCATGGGTAAGTCTCGTGATGGCAAGGTTCCTATTTTATCATCCACTACAAGAAGAGGTACGGTTCTGAACACCTCTCCTGCTCTTGATTCACCATCTATTATAAGTAAGCTCGTTACACCACCACATACACATGCTACACACTACTACTACTGCTGAATCTGAAACTTCTAATGCTTATGATGTTGCTTCTACTGTGCTTGATAAGAGTGGTTCATTAGGTCCTTTCCTAGATGCTCCGATTGCTAGAACTATAGCTGGAAATACCGAAACTCCTAATGAAGACACAACTACACCTGTTAGTTCACCTGAGTCTAGTGAGAGTTATGATATTGAAGATGGTTATGTTGAGATGAGCGATGAATTTATTAAAGAATGTAGAAACACCCATGATAGGAGCGCTGCTAAGAGTCTCCTTGAGAGGTGTACTATTAGACCCAATTTGTCTCCTATTGCTAAGTTTGCTGCTTCTCTCATAAACATTATAGATAAAGATTATGATTTCTCTCTCGATCTATCTTACATAGCTATTGTTGAGAAAGAACCTTTTTGCAAGACTAAGAATGAAAGTGCGGTAGCACATATGAATGAACGTTTTACCATCAGTGGCTTGTTTTCTGATGATATTAAGATGCGTATTTACTTTGTTGCCAAGATTTTCCCCTTTTCACTGAAAGGAGAAGCTAAAACTTGGTTTAGTAATTTACCTCCTGGATCTATTAATAGCCCTGAGTGCTTGATTAGTACTTTCCTGCAGAAATATTTTCCTCCTAGTGCTAGACATGCTATTTTGCAGGAACTTTTTTAATTTAAACAGGGAGAAAAAGAGGTATTGCCTGAATCTTGGGCAAGGTTTTGTGCTTTGATTCATGCACAAGCTGGAAGTCCATTGCCTAAGAATGAGCTTCTTGATATATTTTATAATGGACTAACCGAGGAATCTAAGACATACCTAGATAGTTGTGCTGATTGTGTTTTCAAGAATAGGACTTCTAAGGAAGCCGAGGAATTAATGGCTAAAATAAGTAAGAATTATGAAGATTGGACTCCTCCCGAACAAGCCATACCTGAAGTAATTGTACCTGAACCAACTATTCCTGTGCCTATTCCAACATCAAAGAAGAGGGGAGTTATTGAATTAAATGATGAAGTGATGAAGGAAGCTAAGAAATGTCTTAAGGAGAAGGGAATTAAAGCTGCAGATGTCATGAATTTACCTCCTATAGAAGAATTATGTAAGCCTATTCCCTACTGACCCACTATTGAGGTACACTCTCTCCAACACTTTGATGAAGGTGATATCCCTTATTCTAAACCTCCTGATCAATGCT
The DNA here is from genome assembly GCA_023614405.1 of Avena insularis. NCBI lineage: Eukaryota > Viridiplantae > Streptophyta > Magnoliopsida > Poales > Poaceae > Avena > Avena insularis. The sequence continues at coordinate 211,773,863 of CM042696.1, read as the reverse complement.
TAGAAGAATTCGATATCTTTATTGTTAAGCAAGATAACTTTAATAAAAGGGTGCAAAATCATCTAATGGAAAACACTAGAGCTATTGTTGAGTTGAAAGATATTGTGGAAAGAACCTCTAATGATGTTAAAATGATCGTTAAACACTTTCAAATGGTTCAAACTCAAATAGATCAACTTGTTAAGGTGCAGAATGAGTTGCTAATTAATGCAGCTAAAGAAAAACATGCTTATGAAATTAGAACTAGAAGTGGAGTTGCTACCCAGGATCCTCTATATCCTGAGGGGCATCCCAAAAGAATTGAGTAGGATTCTCAACAAGCTGAAAATAGTGGCTCTACTCATAAGAAAAGGAAAAAAGAAACATAAAACTGTTGTAGAACCCTCTGAACCTGCTATAGATCCTAATAGTATATCTATCTCTGATGCTGAAACTGAAAGTGGTAATGAAGAAAATGAAGTTCCTAATGAAGAAAAAGTTGAAGAAGAACCTGAAAGCCACACTAAGAATACTAAATACACCAAAGAAAATTTTATTGCTAAGAAACATGGTAGTGAAAGAGAGCCTTGGGTCCAAAAACCTATGCCATTCCCTGATAAGAAACACAAGTCAAAGGAGGATGAACATTATAATAAGTTTTGTGAGTGGATGAAACCTTTATTCTTGCAAATTCCTTTGACTGATGCTATTAAATTGCCTCCTTACTCAAAGTATATGAAGGATATTGTCTCGAATAAAAGGAAGATCCCTAATGAAGAAATTTCTACTTTGCTTGCTAATTATTCCTTTAATGGTAAGGTTCCTAAGAAACTTGGAGACCCTGGGATTCCAACTATCCCTTGCTCTATGAAGAATAGTTATGTTAGAACTGCTTTGTGTGATTTGGGAGCTGGAGTTAGTGTTATGCCTTTCTCTCTCTCTATAAGTGGCTTCAACTAGAAAAATTAATACCGACTGGTATATCTTTGCAAATGGCTGATAAATCTACCACTATTCCTGTGGGTATATGTGCGGATGTACCTGTTCAAGTGGCTCATAATTTCTTGATATTAACTGATTTTGTTGTGCTTGAAATGCCTGAAGATGATAATATGTCTATTATTCTTGGGAGACCTTTTCATAATACTGCAGGAGGTGTTATTAATTGTAATCAAGGAAAGGTGACTTTCAATGTGAATGACAAGGAACATACTGTCTATTTCCCCAAGAAGGTTGAAAGAACTTATGGTTTGAATTCAATTGAACATGTTGAGGGCATTCAAGTTGGAGAAATATATTGTCCCATACCAAGAGAAAAATTTGAAACCATTATGATTAGGACCATTGCTATCAAGGTTGAGGTAACATAATCATTAGTGGAATACAAAGTTTTGTCTCATATGGAATTGTTTTGGTAGCAAGACCTGATCAACCTTGTTAACAAAAGGATTTCATTGAACAAAACAATGTTTTCACTATGATTATCTTCATTTACTTCTATCCTATCCATTTTAGTTTTTGTTTTCGTTTAGTTTTCTTTGTTGTTAGTTGCTTGCATGTTAGAGTGTCTTAGGACTTCTGTAGTTCTAGCTTTGTTTTTTCCTTGCATCATGTTTCCAAAAAAAATCTGTTTGTTAGAAAATCATTCTTCTATACCTGAAAATGCCCAAAAATAAAGTGTCTCGAAAAATTCTAGAAAATTCATATTAAATTTTTGCGTGAAAAAAGGGGCAGAGGAGTACCTGGGAGGTACCAGGGGGACCCACCAGGAAGTCACACCACCTGGTGGCGCGGCCTGCCCTGGGTGGCACCATGCCTTGGTGTGGGCCACCCCTGGCCCCCCACTAACTCTCTCACCTGCCACTTTATTCTCTCTCCCGAGTAAGCTCTAGTTCATTACTCAAAATCACGTTCTTGCTGTGCTTGCTCTCGTTTTTTTGATCTCCTTGCTCAGCCCATCTTTCTTGCTGAAATTTGGAGCATGTGTTCCTTGGTATGTGACTCCTCTCCTTGTCCAAGTAGATTTGTGTTTGGTGGATTATATATTGAGTATTTTGCTGCTGTAGGTGACAGGTTATGAGAGCGAGTAAGCTTGTTTGATGCTTAGAGATATAGTTTTGATGCATGTTTAGGCCTCTTACAGGTCCCTATGAGTAGAATCCTTCATTATATTTACTTTGCAATCACTTGTTTAATAGGTGTTTAAATTTCAGAATACCAAGCATGAACAACCATACTTTTGGAGAGATATTTGAGAGTGATGCACCTAGGAGGTTGAGGCCCTCAAGATCAGCCTCTCAGTTTAGGCCATCATACAATGAAGATCTCATTGCAACTCGTTTTGGTAATGAAAGGGATGATGGGGATGCTCACCCATCCACTTTTCCTTGTTTTACTTTCTTACAAGCTGCAGGTATTCTTGATGATTTCTTGCTACTGATTGAGAGGGTTGGTTTGACCTCATATATGCAAGATGAGAGTGAGCAATACGCTATGCTCACTAAAACCTTTGTTGAGAGCTTCACATTTACTAACACATCCTATCAGTCGACTGTCTCTTTCAAAATTTATAATCTGCCCTTCACCATGCCTTTGGAGAGATTTTGCAGTATTGTAGGTGTACGCATGACATAGACCGTGGTCGCGCTCCAAGGAGGAGGTGGACGAGCAGCTTCGCTTCCTGGGTTTCCACGAGCACCATCAGGAGGATGTGCCCTCCTATGATTACTCCGCACATTACGGAGGGACGTACTCGAGCTCGCACGAGGACGAAGGTACCTCCTCATCGTACCACGGTGACACTTCATCCTGGCCGGCTTGGGATTGATACCCACTTAGGCTAAAACCCTAAGCTTGGGGGGAGGTACGCCGACACTACACTCATCTCCAAATCATTTTGCGTCGGTACTTTCTATATTCATGTTTCGTTCTCTTTTTAGTTTTCGTTTTTCTTTGCTTTCGCTTTCTAAAACACAAAAAAAAACCAAAAATATTTCTGTTGTTTCTCTTTGGTTTGCCTTTTTTCCTCTTTGCTTTGGTTTGTTTTTCCCTTTTGCTTTGTTTGAATTATTCGAAAAACCCAAAAAGATTTTCCTTTGCTTGTTTTCCTCGTTGGTTCTTGTTTTAAAAAAAATCAAAAACAACAAAAATATTTGTCGTTCTTCTTTGGCTTTGTGAGTTTGTTGCAGGGTTCGGCAGTCCTCAGTGGGATTTGGTTTCATATTATTATTCAAGCCACACAAGTGAAGAGCAATAATGACGATTAATGACAACTTGAGGCGTGGTAAGAGGCTGGTAACAAACTCTATTTGTTTTCATTTTTGTACATACACTCATCATTGTGGGTTTGCTTAGCCTGTTCGTGTAGGGTGTATGTTATCTTTGGATGCTTAGTAGTTCTTGCTTTCTTATGATTAGCTCCAGCTTGCTAATAGTTTGTAGCATGTTTTATGAATGTTTGCTTGCATTATTCTATTCATAACTTGGTATGACACCGTGGTATCCTCCTCTGAATGTTTCATTTGGATTGACTTGGCACATGCTCACGCATGCACATGACTGTGATAATCAGTTAAGCCTTGATGAATTATTTTGCCTTGAGGATCTTGAATCACTTTCATGCCATGATTAGTCCTGTTTTGTTGCAAACATGTTTATGACAGCTATTGCTCTCTCGTTGGTCGCTCCCTTACTATTGCTAGCCTTCACTCACACTGAGTATGTTTTACTCAAGTTTCTAACTCCCAAAACCAAATATTTCCAAAGTGTCCACCATACCTACCCCTTAGCATCATTTGCTGCTTTCGTGCATATTCATTATGCCTTGTTTTCTTCCGAATAAAATGTTTGCTTATTATGAGAAAGTTAGTTAGTAAAGCTCTCACGAACTTGATGGCACACTTTATTTTCTTGCACTTAATAAACCTGAACCATTGCATCCTTCTTTGTTGCGTATATGCTTGCGCTTTATAAGTTGAAGTTAGCAGAACCATGTTTCATGGGGAACGTTTTCAACATTTCGTTGGTACTTAGTACCTCATTGATATCATGTTCTTTTACTTATGGATCCCGGCGGTGTGAAATAAAAGTGGAACTTGTAAGATCATGGAGTTTGTATGTATGTTAGAGAAACACCTGGGCCGCTAGCCTAAGCCATGCCTAATCATGGTGGAACTTGCAGCATAACCACAATGAGCATTCTATGAAGCATCCTCAATAAAAATCTATGCACATAGTAAATAAAAAGATCGCTGAGATGCTCATTGTCTGCTTGCCTTGTTCTTTTGATTACGGGACAGCTCCCGTATCATGTGCAAGGGGTACCCCGTTGGTGGTTCTGTATGATATGTATATACTTACAATGACAAGAGCTTACTTGTGACTGAAGTTGAGTAGCATGAGGATCGGTCTTCATAAGTAAGGGGCATGAGACTTTGATTTATAACTTGTCAAGCATATCCTCTTAGTTGTGTCACTTTAACCTTAACCATTTAAAGATGCTTATGATAGGGGCAATGAGAGCTCAAAGCTAACGAGTACCATACTTTCAGCATTTGGAAGCCTTTCAAATTATTTAAAACCTTTTCTTGTTGAGTCTCCACACATTCTCCGAGCACTTTCTTGAGAGCATAGTTGTCATTCTTTGTGCTTGTCTCATTACTTGATTATTTGTGTTATGACTTTGATGCTTGTATCTTTGATATCTTTACTTCTAGTCATCACTTGAATTTCAGAGGTGCCTTGACATTCATAATCAAAGGCAAGCGAGATACCACTCTATCATACCTTTTTATGAGCATTGTAATGTTGCTTATGTTTATGCTTCATGCTACTTATTACTTTTGAGTTGGAATCTCTTCATAGCTTGCAATGCCTATTGAGTAAACTTAGTTGCATACTCTTTATTATGAACTGTCTAAGTAGTTGATCACATGCTGAGAATATTTACATCATATGAAGCAAATGTGTTCGTGAAACTTCTTTTATCGCACTCAGTTTTCAACTGAATTGCTTGAGGACAAGCAATAAGCTAAGCTTGGGGGGAGTTGATACGTCCAAAATGTATCTACTTTCCCAAACACTTTTGCTATTATTTCTCCTCTAAACTTGTGTGATTTGGATGCAACTAACGCGGACTGACGCTATTTTCAGCAGAATTGCCTTGTTGTCTACTTTTTGTGCAGAAAATCAACTATCAGGAAAAATCCCGGAAAATATGCTAAAAATCCTATTTCACCCGAAGACTCCAGGAGCCAGAATACGAGACGGAGAAGAGCCAGGGGTGGCCACACCACCTGGTGGCGCGGGCCAGGCCAGGCCGCGCCAGGGGGTGGTGTGGGCCCCCCAGGCACCCCCTCGGTCTCCCTCTTCTCCTATAAGAAGCCTTCTGACCTAAAAACTCCAGGGGGTTCGATGTTTTTCCAGAAGGAGTTCCGCTCAGCCGCCACCACCAGATTCCACGAAAGAGCACCAGAAACTCCATTCTGGCACCCTGCCGGGACGGGGAATTGGAGGAGATCATCGCCATCATCATCACCATCGCTTCTCCATCGACCATCCATGTTTCCCCCATCTATGAGTGAGTAATCCCCCACTGTAGGCTATGGGGATGGTAGAGATTGGATGAGATCGTTCATGTAATGGCATCAGATTGTTAGGGCATGATGCCTAGTATCTTTTATTAGTGCTTTATGACTTTGTTGCGACTTGTTATGCTTAATGCTTGTCACTAGGGCCCGAGTGCCATGATTTCAGATCTGAACATGTTATTGATTCATTATGATAGTATCGTTGACTAACATTGTCGTGTGCAATATACTCAGTTTTACCCTCCGGTGGCTGTTCAACAGAGAGTCAACGAATGGGTTTTAGCTAGCTAATTGAGTCATTTTTTGCACAACAAATTCAAAAACATCAAAACATAGTGGCATCTACCCAGGGAGTCTTATTATGTGACCTTCCACCATAAGAAATGCATATAAATCAAGTTTTAACCTAAATCACCACTTCTCAAATCACCTACTATCTATGAAGGTTCATGGCTTTCTACTCAACCCTCTTTTCAAAACATCCCTCCCCAAAACATAGTTTGTCTGAATGAGGCAATAATTGTCAAACTAGTGTATATTTGAATTGCAAATAGTTTGATGTATGCCAAGATGTATTTTATTGTATAAAATATGCATTTTCCATTTTTTGAATCTCTTTCTATTTTCTATTTGAATCCCTTTGTTAGTCTTGCCCTTGGTTTTTAAGTTACTACTTAGTTTTGCCCTTGGTTCTTAAGTTCTACTCAGTTTTCCCCTCTCTCTCTCTCTTAGTCACAATCTCTCACACATGTGCTCATCTTGGCTGCTACGCTCTGATTGGTTGAGACAGTTGTCACGCGGATCGTGCCCACCAACCGTTGATCCTTTGTGATCTAGCGGACATGATAACCCCTATATCGGTCGGGAGGCACCCTTCTATCCATGCAAAATAACGAGTCTCCCACCGATACTTAACTCCATAAACAAAAGATTTTAAATATAATTTGAAGAGAAAGTGTTCAAAGGTGTATAATTTTCGTATATGCAAGTTTATACATTACATTCCACTCTATGAAAATGATAATATCTCAAGATTTTCTTAGCACAATATTATCATGTATTAAGTGAGATTTCAAAGAGTTCAAATGTGTATAATATTCGTATATGTAAGTTTATACATTACATTCCACTCTATGAAAATTGGGGAGAAAATGATAATCTCTCAAAATTTTTGCTAGCACATCATTATCACGTATTAAGTGTGATTTCATAGTGTTCAAAGGTTTATAATTTTCGTATACGCTAGTTTATGAATTATATATTTCACTCCATGGAAATTATAAATGGTCAGGATTTTATTAGCACAACATTATCATGTCATAAGTGCGATTTCAAAGAGTTCAAAAGTGTATAATTTTCGTATATGTAAGTTTATGCATTACATTCCACTATATGAAAATGATAATCTCTCAAGATTTTCTTAGCACAACATTATCACGTATTAAGTGTGATTTCAAAGAGTTCAAATGTGTATAATTTTTTGTATATGAAAGTTTATACATTACATTCCACTCTATGAAAATGGGGGAGAAAATGATAATCTCTCAAAATTTTGTTAGCGCATCATTATCACGTATTAAGTGCGATTTCATAGTGTTCAAAGGTTTATAATTTTCGCATATGCAAGTTTGTGCATTACATTCCACTCTATGAAAATGATAATCTATCAAGATTTTCTTAGCACAACATTATCACGTATTAAATGCGATTTCAAAGAGTTCAAATGTGTATAATTTTCGTATATGCAAGTTTATGCATTACATTCTACTCTATGAAAATGGGGGAGAAAATGATAATCTCTCAAAATTTTGTTAGCACATCATTATCACGTATTAAGTGTGATTTCATAGTGTTCAAAGGTTTATAATTTTCGTATACGCGAGTTTATGCATTGGATTTCACTCTATGGAAATGATAAATGATTAGGATTTTATTAGCACAAAATTATCATGTCCTAAGTGTGATTTTAAAGAGTTCAAAGGTGTATAATTTTCGTATATGCAAGTTTATACATTACATTTCACTATATGAAAATGAAGCTAGACAAAGGGCCGCCATCGCCAGAGAAGGGCCGTCGTCGCTGGAGAAGAAGAAGAAAGGGGAGTCAACAGCACGGGCGTGGGCATGGGGCTAGCTCGGGGTCCCATCTTGCAACGCCAACCTGGATAAGCTATGGGTCTGGTGCTCACATGGATAATATATGGGTCCGATGCTGATCTGGATAAGTAGAGATAGGTTTCCACTACAGGAACCGACTGAACGCGACCCCACTTGTCATCATGTAACGACAAGGGTCCACTACGGGACCCGACAGAACGTGACCCTACTTGTCAGCACATAACGGTGAGGGTCCACTACGGGACCCGACTAAATGCGGCCCCAGTTGTCAGCACGTAATGGCAAGACTGACGGACAACAAGTTTTCAGACCATGTGAGAGTTTCATAGAAGGATATGGGCAAAAGGGAGGAAAAGTTAAGCGACTGGGGAAAACAAAGTACAACTAACGAACCGAGGGAACGAAATTAGAAATCCCTTATGCATATGGTGTTTGTTTGCATCTTATTTTGTTTATGTCTAGCTTAGATCTTGGCGGTAGCATTATAAGATGATCCCTCTCACTAAATATCAAGATAATAATATGTTCTTCCTTAGTATGCACCATTAAGAACGTTCGTCGTTTCGAAGCACCACATGATGATCGGGTGTGATAGACTCTATGTTCGCATACAACGGGTGTAAGACAGTTTTACGCACGCGAGTACTAAGGTTCTTACTTGGCGAGCCTAGCATGTACATGAAAGGAATATGCCCGAGAGGCAGTAATAAAGTGGTTATTATCTTATTCCATGTTTATGATAAATGTTTATTTCTCATGCTATAATTGTGTTAAATGGAAACATTAATACACATGTGTGATTTATAAACAAAAAAGGTTCCTAGTAATGCCTCTCTTAATACTAGCTTGTTGATTAACTGATGATCACAGGTTTTCTGATTATGAATATTGGATGTTGTTAATAATAGGGTCATATCATTGGAGAATGATATGATGAACATTCACCGAAGTAGATGTAGCAATACGATCATGTCCTCAAGTTTATATTGCTATCACATTCATAGTAACTCAATGTCTTTAGACCGTGAGATCATGTCAATCACTTTCACCGGAAACGTAGTTTGATTCCATCAAATGTCACACCATAACAGGGTGATTATAAAGGTGTCGTCGGGTACTTAGAAAGTGTTAGTTGAGGCTTGTGGACCAAAAATGGGATTTTTCCATCCATATGACGGAGAGATATACTCAGGGCCCTCTTAGTGATATCACATTGACATAGTTTGCAAGCAACTGATTTGATCACTAGAATGTTATATCATAGGAACGAGAAAAAGTGTAGTTGTCGGGAACGAGTTTAAACAAGATATGGATGATACTGAGTGATCAAATCTTGGACAAGTAAAATATCGCGAGACTAATGGAATTTTATTATAGCGAAAAAGGTTCAGACGATCATTGGATATTCGTGGAACTAGTGGGAGTCATTATGGATCTCCAGATTCCGCTAATGATTATTGATCAGAGAAAGTCTCGATCATGTCTACATAGTTCTCGAACCCGTAGGTAGACACACTTAAGGTTAGTCGACACAATTGAGTGGATAGGGAACACAGGAGAAGATAATGGACATCATAGGAATTTATTCTGTCGAATCTGCCGAAATGGTTTTGGTGTATCGAAACAAAGCAAGGGATCTAAATGTTAATTTACTCATTAAATAAAGTGTTCATTAAATTGAGTTTCATTAAAACAAGAGAATTAAAGTGATTTAATGGAAAGACCTTTGATGAGTGGAAATTAAATGGAAGATGAGTGGAGCAATATTGATGTGAGTGGAGTGCCCACCCACATGAATGGGGGAGAGGTGGGGCACCACCATGGCTAGTGCGCCATGCCTCTTGGCTGCGCCCCTCTCACATATAAAAATCCCCCTCCTCCTCCTCTCATCTCACGCATTCACTCTCCTCTCATATATGCCCTTTGGATGGCATCTTTCCGCCCTTGCTAGCTTTGTCCATAGCCAACAAAAAGGTGCTTAGGCAAAGCCATGCTTGAGATCTTCCCCTCCACCACCTCTACATTGGCGTAGCGATGTTGGAGTTCCTGGGGATCGGCTACTTCCGCTGCCCAGCTAGAGCGAGGGTTCGGGAGTCGTCGGCACACCATACATGTGACCCATTACGGAGGCACTACCACTTGTGGCACTGATCATCTGACGGTCATGTACACTCTACATCATACATGTTTATTTGTGGGAATGTTATCCCACATTATGGTCTTCGAGGGTCAGTCCATCTGAAACTATTACAAGTATCGCCTAGATTCGATCTTAGCAGTTGCAAACTGTAGGATTTCTTTGTTTTCTATGCAACGAACCCCATCAGTAGAAACATGACCTCGGAACATGAACCGAAAGGTAAAGAATGAGTCATATGAATGATATGATGTCCATATGATGCTCGCCATTGGAGCTGCACCACCTCACGTGATGATCGGACATGGTGTGGTGAATTTGGTTCATGTAATCACCAAAACAACTAGAGGGATGTTGTTTTGAGTGGAAGTTCATTTGGTAATTTGGATTAATTTGAACTCAATTTATTATAAACTAAACCAAAGTGAATTGCATAGTTTGTTTTAGTCACTGGCATTCATTTACTACCTTTTTAGCTATAATTGAGATAATAGAACTATAGAATTCTGGATTTTTACTTTACAAACTAGTATCATATTGTTTTATGAGTGTCAATCTAAAGTTTAAAGTAATATTTCAAACTTTCAGAAAAACCTCACTTACTCCGTGAAATTCAATAAATATTATTCAATCAAGAGTAACAAATTCCAGCGTTAGTATCTAAGTATCATGCTTTCCTCCATGATTCTTGATATTGAAAAATTATTTTAATATCAACGTTATCTAGGAGGTGAGAATTGTTTCAGAAACCATCATGTGTAGAATATATTATGATATCAGAAAAAAAATTTGGTTACAACATGATAGAGTATAATTTAATAAAATACATATTCTCGTATTGTATGAGAATTTGCAAAGGTTGGAGACGCTAGGCGTCCTGATCACCCAAAAGGTTTTGGGAATTAACATTATATTCGCATTTTGTCCTTATGAGCTATAGTATCTTCATCATGAAAGTTGTCATGATAAGAAAAGATAGAATATATAGGTAAAATGTTTACTACATGAAAAGGATTACTAGAAGGAATAAAATTTGAAAGAATGCCAAACATTTGATGATGGTGATCCACTTCAAAGTGCAAGTCCAAAGGTATTAGTATTTGAATATACACACTTTGAACTATGTGTCATATGTATGCCACCACTATTGATGTTGATAGGTTCTTTAAAAAAGGAAATGCTAAAAGAGAATCTTGGGAATATTTGGCAGAAAAGAAAATACTGGAAATGTCCAGCTTAGGTATATAAATGATATACACGTTATGGGTGTATTATTTGCTTATTAAACAATGTGGTTCTTGGGTATTGGATATCGGTATTGGATACTGAATTGGTTGGTGTGAAATTTCGCACAGAGCAACACAATTCATGAACTGCAATGTCCTAAGTAACTAGCAGGAGAACATATTATGATGTTCATAGAAAACAAATAAAGTGTTATAGTGTTTCTCGTTGACATCAAAGAATTCCTTCAAGATTTGTTTAATATAATTGTTATTTTGTTCTGGTATTATGAGAACAATGGTTTTTCAAATAATTACCATATTCCATTGAATATGGATGAACTCTTACAAATCTAGTTGGATAAATCACGTCCATAGACACTGATGTTAAAGTGTCATAATACGAATGATTAGAAGATCGCTTATGAGTAACACTATAGTTTAAATCATATCAGAAAGAAAACATGAAGAAACTCCATGTTGATGGAATTGTGGAGTCCTTTTGATTTTTTGAATCAATTGACGCTTGTGAAATTTCCTGGAAATGATTTAAATTTCATTTATAGGCCAAAGAGGAACAAACTACTAACTTATTGGACATTGTGAATATTGATGTATTTAGTCCATTATGTGTAGCCGTATGTTGTGGATCATTCAAACTTCATATACTTTAACCAAACATTTAAGTGAATATATGTATATTTATTAATCAGGGAGAAGTATGAAATGTTTGAAAATGTTCAGATGATGTCAAGATGAAGTGGAAAATTATTGTAACAAGAAAATAAAGAATTTATGATTGGATCATAAAGGAAAATATTAGAGTTACAAGTTTAGCAAAAACACCTAAGATTCAAGGAATCGTTCCATGGATTTATATTTCCCGATAAACCAAAGAATTCTGCAGTATTCGAGAGATGTAAACAAACCTTGTTTGACATGGTAGGATCAGCGGTGTTATTTATAAAATTTCCATTATATTTTGAAGATTAAGCTTTAGTGATTACCGCTTTTACACTGTAAAGGGCTCCATCATGATCCATTGAAATGACACCATATGATTTATGGATTGGGATAAAACCCAAGTTCTCTTTTCTTAAATTTTGGTATGCTAGACAGAAGTAAAATGTTTACAACAAAAGTCAGATAAGCACGTATTTGTAGGTTATCCCAAAGCAACAGTTGGATGTTCCTCCATAACACCGAAGACAAAAGTGCTTGTCACTTAGAACGTAAAGTTTCTTCAGAAGGAATTTTTTGCAAAAAGTTAAGTGGGAGGACAATAGAACTTTGATAAGGTTATTGAACCTTTAGCTATATGTGTTGAGTTCCGCATCGCAGGAAAGTGTCCCGGAGGCAGCCATAATGCTCATGGCTCCTGTGCCTCAAAGGTTGTGGTCACAGAGATCTAAATTCCTACTGAACCACGTAGTTCGGTTAAACAATGAAATACTAAGATTTGAGATTAAATCATTATTATTTGATAATGATGAACTAACCACATGCAAATAAGTGATGATGGGCCCTAACTCCATCAAATGGCTTGAAGCCATAAAATCCATGATAGTTCCATACACGAGAAACCAAGTTACTGATCTTAGAATACCCTCTGAAAGGCATAAAGCATATCAGTTGTATTTGGATCTATAAAAGAAACACACATGGATGTTTCACATTTATGAAATAGTCTACATGTTGGTAAAGAGTTTACAAAAATGTTCAAGGAGTTGAATACGATAAGATTTGATCTTTTGTAGCGATATTTAGTCTGGGTGGATTAGTGTAGCAACCACTACATATGTCAATTGTTGTATATGCTAGTTGAACAAACAAAACAACATTGTTCTAATAGAATGGTTACCTAGGACGTGTAGATGACACGGTCCAAGGGGTTTTGTTAAATCAAAGGATTCTAAAAGGGCATGCAAACTTCAATAATTGAAGTAAGCATAGCAGAGTTGGAATCTTCACCTTGATCAAAATGTTAAAATGTTTAATTTCTTCAGGGGACGATGAACATGCTCGCATGTGCAAGAAATTAAGTGGGAGCATTGAGACATATTTATAATACATTGTTGATTGGAAATGATGTATCTTTTATTGACACAAGTTAAAGATTTCATTAAAATTAGATTTAAATGAAAGTTTTGGGAAAAACCATAAAATTTGGCATCAAAGTCTATTTGGATAGATTCAGACATTAGTATGGTTATGCCAAATGTATTGATGACCCACAAGTATAGGGGGTGTATCGCAGTATTTTCGATAAGTAAGAGTGTCGAACCCAACGAGGAGCAGAAGGTGCTGGCTAGTGGTATGGATCAGGAATTCTCTGCAAATACTTAGCAAACGGATTTTTAGGGGTTTTTGATAAAGCAAGTAAACAAAGTACGAGTAAATAAAAGACAGTAGGAATAAATGCAGCAAGTGGCCCAATCCTTTGTGCAGCAAAGGACAAGCCGATTGTATTACTTAAGATGACCAAACGTTCTTGAGGACACATGAGAAGACTGTCAAGTGCTTTCGCTTCATATAGTTGATTAATCTTCTTTAGCTTGCTAAGTCTTGTGTGGGTGAACCTGTGCTAATGTACCGACCTTCCTAGGACTAATACATACTTGTGATTATACCCCTTGTAAACATCCGTAAGTACAAGAAAGTAACTAAGGTAGAAACCTAACCACAACTTTAAACTCTAAGACCCTTACGTCCCTTGTGTAATGGTTTCCTAACGGGGGTTCACATTTCTGTCACTCCGGCAACCCCTACGATTAGTAGCCAAATACACAATGCATTCCCCTAGGCCCATATAGGTGAAGTGTCATGTAGTTGACGTTCACATGACACCACTAGAACAAGTACACCACAACTTAAATATCAAACTATTGAATCTCTCTCAACACAACTCCACTACTAACAACATGACTTCTCCCATGTCCTCAAGAACAAAACGAACTACTCATAAGACATCATATGGATCATGATCAGAGATGGAATAATGGTGTATAACAATCTGAACATAAACAATAATTAACCGGTTCACTCAATAGCATCAACTACAAAGAGTAATCAACACCGGGAAAGTTTCCCCTATGAACTATGCAAGATTCAACCCAATTGTTACAGCAATATGGAGATGGTGATGAGGGTGCTGCTGATGATGATGGTGGTGATGATGATGATGATCCCGATGAAGTCCAGCTTGATGGTGGTGTTGATGGCGACGATCTCCCCTCTCCGGGAAGGAATTCCCCCGGCAGAAATCAGTTTGCCAGAGAGATCTTTCTCTCTCGGTGTTTTCCGCCCCGCAGAGGCGGTGGAATCTTTCTGTGGTCGCCCCCCGAGTCTTAGGGTTTCGGGAGGATAATATACGCCAGAGTGCTGAGTGGGCAGGCGGCCACACCACCCATCGGGCGACCTAGGGCTGCCCGCGCCACGAGTGGTGTGGGCCCCTGGCCCATCTCCACTTCCGCTTCCTTCGTCTTCTAGTAAAATAGGATTTTCCGTATATTTTCCCGGATTTTCTGATCTTCGCGAATTTTTCCTCCAAACAGCACCTTTTCCATCAGAATCCTGACTGCATCGGTCCATGCTGCAAAATTCATCAACCATGCAAAAACAGATGAAATAACATAAGTATCACCTCTCAATACGAAATATATCAATGAATAATAGTGAATAATGACATAGAATAGTGATGCAAAATGGACGTATCAACTCCCCCCAAGCTTAGACTTCGCTTGTCCCTAAGCGAAACTGAGCTCAATAAACATGGCCTCAAGTTTATGGAGTGAAGAGTCGATAAAAGAATACGGACAAGAAGCATCACATTCATCAAATACATAGATCATAATAGAAGACAAATCACTATTATATAACTCAACTTGCAATGAGTAAAGGAAACACAATAAAGATACATAAAGTGAATCATAATTGGTAATGGCAAACTTAGCTCTTGGTTGAAGAATAGTTGATAATTTGCTGGAGTTCACAAATAACTGGTTTTCAATGATAGCTTTCAAAGTAGTAAACATCAAGATAAGAGCAATGTGCAAAACAAGGAACATAAGACATGATTGAATAAATCATCATATGAATGAATGAAACACAACAACTCAAAATACTTGCTGAGATAGAAGGGAATAGGTTTATTGACTCAACTAAAAAGTAAAAGAAAGGCCCTTCAAAGAGGGGAGCAGGGATTGCAAGTCTCATAAAGAGCTCCCAAAATTATGATACTTACTAGCTTTCAGCTCTCATTGCCCCTATCATAGGCATCTTTAGGTGGTTAAGGTTAAAGTGATGAAATATGAGGATATGCATTGACAAGTTGTAAGTTGAGAATCTCATGTCCCTTGAATACGAGGGCCGCTCCTCATGCTACTCAAGTTTAGTCACTGGTAAGTTCTTGTCATCATAAGCATATGTGTATCATAGAGAACCGCCAATGGGGTACCCCTTGCCCGATGATATGGAAGAATCCCCATATCAAAATGACAAGGCAAGCAGACAACAAGCATCTCAGCAATCTTCTTATTTACCATGGGAATATGGTGCTTTTTTATCTCTTTCCTCTTTTCATAATATCTCTTTTTTTTATTTTCTCTTTTTCTCAATCTCTATCTCTTTTTTTATAAGAAGAATGCTTCATAGATGCTCGTTATGGTTACGCTGCAGGTTTCCACCATGTCAGCATGGATTAGACCAGCCCAGTGCTTTCTAACACATATGCATAACTCCATGGACTTACAAGCTCCCCTTTCATTTCACACCGACGACATCCATAGACAAAAGAACATGATATCAACTAGGTACAAAGTACCAGTTGTAACTACCTCGGTGAATTACGCTCCTAGTTACAAGCCTGGATGAGCGGAAATGGTTAAAATAGTTCGGTGGGGCCCAAATGCCACTCACAGGTAGACCTTTCGGCCGTCCTAACCATTTCCAAACATCGGGACCAGAGCATCTATCGGCGAAGGGATCAACTACATACACAAATGAGTATGTATGCAAGCCACCATACAACAGTCCTCAGAGCCATTCCATCTAAAAGAAATAGAAATATTGCAACGCCATACGGCAAGATCCAAATATCCTAGATAGATATAATAGTTTAGGATATCTCCTCATACATCAAACATCAGAGTATCAAGCGGAAGCGGAAAACAAGATCCAAGTACGGATAAGAAGCAAATCGGCATAAGATGCCCCATAAATAAACACATCCCGCCCATAGATCTCACGGATCCCCGTTCCCGGAATCTCTACACCGAATGATCGTTGCCAACATCGTCCGTCTCCTCCACCCAGTATCCATCTTGCGAGTTTACCTGTTCATCTGAATCAAACAATTTATCGTGTGAGACCCTAGGGGTACTCAGCAAGTCTTTATGCTTCTAAAGGGGACTCAACTGGGTGACGAATTGCAGCAAAAGATAAACCCTAACAATTCTACAGATACTGCTAACCGTCCATTTAACCAAAGATAGACGGATGTCCGTGAATTAATAACAAATTATAACAGTAATATTAACAGATCCATCCTCCTCCTCGCTACCAACGAGGAAGCGATTAACAACCCCCATCCGTTGGCAGTTTTATTATCCATTCCATGAGTGTTGCACTATTTACTAGTCGTGCTTAGTCAAATTAAAAGCGGTACTTTAGTTATACTTGTCTATGATCGAGAAACTGCTCCAAGTCGCCCATAACCGGACACGGCTTTCAGAAGTTTTTACCGCAGGGTGCACAAATAGCAACACACACTCGATCAACCTCGAAAAACCAAATCAAAACCCAACAAGGCATTCACGATAAAGCGATCACAGGATTCAGAAATATTTCAGGGGCCACCCATTAAGCTACCCAACGAAACGGTTGGCCGGCTCGAGACGGACTCAAGGTTTGCGCGTCAATGGCTGTAAACGATCGGGAACCCGAAGTGTGACTGGCTTGTCGATACAAAAACACGCTACCTAACAAAGACAGTGCCTCGCACAATCTTAAATAAAGCGTAAAGCATGGCATAAGTACAGGATAGTAATAAAGCCCCAAACTACTTTGTGGCCCCAAGAAATAAGAATGAATCAAGCTCTGGCTGGGGGTCCATAGGCCTCCGGATGTGGATAGCGAATATTCAAGGAACAGGAATCAAGTACTGGGTCCCACGGACACAAGTGAGCATGAAAAACCAAATAGCAGATATTGCTCACCGGTGCCACTTTCATTAGTTATCCCATTACTACTCAGGTTAAGTTGTTTAGGTACCTCGTTATCCATCAGACACTCACATACCCTACACATGCTGTTCTACGACCCGCATGGCTCAAACAACTCCTGTAGTAATGGCTCATGGGATGGAGGAACAAGCTTCGGTGGGGTTTAAAAGTAAAGGCTATGCAGTACTTGGGATTCAGTTTAATGCAATCGCGACTCGATGATGCAAGAGTAAGATAGAGGCAATAGGTACTATATGTATGCAAGCATGTGGTAGTGCTTGCCTGGCAGCTCAGTTGAAGCGAGAGAAGGATCTGGGTAGTGCTCCTGGCTTTCTTGATATATCCCCTGCTCAGCGTCTATTCGAAGAAGAACCAAACAAACAAGGGCCAACATAAATAAAATGCACAAGCATATGAATTAAATGCGACAAGCAACCAATCATGCTAGGATGAATGATGCACAATTTGCATGGCAATAATGTAGCATGGCATGGGTGAGGTGTGGAACACAAGAAATAAGCATTTTATTGAGTTTTAATCATATTTTATACTCAAATAAGTTGCTGTATACTTTATATTTATATGATGCATGCTGCAATGCAGAACATGGAATGCATAAACAGAAAGGTCTCGTCGAGCTGATCGATTTAGACATATTATTTGTCAAATTCGGAGTTATAAAACAAAAGTTATTAATTAAACAAGAAAGAGGGTATTTTATTGTAATTTTAAACAACTTGCAATTTAAACTGTTCAAAATACATTTTGAAGGGCATATTTGAAATCCTCACATTTTTCTGATTTCAAAACATATATCACATGTTTAATTTGGAATTATATTTCAAAAGTTATTTGGAAACAGATTTGAATTTTGAATTTAAAACAAATTTGAAAAGGATTTAAATTAAACAGTCAAGCAAAAAACATTTTGTACTCAGGCAGAACCAGCCACTGACGCTGACGGGTGAGCCTTGCGCTGAATCAGCAGCAGGTGGAACGCAGAGGCTGCGCGGGGCTTTTCCTCAAGAGTTCGGCTAGCCATGAGACCCAGATGGGGCCGGTGGTCAAACGGACCCACATGCCAGTGGTTGAAGAGGCGGGTGCCACGCGGCGCATGTGGGACTGCGGGTTGAGAGAAACGAAGCTGCGTCCCCTTTTTGTAAAAACGCCACGGGAGGCTGACAAGTGGGCCTAGAGGGAGCGCGGGTTCAGGGAATTAAAAAGGGGGGGCTAAGTGTAAAGTGGCAACTACCTGATCTTGTTCTTCTTCTCGCACCGAGCGACAGACGGTGTCCGCCACGTGAGCGCAGCACGTGGGCTCGAACTAGGGACGCGAGTGCTGCTGGGGTCGTAGCCAGTGCGGATGGCTACAGGATGGTGACAGAGGAGCGGGCGAGGCCTAGCTAAGCCTCTGCGAGGCGCATCGACTCGCAGACAACTACGGCTGCCGTGCACGGAGGTTGTTCGGCGAATACTCCGGCGATCATAGACCGCGGAAATGACAAAGGAGATGTCCGTTAGAACGAGGTACTCACCCAGGGGAGGTTGATGGTGGTGGATCGGCTTGGGATTCGTCGGAACGACGAGGAAGCAGACGCTCCGGCGATCTAGGGTTTGCAGAGTGCGCGCTGGTGATACCGCGTCTTGGTCGCCTCCTCGCAGCGATGTCTTGGCGATGAGGCGGGCAGAGGGGTCCCCTTGGTCTTCCAGGTCACCTCCTTGACGCGCTCGCCGGCCAGAGCGACGAGGAGCAGGGGTAGACGGCGGCGACTCGCGGCAGAGCTGGGTGTCGTCGGGAGAGGAAGGCAGCGATCCTGGGGTAGATCTGGCGATGTAGAGGAGCCGTGGGGAAGGAGGAAAAGAGAGGGAGAGAGGCGAGGCAGCCGTGGCAGGGTAGATAAGGTGGCTCGGGTGCCCCTTTTCTTTCTACTCTTCGATCACGTGGTCAAGCTGGCTGGGCTGGCTGGGGCTGGTCCAGGGCAGGCAGGTAGGGCTACCAGGTGGGGACGGCAGGAACGGTGGGGAGGCTCGGGCTGGAGGGGAGTTAGAGAAGAGAGAGAGGAGGCTCGGGTTAGGTTAGATGGTCCTCGGGTTAGGTAGATGGGATGGTCTCGGGTTAGGGCTGGTGCTAGAGTTGGGGTAGGAGGGTAGCTCGGCCAGGGGGAGTAGGGTGGCTAGGTGGGGCCTGCATGGTAGAGAGAGGGGGTGAGGGAGGTGTGGGTAGCTAGGGTTAGCTAGAGAGGGGTGGCTCGGGTAGGGTTTTGGAGAGAGGGGGTGAGGTGAGAGAGGTGAGGTTGGGTGTTTTGACAAGATCAAGCAAGATCAAGCAAAGATCAAACAAGATCTAGTCAAAGGAGTAGAGAGATAAAAAGGTGGTGAGGGTTGTTGGAGTAGATCATGGTGGTGGTAGGGTTTAGAGGTAGAAATAGAGAGAGGGGGTTTAGGGTAGGGCTTAGCTAGATCACTCAGGATTATGCCTGGATGGAGGTGGAAAGGAGAGGAAGGAGAGGTTTTTAAAGTCAAAGCAAAGGAATAGGGCCAACATGAGATGGTCTCTCAAAGATCCATGCTCCACTTGCAAAAATACATGAAAAACCCAAAGGAGGGAAAGATGGTGAGATTTGCATGGCCCATGCATGGGTATTAAATGCCATGAGTTAATCTTGTGAAAACAATAATATTAACATGGCATTATTCTTATGCATTCCCAAAAGATGGGTTAAGGGCCAAGCTAAGGATTTGTAGAAGTAGATCCACCCTATCTCCCATGAGCTAGATTAAATACCAAAAGAAAATAAAATACAAGCTCATGGATAATGGGATGGTGGAATTATAAGGTGGTGAAAGAAAGGGTGGTGGAGTGGAATAAAAGATATGCCCCCAACTCAACTTGGGCATTTAAGTAATATATCAATAACCAAATACAATATCAAGAGGCAAATACAATTTACCATGCATAAGAGATAAGAACCAAAAACAAAAAGGGTTTTATATGATGCTCAAATGCAAGGTGGCATGATGACATGAGCATGATATAATGATGATGCAACAATTATATGTAGGAAGTAGCATTTATATAAACTAGGCTAGTAGCATTGCAATTGTTAGACAATTGGGATGCTACACCAGTGCAATATTGAAAGTGTTCCCCATGACAGCACGGTTCTGCTAATTCACAACTTACAAAGCGCAAGCATATACGCAACATAGGTGAGCACAATGGTTCAAGTTTATTAAATGCAAGAAAGTAAGGTGTGACATCAAGTTCGTGAGAGCTTTAATCACTAACTTTCACATAACAAGTTTAATTTGGAAGGTAGACAAAACAAGAATTTACTTGGAATAGCAATAATGCTACTAGGTAGGTATGGTGGACACAGATGGCAAAGGTTTTGGTTTAAAGGAGTGGATGCACGAGAAGAATTCCCTCTCAGTACAGGTTTTTGGCTAGCAAGGCTGGGTAGCAAGTATAAGAGTTGAAGGAAACAAACAAACATACAAGTGATAAAGACAAACATGCAATCTTCCTTGGAAGCACAAAAGATCTTAACTAGAGAATACTAGACTGATGAGCAAATCAAGCAAGAAAGATGATGAAATTATTTTTTCTTTAGAGTACTTTTATCTTTTCTTTCAACTCTCAAAAATAGTGTGGTACTGACCGAGCCAGGTTTGCCAAAACCAACTAAATTAACTCAATGATCCCAAAGTGATACCAATACTAACAACAAGATCAATCATATAACCACGAATTGAAAAATAATATAAGCTATGCAAAAGAGTAAATGATAGAACTTCTCCTTAATATTCCATAACGGCAACTCACACCAAGGGATACATATCTAACAAGAGAGGGGACACTTCCATAATGCAAACCATACTACACAATAACTCCTCTATTCATGATATGACTCTACTAATAAGGTAAAAAGATAGAAGATAGTGATGTGATACCGCGGCACTCCCCCAAGCTTGGAACAAACCAAGGGGATGCCAAACCTGATGACGAATTACTCCTTCGGTGGTGGTGGTATCCTCTCATCTTCGTCTGTCTTCTAGGGTAAGGGCTTCCCATCAACAAAGGACATCGTGGTTTCCAACATCCTAAAACTTGCAGCAGCACTCATGCGTTTAAACCTAGCCTCATACTCATAGTTTTGATTTTGAACTTCATAGAACTATGCTTGCAGTTTGTTGGTTGTTTGGCGGAGTGAGAGGACTTCGTCTTTGAGTTCAGCAGTCTCCTTTTGGTGCTCAGTGACGAGTTCGGAACAAATCTTATGGATGATATCCACTTCGCGCTCCGCCGTCTTCTTGTACCTAAAGACTTCTTGCTCCAGTGCTTCCATCCTATCTTCCAGACTTCCTTCACCTTTAGGGACTTGAACCTCTTTAATCCGGACCTCCCCATCTTCGAGCAACAACTCCTTGGGATCGATCTTCAACTCTCTCATGTATGGGTTGATGAAATCTTCTAAGGAATATCCATCGGCGGATCCAGTGGAAGACATTGTGGCTCCAAATCTGGGATTTTACCTGGCAGAAACATATCGAAACAAAAACACAACGAAAACACGATATACGAACCTCGGAAGATCTGGGGGGTTATATATTACGAAGTTTCATAACAAGAGGAAGGTACTGGGTGAAAACGGGTCGGAGGCGGAGTCTGGGGTGGCCTCACCACCTGGTGGCGCGGCCAGGGGTGGGCCTGCGCCACAGGGTGGTGTGGGCCACCCTGGCTCCGTTTCCGTCCCTTTTTCGCTTCGTATCTTCCCTTTTTGACTAAAAACTGCAAAAATTTAGTTGGATTGTATTTTCGTGGAACTTTTCTTACCAAAACTGTTACCTATTTGAAAACAGACTCTGTAGGTCTCTGAATTTGGTCCTTGATGAATTTCTCCGGAGTCATAACTTGAAAGGAATCAACATCTTCATTGTAAGAATCTCCAGCAATATTGTGCTTGAGTCGCTGCCCATTCACTACTTGTGTAGTATTGTCTTTTAGAGAAGAAATTTGTATTGCTCCTGAACGGTATACTTCTTCAATAATGAAAGGTCCTTCCCATTTTGACAGTAGCTTTCCTGCAAAAAATCTGAGACGAGACCTATACAATAGAACTTTCTCACCAACATGAAATTCTCTCTTAAGTATTCGCTTGTCATGCCATCTTTTAACTTTTTCCTTAAAGAGTCTAGCATTTTCATAGGCTTCACTCCTCCATTCATCTAAAGAACTTAAGTCAAATAATCTTTTCTCACTAGCGAGCTTACAATCTCTATTTAGTTCTTTAACTGCCTTGTAAGCTTTGTGTTCTAATTCTAAGGGTAGGTGACAAGCTTTCCGATAAACCATTTTATAAGGAGACATCCCCATAGGATTTTTGTAAGCAGTTCTATAAGCCCATAAAGCATCATTCAACTTTTTAGCCTAGTTCTTTCTAGATCTATTAACAGTCTTTTGCAAGATGGATTTAATTTCTCTATTTGATAACTCTACTTGTCCGCTAGTTTGGGGGTGATAGGCTGAAGCAATTCTATGATTAACATCATATTTAGCAAGGATCTTTCTAAAACCACCATGAATGAAATGAGAACCCCCATTAGTCATGAGATACCTAGGTACTCCAAACCTAGGAAAGATAACATCCTTAAGCATTTTTAGAGAAGTTTTCCCGTCAGCACTCTTCGTAGGAATGGCTTCTACCCACTTAGTAACATAATCAATGGCAACAAGAATATGAGTATAACCTTTCGAGGAAGGGAAAGGACCCATAAAGTCAAATCCTCAGCAATCAAAAGGTTCAATAACTAGAGAGTAGTTCATAGGCATTTCATTGCGTCTAGAAATATTACCAACACGCTGACATTCATCACAAGATAAAACAAATTTTCTTGCATCTTTAAAAAGGGTAGGCCGGTAGAAACCTATTGTAGCACCTTTTGTGCAGTTCTATCTCCTGCATGATGTCCTCCATAAGCACTACCATGACATTTACGCAATATCTCCTTTTGTTCATATTTTGGAACACATCTTCGCATAATACCACCCACTCCCTCTTTGTATAAGTGTGGGTCATCCCAAAAATAATGCCTCAAATCATAGAAGAACTTCCTTCTTTGCTGAGCTGTAAAAGTTGGAGGCAAATACTTGGAGACAATAAAGTTAGCATAATCAGCGTACTAAGGGCTCCGTCGCGAGCTTACCCCTACTGCAGCTAACTGTTCATTTGGGAAACTATCATTAACAGGCATAGGGTCAAAAGAGATGTTTTCCAATTGAGATAAATTATCAGCTATAGGATTTTCAGCACCCTTCCTATCTACTATATGTAGATCAAACTCTTGTAAAAGCAGCACCCATCTAATAAGCCTAGGCTTAGCGTCCTTCTTCGTCATAAGGTATTTCATAGCAGCATGATCAGTATGAATGGTGACTTTTGAGTCTACAATATAGGGCCTAAACTTATCGCAAGCAAAAACGACAGCTAGAAATTCCTTTTCAGTAGTAGCACAATTCCTTTGAGCAGCGTCTAGAGTCTTACTAGCATAATGGATAACATTTAACTTTTTATCAATTAGTTTCCCAAGGACAGCACCTACAGCAAAATCACTAGCATCACACATTATTTCAAAGGGTAAACTCCAATCAGGTGGTTTAACAATAGGGGCTGTAGTTAAAGCCTTCTTAAGAGTTTCAAAAGCTTCCTTACAATCATTATCAAAAACGAAGGGTACATCTTTTTGAAGAAGATTAGTGAGGGGTTTTGATATCCTAGAAAAGTCTTTAGTAAACCTTCTATAGAAACCAGCATGACCAAGGATACTACGAATACCTTTGGTGTCTCTTGGGCATGGAATCTTCTCAATTGCCTCAACCTTAGCTCTATCAACTTCTATGCCTCTTTCAGAAACTTTATGCCCGAGGACAATCCCTTCATTAACCATGAAGTGGCATTTCTCCCAATTAAGAACAAGACTAGTTTCTTCACATCTCTACAAAACTTTATCAAGGTTGTGCAGACAATTATCAAAAGAAGTTCCATAGATAGAAAGGTCATCCATGAACACTTGTACAATTTCCTCACAAAAACCATGAAAGATAGCAGACATGCACCTTTGAAAAGTAGCAGGAGTGTTACATAAACCAAAAGGCATATGTCTATAAGCATAAGTTCCGTAAGGGCAAGTAAACGTAGTTTTTTCTTGATCTTGTTGTTTAACAGCAATTTGAGAGAAACCAGAATAACCATCAAGAAAACAAAAATGGGTCTTTTTAGATAACCTTTCCAGCATTTGATCAATAAAAGGAAGCGGGTAGTGATCTTTCTTAGTAACTTTATTGACTTTTCTAAAATCAATGCACATCCTATATCCTACTACTATTCTTTGAGGAATAAGCTCATCATTATGATTAGGAACAACGGTAATACCTCCTTTTTTAGGAACACAATGAACAGGACTAACCCATTCACTATCAGCAATAGGGTAAATAATACCAGCATCAAGGAGTTTCAATACCTCATTCCTTACCACTTCCTTCATCTTAGGATTTAAACGTCGTTGGTGCTCCACTACTGGCTTCGCATCCGGTTCTATGTTGATAGAATGCTGACATATAGTGGGTGAAATCCCTTTTAAATCATCCAGAGTATAGCCCATAGCTCGTCGGTGTTTCCTCAAAACATCCAATAGCCTTTCTTCTTCCTTTCCTGAAAGTTTAGCGCTAATAATAACAGGATATATCTTTTTATCATCAATATAAGCATATTTAAGACCATCAGGGAGAGGTTTTAGATCGAAAACTAGATCCTTTTTAGGTGGCAACGTGGTACCCAAGTCTTCTACAGGCAAGATATGCTTAAGCATCTTAGGATGATCACGGAGAATACTGTCAATCTCATTCCTTTCTTCCATGAAGATTTCACTTTCATGATCTTCCATAAATTGCTGCAAAGCATTGTTAGGAGCAAGAGAAATAGAAACAAGTTGTTCAACTCTAAAGTCCTCATTATGGGTTTTCTCTACACAAGGTTCTTTAGTAAATTTCGAAAAATTAAACTCATAAGATTCCCCATCAAACTTAGTCAAGATTTTCTCCCTCTTGCAATCAATAATAGCTCCACAAGTACTCAAGAAAGGTCTACCAAAGATGATAGGATAAGTTTTACTAGCAGCTGAAACAAGTACTAGAAAATCAGTAGGATACTTAATCTTACCACAAAGAACTTCCACGTCTCGTACAATACCAATTGGAGAGATGGTCTCTCTATTAGCAAGGTGAATAACCACATCAATCTCTTCCAACTCGCAAGGACTGATTTCATGCATAATTTCTCTATAAAGCTCATAAGGAATAGCACTAGAACTTGCACCAATATCACATAAACCATAATAGCAATGATCACCAATTCTAACAGAAAGCACAGGAACACTAGCCTTTTTAGTTCTATTAGGATGTGAAACAATATTAGAAGCATCCTCACAAAAGACTATGTGCCCATCTTCTATGCTTTTAGTGACAAGGTCTTTCACAATTGCTACCACATGTTCAATGTTTATTTGTTCATCAGGTTTTACAGTTCTCTTTTCACTTTTGGTGATTACATTAGTTATCATAGGATGGTCCTTTACCTTTTATGGGAAGGGAATCTTCTCGATATAAGGTTCAGGTAAGATGGGATCAATAATGCAATACTCAGCACTCCCAATAGGAACATAGTCAACAATATATTTGTAAGGTGCATGGTATTTATTCCATCCCCTTTTTGGAATTTCGATATAGGAAGCAAAAGATCTAAAGCAATTCGTAATAACTTGCAAATCAAGACCATAAGCATTACTAATATTTTGAAAGTCATCAGTTCCCATAAAAGATTCAATGCATTCATAATCATAATTTATACCTGACTTTCTACCTTTGTCATTCTCCCAAGCTTCAGCATTGTCTTGAATACGGTCCAGAAGATCCCACTTAGCTTCTTCTTTCATGCGAGTGAATGATCTAGCACAAGAAGCATCCAATAAATCCTTGTCATGTAGAGGGAGCCTTGCATAAAAGTTATTGATAATAATATTGTTGGGGAGCTCATGAATGGGACATTTGAGCATGAGTAACTTGAATCTCCCCCAAGCTTGAGTTGTACTCTCTCCATCAAGAGGCCAAAAGTTGTATATTTGATTCCGATCTTTATGAATCTCACTAGGAGGATAAAACTTTGAATAAAAGAGAGGTACTATTTCCTCCCATTCCAGAGCTTGACCATTCTTCAGTAGCTTATACCATTCCTCAGATCTTCCTTTCAGCGATAATGAGAATAACTTCTTCTTAACTTGATCTGTAGTAATACCTGCACACTTGAACAACCCGTATAATTCGTGTATAAAGAGTAAATGATCACCGGGATGGACAGTTGCATCCCCAACATAGTAGTTATCCATAACCCGATCAATAATTCTTGTAGGTATTTTGAAAACATCTTTCTCAGAAGGTGGTGGCTTATCTACTACCTTAGCAGTGGTAGTAGCATTACCAAATAAGAAACTCAGTGAATTATCCATAACGAAAATAAAGCAACTAGCAGAAGCAACAATACTCACAGTAAAAGTTTCCTTTACCAGTTCCACTCTCCAATAGCACTTCACTCCCCGGCAACGGCGCCAGAAAATAGTCTTGATGACCCACAAGTATAAGGGGGTGTATCGCAGTATTTTTGATAAGTAAGAGTGTCGAACCCAACAAGGAGCAGAAGGTGCTGGCTAGTTGTATGGATCAGGAATTCTCTGCAAATACTTAGCAAACGGATTTTTAGGGGTTTTTGATAAAGCAAGTAAACAAAGTACGAGTAAATAAAAGATGAGGAATAAATGCAGCAAGTGGCCCAATCCTTTATGCAGCAAAGGACAAGCCGGTTGTATTACTTAAGATGACCAAACGTTCTCGAGGACACATGGGAAGACTGTCAAGTGCTTTCGCTTCATATAGTTGATTAATGTTCTTTAGCTTGCTAAGTGTTGTGTGGGTGAACCTGTGCTAATGTACCGACCTTCCTAGGCATAATACATACTTGTGATTATACCCCTTGCAAACATCCGTAAGTACAAGAAAGTAAGTAAGGTAGAAACCTAACCACAGCTTTAAGCTCTAAGACCCTTATGTCCCTTGTGCAATGGTTTCCTAACGGGGGTTCAGGTTTCTATCACTCCGGCAACCCCTACGATTAGTAGCCAAATACACAATGCATTCCCCTAGGCCCATATAGGTGAAGTGTCATGTAGTTGACGTTCACATGACACCACTAGAAGAAGTACACCACAACTTAAATATCAAACTATTGAATCTCTCTCAACACAACTCCACTACTAACAACATGACTTCTCCCATGTCCTCAAGAACAAAACGAACTACTCACAAGACATCATATGGATCATGATCAGAGATGGAATAATGGTGTATAACAATCTGAACATAAACAATAATTCAACGTTTCACTCAATAGCATCAACTACAAAGAGTAATCAACACCGGGAAAGTTTCCCCTATGAACTATGCAAGATTCAACCCAATTGTTACAGCAATATGGAGATGGTGATGAGGGTGCTGATGATGATGATGGTGGTGATGATGATGATGATGATGATCCCGATGAAGTCCAGCTTGATGGTGGTGTTGATGACGACGATCTCCCCTCTCCGGGAAGGAATTCCCTCGGCATAAATCTGTCTGCCGGAGAGATCTTTCTCTCTCGGTGTTTTCCGTCCCGCAGAGGCGGCGGAATCTTTCTGTGGTCGCCCCCCAAGTCTTAGGGTTTCGGGAGGATAATATACGCCAGAGGGGAGTGCCTGAGTGGGCTGTGGCGCCACACCACTCGGGCGACCTAGGGCTCGCTCACGCTGGGGTGGTGTGGGCCTATGGCCCATCTCCACTCAGCTTCCTTCGTCGTCTTCTGGAAAAATAGGATTTTCTGTATATTTTCCCAGATTTTCTGATCTTCGCGAATTTTGCCTCCAAATAGCACCTTTTTCCATCAGAATCCGGACTGCAGCGGTCCATGCTCCAAAAGTCATCAACCATGCAGAACAGATGAAATATTGAATGAGTTCAATGTGGAAATGATGAGAAAGGTTCTTGCCACATGGAAAAGGTTGAATCAAGATTCAAGTGTACTGATACTTAGTGAGTGAATCAAGATCCAAGTGTTTTGACACTTGGTAAGTAAAATCACATGAATATCTTGATAAACGAGATTCAAGTGTTTTGATACTTGGTGAGTAAAATCACATGTATATCTTAATTAATCATACTGTGATATGTACATTGATACGTTGCAAACGTATCAATAATTTTTTATGTTCCATGCTTGTTTTATATCTACTTTCTTATGTTTTGTCCACACTTTGGAGTATTTTTGTAAACTTTCTTGGACTAACCTATTAATTAGATGCCACAGTGCCAGTTGCCTGTTTTCTACTGTTTTTGGTTCCAGGAAAGTCAAAAAATCAATATTCTCGAAATTGGACGGGACAAAAGCCAAAGTCAATATTTTACCGGAAGACACATAGAGTCCGAAGGAGAGATGAAGGGGGCCATAGGGCAGCCACACCACCCCTTGGCGCGGGCGGCCCTAGGCCACGCCAGGGCATGGTGTAGGCCCCCTGGGCGGCCACCGACCTTGCCCCTTCGCCTATAAGAAGCCCCTGATGCAAAAACCCTAAATAGAACAGCCTCCAGCCATGAAAAGTTCCACAGCGCTGCCGCCACCAAAGGGGAGATTCGGGGGACAGAAAGTCTTTGTTCCGGCACCCTGCCGGGACGAGGAAGTGCCCTAGGATCCATCTCCATCGATCTCTACCACCATCTCCATCGTCGTTGCTGACTCCCATGATGAGGAGGGAGTAGTTCTTCCTCGAGGCTAAGGGTTCTGCCGGTAGCTATGTGTTCATCTCTCTCTCTATGCATGATCATATTGTGATCATGAGCTTTGTAATCAAGTAGAGCTTTATAGTATTTATCTTGAGTTAGGACATGAAGTTTTTGAAGAGAAAATTTAAAAACCTACGAAACTTTATTTGCATGCTAATAGCAATGTTATTAGTATGAATTCTTTGAACACCATTATTGCTAATGCTATGGAAAAGTATAATCTTGGGGAAGCTGGTTTTTGATGAGCATGATATTTTTAGTCCCCCAAGCATAGAGGAGAAAATTTACTTTGATGATACTATGCCTCCAATATATGATGATTACAATGATGAATATGATATTTTCAGTCCACCTACTATTGAGGAAAAATTAATTATGATTACAATATGCCTCCTATGTTTGATGATGATGGTGATGAGAATAATAATGATAGCTATTTTGTTGATTTTGCTCCCACTATAATTAATAAGAATGACTATGTTTATGTGGAGAGTAATAATGATTATATGCATGTGGCTCATGATAAGAATGTTTTATGTGATAGTTATATTGTTAATTTTATTCATGATGCTACTGAAAGTTATTATGAGAGAGGGAAACATGGTTTTATGCATCTCAATAATATTAGGTTTCCCCTCTTTATGTTGAAAGTCTTGAAGTTGCACTTGTTTTGCTTTACTATGCTTGTTGCTTTGTGCTTTCATGACTTGTTTCTTTACAAGATTCCTATGCATAGGAAGTGGGTTAGACTTAAATGTGCTTTGAATTTGCTTCTTGATTCTCTCTTTTACTTCAATTCATATTTCTTCTATGAGCATCTTTTCAAACTATCATGCCTAACTTAAAGGCGTTAAAGAAAAGTACTTTTTGGGAGATAACCCAATAGTTTTCTTGAGTCGTGGAAGTTATTACCTCTGTAATGACCTCTCCTTATCCTTTTTATTTGCTTTTTGTGCCAAGAATAACCTCTAATGAGAGAGAAGTAATGCTTGGGAAAGTTGCTGTCCCGAAACAGATTGTTGTGCTTCGCTGTAAAATTCATGTAAAATCTCTGTACGTCGTTTCGATGCGTTAATTTTCTTTAGTTCAACACTTTTCGATTTGAGCAACAGAAGGTCTTCAAAAAAATTGGTTTTTACCTGCTGGTCTGTTTTGACAGATTTCTGCCATTATTTGCATTTGCTTCTTGTTGATTCCTTTTTGAGTTCTTTTTGGGGAATTGAGATTTTTGAGGGAAGTGCACAGTAGCTTGTGTTTAAATGGAAGTTTTATTGGTGTTGAAACTGAACCCAAAGACTTATTATCTTGAGTGCACTAATGTTGCTAATAAAGATTGTGTGAAGTTTTGTATGAAGGAAAAAACTCAGGTGTAAGGAAAAGAATGATGTAATGAGATGAAGAATGGACTAAAGCTCAAGCTTGGGGATGCCACCCGTGTCACCCCAAGAAATATCCAAGAAGTACAAGCGTCAAGGGCATCCCCTTCTTCATCAATAAAAATCTCAGGTTTCTTCCAAACACTTCATTTTTATTGTTTCATACACAGTTGTGTTGTTCTTGGAGCGTCTTCGTTTTTGTTTTTGTTTTTGGTTTTCATTTGCTTCGTTTGCTTAGTTTGCTTAAATAAGTTGGTTGGATCTCAACACACTTGTTTTGGAGAGAGACACACCCCATTATTCATTGCCTAGAACACTCTAGTTTTTACTCTTATTGTTCTGTGAGTGTTCTCCTTTGCTAGCACTGCATTTAGCTTTAGTTTTCGATTGGTGTTTGAAAAGAGTAGGAAAGTTCATGCTTAAGTGGTATAAAAAGGAGCTTGTTTTTGACTGTGGCCTATGCTTTATCGTGTCATTCTTGATATTGTTTTGGCTTTATGCTTAGTGATTATTGTTGTAGCATGACTTGTTATAAACAATTGAGATTGGTTAATGTGCCTTGAAAGAATCATGCATTGTTTTAGCATATTAAAGCACAGTATTGTGGTATTCTCCTTTGATGCTTTATTTGGATTTACTTGGCGCATGATCAAACCATGTTAAGACTATCCCAAGTCACCATAGCCTCTATGATCCTTTAGTTTTCGACTTGTAATATCACTTTATGCTTTAATTAATGATGTTTTGTTGCTTTGCATGATTATGGCCATTATTCCTCTCTTAGTTGGTCGCTCCCAGTCTTTTGCTAGCCTCCATACCAAGTATGAGTTCCACTCATGCATCCAACTCCAAATAAAACCAAGTTATTCCAAAGAGTCCACAATACCTACCTATTAGCATTTGCTATTCCAAGTATATTCATGTTTTTGTCTACCTTCCGAATTAAACTTGTTATGTGAAAATTAGTGATTAAAGCTCTCACGAACTTGATGGCACACTTTACTTTCTTGCACTTAATAAACTTGAACCATTGTGTCCATCTTTGTTGCGTATATGCTTGTGCTTTATAGGTTGAAGTTAGCAGAACCATGTATCATGGGGAACGCTTTCAACATTGCACTTGTACATTGTACCTAGTTAATATCATGTTCTTTTGCTTATGGATCCTGGCGGTGTGAAATAAAAGGGGAACTTGTAAGATCATGGAGTTTGTATTTGTGTTAGAGAAACGCCTAGGCCGCTAGCCTAAGCCATGCCTAATCATGGTGGAAACTTGCAGCATAACCATAATGAGCACTCTATGAAGCATCCTCAATAAAAACCTATGAAAATAGCAAATAAAAAGATCATTGAGATGCTCATTGTATGCTTGCCTTATCATTTTGATTATGGGATAACTCCTATATCATGTGCAAGGGGTACCTCGTTGGCGGTTCTCTATGATACATATGTACTTACAATGACAAGAGCTTACTTGTGACTGAAGTTGAGTAGCATGAGGTTCGGTACTCGTAAGTAAGGGGCATGAGATTTCAACTTATAACTTGTCAAGCATATCCTCTTAGTTGTGTCACTTTAACCTTAATCACCTAAAGATGCTTATGATAGGGTCAATGAGAGATGAAAGCTAATAAGTACCATAATTTTTGGAAGCTCTTTATGAGACTTGAATCCCTGCTTCCTTCCATGAAGGCCTTTCTTTTACTTTTATGTTGATTCTCCACCTTCTATCTTGATGCACCTATTTTGAGAGCATAGTGGCCATTCTTAGTTCTATGTGCATTGTCCCAAGACTTGTTGATTGATGCATAACATTGATATTGCTTGTTCTTAAACTATTTGTATCTAGTCACCCTTATGAACTTTGAAGGTGTCCTATGCATTTATGTTTGCTACTCTATGAGGGACAAGCTGAATGCCACTATGCTATGTTTTCTTTATGTGAAACAAACAAACGTCTTGGAAAGCATTTTTATTCATGAATCTTTTGTTTGTGCCTTTTCATGTTGCAACATAGTTGCGATGTCTTATTGTTAGAACTATATCTTTCATGCTATGTTCAAGTACTATGATCCCAGCTATCAATGTTTTACAAATATTTTGATCAAGTTTATGATGGTGCATGTCACCTCAAAAATTATTCTTTCTTTTTATCAATTACCTACTCGAGGACGAGCAGGAGTTAAGCTTGGGGATGTTGATACGTTGCAAACGTATCTATAATTTTTGATGTTCCATGCTTGTTTCATATCTACTTTCTTATGTTTTGTCCACACTTTGGAGTATTTTATACACTTTCTTGGACTAACCTATTAACAAGAAGCCACAGTACCAGTTGCCTGTTTTCTGCTGTTTTTAGTTCCAGGAAAGTCAGAAAATCAATATTATCATAATTGGACGGGACAAAAGCCAAAGTCAATATTTTACCGGAAGACATATAGAGTCCGAAGGAGAGACGAAGGGGGGCCACAGGGCAGCCACACCACCCCTTGGCGCGGGCAGCCCTAGGCCGCGCTAGGGCATGGTGTGGGCCCGCTGGGCGGCCACCGACCTTGCCCCTTCGCATATAAGAATCCCCTGATGCGAAAACCCTAAATAGAACAGCCTCCATCCATGAAAAGTTCCACAGCGCTGCCGCCACCAAAGGGGAGATTCGGGGGACAAAAAGTTTCTGTTCAGGCACCCTGACGGGACGAGGAAGTGCCCCAGGAGCCATCTCCATCGATATCCACCACCATCTCCATCGCCGTTGCTGACTCCCATGATGAGGAGGGAGTAGTTCTTCCTCGAGGCTAAGGGTTCTACTGGTAGCTAAGTGTTCATCTCTCTCTCTATGCATGATCATATTGTGATCATGAGCTTTGTAATCAAGTAGATCTCTGCTCTCCCCATGTGTGTGAAAGTGAAAGGGTGCACACCATGGTGGCACTTAGGATAGAGATTACAAATACTTGTTATGAGTTATATTTTGAGTTGGATGTTTCTATGAAATTGTGTTGTTTGTTGGAACCATCTAGAGCTCAAGGTGACAGTGTGGGGTTATCTAGATGGGAAAAGCGAACTTTGAGGTGTGCTGTTATAGCCCTACCATGGATTAGAGTGTCCAACCGGATAGTAGTTAAGAGTAGTATCATAAAGAGAAGATATTTATATGAGAGTGTTCACTAGCGAAAGTATGATCCCTAGGCCTTGTTTCTAAGCATTGAAACACCGTTTGCAATTAGATCTGTTACATGTTTGCTTGCTTCCATCTTTATTTCAGTTTGCCTTTAGTCTCTTCCATGCCATCAAGCTATTTTCTGGCACTGTTGTCTTATATCCATACCACTTGTATTTCACTATCTCTTCGCCGAACTAGTGCACCTATACACCTGACAAGTGTATTGGGTGTGTTGGGGATACCTTGTATCTTGATTGAAGGGTTGCTTGAGAGGGATACCTTTGACCACTTCCTCTCTGAGTTCGATAAACCTTAGGTGATCCACATAAGGGAAAACTTGTTGTTGTTCTACAAACCTCTACACTTGGCGGCCCAACAACTGTCTACAAGAATAGAAGTGCGTAGACATCATACATATCCATATATTTCGTATGATCTAAATGTTATAAGCATATACCAAGGTGACTCATAAGATGATCATTCGACGATAGTAAGGATATTATTATGAACTTTGGAAGAACTAAGAATATATTCTATATGTAGAAGTGACAGATTGTTCATTGCAAAGTGTTACATTGACACTATACAGATAGTCCATTGTAAATTGTTGCATTGCTACTAGTTTTTTCATAAGATACAAATTAAGTTTATCTCAATTTAGGCTATGGGTTATGGTGGAACAATTTGATGGAAGAAAGTTCCATGATAGGTTTGGATGAGTTCCAAAATGTTAAGTATTGTGACGAATATTACAACGAAAGGCTAAATATAAGACTGCTCTAGTAGCAACATATGAAGGCATTTGTGTTAAGAAGTTTGTTAATCAAACTAGTTGTAGTTCCAAAAGGAATAATACTATAAAGATCTATTTACGACAATAGTAGCAACATATTTTAAACCCCAAGGAACTAAGGTCTCACCAACGGACCAAATTTATACAATGCCATCTCATTTGAGAATGAGTGATACGTAGAGACGCAAAGACATGCAAATACACATGGACCTAAAAGCGTCAGATCCGGAGATGATGTTTACCACTGGAAAACGCGTATATACAGCACTAGCCATATGTGTTTATATGCGCAAATTTTTTCAAACTAAATTATTAACTCTAGAGCAAGTGGTAGACTGAAAGGAATATGTCAGAGAGGCAATAATAAAATGGTTATTATCTTATTCCATATTTATGATAAAGGTTTATTTCTCATTCTATAATTGTGTTGCCCGGAAACATTAATACATGTGTGTTTAATAAACAAAGAAAAGGTTCCTAGTAATGCCTCTCATTACAACAGCTTGTTGATTACTAGATGATCAAGGTTTCTTTTGATCATGATATTGGATGTTGTTAATAATGAGGTCACAACATTGGTAGAATGATGTGATCTACATTCTCCCAAAGTGTAGTAATACGATCATGTCTTCAAGTTTATATTGCTATCTCATTCCATGTAACTCTAATCCTTAGACCATGAGATCATGTCAATCACTAACTCCGGAAGAGTTCTTTGATTCCATCAAACGTCACACCTTAACAGGGTGATTATAAAGATGTTGTCGGGTACTTAGAAAGTGTTAGTTGAGGCTCGTGGATCAAGAGTGGGATTTGTCCATCCTAATGATGGAGAGATATACTCAGGTCCTTCTCGGTGATATCACATTAACATAGCTTGCAAGCAAGTGATAAGATCACTAAGAATGTTATATCACGGGAATGAGAAAAGATTACTTGTCCGTAACGAGATCGAACTAGGTATGGTTGATACCAAATGATCGGATCCCGAACAAGTAAAATATCGTGAGACAAAAGGAATTGGTTACTACGAAAAAAGTTCTCGCAATCACTAGTTTATCATTGAGCTGATGGGAGTAATTATGGATCTCTAGGCCCCGCTAGTGATTATTGATCGGAGAGAGTCTCGATCATGTCCACACAGTTCACGAGCCCGTAGGGAGACACACTTAAGGGTAGTCAACATATTTGAGTGGATAGGGAACACCGGAGAAAATACTGGACAACGTAGGAATTGTTCTGATAAATCTGCTGGAATAGTTTCGGTGCATCGGAATATTACCGAGGATTTAATTGTTAATGAGTTCATTAAATTAAGTGTTCATTAAATGAAGTAATTATTAAATGAAGTGTTCATTAAATGAGTGGCATTAAATCAAGTGAATTAAAAAGGAGTTTTTAGTGGCATGTCTCTTGATTTTAAATGGAGATTAAATATGAGAAAGTGGAGATCAATTTTGTGAGTGGAGTGTCCACCCACATGAATGAGGGAAGAGGTGGGGGCACCCCTCTTTGGCCATCGTCCATGGCAAGGGGATGCCCTATCAACACCCGGATTTTTAATCTGAGATGCATGTTATGTCATCCATAGCAATCCCAGGATTACCATTTTTGCGAGACATAACAGATTGGATATCACAGTACATCATCCATTACAAACCATATAAGGTCTTACACAAATAAAGGATCTCATGATCCAGTCTTAGTACAATCAAGTAGCAGAATAAATAGCGTAGCAGTGGGTTCCATCTTCAGTGTCATAGGCAATGCTGATGATGGGAGAAGATCCTAGTTGTCGTAGCCATCCTGTTGTCCTCCTTCAGGGTAGTCCTCCTCATAGTCTGGCCATAGGAATAG
The DNA here is from genome assembly GCA_023614405.1 of Avena insularis. Classification (NCBI taxonomy): domain Eukaryota; kingdom Viridiplantae; phylum Streptophyta; class Magnoliopsida; order Poales; family Poaceae; genus Avena; species Avena insularis. The sequence goes on along the minus strand of CM042696.1, from coordinate 211,737,488 downwards.
TCAGGGACAAAGCCATGAGTACTTTTTAAGTACTCGCAAACTACCACTAACAAGTAAGATAGGTCTAGTAGGAATGCTAAGATCTAAGTTTATTTGTAAAGTTAAGTTTGAAACCTAAGCTGAGTTCAAAAACAAAGAAAGATAAAATAAAGTTTGAAATCACCTAAGTGGGAACTTAGTTGTCATAGTCACAACTCTGTTGTGGTCAAGTCATGTCACAATTTATTTCATAAGTCATTTTGAAAACATCTGACAATGGAACAGTATGGCCACTCCAACTGTCCATAACCGCGGACGCGACTATTCGAATAGTTTGACTGTTGGGTCCGCAGCATAGAAAACAAAAAATTTCCTATGATGAGAACTACACGCCAAGATCTATCTACTAGGTACAAAGCAACGGGTAGACATACATCCAACGAGAACTTACCCTCGCAGACAACGAGTTTTGTTAACGAGTAGGAACTCGTGGTTGATGTAGTCGTACACTTGCTGATCTCAAGATCGTGAGGAAGTCCGAGCGCCACAACTCAGCAGCGCATCCATACTCGCACACACGTTCAAGCCACCAGACAACTTCCACCTCCTCGCTCCAGCGATCCAGTGGAAGCAGCAACTCCTCCTAGACGAAATGTCACCGGGAATATGTATCTCGCTAATTCGAGACCATGGGGGAATAATTCTAGAGGGGGAGAGAGATCCTTCACAAGGAGGGGTGTGGAAGAAGGAGGAAGAGGGTGGCCTTTTATAGGAGGAGGGGGGTGCCCCTCCTTCATGGTCGGCGCATGGGGGGGTGGGGGTGACTCCTCACCTCCCCCATTCATGTGGTGGTAACCCCTCCATATTAAAATGCCTCTTCACATTCCCCTTTAAAGTCCCTACTTTAAATGCATTAAAATTTTGCAAGTTTAATGCTCTCTCATTTAATAAAAATCTTTTATTAAATTTATTCAGAATTTTGTTAATTACTTTAATTAACAAACATTCACATATAACCCCTTGCAATATTTCAATATCACATGCAAAACCACTTTCTGCAATTTCACCCGAAACAATTTCTGGTTTCTATCGAAACAATTCCTGCACTTTGCAATTCTTTCGTCTGAAACATATGTGCTCCAAAATGGTGTCCGGTAACTCTTATGTGTGTCACCCTACGGTTCGCGAATAATGCAGACATGATTGAGACCCCTCTCAGATCAATAATCAGAAGCGGGACCTGGAGATCCATACTGACTCCTACACATTCAACGATGACTTCTGTGATCATGAGAACCTTTAACGCTAGTAACTAAATCCCTTTGTCTCGCGATATATTACATGTCCGAGATTCGATCATCGGTATCTCCATACCTAGTTTGATCTCGTTATCGACATGTACTCTTTTCTCGTTCCCGTGATATAACATTCTAGTGATCACATCACTTGCTTCCAAGCTATCTTAATGTGATATCACCGAGAGGGCCCAGAGTATATCTATCCGTCATCGGGATTGAAAAATTCCACTCTTGATCCATGATCCTCAACATAACACCTTCGTAGCACTGAACCCATCTTTATAGTCACCCTGTTACGGTGTGACGTTTGATGTTATCAAGATACTCTTCAGGTGTTAGCAATTAACATGATCTCAAGGTCTAAGGATAAAGATTACTTCGTATAATTTTTGTAACACCCTCGAATCGGCCCTATGCAAGTTTCAGTGCTTCCCGCCAAACCCGCATAGAAACGATTCAAGGACGCCCACCAGGCACTTTCGTGCGGGTGGAAAACGAAGTAATACCATTACATAGTAGTCCACGATGGAACCCACAGAACATATATATACAACAACGACTCCATGAGTCAAGAATTCAGATATACTATACAAATATTCAAATCACCTTGAAAACGATAGAGCGTCCGACTATGGACAAGAGGCAAATGGGCTAAGAGCCCTGAAGAATAACCAATGGCGTCCATAACCCTGCCCAGGCCAAGCCGGAAGGGCAACCCTGCTAATGACGTCGATCTCAAACCTGCTAAAACAAAAGGGGTGCCGACGAAGGGCAAAGGAAAAAGAGGAGCGTCGGTACTGAGGCCAGTACACAGCGAGGCTAGAATTCGGCAGCTCTCGCCTACATAGGTATGGTGGACTGAAGCGGCAGCGCAGCATGCACTAACAACCTATAGAGACTCGATTAACCGTCGTCTATTACAGCGAGATAAGAAAGACCTATTCGGTTCCAACCTGATACTAACACCAAGCATACCCATCCTGGTATTTCCCCCTCGAGACCAAACGAGGAAGTCGGACCAAGGACCTCACACAGATGGCAATTTTACTCATTCTGTTATAGTTGCAGCACTTACTAATCAGATATAGATAGCATGAGTCATCCTGAAGCATAAGTAGTGGGCAGTTTAATTAACCATTCCGTGGTAGTTGGAACATTTACTAGTCAGATATAATTGTCCTGAGGAATCCCAAAACCCAGCAGTTGTTGGCACTTTTATCACATTCCATTGGAATTGCAATACTTACTAGGCAGGTATAGTATGACACTGATCACCACAGATCCACCAGTTGTTGGCATTTTATTATCCATTCCATTGTAGTGAAGCTGAATTACTAGTCACATATTAAGTCAAATTTATAACACTACTTTAGTTATGCTTGTCTATGATCGAGATACTGTGCTCCAAGTCGTCCATAACCGCGGACACGGCTTTCAGAAAGATTTACCCTGCAGGGGTGCACAAATAGCAACAAACACACGATCAACCTCGGAAAAACCAAATCAAAACCCAACAAGGCTTTCACGACAAAGCAATCATAGGATTCATAAAATATTTCAGGGGGCCACCCCATTAAGCTACCCGCAACGAAGTTAGCCGGCTCCGAGACGGACCCAAGGTTTGCGCCAATGGATGTAAACGACTGGGAACCCGAAAGTGTGACTGGGCTTGTCGATACCACAAAAACACTCCGCAATTCCTAAATAGTAAAGGTGCTCCACGCACAATCGTAAATAAAGCAGTAAAGCATGGCATAAGTACAGGATAGTAATAAAGCCCCAAACTAGTTTGTGGCCCCAAGAAATAAGAAATGAATCAAGCTCTGTCTAAGAGGGATTCATAGACTCTCTCTGATGTGGATAGTGCGAATAGTCAAGGAACAGGTATCAAGTACTCAAGGGCCTCACGGACACAAGTGGGCATGAAAAACCAAATAGCATATATTGCCCACCGGTGCCTCTTTCATTAGTTGTCCCAGCAATTTAATAGTTGTATTTAAAGTCATGATCCTCTCCACCATAAACATCTGCCAGCATTCCAACAACTGTGGTACTCGACAACACGAGATCGCACCTGAGCAAGCAACTACGACTCGCAAGGCCAGCTATCTACCAAACAACAGGTATTAGGAGGTGTCCATGGCAATATAGAGGTTGCACGGGATATAACTGGTGCACGGGACCTAAAGCATCGCGACACAGATAGCAATAGATCAATAGGAGGAAATAAAGACTATAAATACAAAATAGGTAGAAGGGGAGAGATGCTCGCCTGGGAAACACTGCCGAAGGTTCATATCCGGAGAACTTGTCGATACACGCATCAACTCATCGGCCTAATCTGCGAAGAAGCAAACACTAGAACAAACACCGGATGCACTATTTAATACTATGACAAAAGATCCGGCATGATTATGATATGATGTAGATGCGGTGCAATTAGGCAGTATTAAGCGGAACCGGGGTCCCGATGATTAATTAGATGGTTCGAGTTGTTTAACTACCCCGCAAATTAAATGTTGTATTAAAAAGACAAAACATGGCATCGGTTCGCTACACCAATTTAAATGGAGTCCGGAATAAGACAACAATATTCCGCATATAGACTCCATTTTTAATTATGAGGTGAATCGGCATAATGCCCCAAACCACAGACAGGTATGCATGCATGAACAATTTGATATGCGACAGTTGATAATGTCATATTATAAAAATAGGGGCTTAGGGTCACACATCTGGGTTCGAAAGATCTTGGGTTCCGGGGGTGCGGGTCTGGGTCTCAGGGTCCGGATCTTGGGTTCGGTGGGGATCGAGTTCGGACTCCGAGGTGAAGGGCTTGGTGTTCCGAGATGAAGCGCTTGTCGTTCTGTGTGGCGATCTTGGCGGTCATCGGGTCCGGACTTTGCCTCCGGGAATAGGTCTTCAGGGTCTCGACGAACATGGTGTTCCGGGCATCTCCGAGTCGACGATCTTGGTGTCCGGGATGGGGAACTTGGTGTATCCGTGTCGGCGACCTTCGGGTTGGGCTTCGGTTCCATGTCGGTGTGCTTGTCGCCCGGGTGGATGTCGATCTTGTCGTCGAGGTGGTTCGAAGACTCAGGATCGAGGCTGATCTTGGTGACTCCGAGAAGAAGACCTTGAGGTTCCCGCTTGATTGACGATGATGGTATTGGGATCAGCACCGGTGGTCTTCGGAGAGCACCATGTTGTCTCGTTCACAAGGAGATCTTAATTCGCCTTCGAAAGCTCTCGTCGCATGTTCCCTTTCATAGCAGAAGAGTCCACCAACACCACCACATGGTTACACCATCTCCTCGTCTCATCGGAGGGTCCAAAAACACCAAGCTCCTGGAAGAACAGAGCCACATGCGGGGCGAGCTCGGGCCATGAAGCGGAAAGGCAGGGACATGTGGTGCTGTGGTGAGGCCTACAGGTGGCAGCGAGGCGACTCGAAAATAGGGGCGGTGCCAGGCAACGGGGTCGAGGACGGCGGACGGGGTCCTGCATCGGCGCGGTAGATCCGGGACGGCGGGATAGGGGATGAGCAGAGGGATGGTGGCGACGCTGCAGGGGCTCGACGGCAGGGTCGTGGTTGGCTCGGGCCACAGGCGGCGGAGATGGAGGTGACGGGGCGCCGGTAGCTCGGGGTCGAGGCGGCGATGTCGGGGCCGGAGCCGGGAGGAGGGTAAGGTGCCGGTGACGGCCAGGGCGACGCGGAACTAGGGACAAGGCCGGCGCAGAAGGGGAGCCTCGCGGCAGCGATGGAGGTCATGGCGAGCGGGGAGGGAAGGCGAGGCAGCGGCGGGTGGTGGAGCTTGCTGCAGAGGGCGGCCGGAGCTCTGACGTGGCGTCGCGGACGAGGGCGAGGGAGCCCAGCATCAGCACAGGGAGGTGGAGCCACGGCGGAGCGTGCAGAGGCGAGCAGGGGAGGCCGGGCGGCCGGAGAAGAGCGCGGCGGCGCTGCGTGGAGTGGACGGCGGCGGCAAGCGCGCGGTGGTTGGTGGGGGTGAGAGGCGAGCGGGGGAGGTGAGGGGAGAGAGGGGCCTAGGTGTGGGACCGGGTCGATGGCCCAGGAGCGGGGCGGGGTACCGAGGTGGTCAGCACGGGGTGGACGGAAGCGTGCGTGTGTTGTGTGTGCGGGTTGTGTGTGTGTCTGGGGGTGGTGCCAGAAGGTGAGATGGCGGGCGGGGATTGGACGGGGTGAGGTGGAGGGAGTTAGCTGGCGGCGGGGTGGAGGATCAGGTGGGGGTGTGGTCGGGCTAGTGTTTGGTTAGGATATTTTGGGGGTGGCCGGCTGGGTCGGTTCGGCCCGGTTCGGCTGCCCCCTTAAATAATATAAATATTTTTATTTAACACAACAAGGCTTTTAGAATCTGTTTTTAGACGAAGCAAAATAATCCGGAGATCCGGGTTTTAATTTGAAATAAAGACTGGGCATTTAGAAAACAAAACCAGGCTTTTCGAAAATAGTTTAGACAAAAACCATGCATGCTGATGACGATGCTCAAATGCAAGGTTGCATGATGACATGAGCATGCGGTCATGATGATGCAATGCACAAAAACACAGCGATTTTCTAGTAGTGGTTTTAGCGGGATGCCACAATTCGACACCACTAACAAGGGATCTCGCCCTCGAGATCCGCCTCATGGTACCGGGAAGAAGGTCGGCGATCTGAATCTTCTCGCTTCGTGTAGATCCTCGCAACACCACTAACAAGAGGTCGTTGTCCGTGCTGGTCGAGAGAACACTCCGGGAACAAAGGGCGAAGGTAGAGGTATCAACAAATAAAGCCACCTCTAGCTTCCGTGGACGGAGTAAAATTGCTGGATCCACCAATTCAATATACAAAAGCGAATGATAAGAGTAGTCGGATGGTGATCAGTCCATCACGCACCCAAACGATTACTCTGCACATGAATCGGAGAATTATGCAACCAACTCTCGGAATTAGACGGAAGATCTAGATAAACGAGGTTCGGAACAAAGGAGTGATGCAGACTCTGCATCGGATCTGGCGTAGATGATGTCGTCGCGTTGAAAACACCGGAAGGCACAACAAGGGACAAAGAGAAGTCCAACAGATGAAGGATTCCTCAGATAGCATGAAGACCGGATGTAGAAGCACCGTTACCAAAGGAGGAAGCGAAACCCTGAAGGTACGACGGAAACCCAACCTCGAGAATTCCTGGACTCGAAGAAAGATAAGAGAATAGATCCAAAACACGCAGAGGTAAGAGGAGAACAGCAGAGGGGTAAGGAGTAAAAGCAGACCTAATCAGATCTATCCAACCGATTTTGCAAAATAGCTTTGACACTCTACTTCGGCCGTTAGCTAGGTTATCCTACAGGCTGGACCAGTGGGGTATCGCAACTGCTAGGCTCTGATACCACTCTATAACACCCTCGAATCGGCCCTATGCAAGTTTCAGCGCTTCCCGCCAAACCCGCATAGAAACGATTCAAGGACGCCCACCAGGCACTTTCGTGCGGGTGGAAAACAAAGTAATACCATTACACAGTAGTCCACGATGGAACCCACAGAACATATATATATACAACAACGACTCCATGAGTCAAGAATTCAGATATACTATACAAAGATTCAAATCACCTTGAAAACGATAGAGCGTTCGACTACGGACAAGAGGCAAATGGGCTAAGAGCCCTGAAGAATAACCAATGGCGTCCATAACCCTGCCCAGGCCAAGCCGGAAGGGCAACCCTACTAAGGACGTCGATCTCAAACCTGCTAAAACAAAAGGGGTGCCGACGAAGGGCAAAGGAAAAAGAGGAGCGTCGATCTTGAGGCCGATGCAGCGAGGCTAGAATTCCGCAGCTCTCGCCTACATAGGTATGGTGGACTGAAGCGGCAGCGCAGCATGCACTAACAACCTATAGAGACTCGATTAACTGTCGGCTATTAGAGAGAGATAAGAAAGACCTATTCGGTTCCAACCTGATACTAACACCAAGCATACCCATCCTGGTATTTCCCCCTCGAGACCAAACAAGGAAGTCGGACCAAGGAACTCACACAGTTGGCAATTTCACTCATTCCGTTATAGTTGCAGCACTTACTAATTAGATATAGATAGCATGAGTCATCCTGAAGCATAAGTAGTGGGCAGTTTAATTAACCATTCCGTGGTAGTTGGAACATTTACTAGTCAGATATAATTGTCCTGAGGAATCCCAAAACCCAGCAGTTGTTGGCACTTTTATCACATTCCATTGGAGTTGCAATACTTACTAGGCAGGTATAGTATGACACAGATCACCACAGATCCACCAGTTGTTGGCATTTTTATTATCCATTCCATTGTAGTGAAGCTGAATTACTAGTCACATATTAAGTCAAATTTATAACACTACTTTAGTTATGCTTGTCTATGATAGATAGACTCCAAGTAAGTCGCATAAACATAGGACCTGGCGACACGGCTTTGAGAAGATTTACCTCAGGTGCACAAATAGCAACAAACACACGATCAACCTCGGAAAAACCAAATCAAAACCCAACGAGGCTTTCACGACAAAGCAATCATAGGATTCATAAAATATTTCAGGGGGCCACCCCATTAAGCTACCCGCAACGAAGTTAGCCGGCTCCGAGACGGACCCAAGGTTTGCACCAATGGATGTAAACGACTGGGAACCCGAAAGTGTGACTGGGCTTGTCGATACCACGAAAACACTCCGCAATTCCTAAATAGTAAAGGTGCTCCACGCACAATCGTAAATAAAGCAGTAAAGCATGGCATAAGTACAGGATAGTAATAAAGCCCCAAACTAGTTTGTGGCCCCAAGAAATAAGAAATGAATCAAGCTCTGGCTAAGAGGGATTCATAGACTCTCTCTGATGTGGATAGTGCGAATAGTCAAGGAACAGGTATCAAGTACTCGGGGCCTACGGGACACAAGTGGGCATGAAAAACCAAATAGCATATATTGCCCACCGGTGCCTCTTTCATTAGTTGTCCCAGCAATTTAATAGTTGTATTTAAAGTCATGATCCTCTCCACCATAAACATCTGCCAGCATTCCAACAACTGTGGTACTCGACAACACGAGATCGCACCTGAGCAAGCAACTACGACTCGCAAGGCCAGCTATCTACCAAACAATAGGTATTAGGAGGTGTCCATGGCAATATAGAGGATGCACAGGATATAACTGGTGCTCGGGAACTAAAGCATCGCGACACAGATAGCAATAGATCAACAGGAGGAAATAAAGACTATAAATGCAAAATAGGTAGAAGGGGAGAGATGCTCGCCTGGGAAACACTGCCGAAGGTTCATATCCGGAGAACTTGTCGATACTCACATCAACTCATCAGCCTAATCCGCGAAGAAGCAACCACTAGAACAAACACCAGATGCACTATTTAATACTACGACAAAAGATCCGGCATGATTATGATATGATGCAGATGTGGTGCAATTAGGCAGTATTAAGCGGAACCGGGGTCCCGATGATTAATTAGATGGTTCGAGTTGTTTAACTACCCCGCAAATTAAATGTTGTATTAACAAGACAGAACATGGCATCGGTTCGATACACCAATTTAAATGGAGTCCGAAATAAGACAACAATATTCCGCATATAGACTCCATATTTAATTATGAGGTGAATCGGCATAATGCCCCAAACCACAGACAGGTATGCATGCATGCACAATTTGATATGCGACAGTTGATAATGTCATATTATAAAAATATGGGCTTAGGGTCACACATCTGGGTTCGAAAGATCTTGGGTTCCGGGGGTGCGGGTCTGGGTCTCAGGGTCCGGATCTGGGGTTCGGCGGGGATCGAGTTCGGACTCCGAGGTGAAGGGCTTGGTGTTCCGAGATGAAGCGCTTGTCGTTCCGTGTGGCGATCTTGGCGGTCATCGGGTCCGGACTTCGCCTTCGGGAACGGGTCTTTAGGGTCTCGACGAACTTGGTGTTCCGGGCATCTCCGAGTCGAGGATCTTGGCATCCGGGATGAGGAACTTGAAGGGAATATGCCCGAGAGGCAATAATAAAGTGGTTATTATCTTATTCCATGTTGATGATAAATTTTTATTTTATATGCTAGAATTGTATTGATCAGAAACATCAATACATGTGTGTTTAATAAACAAAAAGGGTTCCTAGTTATGCCTCTCTTATAGACTAGCTTGTTGATTAACAAGATGATCAAGGTTTCCTGATCATGGACATTGGATGTTGTTAATAACAAGGTCACACCATTGGTGGAATGATGTGATGAACATTCATCCGAAGTATAGCATTACGATCAAATTCATTATGTTTATATTGCTATAAGATCATACAAAGTAATCTTTATCCTCAGACCATGAGATCATGTTAATTGCTAACACCGGAAGAGTATCTTGATAACATCAAACGTCACACCGTAACAGGGTGACTATAAAGGTGGGTTCAGTGCTACGAAGGTGTTATGTTGAGGCTCATGGATCAAGAGTGGGATTTGTCCATCCCGATGACGGATAGATATACTCTGGGCCCTCTCGGTGATATCACATTGAAATAGCTTGCAAGCAAGTGATGTGATCACTAGAATGTTATATCACGGGAACTAGAAAAGAGTGCATGTCGGTAACGAGATCAAACTAGGTATGGAGATACCGATGATCGAATCTCGGACATGTAATATATCGTGGGACAAAGGGATTTAGTTACTAGCGTTAAAGGTTCTCACAAATCACAGAAGTCATCGTTGAATGTGTAGGAGTCAGTATGGATCTCCAGGTCCCGCTGCTGATTATTGATCGGAGAGGGGTATCGATCATGTCTGCATTATTCGCGAACTGTAGGGTGACACACTTACGGGATACCGACACCATTTGGAGCAAATATGTTTCAGATAAAGATTTAAGAAAGCGCTGGAATTATTTCAATAGACACCGAAACTGTTTCGGGTGAAATTGCTGAAATTGGTTCTGCATGTAATATTGAAATGTTGCAGGGGGTTTTATGTGAATGTTTGTTAATTAAAGTAATTAACAAAATTCTGAATAAAAATAATAAAATAGTTTTATTAAATGAGAGAGCATTAAATTTGGAGAAATTTAATGCATTTAAAGTGGAGACTTTAAAAGAGAATGTGAAGGGGCAAATTTATGTGGAGGGAGTTACCACCACATGAATGGGGGAGGTGAAGGGTCACCTCCATGGGGCGCCGGCCATGAAGGAGGGGCACCCCCCTCCTCCTATAAAAGGCCACCCCCTCCTCACTTCTCACACACACCTCCTTGTGAAGGATCTCTCTCCCCCTCTAGTATTATTTCCCCATGGTCTCAGATTAGCGAGATACATGTTCCCGGTGGCTTAATCTGGAAAGGAGTTGCTGCTTCTGCTGCTTTGCTGGAGCGAGGGACGGAGGTTGTTGGGGTACCGGACGTGTGTGCGATCATGGATGCACCGCTGCTTTGCGGTGCTAGACTTGGTGGTGCTGGAGCTGGATCTGATGGACGTGCTGGAGCCGGACCTGCTGGACTTCATCACGATCTTGAGATCGGCAAGTGTACGACTACATCAACCACGAGTTCCTACTCGTTAACAAAGCTCGTTGTCTACGAGGGTAAGTTCTCATTGGATGTATGTCCACCCATTGCTTTGTACCTAGTAGATAGATCTTGGCGTGTAGTTCACACCGTAGGAAATTTTTTGTTTTCTATGCCGCGGATCCAACAGTGGTATCCGAGCCTGATCTATGCGTAGGTGCTTAGCACGGGTAGTACACATATTTTGATATGTGGGCGATGATGATCATGTTATTGCATCTTCTATGTATTTTGGATATTGGTGGCATAGTGGGATGAAGCGGCCCGGACCAACCTTACATGTCATCGTACATGAGACCGGTTCCACGACTGACATGCAACTTATTTTGCATAAGTGGCTGGCGGGTGTCTCTCTCTCCTACTAAGTCAATATCTGATTTACAACGAGTTGCTAATAACTTAGTTATCCTCGTTGTGGTTCATGTTCGTAGGTAAGAACGGTTCTATCTCCGAAAGCCCTAAGCCACGTAAAACTTGCAATTGATAAATTAGAGGCGTCTAGTTTAGATCGTTGCTGGGCTAGTGTATTGATATGGTATTGTTGTAAGTAGATGTATGATAGATACTCTTACAACACACCCAATGTGTAAGTTCCATAGACCTTGGCCTTACACACAAAGGAATGATAGAGATCATACCACGATGCAAGTGATAGAGATCAAATGCATGGACCATATCATCTCACTTTACACATTAGATGTTAGCATCTTATACTGCTAGTTTGGCGCTTTCTGTAGCATTGTAAGATGATCCCTCATTTAGATATCAAGATAAAATGTGTTCTTCCTTGAGTATGCACCGTTCTATGGATCGTGTTTCGATACATCACGTGATGATCGGGTGTTCTCAACTCTACGATTTCATGCAACGGGTGTAAGACAGTTTTACACACGCGAATACTAAGGTTCTTACTTGGCGAGCCTAGCATGTACAGACATGGCCTTGGAACACGGACCGAAAGGTTAAGCATGAGTCATATAGTTGATGTGATGACCATATTGATGCCCTCCTTTGAAGATACACCGACTCACGTGATGATCGGACTTGGTGTAGTGGATTTGGTTCATGTAATCACCAAAAAGGCATGAGGGATGTCGTTTTTGAGTGGGAGTTCATTTCTAATTTGGATTAGTCGAACTCAATTTGTCATAAACTAAATTGAAGTGAATTTGCATAATTTGTTGTAGTCATTCGCATCTGTTCACTACCTTATGCTTAGTTTTTATTTGAGATAATAGAACTATAGAATTCTGGATATTTACTTTATGAACTGGTATCGTATTGTTTTGAATGTCAATTTTAAGTTTATAAGTCCGATTGCAAACTTTCAGCAAACTCTATTTGCTCTGTGAAGTTTAATAAGTAGTATTAAATCAAGAGTAAGAATTCCAATGTTAGTATCTAAAGTATCATGTTTGCCTCCATGATTATTGATATTCAAAAAGTTGTTTTAATATCAAGATTATATTGGAGCTGAAAATTGTTTCAGAAACCATCATGTGTGAAAGATATTGTGATATCTGAAACAATGTTTTTGGTTGCATTATGATAGAGTATAATTTAGCAAAATACATGTTCTCATATTGTATGAGAATTTGTGAAGGATGGAGATGCTAGGCATCCGAATCTACCAAAAAGGTTTTGGGAACTGATATTATACTCGCGATTCTTCCTTATAGGCTATAGTAGCTTGATCATAAAAGTTGTCATGATAAGGATGAATAGAAGATGTAAGTAAAATGTTTACTACACTAATAGATTACTAAAAGAATGGATTTTTGAAAGAACACCAAACATTTGAAGATGGTGATCCACTTCAAAGTGCAAGTCCAAAGGTATTAGTATTTGACTATATACGCTTTGTACTATGTGTCATGTGAATGACACCACAATTGATGTTGATAGATTCTTTTAAAGGAAAAAGGAATTGCTGAAAGAGAATCTATAAAATATTTGGCAGAAAATATAAGGTTGGAGATGTCCAACTTGGGTATATAGAAGATATACATGTTATGGTTGTATTCCTTGCTTGTTAAACAATGTGGTTCTTAGGTATTAGATACCGGTACTGGATACCGAATTGGTTGGTATGAAGTGTCATACAGGACAACGCAATTCATGAACTACAATGGCCTAAGTAACCAGCAAGAGAATGAGTGATGATGTTCATCGAAAACAAATAAAGTGTTATTGTATTTTTCGTTGTCATCAAACCAAGCCTTTAAGATTTGTTTAAATAATTGTTATTTTGTTCCGGTATTATGAGAAAAATGGCTGTTCAAATAATTACCGTATTCCATAAAGGATGGATGAACTTTTACAAGTCTAGTTGGAGAAATCACATCCATAAACACTATTGCTAAAATGTCGCAAGACAAATGATTGAAAGATCACTTATGAAGTGACATCCCTGTTTGAATTATATTTGAAAGAAAACATGAAGAAAATCCATGTTGATGGAATTTTGGAGTCCTTGATTTTGATCAATTGACGCATGTGAGACTTTCCTCGAGATAATTGAAACTCCGTTCATAGGCCAAAGAGGAACGGATGACTAGCTTATTGGAAATTGTGCATGCTGATGTGCATAAGTCCATTATGTGTAGCCATATGTGATGGATCTTTTTGCTTCATATGCTTTCTTCAAGAATTTTAGTGAATATATCTATATATTTACTTAATAAGGAAGAAGTATGAAACATTTGAAAGTTGTTCAAAGACTTTCAAGATGAAGTGAAAAATCATTGTAACAAGAAAATAAAGAGTTTATGATTCGATCATAAAGGAAGATATTTGAGTTACATGTTTAGCAAAAACACCTAAGACTTGAGGAATTGTTCCATGATTTGTGTTCCCCAATAAACCATAGGAGTATGGCATATTCGAGAGATGAAATCAAACCATGTTTGACATGGTAAGATCAAAGGTGTCATTTATAAAACTGCCATTATGTTTTAAGGATTGAAGCTTTAGAGACTACCGCTTTTACACTAAAAAGAGCACCATCGTGATCCGTTGAAATGACACCATATGAGTTATGGTTTGGGATAAAACCCGAATTGTCTTTTCTTAAATTTTGGTATGCTATGCATAAGTAAAATGTTTACAACCAAAGTCGGATAAGCACGTCTTTGTAGGTTATCCCAAAGAATTTGTTGGGAATTTCTCCATAACACCGAGGACAAAAGAGTTTGTCGCTTGGAACGTCAAGTTTCTTGAGGAGGAACTTTTCGTGAAAAGTTAAGTGGGAGGACAATAGAACTTTGATAAGGTTGTTGAACCTTAGCTATATGTGCTAAGTAGCACAGCGCCGGAAAGTGTCCCGGTGGCGGCCACAATGCTCATGGCTCTCGTGATTACAAAAGGTGTGATCTCGGAGATTAGAGTTCCTATAGAACCGTGTGGGTCGGTAAGAATCAAATAGTAAGATTTGATAAGCAAGTCGTTATTGTTTTGACAATGATGAACCGACTACATGCAAAGAAGCGATGATGGGCCCTGACTCCATAAAATGACTATAAGTCATAGAATCCGTGATAGTATCCATACACAAGAAATCAAGTTTCTGAACTTGGAAGACCCTCCGGAAAGGCGTGAAGCCTATCGGTCGTTTTTGGATCTATAAATAAATAAGACATGGATGTTTAACATCTATGAAATAGTCGACATGTCGGAAAGAAGTTTACGACAATGTTCAAGGAGTTGACTATGACAAGATTTGATCTTTCATAGCGATATATAGTCTTGACGGATTAATGTAGCAACCACTACATATAATTTGGTATATGGTAGTTGAATAAACAAAACGAGGTTCTTGTAATAGAACGGTAACCTAGGACATGTACATGACATAGTCCGAAGGGTTTTGTTAATTCAAAGGGTGCTAAAAGGGCATGTAAACTTCAATAGTTGAAGTAAGCATAGCGGAGTTGGAATCTTCACCATGATGAAACTGTTAAAAGAGTTTAAATTCATCGGAGATGATGAACATGCTTGCATTTCCAAGAAATTAAGTGGGAGCACTGAGACATATTTCTAATACATTATGTAGAGGACATATTGTTGATTGGAAATGATGTATCTTGTATTGACACAAGTTAAGAATTTCATTAAAATAAGATTTCGATGAAAGACTTGGGCAAACCAGGAATATTTGGCATCAATATCTATATGGATAGATTAAGGCGCAAATATGGTTGTGCCAGACATACATATATGAGATATTGAAAGAGTTCAATATGGAAACAACAAGAAAGGTTCATGCTGCATGGAAAGAATTGTATCAAGATTCAAGTGTTTTGACACTTGGTGAGTAAATCACATGAAGATTTTGATCGATTATACCATGATATGTATATATCCAGAATGTCCTATGCTCTAAATGTTATGAGCATATACCAGAATGATTCATAAGATGATCATTGGACAATAGTAAAGATATTCTTATGAGATTTGGAAGAACTAAGAATATATCATGTATAAGTGACAAATAGTTAAAGGTAGTTCATTGTAAAGTGTTACATTGATACTAGTTTTGTCACAAGATACAAATTAAATTTATCTCAATTTAGACTATGGGTGGCACAATATAATGGAAAGGATGTTCCATGATGGATTTGGATGAGTTCCAAGTTGAGATATTGTGACGGATACTACAACAAAAGGCTAAGTATATGACTGCTATAGTAGCAGCATAGGAGGGCATTTGTGTTAAGTAGGTTGTTATCAAACTAGGTGTGGTTCAAAGTGGGCTGATACTATGAAGATATATTGTGTGACAATAATATCAACATATTTTAACCCGAACGAACTAAAGGTCTCACCAAAGGACCAAATCTATACAATGCCATCTCATTTGAGAATGAGTGATGCGTAGAGACGCAGAGACATGCAAATACACACGGACCTGAAACTGTCAGATCCAGAGATTATGTTAACCACTAGCAATAGCATATATGCAACACCAGAAAACCATAGGTGTTCAATATGCAAAGTTTTTCAAACTAGATTATTGACTCTAGTGCAAGTGGGAGACTGAAGGGAATATGCCCGAGAGGCAATAATAAAGTGGCTATTATCTTATTCCATGTTTATGATAAATGTTTATTTTACATGCTAGAATTGTATTGATCGGAAACATCAATACATGTGTGTTTAATAAACAAAAAGGGTTCCTAGTTATGCCTCTCTTATAGACTAGCTTGTTGATTAACAAGATGATCAAGGTTTCCTGATCATGGACATTGGATGTTGTTAATAACAAGGTCACACCATTGGTGGAATGATGTGATGAACATTCATCCGAAGTATAGCATTACGATCAAAGTCATTATGTTTATATTGCTATAATATAATACGAAGTAATCTTTATCCTTAGACCATGAGATCATGTTAATTGCTAACACCGGAAGAGTATCTTGATAACATCAAACGTCACACCGTAACAGGGTGACTATAAAGGTGGGTTCAAGCTACTGAAGGTGTTATGTTGAGGCTCATGGATCAAGAGTGGGATTTGTCCATCCCGATGACGGATAGATATACTCTGGGCCCTCTCGGTGATATCACATTGAAATAGCTTGCAAGCAAGTGATGTGATCACTAGAATGTTATATCACGGGAACGAGAAAAGAGTGCATGTCGGTAACGAGATCAAACTAGGTATGGAGATACCGATGATCCAATCTCGGACATGTAATATATCGCGGGACAAAGGGATTTAGTTACTAGCGTTATAGGTTCTCACGATCACATAAGTCATCGTTGAATGTGTAGGAGTCAGTATGGATCTCCAGGTCCCGCTGCTGATTATTGATCGGAGAGGGGTCTCGATCATGTCTGCATTATTCGCGAACCGTAGGGTGACACACTTAAGGGATACCGACACCATTTGGAGCAAATATGTTTCAGATAAAGATTTAAGAACGCGCTCGAATTATTTCAATAGACACCAAATCAAGCTTTGGGTGAAATTGCTGAAATTGGTTCTACATGTAATATTGAAATGTTGCAGGGGGTTTTATGTGAATGTTTGTTAATTAAAGTAATTAACAAAATTCTGAATAAAAATAATAAAAGAGTTTTATTAAATGAGAGAGCATTAAATTTGGAGAAATTTAATGCATGTAAAGTGGAGACTTTAAAAGAGAATGTGAAGGGGCAAATTTATGTGGAGGGAGTTACCACCACATGAATGGAGGAGGTGAAAGTCACCTCCTCCATGCGCTGGCCATGAAGGAGGGGCACCCCCCCTCCTCCTATAAAAGGCCACCCCCTCCTCACTTCTCACACACACCACCTTGTGAAGGATCTCTCTCCCCCTCTAGTATTATTTCCCCATGGTCTCGGATTAGCGAGATACATGTTCCCGGTGGCTTTATATGGAAAGGAGTTGCTGGTTCCGCTGCTTTGCTGGAGCGAGGGACGGAGGTTGTCGGGGTACCGGACATGTGTGCGATCACGGATGCACCACTGTTTTGCGGTGCTAGACTTGGTGGTGCTGGAGCTGGATCTGATGGACGTGCTGGAGCCGGACCTGCTGGACTTCATCACGATCTTGAGATCGGCAAGTGTACGACTACATCAACCACGAGTTCCTACTCGTTAACAAAGCTCGTTGTCTACGAGGGTAAGTTCTCGTTGGATGTATGTCCACCCGTTGCTTTGTACCTAGTAGATAGATCTTGGCGTGTAGTTCAAACCGTAGGAATTTTTTGTTTTCTATACCGCGGACCCAACAGAACTTGGCATATCCGTGTCGGCGACCTTCGGGTTGGGCTTCGGTTCTATGTCGGTGTGCTTGTCGCCCGGGTGGATGTCGATCTTGTCGCTGAGGTGGTTCGAAGACTTAGGATCGAGGCTGATCTTGGTGACTCCAAGAAGAAGACCTTGAGGTTCCCGCTTGAGAGACGACGATGGTATTGGGATTAGCACTGGTGGTCTTCGGAGAGCACCAGGTTGTCTCGTTCACAAGGAGATCTTAATTCGCCTTCAAAAGCTCTCGTCGCATGTTCCCTTTCGTAGCGGAAGAGTCCACCACACCACCACATGGTTACACCATCTCCTCGTCTCATCGGAGGGTCCAAAAACACCAGGCTCCTGGAAGAATAGAGCCACACGCGGGGCGAGCTCGGGCCACGAAGCAGAAAGGCAGGGACGTGTGGTGCTACGGTGAGGCCTACAGGTGGCAGCGAGCCGACTCGAAAACAGGGGCGGCGCCAGGCAGCGGGGTCGAGGACGGCGGCCGGGGTCTTGCATCGGCGCGGTAGACGCGGGAGGGCGGCATAGGGGATGAGTAGAGGGATGGTGGTGGCGCTGCAGGGGCTCGACGGCGGGGTCGTGGTTGGCTCGGGCCACGGGCGGTAGAGATGGAGGTGACGGGCGCCCGGGGGCTTAGGGGGGGAGGCGGCTGGCCGGGAGGAGGAGGGTGAGGCGCAGTGATGGCTGTGGGAGGAGGGAGGCCGGAAGCGGAGCCTCGCGGCGGCGACGGAGGTCAAGGCGAGAGGGGAGGGAAGGCGAGGCAGCGGCGTGTGGTGGAGCTTGCTGCAGAGGGCGGCCGGAGCTCGGGAACGGCATGGCAGATGAGGGCAAGGGAGCCCAGCATCAGCACAGGGAGGCGGGGCATGGCGTAACGCGTGGAGGCGAGTGGAGGCGGGTGGCGGCGGAGAAGAGCGCTGGCTGCTGGAGTGGACGGGGCAGCGTGTGGTTGGTGGGGGTGAGAGGTGAGCGGGGGAGGTGAGGGGAGAGAGGGGCCTGGGTGTGGGACCGGGTCGGTGTCCCAGGAGCGGGGCGGGGTACCGAGGTGGTCGGCACGGGGTAGGTGGAAGCGTGCGTGTGTTGTGTGTGTGCGTCTGGGGGTGGGGCCAGAAGGTGAGGTGGCGGGCGGGGATTGGACGGGGTGAGGTGGAGGGAGTTAGTGGTGGTGGGGTGGAGGATCAGGTGGGGGTGTGGTCGGGCTAGGGTTTGGTTAGGATATTTTGGGGGTGGCCGGCTGGGTCGGTTCGGCCCGGTTCGGCTGCCCCCTAAAATAATATAAATATTTTTATTTAACACAACAAGGCTTTTAGAATCTGTTTTTAGACGAAGCAAAATAATTCGGAGATCCGGGTTTTAATTTGAAATAAAGACGGGGCGTTTAGAAAACAAAACCAGGCTTTTCGAAAATAGTTTAGACAAAAACCATGCATGCTGATGACGATGCTCAAATGCAAGGTGGCATGATGACATGAGCATGCGGTCATGATGATGCAATGCACAAAAACACAGCGATTTTCTAGTAGTGGTTTTAGCGGGATGCCACAATTTTATAGCAATATAAACATAATGACTTGATCGTAATGCTATACTTCAGATGAATGTTCATCACATCATTCAACTAATGTTGTGACCTTGTTATTAACAACATCCAATGTCCATGATCAAGAAACCTTGATCATCTTGTTCATCAACAAGCTAGTCTATAAGAGAGGCATAACTAGGAACCCTTTTTGTTTATTAAACATACATGTATTGATGTTTTTGATCAATACAATTATAGCATGCAAAATAAACATTTATCATAAACATGGAATAAGATAATAACCACTTTATTATTGCCTCTCGGGCATATTCCCTTCAGTCTACCACTTGCACTAGAGTCAATAATCTAGTTTGAAAAACTTTGGGTATTGAACACCTATGGCTTTCTGGTATTGCATATACGCGATTGCCAGTGGTTAACATAATCTCCGGATCTGATAGTTTCAGGTCCGTGTGTATTTGCATGTCTTTGCGTCTCTACGCATCACTCAATCTCAAATAAGATGGCATTGTATAAATTTGGTCCTTTGGTGAGACCTTTAGTTCGTTTGGATTAAAATATGTTGATATTATTGTCACACAATATATCTTCATAGTATTAGCCCACTTTGAACCACACCTAGTTTGATAACAAACTACTTAACACAAATGCCCTCCTTTGCTGCTACTATAGCAGTTCTATACTTAGCCTTTTGTTGTAGTATCTGTCACAATGTCTCAACTTTGGAACTCATCCAAATCCATCATGGAACATCCTTTCCATTACATTGTGCCACCCATAGTCTAAATTGAATTAAATTTAATTTGTATCTTGTGAAAAAACTAGTATCAATGTAACACTTTACAATGAACTACCTTTAATTATTTGTCACTTATATATGATATATTCTTAGTTCTTCTAAAGCTCATAAGAATATCTTTACTATCGTCCAATGATCATCTTATGAATCATTCTGGTATGTGCTCATAACATTGAGAGCATAGGACATTCTGGATATATACATATCATGGTATAATCGATCAAAATCTTCATGTGATTTTACTCACCAAGTGTTGAAACACTTGAATTTTGATACAATCATTTCCATGCAGCAAGAACCTTTCTTGTTGTTTCCATATTGAACCCTTTCAATATCTCATATATGTATGTCTAGCACAACCATATTAGCGCCTCAATCTATCCATATAGATATTGGTGCCTAATATTTCAGTTTTGCCTGAGTCTTTCATCGAAATCTTATTTTAATGAAATTCTTAACTTCTGTCAATACAAGATACATCATTTCCAATCAACAATATGTCCTCTACATAATGTATTAGAAATATGTCTCAGCGCTCCAACTTAATTTCTTGCAAATGCAAGCATCTTCATCATCTCCGATGAATTTAAACTCTTTTAACATTTTCATCATGGTGAAGCTTCCAACTCCGCTATGCTTACTTCAACTATTGAAATTTGCATGCCCTTTTAGCATTCTTTGAATTAACAAAACCCTTCGAGCCATGTCATGTACACGTCCTAGGTAACCGTTCTATTAGAAGAACCTTGTTTTGTTTATTCAACTACCATATACCAAATTATATGTAGTGGTTGCTACATTAATCTGTCAAGACTATATATCGCTATGAAAGATCAAATCTTGTCATAGTCAACTCCTTGAACATTGTCGTAAACTTATTTCCGACATGTTGACTATTTCATAGATGTTAAACATCCATGTCTATTTCTTTATAGATCCAAACACGACCGATAGGCTTTACGCCTTTTCAGAGGGTCTTCCAAGTTCAGAAACTTGATTTCTCGTGTATAGATACTATCACGGATTCTATGACTTCTAGTCATTTTATGGAGTTAGGGCCCATCATCGCTTCTTTGCATGCAGTCGGTTCATCATTGTCAAAACAATAACGACTTGTTTATCAAATCTTACTATTTGATTCTTACCGACCCACACGGTTCAATAGGAACTCAAATCTCCGGGATCACACCCTTTGTAATCACGGGAGCCAGGAGCAATGTGGCCGCCATCGGGACACTTTCCGGCGTTGCGCTAATTAGCACATCTAGACTAATATTAAAAGACCCAGAGGGTCTAATCCCAACGATTTAGACCGTAAGATGCAAAAACCGGACGCACACAATTACCTCCGTCTTTATCGGGGCTCAACACGCCCGAGCGGACACTCCCGCGAGGAGCGCCCCCCGCGACTAGCTTGTTCCACCCCCACGCCACGTTTTTTTTACAGACCCACGCCACGTTCTTTCTTCTGTCACCAAAAAAAAAGGCAGTTCCACCCCCCACGCCCCACACCACAGGCAGCCAGCAACCAGCCGCCGTCCACGCCGCGCTGACCCAGCCGTCGCCGCAACCGCCCCCGCACAACAGGCAGCCACACGCCGCCGCCGCCCTCCCACCGCGCTCGCCCAGCCGCCGCCCTGCTTTGCGGCCAGCCGCCACCGCCCCGTCGTGCTTCGCGGCCAGCGTACCCCGACGCCGCGTGCGCAGCCACCGATGACCCCGCACCACAGGCAGCCAGACGCCGTCACCGCCATCGCCGCCCCCGCACCACAGGCAGCAAGCCGTCGGACGCCTCCGCCGCCCTCCCGCCACCGCACCGCCCGTCGTGCCAGCGGCCAGCGTACTCGACGCCAAGGCGCAGCCACCGCCGCGACGACCCGCTTAGCCACCGCGTGATTCCCCTCTGCCTGCGCCGTCTCTGTCGCGCGCGAATCCTGCAGGAGAAGAACAAGAATGCCCAAAGCCACATAAATAATTCTGTACCGTCATCTCACATTTTGGTATTGACATCGACTTTTCTTTTCTTTATCCCATTTGATTTATTGCCGCCTCTCTTGACTACTCATCGGGATCAAATATGGGTACTGGGGTACTAGGAGTGATGTCAAGAACTGAAGGAAATTAGATTTATAGCTGCACACCTTCATGAATAAGTCTGGTCATAGCTAACCGAGGAGAAGGTGCAGGCATCTGCTATGTCATCCTATTTCCTGCCATACTACTCTATGCCTTTTTTTCCATTTAGCTCCATTTGTCTAGATTTCAATGCCATTGTTTGGAAGAATTCCATGTCTCAACATGCACCACTTATTAGTGCTACTAATTTCAATGCCATTGTTTGGAAGAATTCCATAGCTCTTTGCATGCATCGCTGTGTTCAGATCTTTGAGCAAATTCACACTTCTAATGTTTGTTGGAAGTATACATGTACAAGGCTCCAATTAGAGGTGTCGGAGAGTGACTGCAGTACAGTGATAGTGTCATGTTCACATGTGAACGATTTACAACATCGAAATTTTCCTCCTCCTCCTCAGCGAGTTTCTAAACCAAAAAATTTCAACTAATATTTTTATATAAGGATGGAAGCATACTAAGGTAGGATTACTGGCTGAATCCATTATTAGGTAAAGTTCTGTAAACTACACACTTCCTATTTCGTCATTACATTTGGATTTCTCTGTCAGCTGAGGATGGTGCTGCAGCCGGTAATGTTAACATGAGATTCAAATGTTCAGGTTCAAGGATGCATATTTGAGGTTATTCAACATGAGACTATATTTTTTTAACACATTTCTTTTTTATTTTGCTTCTCAGTTTAGCTACCACACAAATAGACCGACCGTCATTATTTTCATTTTTCAATTCTAATGCAGTCGGTGCCACAAACAATTAATTCTAATATTTTTGTAGTATTTGGGACAACATTACTTATTCAGAAGAGTAGAATTGCTAAATCTGTCAGTTCAGCAAGGAAAAATCGTTGGCGCCAAAACATCATCAAGCATATTAGTATGTCATCTTCCAACCGCGCTCCATTTCAGGATATAACCAACGGGCAAATCATAGGTACTTGAGACTTGAGAACAACCGCATATTAGTCTACATGGAATTTATCACATATTATACTTAAGTGCTGTGTACGCAGATCCTAGAGAATTGAAGAGGCAGAGGGATAGGGAGCGATATGCAAAAAATAAAGATGAGATTTTGAAGCGCCGACGCCAATTGCGTGAACTAAAAAAACAGTCAACCGCACCTATGAATGACGAAAACACATTCTGTCATACACATAATGTTGGAGACTCTGTACTCACCCAGCTACAATTCAGAGCTACCGAAGAAGGTCTTCAGTACTATACTTGCAGCTTCTAGGAGATCTGTATTTGCAACTTATAGGTCTTTCAGGCTAAAAATTTCCATGTTTTCTTATTTGGTAATATATTTATAGATGTGGCTCCGGATGTTCATCAATATGCATCTCAAGATCCTCATGGCAGTATCTCTATTGAGGGCAATGACGATGAGTCCGAATGGTTGCACAGATGCGATGCATACCATATGAATGAAACACGAGGACGAATGATATACCAAACAACTACCCCAGTAGAAGGTTCTTCCACCCAATTCAAAGGTAAGATAATACATACTGGATTCATGTTGTCATAAGCTCTTATCATTAGTATAGTTTTAATTATTGTACTGAAACATTGAGGTGTTCAGGTCTTGAAGATATTGTGGGCAGCAATAATGTTTCACTACAACAAATGGGTGCATCTTCTTCACGATCTGCTATGGGTGACCCGGTGACAGACCTAACAAACAATCGTGACTACCACAGTTCTCCAGGTAAAAGACAGTACACTGGACAAGGATGGTATGCTAGGTTGTCTGAGGCGAAAAAATCTGAGTACCTACAAAGGCAGCGTATAGCCCGCCAAAAAAAGAAAGCCGCAGCAAGTACTGCTATCGAGGTGTCTCAGACATCAGCCGCGACTTCACCGAGCTCACCATGCACCCCATTTAGCAACAGGACCAACACCTATATCAAGGTAATTACTTGTCACTAACATGGATGTATCTACACATGTTTTAGTGCTAGATACATCCATTTTAATTACAAGTAATATGGATCGGAGGGAGTAATAATGATCCATGGCTTCGTTTTTTTACTTCTATTTGCAGGGATATGTCCACATGCAAGCCCGGTGAGTACGAATTACCCAACTCCGGAAATTATTGAAGATGGGAATGGACTAAGTGGCCAAAAATGGTATGCACAACTAACCAAGCAGCAGAAATCAGATCACCTAATGAAGATGCGGGTGTCGTGGCAACAAAAGAAGGCTACGGATCTTGGTGCGTGAACCATGTTTCCTCAAACAGACACTTGGTAATAGCCTCAAACATGAAACCCTTCATTCTCATGAGCTCACAGCAAGTCTCCTTTAGGTACTGTGGAGATTCCATCTGCACATTCCGGAGTGACCAGGATCTTCAAACGCCAGAGAGCAACTCAGCTATGAAACAAGTGGCCACATCTTCAATAAAGCATGTCCCACAGAGCTCAGAACACCAAGTGCATATTCTCAGAATAGACGACAACATGGCAGGAAATGTACTTGCTAATGACAGATGAACAAAGGGAAGTATATTTGAGGAAGAACAGAGAGTATAAGAAATGCAGACGGAAAAACAATTCATCTTTTTGCCACGACGAAACTATTGCTGCAACAGGTGGCTCCGCAGCTACCGCACAAACCTCGTCGATCATGCAAGGACAATCATCATCATCCACAAATAACCATCTAGGTATTGTTGGCCCCCATGGTATATAGTATATTTATGTTATTGCCATCTAAAATGTTTCAAAGCCTTCTGTTGTACAACAGTTAATTATGCTTCCCTTCATTTCCTATTATATGCATAATCCAGGTGGAAAAATAGCGATGAAGAATTTGACCCGGGATTTTTGAGCCATCTGAACAAGGTGTTCAATTGGAAGGTAAGATGGATTATTAGTCGTAATTAAATTTTTATGAAGCATTGATATATCTTCATATGACTTGGTCCATTAATTAAAGCCCATTCAACATTGTTTTCCCATAGATTACTTGGACACAATACAAGAGGAACAAACAGTGCATGACGATGACGACGAGGAGTGTAGGATTTTTAGTGGTCTAGGTAAATTATACCAACAACTATTTTTTTCTTTAATTCTGAAGTAATTACAATGCATCTGTCTTATTCCTTCTTTTTGTATCGTATTTATGCAGGCAATATGTTCGATTCTTACATGGTGACAACTGGTGTTCCCCACCGCAACCAGAACGATGATCCTTATGACTTTGTGTATCACAAACTACCAGCCAAGCATCATGTTTTGAAGCGTGAAAGATCGCGACTTTTGTGGAGCAATGAAGCTACAATTTGAGGGCCCGCATTCTGCTGCAAAAAGGAATGGTTAAGATAGTTACACCTGAGTTCCTCAAGAGTTGCGGCGGTTGTATACAAGTCAGGTTGATGATGATGCAAAGTACTTCAGGAAGCACATACGATATTTCAACACGCACTTCTCCTTCACAAGCCTTGGAGTCACCCTTGATCGGAAGGTCAGCAATGCGGCAAGAACAGGTGTATATACATTCCGTGCGCAAGGGGCATTATACTATAAGATGGACGATCTGGTTCCTGGTGGCCAAGGACCTAGACATCTACAACTCTACATATATGATACAGATGAAACCTTGGAACATAGAGTGAAGCGGTCTCCTGATTTGGATATAAACATCGTCAATGATTCTCAAGATACCGAGAACAACCCCTATGTGCAGACTTTTAAGAGCATCGGCTCCGTTCCAAATCTGGAGGAATATCGGATTTCACTTAACACGGATATAAGACTGGACCAACGAAGGTACAATGCCCCCAGCTTCCCAGGTGGCCGCAATGTGGGTTGAAGGGAGCGATCCGCATAATACTTTTGATAGACAGGTTGTTGTGTACGGCAAAGGGGACCGCCCTATATTTATTAGAGCATACTATGGTTGCTATGATCCTTTGGCATATCCATTATTCTTTCCGGGAGGAGAGACGGGATGGAACCGTTGGATGCCATATGCCAAACCAACTTCGTCCATTCAAGAGAACACCGAAAATGGCATCGACGGTAAAGATTCCCAACTTCAAGATCATACTTCAGATGTACATGTGGAACAAAACACAGATGACAAGCGGTAATTATCCGAATGCTACCAATGTGATACATTACTATTCACTTTTGTTATTGGTGGAGATCACTGATTAATCATGTTTAACCATGTTCCAGAGGATGAAGAGAACCAGGAGGGTGGTGAAGTTGGATCTTCTAAAAAATTTGTCAGTGCAAGGGAGTACTACTGTTTCAAGATACAAGTTAGAAGAAAACTTTTTAATATTATATTGTTCGGTGCTCGCGCGTTCCAGCAATGGGTTGTCGATATGTACATCAAGATGGAGACTATGAGACTTGATTTCTACTCCAAGCCCAAGAATCGAAGCTCATTCGTGCTGATCTATACCAGTACAATTGTGCTCTTGGTCATTAACTTTTCATGCTACATTACACATGCATCGCTTAGCCTTACACTATAAACTATTTTCAATAACCAGAGGAGCTCATTTTGATTTGTTTGTTTCATAGGGTGTTGATGTCATTAATCTTTGGCGAGGGACGTGGTTCTCGGTGGCAAGAGAATCATCCTACCACGGACTTTTCCCGGAGGTGATCGAGACATGCAAAGAAAGATTTCTTGACGCGATGGCAATAGTCCAACGTTTTGGGAAGCCTGATTACTTCATCACGATGACTTGCAACCCTCATCGGGAGGAGATTACATCCAGACTTGAACTCAAGGCAGACACCACAAGACCGTCCGGACCTTGTAGCCGTGAGTATACAGGGCAAAACTGCGAAGTATGAAAGAGCTCTTGATCCAGAAAAAATACTTTGGTGAGGTTGCTGCATATGTACATGTTACTGAGTTCCAGAAGAGGGCTGCCACATGAGCACATGCTTCCGATCATGCGTCGGATAGCAAGCTAACTAACCGACGGATATGACAAGGTGATATCAGCAGAAATTCCTGACAAGGATAGGTACCTGTATTGCATGCTCGGTGGTCAAACATATGCTACATGGACCATGTGGTGCTCTCAAGAAAACTGTCCTTGCATGATAGATGGTGAATGTCGATTTCGCTATCCTCGGCAGTTTTGTGATGCTACACAACAAGGAAAGGACTCATATCCTATTTATAGGAGGAGGCCCGATGGTCGTCAAGTGAAGGTCGAGGAGCTGGATAATAGATGGGTTGTCCCATACAACCTGGTCTTCTTATGCGTTTAATTGTCACATCAACGTTGAAGCTTGCTCTAGCATAAAGGCGTTAAGTATTTATTCAAGTATATTTATAAAGGACATGATCGGCCTTTTCTCGGTCGATCCAGCATCGAATAATTACGGTGGAGTTATCAATGAGATTAAACAAGACAGAGATGCTAGGTTCGGTGGGACCACAAGAGTCTATCTACAGGATTTGCGCTTTTCCAATGTATAGTGTGTCTCCGCTGTTCTCCAACTTCAACTTCATTTGGAAAATATGCAACCCCTTGCATTGAGAGAGGTGATAATCTAGAGGATGTCATCAATCGACCTTCTTCTTCCAAAGATTATGCTCATTGAGTATTTCAAGATGAACCGGATAGATCTCACGCTAGGAACTTCTTATACAAAGAGTTCCTGAATTCTATCGGTGGATTAAGGGTAAGACCAGCAAGTGGCAGAGAAGAAAACTAAAGGGCGGGGCAGGTTGGAAGAATTGTGTATGCACATCCTGAAGGTGAGAGATACTTTCTAAGAGTGCTCTTGAATCATGTCGAGAGGTGCCACATCATATGAGGATTTAAGAAATGTGCATGGCAGGCCGTCGTGCTCAAATTTCAGAGAATCATGTGAGCAAAGAGGTCTCATAGAGGGACAAGTCCATTGATGATTTGCTTCGAGGCCGCAACTTTCCAGATGCCATATGCTCTAAGGCGGCTTTTTGCAACAATTCTTGTGTTTTGCGAGGCGACCAACATCCGAAGCTTGTGGGAGAAACACCTCGAGGCGATTTCTGAGGACTACCGTCGTAACCAACCCAACCAGGCCGCACTAGAGCAGATGGTCCTAAAAAACATTAGGGATCTGGTGCATTCCATGGGGAAGGATATCAAAAGTTATGGCCTCCTGGATTTGGATCCTATTGATGATGAGTATACGAGCAGTCATTCGAGAGACGTTGAAGAGGAGTTATCGATCATTCCAGATGACAAAGATGTAAATTTGTTTACATCTCTTAACACCGAGCAGCGTGCTGGTTTTGATGAAATCCTCTCTTACATCATCGACAATAGGAGTCGGATCTTCTTTGTCGATGGTCCGGGTGGCACGGGGAAGACATATCTATACAAAGCACTCCTTGCTAAGGTTCGTTCCCTAGGAAAGATAGCTATTGCAACAGCCACATCTGGTATAGCAGCATCAATCATGCCTGGCGGATGCACCGCCCACCCTAGGTTCAAAATACCAATCAGGCTCACGGAGAGCAGCATGTGCAATTTCACCAAACAAAGTGGCACCGCAGAGCTGCTTCTTAGGGCATCTTTGATAATCTGGGACGAAGTTGCCATGACAAAGCGTCAAACAGTTGAGACACTTGATAGGTCCCTACAGGACATCATGGGGTGTGACTTGCCTTTTGGTGGGAAGGTCGTCGTATTTGGAGGAGATTTTAGGCAGGTCCTTCCCGTGGTGACGCGTGGGACAAGAGCGCAAATCACTGACGCTACTCTCCAAAGATCTTACTTATGGCAGAATATTATGAAGATACGCCTCAAGCAAAACATGAGGGCACAAACCGACCAGTGGTTCTCCAATTACCTCCTGAGAATTGGGGATGGAACAGAGGAGACTATCGGTGGCGATTATGTACGTCTTCCAGATGACATTGTTATCCCTTACTCTCCCACTGATGAACCAGTGAACAAGCTTATTGAAGATGTCTTCCCATCGCTTCATCAGAACGCCGCTTCTGGTTCTTACATGAGCGCACGAGCCATTCTTTCAACCAAGAATGAACATGTGGACAATCTAAATACAAAGATGATTGACAGTTTCTGGCCAAGAAAAAGTGTATTATAGCTTTGACTCAGTTGAGGATGATGCGGTCAATAACTACCCAATTGACTATCTAAACAACATCACTCCAAATGGCCTGTCCCCGCATGTTTTGAAACTCAAAGTCAATTGTCCCGTCATCCTTCTCCGAAATCTCGACCCTCACAACGGGTTGTGCAATGGAACAAGGTTGATGATTAGAGCATTCCAAGATAATGCAATCGACGCAGAGATTGTTGGTGGACAACATGCTGGAAATAGAGTGTTCATACCGAGGATCCCCTTGTCGCCTTCAGAGGACATTTCACTTCCTTTCAAGTTCAAAAGGAAACAGTTCCCAATTCGGCTGAGTTTTGCAATGACCATCAACAAAGCTCAGGGACAGACCATTCCAACTGTTGGTATTTACCTTCCAGAGCCCGTGTTCTCGCATGGCCAGCTTTATGTTGCACTGTCAAGGGGCGTGTCAAGGCAGACCACACCGATTTTGGCTAGGACGAATAAATACATAGATCCAACGGGGAAAAGCACAAAGAATATTGTGTACAAGGATGTCTTGGAGGGATGAAATAGGTTTGTTCTTCCTTCAACTACTTTTCCTTTATGTTTTGCTGTTTACTATCTGTTACTGTAGATGAAAACCTATAACTCTCTTAAAGTAAAATTTAACAGAAACTCTATTGTTATTGTATATCTCTTGGTGTACTGCAGCATTTTTCAAAATGATTTAAAAAGAACAGGAAACTGATAAAAGAGAGAACAGTTTGTGTTTCCGATTCTATGTCAAGAATAACTTGTAGGCTATGGTAACTTCACTGAAGTGGCCAATTATAAATATTTATAGGCATGTTTGGCTTGTCTAAATTTGATGAATTTATAGATCATTTAGTATATAGGTTCATCCAATATTTGACAAATTCAAGTCAACTAATATGGGTCGGAGGGAGTATTAAGAATATGTCCAAGAATAATTTTATAAATTACATTAAACTTTTGAACTTGGCAACCATCATGTTGTTAGATAAATTGCATAGAAAAACAACTACCTACTCATTCTATAATTTGGAATTTATGTCGGGTAAACAAATCTTCAAGGCTTTGTGAAAAAACTGCTATATACATCAATGAACTTTACCTACTCATTCTAAGATAGGTCTCACGCTAAAGAGACATAATTTTTAATTTTTCTTTTCTGAAAAAAACTATTATATAGATCAATGAAACTGCTATATACTCACGCTAAATTTCATGCAGGACTGGCTGACATGCAGTAAAGTGGAGTGAACCACCATGAAACTGTATACTCACGTCTAAAAATCATGCAGGACTTACTTGAAGACAAGCTTCATTACCAAATCTAAGTAAGTCTGTTGCAAATAGCTATTTTAAAAACATGATAAATAGCCAACAAATGATATTTGCAAAGGGGTAAATGAAATATAAGCAAAACCAATATATTTGTGTATGCATATACACACATTTCTGCATAGATCATGGACAAGACTAAACCTACCTTTTTCAGTTTATTCATCGGCATCTTTTCAGTAACAATAGTGTGCAATGACCTGGCTGCCTACATGATCCAATATTTGGGGTAATGATAATCATGATAACAAGTTAGCACCTGTGCATGCCCAGCCCAGCGATCTACCAAAAAAACATATTAGTGTCTCAACATGAATATAGTTGAATAATCAAAACCGTGTACTGATTAGCAAACCTTAATAGTGTTTGTAACAAATCGTAAGTACTTATCCATTGTTTGCTGGTCAAAACCAAATACTGATTAGCAAACCTGGGAGTTGATTGTACTTGCAAAAACAGACGATGGCGGGGGCTTTGCGTGCAGGTCGGGTGGAGTGCAGACAGGGTCACGCGGCGGCAGGCAGGCAGGGTGGTGGCATCACGTACAGGGCGCCGGGCGCCGACGGCAGGCTAGGCTCGTGTGACGTGGGCGGAAGGCTCCCTGTGGTAGTGTGGCGTCGTGCAGGGCGAGAGCTTCACGTGCATTGGGTGAGCCTGGAGCGTCGGATTCAGAGATCCTACGGCTGATGTTATTTGGATTTGACCCTCTGGGCTTCTTATATTACTGTACATATAGATGCCTGGCAATTCATTTACTGTAACTATGCATAAAGTTCACATATGTTTTCTTCTTCAGTTTGAATTAGAATGACCAAAATCCATTCATTCTGTTTAAATGCAGTTGTCTCTGTTCAAATTAAAGAAGCCACACCTGAAGAAATTAGTGGAGGGTGACCAGTGCGGGAGACGTCGGCGTACCAGGGTGGAGGGTGGCCTCTAATTCTCGGGACATAATGGTACGAAGCTGGTGGATGGAGAGCTGGTACGGGTCAACCCTCGGGACATAATGATCGACCTTATTGGACCCTAGCTTTTCCTGGGCTGACATGGACCATGTGCATCTAACCTAGAAGCAACATGTAGCTTCATCTTTTTAATGAGATTTATCTAATTGTACCTTTTTTGTTGAACGCATAAGGTCTGTTGTAATGTATCAGTTCATACTTCCACATATTTTTCTGATAGAAGAACAAGCATGTGCACGTGCCTGGACAGAGCACTTTATCTGAATATTCTTGTTACATATAATTTATCTAATTGTACTTTTTTGTTCATGCCTTGTGCTATTGTCTGTCTGAACTTTTGAAGTTTTTTTCTTTGGTTTGTTTTATATGTCCCCATAGCTGTTGAGTAAGTTTTTTTCTAGCACTGTTATTAAGGTCATTTCTTCTACAAATATCCGCAGGAATCAAGCTGCTGTGTGAACTATGCTCAGCATATTTGGTTTCCACGGCGTTGTTACGTAGGATGCAGTTTGAACTCAAGTTATCATGTAGTTCTCTCAAGCACTATTAATTCGTGTATTGTAAGGTCAACTGGAGCAATATTTATGGCTTTCTATATTCAGCTGAAATTTATTTTTATTGTGAAGTGAAGGATGAAGGAATTATAAGTAATGCACGTGCCTAGACAGAACACTTTATCTGAATATTCTTGTTACATACCGATTGCATGTCAGTAGAGAGTAGATAGTGAATATAGTAATATTTCTTACTAGATGGATTTAAAATATACACGACAAGTGAGTTTGAAACCATTTTTTTATATTAACGGTGCTGATGTACGGTCACTGGGTCATTGTCAGTATGGCAAGCGAGATAACTAAATGAGATTTAAGCACGGTATAATCAGATTATCTGACAGCTCAACCACAGGTGATTAAATGTGAAAATTAATTATTACAGAATCGGATTATCTGCCATCTGAACCTCTCAACATGCGGCCTCCTATTCCTTCGCTTGCATGCAAGAACGATGGAATCACTCAGCTATGTATGCAAGAAGAAATGTATGGTGGAACTCGGCTTAAAACTGAAAACGTAACTGCCACTTCCTATCCCTATTATATATACCTGACTTAGCGTTTCTCTACGGCCACAACTGATCGGTCTCTAAGCCAGAACTGATAGATCTTTTCCACCCTCGACGTGGGTCGCGAGAGCAAACTACTGCAGACACTTCTCTCAGTTGGTGTTGTTTCCAGAGTCTGTTTTGTCGAGGTAAATCATGCACTGTTTTACATAGATTACGAATAATATTTGGTGATTTTTTCGGTACATCAAATTTTTCGCACAATCTTTTGATAAGTAACAAGAAAATTATGTCTGTTTTTTCTCAAACATATGTTATATTATGT
The DNA here is from genome assembly GCA_023614405.1 of Avena insularis. Taxonomy (NCBI): domain Eukaryota; kingdom Viridiplantae; phylum Streptophyta; class Magnoliopsida; order Poales; family Poaceae; genus Avena; species Avena insularis. Next base: position 211,704,618 of record CM042696.1, on the reverse strand, counting down.
TTTTTTCCTAATTAATCATATACACTCCTCCATTTACAGGAACAATATGGATAACATGTTCAAACTCCCAAATGGATTATACACTGGTATTATTTAATTAAATAATGTGTATAGATCATTGCATGCTTTTTACTAGGATTCGTTGTTTCCTTCACTAAACCTTGATGCATAGAAGAAATGCTTTGTTTCTTACTTTTGATTTCGAATATTAACTGCTATGTCTCTCACACTGTTTGGCTGAATTGAAATTGTTTAAAGGCTTTTCCCAACTAATAATATACCTTTTTGTGTTTACATGAACAGATGTGTGTGACGTGTTCAGTTTACCCGATGAATCTACCACTGGTATTTAATCTTATCTACATTACACTCTCTGGGTCTTTTAATATTAGTCTAAACTAATAAAATATGCATACATCAATACACTGTTTCTAGCCGATGTCAACTTCATATTTTTTTTATATAATAACACAGTTTATGAATTATAGATATCGTGGGCGTTATCATGTTTGTTACTCCTCTGGAGCACGAGACATATTTCCCTGTATCCATGAGGGAAGTAGTTGTTGTCGATTCCAATAATTATACTGTGTTCCTCCGCTTTTTGGGTGAACTTGCTGAGCGCCATAGGGAACAACTATTATATGGCGAAAGACATGCTACATTTGTCATGGCAACCTCTATGAAGGTTGACCAACCCTCAAGTAAGCCTGAATTATGAAAACTAATATTTCTTATTCATTTTTCATATTTTACTTACTAGAGGCTTCATAAACAGGAAGTCTTCTAAGTACGGCTGCATCCACTATCACCTTTCATCAGAGCTTAAGACACAATGACTTGCTTCAAGGTGACTAAAGTTTTTATTAGTATTTCAACATTCTTGATTACTATATGAACTAAATCTTCTATATTTTAGGTGTGCGTGAACAAATTGAAAAAGATTCATCTATCCGTGAGGCGGTAAAAAATATAGTACTTCTTAGGAGGGATGCTCAGAAGCCGGCGAACGAACAAGACACCGTTGAACTACCTGTGCAAGTGCGATCCGTGAAATATATGTTCAACTATATATTTCAAAGGACACCTTAGACCTCTGCAACAGATGGCAAATAAATTCAAAAAGGTTGACGTCGCGAAGGATGTCAAATAAATTCAGGAGATTATATGTCAGTGTACAAGCATATATTTTAATGAAATAATATACGATTGAAATGAGCATGACATGTAACTCTACGGATGTGCACTCAAACATAGATTATTATATAATTCATTTATAATTTGATCTTCGTGTTTCAAATATAAACGTGCATGTGCACGTGCACCTTTACTAGTATAGCTAAGGTTCAACAACCTTATCAAAGTTCTATTGTCCTCCCACTTAAATTTTCGCGAAAAATTCCTTCTCAAGAAACTTGACGTTCCAAAACTCTTTTGTCCTCGGTGTTATGGAGAAATTCCCAACAAATTCTTTGGGATAACCTACAAAGACGTGCTTATCCGACTTTGGTTGTAAATATTTTACTTATGCATAGCATACCAAAATTTAAGAACAGACAATTCGGGTTTTATCCCAAACCATAACTTATATGGTGTCATTTCAACGGATCACGATGGTGCTCTTTTCAGTGTAAAAGCGGTAGTCTCTAAAGCTTCAATCCTTAAAACATAATGGAAGTTTTATAAATGACACCTTTGATCTTACCATGTCAAACATGGTTTGATTTCATCTCTCGAATATGCCATACTCCTATGGTTTACCGGAAAACACAAATCATGGAACAATTCCTCAAATCTTAAGTGTTTTGCTAAACATGTAACTCAAATATCTTCCTTTATGATCAAATCATAAACTCTTTTATTTTCTTGTTACAATGATTTTTCACTTCATCTTGAAAGTCTTTGAACAATTTTCAAATGTTTCATACTTCTTCCTTATTAAGTAAATATATAGATATATTCACTTAAATTTCTTGAGAAAGCATATGAAGCAAAAGGATCCATCGCATATGGCTACACATAATGGACAATATACATCAACATGCATAATATCCAATAAGTTAGTCGTCTGTTCCTCTTTGGCCTATGGACGGAGTTTCAATTATCTCGAGGAAAGTTTCACCAGCGTCAATTGATCAAACTCAAAAGACTCCAAAATTCCATAAACATCGAGTTTCTTCATGTTTTTTCTCTAATATAATTTAAACAGCGATGTTACTTCATAAGTGATCTTTCAATCATTTGTCTTGTGACATTTTAGCAATAGTGTTTATGGATGTGATTTCTCCCACTAGACTTGTAAAAGTTCATCCATCATTAATAGAATATGGTAATTATTTGAACAACCATTGTTCTCATAATACCGGAACAAAATAACAATTATTAAAACAAATCTTGAAGGCTAGGTTTGACGACAACGAAAAACACAATAATACTTTATTTGTTTTCGATGAACATCATCACTTATTCTCTTGCTTGTTACTTAGGCCATTGCAGTTCATGAATTGCGTTGTCCTGTATGACACTTCATACCAACCAATTCGGTATCCAATACCGGTATCCAATACCTCAGAATCACATTGTTTAACAAGCAAGGAATACATCCATAACATGTATATCTTCTATATACCTAACTTGGACATCTCCAACCTTTTCTTTTCTGCCAAATATTTTATAGATTCTTTTTCAGCAATTCCTTTTCCTTTTAAAAGAATCTATCAACATCAATAGTGGTGTCATTCACATGACACATAGTACAAAGTGTATATAGTCAAATACTAATACCTTTGGACTTGCACTTTGAAGTGGATCTCCATCATCAAATGTTTGGCATTCTTTCAAAAATCCATTCTTTAGTAATCTTTTAGTGTAGTAAACATTTTACTTACATCTTCTATTCATCCTTATCATGACAACTTTCATGATCAAGCTACTATAGCCTGTAAGGAAGAATCGCGAGTATAATGTTAGTTCCCAAAAACCTTTTTAGAAAATCTGGATGCCTAGCATCTCCATCCTTCACAAATTCTCATACAATATGAGAGCATGTATTTTGCTAAATTATACTCTATCATAATGCAACCAAAAACATTGTTTCAGATATCACATTATCTTTCACACATGATGGTTTCTGAAACAATTCTTTCAGCTCCTATATAATCTTGATATTAAAACAACTTTTGAATATCAATAATCATGGAGGCAAACATGATACTTTAGATACTAACATTGGAATTCTTACTCTCGATTTAATACTACTTATTAAACTTCATGGAGTAAATAGAGTTTGCTGAAAGTTTGCAATATGACTTATAAACTTTAAATTGACATTCAAAACAATACGATACCAGTTTGTAAAGTAAATATCCAGAATTCTATAGTTCTATTATCTCAACTAAAACTAAGCATAAGGTAGTGAACAGACGCCAATGACTACAACAAATTATGCAAATTCACTTCGATTTAGTTTATGACAAATTGAGTTCGACTAATCCAAATTAGAAATGAACTCCCACTCAAAAACAACATCCCTCCTGCCTTTTTGGTGATTACATGAACGAAATCCACTACACCAATTCCGATCATCACGTGAGTCGGTGTAGCTTCAAAGGCGAGCATCAATATGGGCATCATATCAACTATATGACTCATGCTTAACCTTTCGGTCCGTGTTTCGAGGCCATGTTTGTACATGCTAGGCTCGCCAAGTAAGAACCTTAGTACTCGCGTGTGTAAAACTATCTTACACCCGTTGTATGAAAGCATAGAGTCGAGTACACCCAATCATCACGTGATGTCTCGAAACACGATCCATAGAATGGTGCATACTCAAGGAAGAACACATTTTATCTTGATATGTAAATGAGGGATCATCTTACAATGCTACCAAAAACGCCAAACTAGCAGTATAAGATGCTAACATTTAATGTGTAAAGTGAGATGATATGGTCCATGCATTTGATCTCTATCATTTGCATCGTGGTATGATCTCCATCATTCCTTTGTGTGTAAGGCCAAGGTCTATGGAACTTACATGTTGAATGTGTTGTAAGAGTATCTATCATACATCTACTTACAACAATACCATATCAATACACTAGCCCAGCAACAATCTAAACTAGATGCCTCTAATTTATCAATTGCAAGTTTTACGTGGCTTAGGGCTTTTGGAGATAGAACCGTTCTCACCTACGAACATGAACCATGACGAGGATAACCAAGTTATTAGAAACTCATTGTAAATCAGATATTGACTATAGTAGGAGAGACAGACACGCGCCAGCCACTTATGCAAAACAAGTTGCATGTCAGTCGTGGAACCGGTCTCATGTACGATGACATGTAAGGTTGGTCCGGGCCACTTCATCCCACTATGCCACCAATATCCAAAGTACATAGAAGATGCAATAACATGATCATCATCACCCACATATACTACCCGTGCAAAGCACCTACGCATAGATCAGGCTCTGATACCATTGTTGGGTCCGCAGCATAGAAAACAAAAAATTTCCTACGATGAGAACTACACGCCAAGATCTATCTACTAGGTACAAAGCAACGGGTAGACATACATCCAACGAGAACTTACCCTCGAAGACAACGAGTTTTGTTAATGAGTAGGAACTCGTGGTTGATGTAGTCGTACACTTGTCGATCTCAAGATCGTGAGGAAGTCCGAGCGCCGCAACTCAGCAGCGCATCCGTACTCGCACACACGTTCAAGCCACCGAATAGCCTCCACCTCCTCGCTCCAGCGATCCAGCGGAAGCATCAACTCCTTCCAGATGAAATGCCACCAAGAACATGCATCTCGCTAATCCGAGACCATGGGGGAATAATTCTAGAGGGGGAGAGAGATCCTTCACAAGGAGGTGTGTGGAAGAAGGAGGAAGAGGGTGGCCTTTTATAGGAGGAGGGGGGTGCCCCTCCTTCATGGCCGGCGCATGGGGGGTGACTCCTCAACTCCCCCATTCATGTGGTGGTAACCCCTCCACATTAAAATGCCTCTTCACATTCCCCTTTAAAGTCCCTACTTTAAATGCATTAAAATTCTCCAAGTTTAATGCTCTCTCATTTAATAAACTCTTTTATTAAATTTATTCAGAATTTTGTTAATTACTTTAATTAACAAACATTCACATATAACCCCTTGCAATATTTCAATATCACATGCAGAACCACTTTCTGCAATTTCACCCGAAACAATTTCCAGTTTCTATCGAAACAATTCTTGCGCTTTGCAATTCTTTCGTCTGAAACATATGTGCTCCAAAATGGTGTCCGGTAACTCTTAAGTGTGTCACCCTAAGGTTCGTGAATAATGCAGACATGATTGAGACCCCTCTCAGATCAATAATCAGAAGTGGGACCTGGTGATCCATACTGACTCCTACACATTCAACGATAACTTCTGTGATCATGAGAACCTTTAATGCTAGTAACTAAATCCCTTTGTCTCGCGATATATTACATGTCCGAGATTCGATCATCGGTATCTCCATACCTAGTATGATCTCGTTACCGACATGTACTCTTTTCTTGTTCCCGTGATATAACATTATAGTGATCACATCACTTGCTTGCAAGCTATCTTAATGTGATATCACCGAGAGGGCCCAGAGTATATCTATCCGTCATCGGGATTGACAAATTCCACTCTTGATCCATGAGCCTCAACATAACACCTTCGTAGCACTGAACCCATCTTTATAGTCACCCTGTTACGGTGTGACGTTTGATGTTATCAAGATACTCTTCAGGTGTTAGCAATTAACATGATCTCATGGTCTAATGATAAAGATTACTTCGTATGATTTTATAGCAATAGAAACATAATGACTTGATCGTAATGCTATACTTCGGATGAATGTTCATCACATCATTCAACTAATGTTGTGACCTTGTTATTAACAACATCCAATGTCCATGATCAGGAAACCTTGATCATCTTGTTAATCAACAAGCTAGTCTATAAGAGAGGCATAACTAGGAACCCTTTTTGTTTATTAAACATACATGTATTGATGTTTCGGATCAATACAATTATAGCATGCAAAATAAACATTTACCATAAACATGGAATAAGATAATAACCACTATATTATTGCCTCTCGGGCATATTCCCTTCATTGACACTCTGCAGAGGTGGTACACTTTCACCACAAAATTCGATACATCTGTCAGGGATAACCCTGAATCATCATACTTAGTTTGCAGATAATCAAACATAACCTTTCTTTTACACACTCTAGTATAAGCACCTCTCCTATGAGTATGGCCTCCCAGCCATGACCATCTGTCATTCTGGGCACTTCATAGGTGGACAACATTGAGAGGTAGCCTCAGCTCAAACTTCTCCCGCGAGGGAACTAATACTAATGCATATAAACTACCGGCTAAGCCTTACCCAATTCAGGTATTATGGTTGAACGGTAAAATTGGAATGGTATCGCATCTGAACCCAACCATTAGTTTTTTATAAAAGGGCTAAAGCTCATGGCTCAACATTTTCATCATCATAAACCATTTGTGTTTCTCAACACATGTCAAAACATATCAATAGAATGACTCATCATTCCAAGGTTTTCACAAGTCATTTTCACCAAGTATTCCCATCTAGAGTGATCAAGTTTTGGTTTAGCTCTAAGCTACTAAGTTAAGAGTGTTCACTGATGTGGGATACTAATATCAATCTCATGCCGTAGAATGACATCTAAGTCAAACTAGATAGGTCAAGTTTTATACTCTTTATACTACCTATAAACAAAGTAAAGAACTTTGGTAAAGAAAAGGAAGTAAAGCTTGTAAATAAAACTTGGAGTAGGTATAAGTCAAAAGTATAACCAAATCATTCCTAATGCATCTTGCTTAGGTTATCTTGCTTAATTCTAGCTTTCTAACAATAGCTTGCCTTGGTTGGTGTAGTGGTTGAAATTCTCTTCCTCCTCTTCTTGGTAGAACTCCTCCTCCTCGTAGACTTGGTCGGTACTATCGTCTATAAATACATACGGAATACACAATCACCAAACAATACTTAACTAGTCTACTTAGCACACTAAGGCACACACTTTATGATCTATTATCATCACAAACATCACAAGATTTAATGAACTAGTTTCATTTATTTTATTTGAGAAAAGTAATTTCTACTCATTGAAATTAACTAAGATTTAATATTCTCTAATTAAAATATGGGATCATGTGGACACATGTCATCACCACATATTCTAATACATGGGAATGTGATTTAAGGGTTGGATCACATTTTAGCTTAAGTTTAATAATTAATGATTTAAAGTGACTAGAAATTCCTATGTAGCATTATTTTGGTTCTAGTCCAAAGTCACTGCATGCAAACCTTAATTTTACTACATATTCAGATAGGTATGGTTAAATGTGATTTTTGAGAGTTGGAATCCACTCAAAAGCTATTGTGGTTGATTTTATAAAAATGTTTGGAAGTGCAAAAGCTTCTGTCTTGTTATTTTTACTAGGAGATATCTCTAACTCTAAATGATCTAAATCCAAGAGGCTTGGATAGAGATTTTTATTACATTTCCAACAAAATTGGAATCACTCAATTTGGATTTATATAACTCTCTGAATTGATTTTCAAACTAAGGGACAAAATCTAGTTTAAGTCTAAAAAGAAAAATCTTAATTTGAATTAACTGGGTCGCGCGGGAACACTAACAGGCCAGCCCAGATTCACTCCATGGTGCTGAGGACTGCTGAAAGGGGGTCCGCCTGTTAGTGGCTCATTACACGCGAAGCAGTACGGGGAGAGATGGACCGTAGGATTAGAATGCAGATCTACGGCTAGGGCTTATCATCGACGATGGACTCGTCGCCGGCGAGGCTGAACCCTAGCGGCTCGGTGGGGGTGCAGTGGGGACGTACTGGGGCTCCATCTAGTGCGGCGATGCGGGCAAACGAACGAGACAACGACGGCGAGCTCAGGAGAAGTCGCGGCATAGGCTGGGGTGAACAAAATCAACGGCAGCGTCTCCTCCTCTGTTGCGGCTGTCTCTGGTTCAATTCTAGCGACGGGCTGCTCGAGCTGCTCCAGCGAGAGGTGGGGAAGGACTGGTGGTGAGAGGGGAGTTGAATGGTGTGGCAATTGAGGCTGGGGAAGGCCTCCTTATATAGGCTCGAGGAGGGGACCGAGGGGGAAACGGTGAGCTCGTCGGTGACGATGATACAGGGTGCTATCGGCATGGGCGGCATAGGCGGACGGTGGCTTGCCTCCTGGTGGTCATCTATGGCTTTATGGCGATGCTAGGGGCGGTGGCTAACGGTCCGGAGTGTCGCGCGCTCTGTGGGACAGAGGTGGTGCTCGACGTGGTTCCCGGCGAGTGTGGGTCGTGCGGTGGGTTACGGCCATGTCTAGCGGGGTGAGGTGGTCAAGGCGGAGCGGCATGCGCAGTCTGGTGTCGAGGCGTGGCGTGTGGCATGCTGGCGGTGATGGCGCTCTGGCGTGCTCTGACGCGGCGCAGAGAGGAAATGGCGGGGCTTGTCCTCGGTGGTCCAGTGCGTGGCAGTGGTCGTGGGATGGACCGTGGACGGCGGTGAGGTCACGCCTTGCTTCCTGGAGCGGCAGAGAGGGGCTGGCGGTCTGCTTTGGCGTTGGCAAGGTTGGCCGGCGAGCATGGCCTCGGGGTGGCGTGGTACTGGCGCTGGAGACTAGGGGATGGGCTGGTTGCTGCTTGGTTCGATCAAAGAGGGACAGAGGGATTAAATGGGGTGCAAATGGGTGGCAAAACCCTGTAGAAACAGTGAACCTAAACTAGAGTGTGATCAGTGCATGCCAAGTGTTTGATTAAATGGCCGCATGAAGAAAACTTTTGAATTTTTTAGAGATTTTTGGTGGAGTGGTTTGTCATATGCTAAAACCTCTGTGGTTGCTTGGGATTTTTAAATGGAGTTCATTTGGATGGTTTTTGAAAAGTGTGATATATACATATGAACTAGATTCCACTTTCAATTGTCATTTAAAATTAGAGTTTGAATGTTTTTGGAAGATCACAAAGTGGGCCTTGGTACATCACTACTTGTACTATCAAGGGGTGCAAAGATCCATAATTGTTTCTATTGGAATTTGAGTGCTAGGAATAGCTAAAGTGGGCTAGTGGATTAAAATGGCAAAAGTGACCATTTCCTTTATTTAATTCTTTTTGATTTCTTTTTCTTTGGTTTTTGCTTGGGAATGATCTAGATGATGTGACATTCATCATAGAATCATTTTACTACCATTAGAACAAACAATCATGGCATTTTAAACAACTCCTATTTTAAAAGCACACACATATGAATGCTTAAAGATTTTAAATGAGAAAAAGTTTTTGTTAACCCTATATTGGGTAGTTTGGATCTTGATTAACCTTGATTAAATATTTGGGATGTTACATGCCCCCTCCCCCTATATAAGGTGAGGCGTAGCACCTCTCTCACACACACTCATCCTCCTCCTCTCATATGCCCTTTAGTTGGCACCTTCCTCCCCCTTCTAGCCTTGTCCATTTCCACGAGCACGGTTCTTAGGCGAAGGCCTGATCAAGATCTTCTCCACCACCATCACCACCATGTCGTAGTTTTGGTGGAGTCCCGAGGATCCCATACTTCCGCTGCCAAGCTAGAGCGAGGGACGGAACTTGTCGGCACACCGTACGTTGACCAATTACGGAGGCAATGCACTTGTGGCGTTGGTCATTATGTCCTTAAGTACAATCGTGTACATGCTACAATAGCCACGTTTGTTTGCGGGAATATTATCCCGCTTTATGGTCTTCTAGGTTGAGTCCATCTGAAACCGTTACAAGTGTCTCCTAGATTCGATCCTGGTAGTTGCAACCATAGGAATTTTTTGTTTCTATTCAACAAACCACTTCACAACCAGCCATCCATAACTCACTGTCACATGGTTGCACACGTAAGCTACCAAACAAAGACACTAAACATTCCTCTCAGGCTTGGGCGCCTTTCCGCATTAAGACCATCCAAAAATATCAATCCTATCACATCGAGGAGATTCATTAATCAAGTTGTTTTAGTTTTCACAAAAAATGCTTTCAAAAACATAGTTCATCATGGTATAATCCCACCCTCATCTAAGTAGCACAACTAAACACATCTATCATATAGTGGCTCACCTAACAAGGAGTACTAAGACAATAATGGGATATAGCATATCATAATATTTCTACACATGCAACTACAAAAATAGAGATACAATGCATAGGCAAAATAAGTAGGACATTTATGTACCACCACTTGCCTTGGTTGTAGGAGTCAAAAGCATAGTCTTGACAGTCGCATGGTTACACTCCTCACAATCTACACGAATTGGTGCAACAATGTGAACAACAACACATAGAGATCAATACAAATGCAAAATGCATGCATGACAAATTCATGAAAGTTTTGGTAAAGTATTTAGGTTCTCTGATCATTATACTTAAATATGACATGCATGGAAAACTTTTAATGCATCAAAACCATTTATTGCATTAATTAGACCCATTGAATAGGCTTTTACTCTTATTAATTTAGTCTCGGTTGTAGATAGTATATCAATTCTTGGCAAAAATACTCATGGATATATATTTTGGTCTAGAGCCAGGAGGAAAAGGATTCACGTCAAAATAGTTTAAATATCAGTTTATAGAATTAAAATACTACAATATGCCCTTTAATATGTCTAAAATTATATGTACTATAAACACGTAATTTTATTCCATAATCAAATACTACTCATTTTCATAATCCAACGACATATTATTTGCATTTTTTGATTAGTAGATCTTTTTCTATGATTTTTACAATTTAAATGAGATTTATGCAATTTTTAATCATTTTCTTTATTTGTGGATAATACCGTGGTGACAGGCGCTGACCACGCATTGATTCAGTGCTGAAACCTCTCTGACACGGCGTCCACGAGGGCGCCATGTGGCGTGCTAGTACTGGATGGTGCCGGTTCGATGCTGGGATCTAATTTGGACCGTTGAGTGCAGATTCGACGGTCATGGAGGAAAGCATCCCGGGCTCACCTCTCATCACTTCGACATGACGGCAGATGGCGATGTGGAGCTTAGGAGGTGACAGTGGTGGGACGTCCGATGATCCCTGGCCTCGTAGAAGATGTCCACGAGGTTCAGGAGAAGATGGGGATCCTCCTGGTGGTCCTTTCGGTGACTCCTGGATCCTCTGGTGGTGGTGACGGGCGGCTTATGCAGCACTGCCCCGGCAAAGCACTGACGACATGATGTATTGGCTACGGTGATCTACAGAGGGGGAAATAGCAAGAGGACTGAGGAGATACGGTCATCTAGGGGGAGAAGGTTGGAGTAGAAATGAGGGGCAGGGGTGACTGAAACGGTGAGTGATAGCTCCAAATTTCAACACTTTTTATCATTGTTTTTGTTTTGTTTATTGCCGGTTCACTGAATTTTATCCTTTTCACTAATGTTACATCACAACTAGAGAAACCTTGGTTTCTTGTGATGGTTTTCAGGCAATGAACATTTTTAGAAGATCTGATAGCATTTATGGGCTAATTACACCTGAAGAAACAAATCCCCAATTGGAGCCCCTTTTATTAGAGGCATTCTGAGCGCATAATGACCACTGGTACGGTTGGTGCGCGCTCGTACCTTCCGCGTGTATGCCCCACTGCCAGCTCCATTATATAAATACAAACAACTTTCATGAAGGAGGGAGAACGAAAAATGTAAAATCCCAATTTCAGCAATCCTCATTAGTTGTCCAGAATGCAAAAATCAGGGGAACAAAAACTTTTCTTGTTTAGTGATGCAGTGTTTCCTTGTTGTTTGCTTGTGCTTGTGCATCTGAATGTATACCATATGATATACTCCTTACCTCACCATTAGTTGACAAAAGATACTTAACAAAACAGTCTTGGCTCATTTTACATATTCTCAAAGGTTCAAACATCTCAAAACCTGAGCCAAGATGAATTTGCAAACCAAACTATTTTAGTAGCTTCTGTTGACAAAATTATGGAGATCTATAATATATAATCTCCTTATGTTTTCAAGATAAAACCTTCAACTACCCTTACCCCTAGGCTTTTCAACACCTCTTATAAAACCTTGAACTCTACTCTTGGCAGAAATACTAAGGTACCCTCATCTACTTCAAAATATAACCCTTTTCAAAATACCCATCCTTACCCCAAGCTAGGCTTGGAGGTATCCATAGTAGTAGGTTTGTTTTGCTTGTAAGATGAGTTGCCTTGATCTGTTGTCTGACTGGTTTGCTTAGGAACTAAAGTGAGATACCTTAGGAGCTCATCCTCTAGGATAAAACTAAATCAAGTTTAACAACCCTAAGCAAGAATACACAGCTAGATCTGATCTCTAGCCACTAAGTGATCATCTAAAACACTTAACAAGATCACATCTGAAATTAACCTTTTCTAGAAACTTCTAGGTCAATTAAGACCAAATCCAAGCATGGATATCTTCTACTCAATCTACAGTTCAACATCATCCATTTGATGATGATTTGGAATCTTGCAACCCATCAAAAACATCAACACTTGTATTCTAGTCAAAATCTTATATCTTCCAAATGACTAAGTCTGGAAAAATGTTATCATTATCACATCTTTGAGTCTCCCTCATTTCCAACCCTTGTGCATTTTTGGCAATGCATTTGGACCATATTGTATACCATCATAAGGACTATCGAGGCCCAATTTTTCCCTTGGCTTGAGAATCGTCCAACCCACTTGTTCTTGATGGTTTTGCAGGCAAGAAAATAATATTTTCTGCAAATCTTGTCAATATGCCTACTTTGGAAGAAGCTCACATCTCCATACTATATTATTTGGACCAACTATTTCCATGATTGTGTTCTAATCATGAACGTATATCAATCCCTATTTCACTTGTCTCAGTTGTATCCTTGTGCCTCTAAAACCCACTTGGTTTTGAAGGCTATTTGGTAATCTGTTCTGGCACCCTTATTTTATTCAAAGTTTGGCATCAATCCTTAGAGAGCTCAGTCATGATCAACCTCAAACCTCTATACCATGGTGATATATATCACTTGGTCTACCCATACATATATCCCATGACCCAAGAGGATATCTGAGCTCCAAGATCGAACCAGGTTTTGAAGGTATAAAAATTACAATGCCTAAGATCATTCAGCTCTTGCCTTTCTTCCCAAATCAAGTTAAATTCTCAAGACACTAGGTTGAAAATGATGGATATATCTTGTGGACATCATCTAACATGAGTATATAAAATTATCAAAGGTTTTCCATAATAAATTTGGACCAAAAGCTAATTAATCCTTTCTTTTGACAATAACCTCAAAACTCTCCCTATAAAGGAAAGTTTAGTTTTCTCCAAAACACATATCCATATAGGCACATTTGAGGCATATATATCATACCCTATCTCCCCACTTCAAAAATAAATATTCTTGAAGAGTTTTAATAGTTCTTTTTGCCCTTTTTCCTAAATGGCAGAAATAATTTACATATTTCTGTGCCTCGATAAATCTTGGGAAAATTTTCCAAAGTGTGATTTCAAATTTGGGACCATCTCAAACCAAAAATTCACCTTGTCCAATTCGAAAATTTCAAAAGAATTCAAATAAACAGTTTCAGCAATAATTCAATAATTGATATAAAGTGGATCAAGAATCCTCAAATAAATCCCAAATAAATCCTGGAGGTACAGCTTGACCATATCCATCTACCAGCATCCTTATCTCATCATGCCCAGACTAAGTTTGGAGAATTCTCTTCATAAACATCCTCTATGGAAAATGGAGTATGACCAACACATTAAAATAAAACCCATCAGACCTTCCTCCAAACTTACCCATCACTCCTCTCCTGCCCAGGACACAGTCTGGTCGAGCTACACTATAGCTATGCACTGTAGCCTCACTTCCCACTTGTCCTTTGTGCTTGTCCATGAAGGATACAAGGAGCTCCTCCCTTTTTCTAGACTTTAAAATCGTGCAGCTGCTGAACACCCTACTCTCTGCCCCTCCACTCGTGCTAGAGACCCCCACACACTTACCTCCACCGCCCAAGTCGACCAACCCCTGGCCAACACCTCATCTCCATGTCCAAAATGGACTTTGCACACCTTGAGCTCCCTCCCCGATTTAAATAAGCCCAAGGCCACCATAACCCCCTCCCTGCCTCCCATTTTCCTCCCCTCACACCCACCTACCACCCAAGAGCACCGCATCCTCTCCCCTACCTTATCCTAGCCAGGAAACGAGGAAGAGCATCTCTCGACATCCTGATGTCTACGCACGCTTCTATTCTTGTAGACAGTGTTGGGCCTCCAAGTGTAGAGGTTTGTAGAACAGCAGAAAATTTCCCTTAAGTGGATCACCCAAGGTTTATCGAACTCAGGGAGGAAGTGGTCAAAGGTATCCCTCTCAAGCAACCCTGCAATCAAGATACAAGAAGTCTCTTGTGTCCCCAACACACCCAATACACTTGTTAGGTGTATATGTGCACTAGTTTGGTGAAGAGATAGTGAAATACAAGTAATATGGATAATTATAAGTGGTAATTGCAATCTGAAATAAGAGTGGCAGCAAGAAAACGGGTAATAGGACTGATTGTAAACGGTGTTCCAATACTTAGAAACAAGGCCTAGGGATCATACTTTCACTAGTGGACACTCTCATATAAATATCTTCTCTTCATTATGCTACCCTGAACTACTATCCGGTTGGACGATGTAGGTCTATAACAGCATACCTTAAAGTTCACATTCCCCATGTAGATAACCCTCACTGTCACCTTGAGCGCTAGATGGTTCCAACAAACACCACAATCTCATAGAGACATCCAACTCAAATTATACTCATGATAAGTATTTTTGTAACCTTAGCCTAAGTGCCGCACGGTGTGCACACTATCAACTTCACACACGTGGGGATAAGCACAGATTAATTAAAGCACTTGAGTAGCAGAATAGATCTACTTATTCAACTAGATTACAAAGATCATGATCTCAATAAGATCACACATAGAGGTGAGATGAACATATAGCTACCGGTAGAGCCCTTAGCCTCGAGAGAGAACTACTCCCTCCTCATCATGGGAGTCAGCAATGATGATGGAGATGGCGATGGAGATGGCGGTGGAGTCGATGGAGATGGCTGCAAGGGCACTTCCCCGTCCCAGCAGGGTGCTGGAACAGAGACTTCTGTCCCCCAAATTTCGTCTTTGGTGGCGGCGGCGCTGCAAAACTTTTCATGGAATTCTGATCTGGTCCCTAGGGTTTTCATCTTAGGAGGAATATATAGGCGAAGGGGCAAGGTCGGTGGAGGCCCGAGGGGCCCACACCACCTGGTGGCGCGCCTGGGGGGTACCTGCGCCACCCTAGGGTGTGGCCGCCTCGGTGACCTCCTCCGTCTCTGCTTTGGACTCCATCTTGTGTCGGGAAAAATAGGAACTTTGGCGTTTGTTCCGTCCAATTCCAAGAATATTTCTTTACTAGCTTTTCTGAAACCAAAAACAGCAGAAAACAGGCAACTGGCACTACGGCATCTTGTCAATAGGTTAGTTCCAGAAAATGTATAAAAATGCTTCAAAGTGTAGACAAAACATAAGATAGTTGATACAAAATAAGCATGGAGCATCAAAAATTATAGATACGTTTACGACGTATCACCACCTTCAAGAATCTAGCGTAGTTCCTTCTGCATCAAAAAATCTTTGCTTCCCTCCCCCTGCATGTGGCATATCCGAGATCCACTGGTTCCCTTACATCTAACCATGTCTCTCTCTCTCTCTTTGCTTAGGAGCTTCCATAGCAGCACCGCCGACAAGATCTTGAAGCTTTCCGTCGGTGGTCGTCACGCGAGCCACCCCTGGCGCCAAAACCACCACCGCCACCCATCCCTGAGCTCGCACCGGTCCGACGTGTCCACTCCTCGCCTTCCCCATCGGCCTCCGTTCCTCCAGGTGAGCCCCCAACCATCTCAGCCCGTGCCTAGGGTTTCCTCTCCTCCCGCCTGTCCTGAGGGGGATGAAGGATTGGGACCGTTGATCTCTGCTTGATCAAACGGCCCTCGTCTCTCAATACCGGTTCAACCTCCTAGGGTTGCTGGGGGCCTGCTTGTCATCTCAAATCGTGGCATCCCGCTCTCCCTGGTAACAGATGGGCCAAAACCGGTGCCCTGTAGCCCATCTTGTCTGGAAAACGGCCCAGAAACTTTTACCCTTTAATCTATTTAACCAGATCAAAAATTTATCAGTTTGGTTTAATACATAAATAAAATGGAAAATGCTATATTTTGCCTAGATCTAAAATCCTACGTGTTCCTGCATGTCTTGTGCAACATGTAGAACAAATCCTCAGCCAAAAGTAAATTTTTATTATTTATTGGCAATTAATTTACTAAAATGAGTCATTTGCACACAATAAATCTTCTAGGGAGTTGCACCTATCCAAATGAAGTGCTTTAAACTTTATCTGGTAACCTATGAGAGTACCTATCTATCTGCCTTGTCCCCATGCCAAGTGGAGCACTATTTTCACTATGGTAAAAATGACAAAAATCTCCTCATAATTATCTTTATAAATTTCTCTAGGACAATCTATATCAAATTTTGAGTTGATTACAATTCCCAATAAAGTGGTACATAAATACCCAACCAAAACCAGGAGATAATTTTTTGATCCTCTAGTGATTTTTGGTGAATTAAAATCCTCTGTGTAGTGTTATTTCACCAAATAAATAACCCCTGAAGATCTACAACTCTAAAAATGATGAATCTAATTTCTACAAAAAGGTATTTTAAATACGTACTATGTGTACTTTGATCAATATCAAAAGCTTCTGTAAAATAAATCTGGTTAAAAGGACAAATTTCATACAGATGTGACTTTGGGAATTTCCTAAGGGCATTCTGCTAATTATTTTGAGGTTATTCCAACTCTCAAAAATCACAAACTCCAAGATATACAATATACTCTGAGAACAAATGTAATTGAGCTACAGATCTTTTTTGCTTATTTATTCACCTAAACTAGTGTTATTTCTACTAGAATAATGATAATTAATTAAGGAAAATTGATAAAATCATGAAACCACTTTTGTTGGCCTTGTTATTTTAATACATATCTAGTTATATAATTTTTGCACATTGATATCATATAGACCCAAGCCCTAGTTCAAAACCCCTTCTTTAGGTGGTATTTGACTTTTAAATTATAAAAGAAGTTCCACAAATGTTTCTCCAATAATTCCAATTGCAATAAACCCAATCCATCAAACCTACTGAAGTTTTTTGATGCCTTGCTCCTTTGCTTGTTGTATTGTATTGGTGCTTGTATGCCTTGTGTTGATTGTGCCCTTGTTTGCATGCATGTGTGATCCCTCACGACGATAGTTGTGATTATATCGAAGACCCGAAGAAGATAGTTATTATCATTATTATGGTTTTCTAAGGAGAAGTCCAGGGAGATATTGCCATATTGTTGATCGCAGGCAAGCCACCTTCTTGGTCATAAACCTTGTCCTATGTTGTACTTATGCATGTCTTACTTACTTGTTTATGAAAAGTGCATTGCTTTATTATATGATGATCTATATCGGGTAGTGGTTTGGCTCCTCCAAACCATTGCATATTTGTACTACTAAGTACAACCCCTTTTAAGACACCTACTTGTCCCTAGTACTGTAAGTGGTGTATAACACCATAACCCTTGGAGACCCCGTTTTAGCCAAGCAAAACTATAGGATGGGAAGACCCTAGAAAAAGGTTTACAAAAAAAATTATGATAAAAACTTGGTGAGGTTTGGTCTACCAAGAGAGATTTAAAAAAATAAAAAGGTTTTGTTTTACAAATGATGCTGAAGAGGAGGAGGAGCAGGAGAAAATGTTTACGAAAACGCACCCGTTTCTTTGCAACTTTAGCTATAACAACTAAAACCGTGCAACGACATTACGCCGGAATAGGACGGGGCTTAACTCGTAGTTTATTTTCCTTAGCATGGGCTACGCCATAACGCATACAAAGGGGTTAAAGTGCCCTGAAGCCAGTTCCTATCCACTTAGGGGGTCTGATGACCCACAAGTATAGGGGGTATATCGCAGTATTTTTGATAAGTAAGAGTGTCGAACCAAACTGTGGGTTCCTCGGATTATCCATCCGAGAAATCCCTGTTATGTATATATCCACGTTCCCATGATCAGTGAGCCGTGGAACATAACCGACAGGTATCATTACAACATCTGAAACATAATGAATTACAAGACTTACATAACTGCCATTATGGCTACATCATCTTTTAGTAGCAGAACAACATCACGCGCAGAGCCCAATCGCCTCACCCTACAGGCGACCGACTGGGAAGACAGCCTAGCTCGCTGAACATCACCTTAATCTTCTGATGTCGAACTTCTGAAAGTCTGGCCAAGTAAATAGCCAGGGACAAAGCCGTGAGTACTTTTGAATGTACTCGCAAACCACCAAGATAAGAGAAATAAGAAAAATACAAATTCTGGCTATGGCGAGATAGCTCTATCTGGGTTGTTTTTGAAAAGCCTAGACTACCTCTTGTAGTTATGGCATCTCCATATCTTTGTTGAAAAAGAGGTTTGAAAACATGCCTCTGTTTTATAAATCAGGATATCCCCATATCTTTGTTGAAAAAGAGGTTTGAAAACATGCCTCTGTTTTATCAATCAGGATATCCCCATATCTTTGTTGAAAAAGAGTTTTGGAAACCGTTTTGGAGTAAAAACCCTTTTTAAACCTCTTTGACCACCTCTGGTCGAAACAAAGCGTTCGAACTCAGGTTCCCCCGGAACCTTCATTCGTTCATCCCTTCTTTCCAAACAACCACCGTTTGGGTACTCCTAGCCAACACCTTTACAATCGTCCATAACCGTGGACACGGCTATTCGAATAGATTATACTCTGCAGAGTTTGTGCACTTTCCCCACAAGAATCAATACATCTGCCGGGATACAACCACGGCCCACTACCAACTGTAGATGGGGGTCCAGATAATCAAACCTAACCTTTTGCTTGTCGACCCTAGCAAAGGATGCTTTTCCTTTTGGGTTTGTTCTCTCCGGCAACGAGTATGTGGCTCCCAGCCATAGTCTTGCCTTCCGTACACGCGCATACCCAAGCCACAACTTGGTGTATACCTTAATCTGGTGACTCCACTTCCTTCCGTACCACCTAAGTCATACCGTCCGCGGGAGACCCAATTGTTGCACCGGCACTCCTGCCAGAACAGGCTCACTCTTGCCGAAGCAAGCTACAGGCTTCAGATCCGAGATCTGGTAGCGCCTTCCCGGACTTCAAGGGATCTCTCCATGTAAGCATTGTACAAGCTGCCTTGGCTAATGCAGACAAACTACGAGTTAAGCCCCAACACCTAGGTTAATGTGGCTGCACTGATAAAATTGTTCCGGTAAAGGCGTAGAAGATCCCTTCACTTTCTCATTTCTCATCAACACCATTTCTTTTGTTAAAGCCTCCGCTTGGAACGATGCCTGTTCCCAAGGGTTTTACCAAAATAGTTTTTAAACATTTGTAGTGGGGTAAATCCCAAAATAGTTCATTTTCTCAAAGCCGGGGTTTTCAACGAGGCAGGATGCTAACCATCGTACTCACAGTCTAAAAGGGTAAAATGGTAGGTACATCAAGGTGGTGCCACGAGGGACACACAGTCATAACTTGGAGGAGCCAAGGTATTTAGCACAGTATTTATTAAACAAGACATGCAGATAAACAATGCAGTTTATAAAGAGGATACAAAACAGGTAATAAAAGAAGTAGGACAAGTATCGTAATTCGGGAATGGTGGCTTGCCTGAGATCAGCAATAAGTCCCTGGACTTCTTTAGATAACCAAGAATACCCAATAAATAATAATAAGAAGTCCCTTCCTTCTGGTCGTTAGACACTCACACTATCGTCGTCTTCGAGTATACATGCAAGAAGACAAGTCCACAATCAATACAAGGCATTCATGCAACAAACCAATCAGCAATCAAACATAAGGAGTACTACTGAACTTGTTAGGTTGTGGAGAAGTTGGGTTCTAGTAGTGGAATTTACTAGATTGCCATAGAGGTGTTTTTCTCTTTGGAAGATAGTTGTCAAGGCTAAATACCTTGAACTTGGATTGGGGTTGTGAGGTCTGTAGGATACGAATGTGCAACCATGATATCCTCAGATAGGTCTTGACAAAACAAAACCATCACAAGTGGTTTCACTTGATTATCAATTACCTAGATTTAAATATACTTTTTATAGTGGAAGAAACTCTAGTTTAAGGAAATAATTCACCAGAATTTATCTGGAGGCCCAACAATTATTCCCTTGGGTGGTTTGGTAGTGTTTTATGTACTGAACCATGTAGAGTTGGAATCAAGTTTAAAAAATTACCAGAATGCCCTTAGGAAATTCCTAAAGGCAGTTCTGTAAGGTTTTTCTTGTTTTCACCAGATTAATAGTACAGCAGATATTGAGTTGATTCCAAGGGCATGTGGTAGGCATTTATAGTCCCTTTCTGTAGGAATTGGATTCACTCATTTTGGAGTTGTCAAACTCCTGGAGTGATTTATTTAGTGAAAATACCCCTTACAAAAGTATTTAAATCACTAAAATTCAACCAGAGCTCAATAAAATATGAGCTTATGGGATTTGATATATACTAATATTATGAGGTACTGGGACGTGGAATCAGGTCAATACCTCATTCGGTTTGACCTAGAGAAATTGTCCAAGGCAGATAAAGTCTATATTTGTTATTTTTGCTAAGGGCAAACTACTGTTCACCTTGGCATAGGACCTATGCTGGATCATAGGTATAACTAATACCTTCCAGTAGAGATTTGGTTCATCCCAATTGGAAACGTAAAACTTTCTAAGGAATTTATTTAGTGCATAGGATAATTTTAAGTGGATTAATTGCCAAGGAATAATAAAAATTATTTTTGGCAGAGGACATGTTCTGCATGTTGCACAAAACATACAGGAACACGGGGGGTTTTAGATCTGGTAAGTTGGAGTTGCCTGGCATTTTTTAAATGATTTAAACTAGAGGTCAAACTTTTGGATTTTAATGATCTACTTAAAAGAAAAAGAAAGGGGCAGTGCTGGGCTGGGAATCCAGTCGAACTGGGCCGAGCAGCGTAATTCCGGCCCATCTAGGGCTGCCAGTTTTGAATCTGACGGGTGGGACCCGGGTGTCAGCGAGCGAGGGGGCACGGGGGGGGGGGGGTTATAGGCGAGTGCTGGCCATCAGATCTAGTGGAGATCGACGGCCCAGGGGCTTCTCCTTCCTCTGTTTGAACCCGACGGGGCAGGAACCCTAGGGGCGGCGCCGGCGGGGTCAGGGAGCTTACCAGGGGACGCGCGAGGTGCCGGCGATGGGCAGAGACGACGCGGTACTCGATGGCGGTCCCGGCGATGGTAGGTAAGATGGGCTTCGAAGCTGGGGGTGGTTCACGCGGTGGTGGCCAACGGTAACCTCGTCGGAGCTCGACGGCAACGACGGAGGAGTCGTTCCTGGGCGATAAAAATGGCACGGTTAGATAGAGGAGGAGGAGATGGTCACGGCAAGGTGACATGTAGAGGTAGAAGGAGGGAGATGAGGGAGCTTTGCTTGGTTTCTTGATTAGGCCGAGACTCCTCCTTCTTCTTCTCCTAGACAGCACAGAGCAGAGGAGAGGGAGTGGAGCCTGGGGAGAGTGAGTGGAGGGGAGAGGGAGCAAATGAGGGGCAGGAGCTCGCTGGGGATGGCCTCTGGCCATTTATACCGAGGAAGAGAGCTAGAGGGTGTGAATGTCCAATTTGGACATGGGAGAGAGGATTGCCTACCAGGGATTGGTCCAGGGGACGGTGGGGAGGGGTAAGTGTTGGGTCCGCAGCATAGAAAACAAAAAATTTCCTACGGTGTGAACTACACGCCAAGATCTATCTACTAGGTACAAAGCAACGGGTGGACATACATCCAATGAGAACTTACCCTCGTAGACAACGAGCTTTGTTAAGGAGTAGGAACTCGTGGTTGATGTAGTCGTACACTTGCCGGTCTCAAGATCGTGATGAAGTCCAGCAGGTCCGGCTCCAGCACGTCCATCAGATCCAGCTCCAGCACCACCAAGTCCAGCACCGCAAAGCAGCGGTGCATCCGTGATCGCACACACGTCCGGTACCCGACAACCTCCGTCCATCGCTCTAGCAAAGCAGAGGAAGCAGCAACTCCTTTCCAGATAAAGCCACCGGGAACATGTATCTCGCTAATCCGAGACCATGGGGAAATAATACTAGAGGGGGAGAGAGATCCTTCACAAGGAGGTGTGGTTTCTGAGAGGGGAGAGGGGGGCTCAATACAATTTTAGCATGTAAAATAAACATTTATCATAAACATGGAATAAGATAATAACCACTTTATTATTGCCTCTCGGGCATATTCCCTTCAGTCTCCCACTTGCACTAGAGTCAATAATCTAGTTTGAAAAACTTTGCGTATTGAACACCTATGGCTTTCTAGTGTTGCATATACGCTATTGCTAGTGGTTAACATAATCTCTGGATCTGACAGTTTCAGGCCCGTGTGTATTTGCATGTCTCTGCGTCTCTACGCATCACTCATTCTCAAATGAGATGGCATTGTATAGATTTGGTCCTTTGGTGAGACCTTTAGTTCGTTCGGCTCAAAATATGTTGATATTATTGTCACACAATATATCTTCATAGTATTAGCCCACTTTGAACCACACCTAGTTTGATAACAAACTACTTAACACAAATGCCCTCCTTTGCTGCTACTATAGTAGTCATATACTTAGCCTTTTGTTGTAGTATCTGTCACAATGTCTCAACTTTGGAACTCGTCCAAATCCATCATGGAACATCCTTTCCATTACATTGTGCCACCCATAGTCTAAATTGAGATAAATTTAATTTGTATCTTGTGACAAAACTAGTATCAATGTAACACTTTACAATGAACTACCTTTAACTATTTGTCACTTATACATTATATATTCTTAGTTCTCCCAAAGCTCATAAGAATATCTTTACTATTGTCCAATGATCATCTTATGAATCATTCTGGTATATGCTCATAACATTTAGAGCATAGGACATTCTAGATATATACATATCATGGTATAATCGATCAAAATCTTCATGTGATTTTACTCACCAAGTGTTGAAACACTTGAATTTTGATACAATCCTTTCCATGTAGCAAGAACCTTTCTTGTTGTTTCCATATTGAACCCTTTCAATATCTCATATATGTATGTCTGGCACAACCATATTAGCGCCTTAATCTATCCATATAGATATTGATGCCTAATATTCCGGGTTTGCCCAAGTCTTTCATCAAAATCTTATTTTAATGAAATTCTTAACTTGTGTCAATACAATATACATCATTTCCAATCAACAATATGTCCTCTACATAATGTATTAGAAATATGTCTCAGTGCTCCCACTTAATTTCTTGCAAATGCAAGCATCTTCATCATCTCCGATGAATTTAAACTCTTTTAACAGTTTCATCATGGTGAAGATTCCAACTCCGCTATGCTTACTTCAACTATTGAAGTTTACATGCCCTTTTAGCACCCTTTGAATTAATAAAGCCCTTCGGACCATGTCATGTACATGTCCTAGGTTACCGTTCTATTAGAAGAACCTTGTTTTGTTTATTCAACTACCATATACCAAATTATATGTAGTGGTTGCTACATTAATCCGTCAAGACTATATATCGCTATGAAATATCAAATCTTGTCACAGTCAACTCCTTGAACATTGTCGTCAACTTCTTTCCGACATGTCGACTCTTTCATAGATGTTAAACATCCATGTCTTATTTCTTTATAGATCCAAACACGACCGATAGGCTTCACGCCTTTCCGGAGGGTCTTCCAAGTTCAGAAACTTGTTTTCTCGTGTATGGATACTATCACGGATTCTATGACTTCTAGTCATTTTATGGAGTCAGGGCCCATCATCGCTTCTTTGCATGTAGTCGGTTCATCATTGTCAAAACAATAACGACTTGCTTATCAAATCTTACTATTTGATTCTTATCGACCCACACGGTTCTATAGGAACTCTAATCTCCGAGATCACGCCTTTTGTAATCACGAGAGCCATGAGCATTGTGGCCGCCACCGGGACACTTTCCGGCGCTGCGCTACTTAGCACATATAGCTAAGGTTCAACAACCTTATCAAAGTTCTATTGTCCTCCCACTTAACTTTTCACGAAAAATTCCTTCTCAAGAAACTTGACGTTCCAAGTAACAAACTCTTTTGTCCTCGGTGTTATGGAGAAATTCCCAACAAATTCTTTGGGATAACCTACAAAGACGTGCTTATCCGACTTTGGTTGTAAACATTTTACTTATGCATAGCATACCAAAATTTAAGAAAAAACAATTCGGGTTTTATCCCAAACCATAACTCATATGGTGTCATTTCAATGGATCACGATGGTGCTCTTTTCAGTGTAAAAGCGGTAGTCTCTAAAGCTTCAATCCTTAAAACATAATGGCAGTTTTATAAATGACACCCTTGATCTTACCATGTCAAACATGGTTTGATTTTATCTCTCGAATATGCCATACTCCTATGGTTTATCGGGAAACACAAATCATGGAACAATTCCTCAAGTCTTAGGTGTTTTTGCTAAACATGTAACTCAAATATCTTCCTTTATGATCGAATCATAAAGTCTTTATTTTCTTGTTACAATGATTTTCCACTTCATCTTGAAAGTCTTTGAACAATTTTCAAATGTTTCATACTTCTTTCTTATTAAGTAAATATACAGATATATTCACTCAAATTTTTGGAGAAAGCATATGAAGCAAAAAGATCCATCGCATATGGCTACACATAATGGACTATGCACATTAGCATGCACAATTTCCAATAATCTAGTCATTCGTTCCTCTCTGGTCTATGGACGGAGTTTCAATTATCTCGAGGAAAGTCTCACATGCGTCAATTGATCAAAATCAAAGACTCCAAAAATCCATCAACATGGAGTTTCTTCATGTTTTCTTTCAAATATAATTTAAACAGCGATGTCACTTCATAAGTGATCTTTCAATCATTTGTCTTGCGATATTTTAGCAATAGTGTTTATGGATGTGATTTCTCCAACTAGACTTGTAAAAGTTCATCCATCCTTTATGGAATACGGTAATTATTTGAACAGCCATTGTTCTCATGATACCGGAAAAAAATAACAATTATTTAAACAAATCTTGAAGGCTTGGTTTGATGACAACGAAAAACACAATAACACTTTATTTGTTCTCGATGAACATCATCACTTATTCTCTTGCTGGTTACTTAGGCCAATGTAGTTTATGAATTGTGTTGTCCTGTATGACACTTCATACCAACCAATTCGGTATCCAATACCTAAGAACCACATTGTTTAACAAGCAAGGAATATAGCCATAACATGTATATCTTCTATATACCTAAGTTGGACATCTCCAACCTTTTATTTTCTGCCAAATATTTTATAGATTCTCTTTCAGCAATTCCTTTTCTTTTAAAAGAATCTATCAACATCAATAGTGGTGTCATCATCATGACACATGGTACAAAGCGTATATAGTCAAATACTAATACCTTTGGACTTTGCACTTTGAAGTGGATCACCATCATCAAATGTTTGGTGTTCTTTCAAAAATCCATTCTTTAGTAATCTATTAGTGTAGTAAACATTTTACTTACATCTTCTATTCATCCTTATCATGACAACTTTCATGATCAAGCTACTATAGCCTATAAGGAAGAATCGCGAGTATAATATCAGTTCCCAAAACCTTTTTGGTAGATTCGGATGCCTAGCATCTCCATCCTTCACAAATTCTCATACAATATGAGAACATGTATTTTGCTAAATTATACTCTATCATAATGCAACCAAAAAACATTGTTTCAGATATCACAATATCTTTCACACATGATAGTTTCTGAAACAATTTTCAGCTCCAATATAATCTTGATATTAAAACAACTTTTTGAATATCAATAATCATGGAGGAAAACATGATACTTTAGATACTAACATTGGAATTCTTACTCTTGATTTAATACTACTTATTAAACTTCATGGAGTAAACTGAGTTTGCTGAAAGTTTGCAATAGGACTTATAAACTTTAAATTAACATTCGAAACAATACGATACCAGTTCGTAAAGTAAATATCCAGAATTCTATAGTTCTATTATCTCAAATAAAAACTAAGCATAAGGTAGAAAACCAATGCCAATGACTACAACAAACTATGCAAATTCACTTTGATTTAATTTATGACAAATTTGGTTCAACTAATCCAAATTAGAAATGAACTCCCACTCAAAAACGACATCCCTCGTGCCTTTTTGGTGATTACATGAACCAAATCCACTACACCAAGTCCCATCATCACGTGAGTCGGTGTAGCTTCAAAGGCGAGCATCAATATGGGCATCATATCAACTATATGACTCATGCTTAACCTTTCGGTCCGTGTTCCGAGGCCATGTCTGTACATGCTAGGCTCGCCAAGTAAGAACCTTAGTACTCGCATGTGTAAAACTGTCTTACACCCATTGGTATGAAAGCGTAGAGTCGAGTACACCCGATCATCACGTGATGTCTCGAAATACGATCCACAAAACGGTGCATACTTAAGGAAGAACACATTTTTATCTTGATATCTAAAAGAGGGATCATCTTACAATGCTACAGAAAGCGCCAAACTAGCAGTATAAGATGCTAACATCTAATGTGTAAAGTGAGATGATATGGTCCATGCATTTGATCTCTATCACTTGCATCGTGGTATGATCTCTATCATTCCTTTGTGTGTAAGGCCAAGGTCTATGAAACTTACACGTTGAGTGTGTTGTAAGAGTATCTATCATACATCTACTTACAAAAATACCATATCAATACACTAGCCCAGCAACGATCTAAACTAGACGCCTCTAATTTATCAATTGCAAGTTTTACATGGCTTAGGGCTTTCGGAGATAGAACCATTCTTACCTACGAACATGAACCAAAACGAGGATAACTAAGTTATTAGCAACTCGTTGTAAATCAGATATTGACTATAGTAGGAGAGACAGACACCCGCCAGCCACTTATGCAAAACAAGTTGCATGTCAGTCGTGGAACCGGTCTCATGTACGATGACATGTAAGGTTGGTCCGGGCCGCTTCATCCCATTATGCCACCAATATACAAAATACATAGAAGATGCAATAACATGATCATCATCGCCCACATATCAACATATGTGTACTACCCGTGCTAAGCACCTACGCATAGGTCAGGCTCTAATACCACTGTTGGGTCCGCAGCATAGAAAACAAAAAAAATCCTATGGTGTGAACTACACGCCAAGATCTATCTACTAGGTACAAAGCAACGGGTGGGCATACATCCAACGAGAACTTACCCTCGTAGACAACAAGCTTTGTTAACGAGTAGGAACTCGTGGTTGATGTAGTCGTACACTTGCCAATCTCAAGATCGTGATGAAGTCCAGCAGGTCCGGCTCCAGCACGTCCATCAGATCTAGCTCCAGCACCACTAAGTCCAGCACCGCAAAGCAGCGGTGCATCCGTGATCGCACACACGTCCGGTACCCCGACAACCTCCGGCCCTCGCTCTAGCAAAGCAGTGAAAGCAGCAACTCCTTCGAGATAAAGCCACCGTGAACATGTATCTCGCTAATCCGAGACCATGGGGAAATAATACTAGAGGGGGAGAGAGATCCTTCAGAAGGAGGTGTGGTTTGTGAGAGGGGAGAGGGGGGCTTTATATAGGAGGGAGGGAGACCCCTCCCCTCCCATAGCCGGCGCATGAGGGGGGGGGACTCCTCCCCTCCTTCATTCATGTGGTGAACCTCCACTCACATAAACATGGCCTCCACCCAAAATCCCTCTCACATGTATTTAATTTCCACCAAATTAAATGCAACTCTCAATTAATAAAACTCTTTTATTTATTTTATTCAGAATTTTGTTAATTACTTTAATTAACAAACATTCACATAAAACCCCTTACAACATTTCAATATCACATGCAGAACCACTTTCTACAATTTCACCCGAAACAATTCCGGTTTCTATCAAAACATTTCCTGCGCTTTGCAAACATTTTGTATGGAATATATGTGCTCCTAAATGGTGTCGGTATCTCTTAAATGTGTCACCCTATGGTTCGCGAATAATGTAGACATGATCGAGACCCCTCTCCGATCAATAATCAGCAGCGGGACCTGGAGATCCATACTGACTCCTACACATTCAACGATGACTTCTGTGATCGTGAGAACCTTTAACGATAGTAACTAAATCCCTTTGTCCCGCGATATATTACATGTCCGAGATTCGATCATCGGTATCTCCATACCTAGTTTGATCTTGTTACCGACATGCACTCTTTTCTCGTTCCCGTGATATAACATTCTAGTGATCACATCACTTGCTTGCAAGCTATTTCAATGTGATATCACTGAGAGGGCCTAGAGTATATCTATCCATCATCGGGATGGACAAATCCCACTCTTGATCCATGAGCCTCAACATAACACCTTCGTAGGACTAAACCCACCTTTATAGTCACCCTGTTACGGTGTGACGTTTGATGTTATCAAGATACTCTTCCGGTGATAGCAATTAACATGATCTCATGGCCTAAGGATAAAGATTACTTCGTATGATGTTATAGCAATATAAACATAATGACTTTGATCGTAATGCTATACTTCGGATGAATGTTCATCACATCATTCCACCAATGGTGTGACCTTGTTATTAACAACATCCGATGTCCATGATCAGGAAACCTTGATCATATTGTTAATCAACAAGCTAGTCTATAAGAGAGGCATAACTAGGAACCCTTTTTGTTTATTAAACACACATGTATTGATGTTTCCGATCAATACAATTCTAGCATGTAAAATAAACATTTATCATAAACATGGAATAATATTATAACCACTTTATTATTGCCTCTCGGGCATATTCCCTTCAGTAAGAAGGGTATTTGGGGTCGTGTAGGGGCAGAGAGGGGAAATGGTTGGTTGTGGCAACTTTTAATGTGCAAGGTCTTTTACAAGATATGCCTCTCCCTCTCTCATCCTAGCACATGGGCCCCATACATCAGTGTGATACATTGCAAATGTATCTATAATTTTTGATGTTCCATGCTTGGTTTTATCCACTTTCTTGTGTTTTGTCCACACTTTGGAGTACTTTTCATATGATTTCTTGGACTAACCTATTATCAAGAGCCATAGTGCCAGCTGCCTGTTTTCTGCAGTTTTTGGTTCCAGGAAAGTCAGAAAATGAATATTCTCGGAATTGGACAGGAGAAAAGCCAAAGTGCCTATTTTTCTGGAAGACTCATGAAGCCAGAATACGAGACGGAGGAGGGCCAGGGGCTAGCCACACACACCCCCAGGCGCGGGTGCCCCCAGGCCGCGCCAGGGCATGGTGTGCCCCCCCCCAAGCACCCCCTCGGTCTCCCTCTTCGCCTATAAGAAGCCTTCTGACCTAAAAACTCCGAGGGGTTCGACGTTTTTCCAGAAGGAGTTCCGCTCCGCCGCCACCATCAGATTCCACGAAACAGCACCAGAAACTCCGTTCTGGCACCCTGCCGAGACGGGGAATTGGAGGAGATCATCGCCATCATCATCATCATCGCTTCTCCATCGACCATCCATGTTTCCCCCATCTATGAGTGAGTAATCCCCAACTGTAGGCTATGGGGATGGTAGGGATTGGATGAGATCGTTCATGTAATGGCATCAGATTGTTAGGGCATGGTGCCTAGTATCTTTTATTAGTGCTTTATGACTTTGTTGCGACTTGTTGTGCTTAATTCTTCTCACTAGGGCCCGAGTGCCATGATTTCAGATCTGAACATGTTATTGATTCATGATGATAGTATTGCTTATGGTCTTATCTTCAAGTTGTGTACACACATTGTTGTCCAGAACCAATGGCCCCGAAGTGACAGAAATCGGGATAACCGGAGGGAATGGCTTTGATGTGAGGATCACATGTGTTCATGGAGTGTTAATGCTTTGCTCCGGTTCTCTATTAAAAGGAGCTCCTTAATTGCCAGTAGTTCCCTTGAGGCCCTGCTGCAAACGGGCCGGCAGGACAAAAGATGTTGTGCAAGTTCTCATTGCAAGCACGTATGACTATATATGGAACACATGCCTAGGATTATCTAGTACTTGGATGCTTTATCATATTTATCTACAATTGCCCTATGTTCTGATTGCTATGTGAATTGTCTTGTCCATGCAACGCTCGTCCATCCATCCCTATGCATACCGCACTCGAATCCCACTGTTTACTGCTATTGTTACTGCTCTCTTTACTTTACTATTGCTATTACTTTACTATTCCTACTACAAAACTGTTGCTACTGATAAATTGCTGTGAGCAAGATTGTTTCCAGGTGCAGCTGAATTGACAATTCGGTTGTTAAGGCTTATAAATATTCTTTGGCTCCCCTTGTGTCGAATCAATAAATTGGGTTTCACTTCCCTCGAAAATACTGCGATACACCCCCTATACTTGTGGGTCATCAGAGTGCTACAGTAGCTTAGCTACAGTGCTGGTTGACCAGAGGAGAGATGTGTGTTGTACAAGCTTGGTGGAGAGGATTTGATCTTGATTTAACTCAAAACTAGCTAGATTTGCCAAATGGAGTAAATAGGTGGTTGTGAAGGAAGTTCAAAAACTTGCATTGGACCACAGGAGGAAATGATACTGGGAGATATATGAGGTCAAGGTAGACTCCTAGGATTTAATTGAGATTTTTATAAGGCGTTTTTGTCCTCATAGATCCATTTATTCAAAAAGGACAAAAGTGGTTTCTAGAAGATCATTTGATATTTTCACATTGGACATGGTTGGTTTCTGGGTTGAGAGGGTCCGAAATGTGAATACACACTAAGGGGAATTTTCCCAAGATTTATTGAGGCATATAAGTATTTTAAAATAATTATTATTTCAATTCCGCCATTTAAGAAAATGGGCAAAAATAAATAATAAAGCTTCTCAAAAATATTTATTTTTGCGATGGGAAGATAGGGTATGATATATGGAACTCACTTGAGCCAAAGGTTGGAGAAGTGTTTTGGCAAAAACCAAACTTTCCTTTATGGAAGAGGTTTTGGAGTTTTTTGTCTAATAAGGAAAATCAATAGATTTGGGGTCATAATAATTATGGAAAATGGTTGATAAATTTTGATGAGCAGGGTAGAGGGTGTAGACAAGGTGTAGCAAGCATTTGCAACCTTGGGAGATGGAAATCCAAGTTTATTGTGGTGGAATACCCTAGATTAGGGATCTAGGGTGGTGTTAAATTCATACCATCAAAACATGGTTGTAACTTGGAGTTCAGAGTTCACCTTGATGCAAGGAGTAGATGGATAGGTAGACCAAGTCATAAAGATGATCATGGCAGGAAGATTTTGAATTAATTGCTTTTGAGGTGATCTAGAAATGGTGGCAAACTTTGTTGAAAATAAGGCGGCCACACCAAAAGAGTCATGATGCCTTATAAACCCAGTGGGTTAAAGCAGCACAGAGATCCACTTGGAACAAGTGAAGTAGCTTTTGATAGAACTCAATTAGGAGATCACAAACATGCAGATAGTTGGTCCATAGAAGGTTGGGTGGTGGTGTGAGCTTCTGTCAAAGTAGGCATGATGACTAGATTTGCAGGAAAAGTTATTTTCTTGCCTGCAAAACCATCAAGAACAAGTGTGTTGGAGGATGATATAACCAAGGGCAAGGGTGGGACTTGGTAGTCCTTAGGATGGTTAACAATATGGTTCAAGTGCATTTCCAGAAATGCACAAGGGTTGAGAAAGGGAGACATTCAAAAAGGTGATGTTGAAACAGCTTCCAGACTTGGTCAAATTTGGCAGTTTTAAGGATTTTGAACTAGAGTATGAGAGGGAATGTTTTTGTGGGGTTGCAAGGTACCAAAGAATCATCAAGTGGATGATGTTGAAGTGTAGATTGAGTAGAAGGGATCCATGCTTGATATTGGTCTTTGTTGGCTTGGAAGCTTCTAGAATGATCACTGCAGAATTGATATGGCTAAGGGTTTTAGATGATCACCTAGTATCTAGAGATTGATCTTGCTTTGAAAGCTTGCTGGGGATGTGGTGATTTGGAAACCTCTTGATCCTAGTGATGAGATCCTAGAGTGGCTCATACTATTTCCTAAGAAAATAAGTTATGCAGCAGATCAAGGCAACTCATCGTATCAACTAAGTGAATCCACTACTGGGGTTACCATCAAGCCTTGCTTGAGGTAGGGTTGGGGCATTTTGAAGAGGTTGAGTTTTGAATAAGATGAGAGTCCTTGGTATATATACCAAGAGTATAATTTCAAAAGCTTACAAAAAGGGTTTTGGTGATCCTAGAGGTAAGGGTAGTTTGAAGGTTCTGTCTTGAAAACATAAGGAGGTTATATTATATATTTCTCCATAGTTTTGTCAATAGAAGCTACTGAAATAGTTTTGGTTGCATAAGCATCTTGGCTCATGTTTTGAAATGCTAGAACATTTGAGAATATATAAATTGAGCCAGGATAGTTTTGGTAAGTAGCTTTTGCCAGCTGATGGTGAGGTAAAGAGTATCATTTGGTATGCACTCACATGCACATGCACAAGCACAAACAAACAACAAGCAAACACTGCACCAATGAACAGGAAAAAGTTTTTGTTCCCCCTAAATTTTGCATTCTAGGCAACAAATCAGGTTTGCTGAAATTGGGATGTTACACCAACGAGGAGCAGAAGGTGCTGGCTAGTGGCTTGGAGCAGGAATTCTCTGTAAATACTTAGTAAACGGATTTTTAGGGGTTTTTGATAATGCAGCTAAATAAAGTATGAGTAAATAAAAGACAATAAGAATAAATGTAGCAAGTGGCCCAATCCTTTCTTTAGCAAAGGACAAGCCGGTTGTATTACTTAAGATGACCAAACGTTCTCGAGGACACACGGGAATATCATCAAGTGCTTTTGCTTCATATAGTTGATTAATCTTCTTTAGTTTGCTAAGTGTTGTGTGGGTGAACCTATGCTAATGTACCGACCTTCCTAGGACTAATACATACTTATGATTATACCCCTTGCAAGCATTCGCAAGTACAAGAAAGTAATTAAGGTAGAAACCTAACCGCAGCTTTAAACTCTAAGACCCTAACATCCCTTGTTCAAAGGTTTCCTAACGGGGGTTCAGATTTCTGTCACTCTGGCAACCCCTACGATTAGTAGCCAAATACACAATGCATTCCCCTAGGACCATATAGGTGAAGTGTCATGTAGTCGACGTTCACATGACACCACTAGAAGAAGTACACCACAACTTAAATATCAAACTATTGAATCTTTCTCAACACAATTCCACTACTAACAACATGACTTCTCCCATGTCCTCAAGAACAAAACGAACTACTCACAAGACATCATATGGATCATGATCAGAGATGATATAATGATATGTAACAATCTAAACATAAATGATAATTCAATGGTTCACTCAATAGCATCAACTACAAGGAGTAATCAACACTGAGAAAGTTTCCCCTAAGAACTATGCAAGATTCAACCCAATTGTTACAGCGGTATGGAGGTGTGATGACCCACAAGTATAGGGGTGTATCGCAGTATTTTTGAGGGAAGTGAAACCCAATTTATTGATTTGACACAAGGGAAGCCAAAGAATATTTATAAGCCTTAACAACTGAGTTGTCAATTCAGCTGCACCCGGAAACAATCTTGCTCACAGCAGTTTATCAGTAGCAACAGTTTTGTAGTAGGAATAGCAAAGTAGCAACAGTAGTAAAATAAAGACAGCAGTATCAATAGCAGTAAACAGTGGGATTCGAGTGCGGTAGGCATAGGGATGGATGGACGGGCGTTGCATGGACAGGACAAATCACATAGCAATCAAAACATAGGGCAATTGCAGATAAATAAGATAAAGCATCCAAGTACTAGACAATCCTAGGCATGTATTCCCTATATAGTCATATGTGCTCGCAATGAGAACTTGCACAACATCTTTTGTCCTGCCAGCCCGTTTGTAGCGGGGCCTCAAGGGAACTACTGGCAATTAAGGTGCCCCTTTTAATAGAGCACCGGAGCAAAGCATTAACACTCTGTGAACACATGTGATCCTCACATCAAAGCCATTCCCTCCGGTTATCCCGATTTCTGTCACTTCGGGGCCATTGGTTTCGGACAACAACGTGTGTATACAACTTGTAGATAAGACCATAAACAATACTATCATAATGAATCAATAACATGTTCAGATCTGAAATCATGGCACTCGGTCCCTAGTGACAAGCATTAAGCACAACAAGTCGCAACAAAGTCATAAAGCACTAATAAAAGATACTAGGCACCATGCCCTAACAATCTGATGCCATTACATGAACGATCTCATCCAATCCCTACCATCCCCATAGCCTACAGCGGGGGATTACTCACTCATAGATGGGGGAAACATGGACGGTCGATGGAGAAGCGATGGTGATGATGATGGTGATGATCTCCTCCAATTCCCCGTCCCGGCAGGGTGCCAGAACGGAGTTTCTGGTGCTGTTTCGTGGAATCTGGTGGTGGCGGCGGAGCGGAACTCCTTCTGGAAAAATGTCGAACCCCCCGACGTTTTTAGGTCAGAAGGCTCCTTATAGGCGAAGAGGGAGACCGTGGGGGTGCCTGGGGGCCCACACCAACCCCACGGCGGCTGGCTCAAGGCCCGGCCAGTGGTGTGGCCACCCCCTGGCTCTTCTCCGTCTCGTATTCTAGCTCCTGGAGTCTTCGGGTGAAATAGGATTTTTGGCATATTTTCCCGGATTTTTCCTGATAGTTGGTTTTCTGCACAAAAAGTAGACACCAAGGCAATTCTGCTGAAAACAGCGTCAGTCCGCGTTAGTTGTATCCACATCACACAAGTATAGAGGAGAAACAATAGCAAAAGTGTTCGGGAAAGTAGATACGTTTTGGACGTATAAATTTCCCCCAAGCTTAGCTTATTGCTTGTCCTCAAGCAATTCAGTTGAAAACTGAGTGTGATAAAAGAACTTTCACGAACACATTTGCTTCATATGATGTATATATTCTCAGCATGTGACCAACTACTTAGGCATTTTATAATAAAGAGTATGCTACTGAGTCTACTTACTAGTCAATGCAAGCTACGAAAAGATTCCAACTCAAAAATAATAAGTAGCATGAAGCATAAACATAAGCAACATTACAATGCTCATAAAAAGGTATGATAGAGTGGTATCTCGCTTGCCTTTGATTATGAATGTCAAGGCACCTCTGATGTTCAAGTGAGGACTAGAAGTAAAGATATCAAAGATACAAGCATCAAAGTCATAACACAAATAATCAAGTAATGGGACAAGCACAACGAATGACAACTATGCTCTCAAGAAGGTGCTCAAAGAATAAATGGAGACTCAACAAGTAAAGGAAAAGGTTTTGAATAATTTGAAAGGCTTCCAAATGCTGAAAGTATGGTACTCATTAGCTTTGAGCTCTCATTGCCCCTATCATAAGCATCTTTAATGTGGTTAAGGTGAAAGTGAGGTCCAATCTGAGTTATATGCTTGACAGACTATAAACTGAAAATCCCATGTCCCTTGAGTACGAGGGCCGCTCCTCATGCTACTCAACTTTAGTTACCGGTAAGTTCTTGTCATTGTAAATATGTGTGTATCATTGAGAACCGCCAACGGGGTACCCCTTGCCCGATGATACGGAAGAATCCCCATATCAAAATGACAAGGCAAGCAGACAATGAGTATCTCAGCAATCTTCTTATTTACCATGGGAAAATGGTGCTTTTTTCTCTCTTTCCTCTTTTCATAAATCTCCTTTTTTTCTTTTTCTCAATAGTTATTTCTCTCTTTTTTTTGTAAGAAGAATGCTTCATAGATATCATTATGGTTACGCTGCAGGTTTCCACCATGTCAGCATAGATTAGACCAGCGGTCCAGGCGTTTCTCTAACACACATACATAACTCCATGGACTTACAAGCTCCCCTTTTATTTCACACCGACGACATCCGCAAACAAAAGAGCATGGTATCAACTGGCTATATATTTACAAGTGTTGAAAGCGTTCCCCATGACAGCACGGTTCTGCTAATCCCCAGCCTATAATTAGCAAGCATATAACTTTCATGGAGAGTTCACAATGGTTCAGGTTTATTAAGTGCAGGAAATAAAGTGTGCCATCAAGTTCGTGAGATCTTTACTAACTAACTTTCTCATAACAAGCAAACATTTTATTCAGAAGAAAACAAGGCATATTGAATATGCACAGAAGTAGCAAAATATGCTAATGGGTAGGTATGGTGGATGCTTTGGAAATATTTGGTTTAGGGAGTTGGAAACTTGAGTAAAACTCAGTGTAAGTGAAGGCTAGTAATAGTAAGGGAGCGACAAACGAGAGAGCAATAGCTGTCATAATCATGCTTGCAACAAAACAGGACTAATCATGGCATGAAAGTGATTCAAGATCCTCAAGGAAAAATAATTCATCAAGGCTTAACTGATTATCACAGTCATGTGCATGCGTGAGCATGTGCCAAGTCAATTCAAATGAAACATTCATAGGAGGATACCACTGTGTCATACCAATTTATGAATAGAGCAATGCAAGCAAACATTCATAAGACATGCTACAAACTATTAGCAAGCTGGATCTAATCATAAGAAAGCAAGAACTACTAAGAATCCAAAAAAACATACACTCTACATGAACGGACTAAGCATGCCCACAGTGATGAGTATATGTACAAAAATGAAAACAAATAGAGTTCGTTACCAGCCTCTTACCACACCTCAAGTTGTCATTAATCCTCATTATTGCTCTTCACTTGTGTGGCTTGAATAATAATATGAAACCAATATTCCACTGAGGACTGGCGAACCCTGTAGCAAACTCACAAAAACCAAAGAAGAACGACAAATATTTTTGTTGTTTTTTATTTTTTCAAACAAGAACCAAAGGAAAAACAAGCAAAGCAAAATCTTTTTGGGTTTTTCAAATAGTTCAAACAAAGCAAAAAGGGAAAAACAAACCAAGGCAAAAAGAAGAAGCAAACCAAAGAGAAACAACAGAAATATTTTTGGTCTTTTTGTGTTTTAGAAAGCAAAAACAAAGAAGAACGAAAACTAAAAAGATAACGAAAACATGAATATACAAAGTACCGACGCAACATGATATGAGGATGAGTGCGGTGTCGGCGTACCTCCCCCCAAGCTTAGGCTTTTGGACTAAGTGGGTATCAATCCCAAGCTGGCCAGGATGATATGTCACCGTAGTATGACGAGGAGGTCCCCTCGTCCTGGTGCGAGCTCGAGTACGTCCCTCTGTAATGCGCGGAGTAATCATAGGAGGGCACATCCTCCTGGTGCTGCTCGTGGAAACCCAGCAAGCGAAGCTGCTCGTCCACCTCCTCCTTGGAGCGCGACCACGGTCTCATGTGAACACTAAACAAAGAAGGCCGTGGCAAAAGGATCTCCCTTTCATCCCCGTCAGTGAAAAGCATCCTATATACTAGACTGTCCAAATCAGAAGTAGGAGTGACAAAGTGATGAGTTTTTATAGCAACAAGGTCAAGCCTCTGTGGTGCCAGCATAGTATCATTGGGATCCAGTAAAAGACCTAGTGCATTGACTATACGTGAGGCAATGATGCCCCCATGGATAGGCCCCCTAGCAGCTAGGAGGCGAGCAATAAGCGAGTCAAGATTGTATCGAGTATCAATGTTAAGCGCAGCAGCAAGGAAGGCTAAATGATAGTTGGAGATATTAATTGTGTTCTCCCTACCAAGTACACTAGTAGCAAGATAATACGCAAAGTATCTAAGAGCGGGGAGTTGGATATTTCTTATCTTTCCGCGTTGCGCCACGCGGTCATCATCATTATTCACCCTTCGGTAAAGCTCTAACAAATCAGCGGGTCGTCCTTGAATTTTCTTCACGGTCCCTGTCATGCGTACACCTACAATACTGCAAAATCTCTCCAAAGGCATGGTGAAGGGCAGATTATAGATTTTAAAAGAGACAGCCGACTGATAGGATGTGTTAGTAAACGTGAAGCTATCAACAAAAGTTTTGGTGAGCATAGCGTATTGCGCACTCTCATCTTGCATATATGAGGTCAAACCAACCCTCTCAATCAGTAGCAAGAAATCATCAAGAATACCTGCAGCTTGTAAGAAAGTAAAACAAGGAAAAGAGGATGGGTGAGCATCCCCATCATCCCTTTCATTACCAATACGAGTTGCAATGAGATCTTCGTTGTGTGATGGCCTAGCCTGAGAGGCTGATCTTGAGGGCCTCGACCTCCTAGGTGCATCACTCTCAAAAATCTCTCCAAAAGTATGGTTGTTCATGCTTGATATTCTGAAATTTAAACACCTATTAAACAAGTGATTGCAAAGTGAATATAATGAAGGATTCTACTCATAGGTACTTGTAAGAGGCCTAAACATGCATCAAAACTATAACTATAAGCATTAAACAAGCTTACAAGCTCTCATAACCAGTCACCTACAGCAGCAAAATACTCCATATATAATCCACTAAACACAAATCTACTTGGACAAGGGGAGGAGTCACATACCAGGGAACAAATGCTCCAAATTTCAGCAAGAAAGATGGGCTGAGCAAGGAGATCGAAAAAAACGAGAGAAAGCACAGCAAGAACGCGATTTTGAGCAATGAACTGGAGCTTACTCGGGAGAGAGAAGAAAGTGGCAGGTGAGAGAGCTAGTGGGGGGGCAGGGGTGGCGCACACCAAGGCATGGCGCCACCTAGGGCTGGCCGCGCCACCATGTGGTGTGCCTCCCAGGTACTCCTCTGCCCCTTTTTTCACGTAAAAAATTAATATGAATTTTCTGGAATTTTTCGAGACATTTTATTTTTGGGCATTTTTTAGAGATAGAAGAATGATTTTTCTGACAGACAGATTTTTTTTCTTTTGGAAACATGATGCAAGGACAAAACAAAGCTAGAACTACAGAAGTTCTAAGACACTCTAACAAGCAAGCAACTAACAACAAAAAGAAAGCTAAACGAAAGCAAAAACTAAAATGCAAAGGGTAGAAATAAACAGAGATAATCATAATGAAAACATTGTTTTGTTCAATGAAATCCTTTTGTTAACAAGGTTGATCAGGCCTTGTTACCAAAACAATTCCATATGAGACAAAACTTTGTATTCCACTAATGATTATCTTACCTCAACCTTGATAGCAATGGTCCCAATCATAATAGTTTCAAATTTTTCTCTTGGTATGGGACAATATATTTCTCCAACTTGAATGCCTTCAACGTGTTCAATTGAATTCAAACCATAAGTCCTTTCAATCTTCTTGGGGAAATAGACAGTATGTTCCTTGTCATTAACATTGAAAGTCACCTTTCCTTGATTACAATTAATAACAGCTCCTGCAGTATTAAGAAAAGGTCTCCTAAGAATAATAGACATATTATCATCTTCAGGCATTTCAAGCACAACAAAATCAGTTAATATCAAGCAATTATGAGCCACTTGAACAGGTACATCCTCACATATACCCACAGGGATAGTGGTAGATTTATCAGCCATTTGCAAAGATATATCAGTTGGTATTAATTTTTCAAGTTGAAGCCTCTTATAGAGAGAGAAAGGCATAACACTAACTCCAGCTCCCAAATCACACAAAGCAGTTCTAACATAAATGTTCTTAATAGAACAAGGGATAGTTGGAATCCCTGGGTCTCCAAGTTTCTTAGGAACCTTACCATTGAAGGAATAATTAGCAAGCAAAGTAGAAATTTCTTCATTAGGGATCTTCCTTTTATTCGAGACAATATCCTTCATATACTTTGAGTAAGGAGGCAATTTAATAGCATCAGTCAAAGGAATTTGCAGGAATAAAGGTTTCATACACTCACAAAACTTATTATAGTGTTCATCTTCCTTTGACTTGTGTTTCTTATTAGGGAAAGGCATAGGTTTTTGGACCCAAGTCTCTCTTTCACTACCATGTTTCTTAGCAATAAAATATTCTTTGGTGTATTTAGTATTCTTAGTGTGGTTTTCAAGTTCTTCTTCAACATTTTATTCATTAGAAACTTCATTTTCTTCATTACCACTTTCAGTTTCAGCATCAGAGATAGATATACTATTAGGATCTATAGCAGGTTCAGAGGGTTCTACAACAGTTTTATGTTTCTTTTTCCTTTTCTTATGAGTAGAACCACTATTTTCAGTTTGTTGAGAATCCTGCTCAATTCTTTTGGGATGCCCCTCAGGATATAGAGGATCCTGGGCAGCATCTCCACTTCTAGTTCTAATTTCATATGCATGTTTTTCTTTAGCAGCATTAACTACCAAGTCGTTTTGCACTTTAACGAGTTGATCAATTTGAGTTTGAACCATTTGAAAGTGTTTAACAATCATTTTAACATCATTAGAGGTTCTTTCTACAATATCTTTCAACTCAACAATAGCTCTAGTGTTTTCCATTAGATGATTTTGCACCCTTTTATTAAAGTTATCTTGCTTAACAATAAAAATATCGAATTCTTCTAAGCATTGATCAGGAGGTTTAGAGTAAGGGATATCACCTTCATCAAAGTGTTGGAGAGAGTGTACCTCAATAGTGGATGAGTAGGGAATAGGCTTACATAATTCTTCTATAGGAGGTAAATTCTTGACATCTGCGGCTTTAATTCCCTTCTCCTTAAGACATTTCTTAGCTTCCTTCATCACTTCATCATTTAATTCAATAACTCCCCTCTTCTTTGATGTTGGAATAGGCACAGGAATAGATGGTTCAGGTACAATTACTTCAGGTATAGCTTGTTTAGGAGGAGTCTAATCTTCATAATTCTTGCTTATTTTAGCCATTAATTCCTCAGCTTCCTTAGGAGTCCTAATCCTGAAAACACAATCAGCACAACTATCTAGGTATGTCCTAGATTCTTCAGTTAGTCCATTATAAAATATATCAAGAAGCTCATTCTTAGGTAATGGACTTCCAGCCTATGCATGAATCAAAGCACAAAACCTTGCCCAAGATTCAGGCAATACCGCTTTTTATCCCTGTTTAAAATCAAAACGTTCCTGCAAAATAGCATGTCTAGCACTAGGAGGAAAATATTTCTGCAGGAAAGTACTAATCAAGCACTCAGGGCTATCAATAGATCCAGGAGGTAAATTAGTAACCAAGTTTTAGCTTCTCCTTTCAATGAAAAGGGGAAAATCATAGCAACAAAGTAAGTACGCATCTTAATATCATCAGAAAACAAGCCACTCATGGTAGAAAGTTCATTCATATGTGCTACCGCACTTTCATTCTTAGTCCCACCAAAAGGTTCTTTCTCGACAATAGCTATGTAAGATAGATCGAGAGAGAAATCATAATCTTCATCTATAATGTTTATGGGAGAAGCAGCAAACTTAGCAATAGGAGACAATTTGGGTCTAATAGTACGCCTCTCAAGGAGACTCTTAGCAGCGCTCCTATCATGGGTGTTTTTAAATTCTTTAATAAATCCATCGGTCATCTCAACATAACCATCTTCAATATCATAACTCTCACTAGACTCAGGTGAACTAACAGGTGTAGTAGTGTCTTCATTAGGAGTTTCGGTATTTCCAGCTATAGTTCTAGCTATCGTAGCATCTAGGAAAGGACCTAATGAACCACTCTTATCAAGCACAGTAGAAGCAGCACCAAAAGCATCAGAAGTTTCAGATTCAGTAGTAGTAGTGTGTGTAGCATGTGTATGTGGTGGTGTAACGAGCTTACTTATAACAGATGGTGAATCAAGAGCAGCAGAGGTGTTCAGAACTGTACCTCTTCTTATAGTGGATGGTAAAATAGGAACCTTGCCATCACGAGACTTACCCATGATGGATGGATAGCAGCAAACAATAGAGAATCCAAGTGAACTTGATAAATAAAGCTATGGTCCCCGGCAAAGGCGCCAGAAAATAGTCTTGATGACCCACAAGTATAGGGGGTGTATCACAGTATTTTCGAGGGAAGTGAAACCCAATTTATTGATTCGACACAAGGGGAGCCAAAGAATATTTATAAGCCTTAACAACTGAGTTTTCAATTCAGCTGCACCTGGAAACAGTCTTGCTCACAACAGTTTATCAGTAGCAATAGTTTTGTAGAAGGAATAGCAAAGTAGCAACAGTAGTAAAATAAAGACAGCAGTAACAATAGCAGTAAACAGTGGGATTCGAGTGTGGTAGTCATAGGGATGGATGGACGGGTGTTGCATGGACAAGACAAATCACATAGCAATCAGAACATAGTGTAATTCCAGATAAATAAGATAAAGCATCCAAGTACTAGACAATCCTAGGCATGTGTTCCATATATAGTCATACATGCTCACAATGAGAACTTGCACAACATCTTTTGTCCTGCCAGCCCGTTTGCAGCGGGGCCTCAAGGGAACTACTGGCAATTAAGGTGCCCCTTTTAATAGAGCACCGGAGCAAAGCATTAACACTCTGTGAACACATGTGATCCTCACATCAAAGCCATTCCCTCCGGTTATCCCGATTTCTGTCACTTCGGGGCCATTGGTTTCGAACAACAACGTGTGTATACAACTTGTAGATAAGACCATAAACAATACTATCATTAAGCACAACAAGTCGCAACAAATTCATAAAGCACTAATAAAAGATACTAGGCACCATGCCCTAACAATGTGATGCCATTACATGAACGATCTCATCCAATCCCTACCATCCCCATAGCCTATAGCGGGGGATTACTCACTCATAGATGGGGGAAACATGGATGGTCGATGGAGAAGCGATGGTGATGATGATGGCGATCATCTCCTCCAATTCCCCGTCCCGGCAGGGTGCCAGAACAGAGTTTCTAGTACTGTTTCGTGGAATCTGGTGGTGGCGGTGGAGCGGAACTCCTTCTGGAAAAACGTCGAACCCCCCGAAGTTTTTAGGTCAGAAGGCTCCTTATAGGTGAAGAGGGAGACCGAGGGGGTGTCTGGGGGCCCACACCACCCCCTGGAGCGGCCTGGCCTGGCCCGCGCCAGCAGGTGGTGTGGCCACCCCTGGCTCTTCTTCGTCTCGTATTCTGGCTCCTAGAGTCTTCGGGTGAAATAGGATTTTTGGCATATTTTCTCGGAATTTTCCTGATAGTTGGTTTTCTGCACAAAAAGTAAACACCAAGGCAATTCTGCTGAAAACAGCGTCAGTCCGTGTTAGTTGTATCCAAATCACACAAGTATAGAGGAGAAACAATAGCAAAAGTGTTCGAGAAAGTAGATACGTTTTGGACGTATCAAGGTGGTGATGATGGTGCTGGTGGAGATGATGGTGGTGATGATGATAATGAGGATGATCCCAATGAAGTCCAACTTGATGGTGGTGTTGATGGCGACGATCTCCCCTCTCCGGGAAGGAATTCCCCCGGCAGAATTCTGTCTACCAGAGAGATCTTTCTCTCTCGGTGTTTTCCACCCCGCAGAGGCGGCGGAATCTTTTTATGGTCGCTCCCCGAGTCTTAGGGTTTCGAGAGGATAATATACGCCAGAGGGGAGAGCCATGGGTGGACCAGGGCGGCCACACCACCTGGTGGTGCGGCCTAGGGTGGCCCGTGCCAGGGGTGGTGTGGGCCCCCTGTGGCCCATCTCAGCTTCCCCTTCTGGCTTCCTTCGTCTTCTGGAAAAATAGGATTTTCCACGTATTTTCCTGGATTTTCTGATCTTCGCGAATTTTGCCTCCAAACAGCACCTTTTCCATCAGAATCCTGACTGTAGCAGTCCATGCTCCAAAAGTCATCAAGCATGCAAAAATGGATGAAATAACATAAGTATCATCTCTTAATACGAAATATATCATTGAATAACAGTAAATTATGATATAGAATACTGATGCAAAATGGACGTATCAACTCCCCCCAAGCTTAGACTTCGCTTGTCCCCAAGCGAAAATGAACTCAATAAACATGACCTCAGGTTTATGGAGTGAAGAGTCGATAAAATAATACGGACAAGAAGCATCACATTCATCAATACATAAGTCATAATAGAAGACAACTCACTATTATATAACTTAACTTGCAATAAGTAA
The DNA here is from genome assembly GCA_023614405.1 of Avena insularis. Taxonomy (NCBI): domain Eukaryota; kingdom Viridiplantae; phylum Streptophyta; class Magnoliopsida; order Poales; family Poaceae; genus Avena; species Avena insularis. The sequence continues at coordinate 211,660,413 of CM042696.1, read as the reverse complement.
AGGAAACACAATAAAGATACATAAAGTAAATCATAATTGGTAATGGCAAACTTAGCTCTTGGTCAAAGAATAGTTGACAATTTGTAGGAGTTCACACATAACTGATTTTCAATGATAGCTTTCAAAGTAGTAATCGCCAGGATAAGAGCAAAGTGCAAAACAAGGAACATAAGAAACTTGATTGGATAAATCATCATATGAATGAATGAAACACAACAACTCAAAATGCTTGCTGAGGTTGAGAGGAATAGGTTTACTGACTCAACTAAAAAGTAAAAGATAGGCCCTTCACAGAGGGAAGCAGGGATTTAAAGTTTCATAAAGAGCTTCCAAAAATTATGGTACTTATTAGCTTTCAGCTCTCATTGCCCCTATCATAGGCATCTTTAGGTAATTATGGTTAAAGTGACACAACTAAGAGGATATGCTTGACAAGTTATAAGTTGAAATCTCATGCCCCTTACTTACGAGTACCGAACCTCATGCTACTCAACTTCAGTCACAAGTAAGCTCTTGTCATTGTAAATACATATGTATCATAGAGAACGGCCAACGGGGTACCCCTTGCACACGATACAGGAGCTATCCCATAATCAAAATGACAAGGCAAGCAGACAATGAGCATCTCAGCAATCTTTTTATTTGCTATTTGCATAGGTTTTTATTGAGGATGCTTCATAGAGTGCTCATTATGGTTATGCTGCAAGTTTCCACCATGATTAGTCATGGCTTAGGCTAGCAGCCCAGGCGTTTCTCTAACACACATATAAACTCCATGATCTTACAAGTCCCCCTTTTATTTCACACTGTCAGGATCCATAAGCAAAATAATCATGATAACAACGAGGTACAAAGTACCAGTGCAATGTTGAAAGCGTTCCCCATGATACATGGTTCTGCTAACATCAACTTATAAAGCGCAAGCATATACGAAACAGAGATGGACACAATGGTTCAAGTTTATTAAATGCAAGAAAGTAAAAGTGTGCCATCAAGTTCGTGAGAGCTTTAATCACTAATCTTCTCATAACAAGTTTAATTTGGAAGGTATATAAAAACAAGAATTTACTTGGAATAACAATAGTGCTAGTGGGTAGGTATGGTGGACACAAATGGCGTAGGTTTTGGTTTAAGGATTCGATGCACGAGAAGCATTCCCTCTCAGTACAGGTTTTTGGCTAGCAAGGCTGGGTAGCAAGCATAAGAGTTGAAGGAAACAAACAAACATACAAGTGATAAAAACAAACATGCAATCTTCCTTGGAAGCACAAAAGATCTTAACTAGAGAATACTAAACTTATGAGAAAATCAAGAAAGAAAGATGATGAAATTATATTTCTTTAGATTACTTTTATCTTTTTCATTCAATTCTCTGAAGGAAATATGCCCTGAGAGGCAATAATAAAGTTGTTATTATGTATTCCTTGTATATGATAGATGTTTATTTTGCATGCTATAATTGTATTGATAGGAAACATCAATACATGTGTGTTTAATAAACAAAAAGGGTTCCTAGTTATGCCTCTCTTATAGACTAGCTTGTTGATTAACAAGATGATCAAGGTTTCCTGATCATGGACATTGGATGTTGTTAATAACAAGGTCACTGCATTTGTGAAATGATGTGATGAACATTCATCCGAAGTATAGCATTACGATCAAGTCATTATGTTTATATTTCTATAACATCACACAAAGTAATCTTTATCCTTAGACCATGAGATCATGTTAATTGCTAACACCGGAAGAGTATCTTGATAACATCAAACGTCACACCGTAACAGGGTGACTATAAAGATGGGTTCAGTACTACGAAGGTGTTATGTTGAGGCTCATGGATCAAGAGTGGAATTTGTTAATCCAGATGACGGATAGACATACTCTGGGCCCTCTCGGTGATATCACATTAGGATAGCTTGCAAGCAAGTGATGTGATTACTAGAATGTTATATCACGGGAACGAGAAAAGAGTGCATGTCGGTAACGAGATCAAACTAGGTATGGAGATACCGATGATCGAATCTCGAACATGTAATATATCGAGAGACAAAGGGATTTAGTTACAAGCGTCAAAGGTTCTCACGATCACAGGAGTCATCGTTGAATGTGTAGGAGTCAGTACGGATCTCCAGGTCCCGCTGCTGATTATTGATCAAAGAAGGGTCTCGATCATGTCTGCATTATTCACGAACCGTAGGGTGGCACACTTAAGAGTTACCAGACACCATTTTGGAGCACATATGTTTCAGACGAAAGAATTGCAAAGCGCAGGAATTGTTTCAATAGAAACCGGAAATTGTTTCGGGTGAAATTGCAGAAGGTGGTTCTGCATGTGATATTGAAATATTGCAAGGGGCTATATGTGAATGTTTGTTAATTAAAGTAATTAACAAAAATTCTGAATAAATTTAATAAAAAGAGTTTTATTAAATGAGAGAGCATTAAATTTGGAGAAATTTAATGCATTTAAAGTGGAGACTTTAAAAGGGAATGTGAAGAGGCATTTTAATGTGGAGGGGTTACCACCACATGAATGGGGGAGGTGAGGGGTCACCCCCCCATGCGCCGGCCATGGATAGAGGGGGCATCCCCCCCCCTCCTCCTATAAAAGGCCACCCATTCCCTCCTTCATCCTCACACCTCCTTGTGAAGGATCTCTCTCCCCCTCTAGAATTATTCCCCCATGGTCTCGGATTAGCGAGATACATGTTCCCGGTGGCATTTTGCGAAGGAGTTGTTGCTTCGCTGGATCGCTGGAGCGAGGAGGTGGAGGTTGTCCGTGGCTTGAGCGTGTGTGAAAGTGCGGATGCTTGCTGAGTTGCGGCGCTCGGACTTCCTCACGATCTTGAGATCCGCAAGTGTATGACTACATCAACCACGAGTTCCTACTCGTTAACAAAGCTCGTTGTCTTCGAGGGTAAGTTCTCCATGGATGTATGTCCACCCGTTGCTCTGTATCTAGTAGATAGATCTTGGCGTATAGTTCTCATCGTAGGAAAATTTTTGTTTTCTATGTTGCGGACCCAACAGTGGTATCAGAGCCTGATCTATGCGTAGGTGCTTTGCACAGGTAGTACACATATGTTTATATGTGGGCGATGATGATCATGTTATTGCATCTTCTATGTACTTTGGATATTGGTGGCATAGTGGGATGAAGCAGCCCGGACCAACCTTACATGTCATCGTACATGAGACTGGTTCCACGACTAACATGCAACTAGTTTTGCATAAGTGGCTAGCGGGTGTCTGTCTCCTACTATAGTCAATATCTGATTTACAACGAGTTGCTAATAACTTGGTTATCCTCGTTGTGGTTCATGTTCGTAGGTAAGACCGGTTCTATCTCCGAAAGCCCTAAGCCACGTAAAACTTGCAATTGATAAATTAGAGGCGTCTAGTTTAGATCATTGTTGGGCTAGTGTATTGATATGGTATTGTTGTAAGTAGATGTATGATAGATACTTTTACAACTCACTTAACGTGTAAGTTCCATAGACCTTGGCCTTACACACAAAGGAATGATAGAGATCATACCACGATGCAAATGATAGAGATCAAATGCATGGACCATATCACCTCACTTCACACATTAGATGTTAGCATCTTATATTGCTAGTTTGGCGTTTTTGGTAGCATTATAAGATGATCCCTCATTTAGATATCAAGATAAATTTTGTTCTTCCTTAAGTATGCACCGTTTTGTGGATCGTGTTTTGAGGCATCACGTGATGATCGGGTGTTCTCGACTCTATGCTTTCATACAACAGGTGTAAGACAGTTTTACACACGCAAATACTAAGGTTCTTACTTGACGAGCCTAGCATGTACAGACATGGCCTCGGAACACGGACCGAAAGGTTAAGCATGAGTCATATAGTTGATATGATGCCCATATAGATGCTCGCCTTTGAAGCTACACCGACTCACGTGATGATCGGACTTGGTGTAGTGGATTTGGTTCATGTAATCACCAAAAGGACACGAGGGATGTTGTTTTTGAGTGGGAGTTCATTAGTAATTTGGATTAGTTGAACTCAATCTATCATAAACTTAGTCTAAATATATTTTACAAATTCTGTTGTAGATGGCACCACCTGCTTTTAATTTCAATGTGTTCATGGAGAAAGAGAAGCTTGCTGCGAATGGTAGCAACTTCACCAACTGGGCTATTAATTTGAGGATTCTCCTCACTGCTGCACAAAAGAGATATGTGCTAGAGGCGCCGCTAGGCCCCCCACCAGCTCCTGATGCTCCTGACGAGGAAAAGAACGTCTATATAACTCGTCAGGAGGACCACAACTTAGTTCATTGCGGCATACTGTATGGGCTAGAGCCAGAACTTCGAAAACGTTTCGAAAATGGCAATGCCTCTGATACCATGGGAGAATTGAAAATGATTTTCGATACCCATGCTGCCGTAGAGAGTTATAATGCTTCTGAAAAGTTCTTTAGCTGCATGATGGAAGAGAACAGCTCCGTTAGTGAGCACGTACTCAAAATGTCTGGGTACGCCGATAAGCTTGTGTCCTTGGGAATAACGATTCCCATTGACTTAGGCATACATCGTGTTCTCCAATCTCTGTCACCTAGCTACAAGAGCTTCATGATGAACTATAATATGCAGGGCATGAAGAAGTCTCTTCTCGAGCTTCTGTCAATGCTTAAGACTGCAGAAGTGGAGATTAGGAAAGAACATCAAGTGTTGATGATCAATAAGACCACCGGTTTCAAGAAGGACAAGAAAGGCAAGCGAAGGAAAGAAGGCGGCAAATCTGTTGTCGCTACCAAAAGAAACCCCGAGCTGGCCCTAAGTCGACACCGAGTGCTACTATTGCAAGGATCGCCATTGAAGCATAACTACCCCAAGTATTTGGCGGACAAGAAGGCCGGCAATGCAAACAAAGGTATATGTGATATACATGTTATTGATGTGTACTTGACTAGTACTCACGAGCACTGGGTATTTGATACGGATCGGTTGCTAATATATGTAACTCGGTTCAGTGGGCTGCGAACGCGACAACTAGCAAGGGATGAGGTCACGATACGAATCGGCAATGGATCAAGAGTTGATGTGATCGCCGTAACGCTGCCTCTCCATATGCCGTCGGGATTAGTTATAAACCTGAATAATTGTTATTTGGTGCCCGACCGAGCATGAACATTGTATCCGGATCGTGTTTGATGCAAAGTGGTTATTCGTTTAAGTCTGAAAACAATGGTTGTTCGATTTATATGAATAATATCTTTTATGGTCATGCACCTGTGTTGAATGGTTTATTTCTGTTGGATCTCGATAGTAGTATTACGCATATTCATAATGTTGATGCTAAAAGGATTAAACTTGATAATGATATATCTACATATATGTGGCAATCGCCGCCTATGTCATATTGGCGTTAAACGCATGAAGAAACTCCATTCGATGGACTTTTGGAATCACTTGATTTTGAATCATTTGATACATGTGAGCCATGCCTTATGGGCAAGATGACTAGAACGCCGCTTTTCGGTTCAATGGAACGGCGATGATTTATTGGAAATCATACATACTGATGTGTGTGGACCAATGAGTGTGTCGGCGCGAGGTGGATATCGTTATTTTGTTACTTTCACGGATGATTTGAGTAGATACGGGTATATCTATTTGATGAAACATAAGTCTAAAACCTTTGAAAGGGTTCAAAGAATTTCAGAATGAAGTGGAAAATCATCATAACAGAAAGATCAAATTTCTGCGGTCCGACCGTGGAGGAGAGTATCTTAGTTACGAGTTTAGCACACATATGAAAGACTGTGGAATAGTTTCACAACTCACACCTGCCAGAACACCACAACGTAATGGTGTGTCAGAACGTCGTAATCGTACTTTATTGGATATGGTTCGATCTATGATGTCTCTGGCTGACTTGCCACTGTCATTTTGGGGTTATGCACTGGAAACCGCTGCATTCACTTTAAATAGGGCAACATCTAAATCCGTTGAAAAGACACCGTATGAATTATGGTTTGGAAACAAACCTAAGCTGTCATTTCTTAAAGTTTGGGGATGCGATGTTTATGTGAAGAAACTTCAACCGGATAAACTCGAACCCAAAGCGGAAAAATGCGTCTTCATAGGATACCCTAAGGAAACAATTGGGTATACCTTCTATCACAGATCCAAGGGCAAGGTCTTTGTTGCCAAGAATGGATCCTTTCTTGAGAAGGAGTTTCTCGCGATAGGTGTGAGTAGTCGGAAGGTAGAACTCAAAGAGGTTATTGAACCTTCTCTTCATGAAATGGCGAGTAGCACAGCTCCAGAAGTTGTTTCGGAGTTGACTTCACCTAATGAAGAGAGAGCTAATGATATTGATCATGAAACTCCGAAAGAGGACACTACCGAACCTCGCAGGTCAAGCAGGACACGTGCAGCTCCTAAACTGTACGGCAATCCTGTTATGAATTTCATGATTGATGAAATAGATGACCCTGCGACGTATGAAGAAGCGATGATGAGCCCTGATTCCAACAAATGGCTAGAAGCCATGAAATCCGAGATGGAATCCATGTACGAAAACCAGGTTTGGACCTTGGTGGACTTACCTCACGATCGAAAGGCCGTTGAGAATAAATGGATTTTCAAAAGAAAAATTGATGCTGATGGTAATGTAACCATCCATAAGGCTCGACTTGTCGCAAAGGGGTTTCGACAAATTCAAGGAGTTGACTACGATCAGACATTCTCTCTCATAGTGATGCTTAAGTCGGTTAGGATTATGTTAGCAATTGCTGCATATTTCGATTATGAAATATGGCAGATGGATGTCAAAACTTCGTTCCTCAATGGTAATATTGAAGAAGAGTTGTATATGATACAACCTAAGGGTTTTGTCGATCCTAAGGATGTTGATAAGGTGTGCAAACTTCAGCGATCCATCTATGGACTGAAGCAAGCATCCCGGAGTTGGAATCTCCGCTTTGATGAGGTGATCAAAGAGCTTGGATTTGTCCAAACTTATGGAGAGGCTTGTATTTACAAGAAAGTGAGTGGGAGCAATGTGGCATTTCTGATATTATATGTGGATGACATATTATTGATTGGAAATGATATAGATCTTTTAAACAGTGTTAAAAGTTATCTAAACAGCAAATTTTCGATGAAGGACCTTGGTGAAGCTTCATATATATTAGGCATTAAAATCTATAGAGATAGATCAAGACGCCTAATTGGGCTATCGCAGAGTACATACCTTGATAAGATATTAAAGAAGTTTAATATGGACGGAAGTAAGAAGGGGTGCTTACCTATGTTGCAAGGCAAGACATTGAGTAAGACTCAAAGTCCGGCTACGGCAGAAGAAAGAGAGATAATGGATAAGATCCCCTATGCCTCAGCCATAGGCTCTATAATGTATGCCATGCTATGTACAAGACCGGATGTGGCACATGCTATTAGTTTGACTAGTAGGTACCAATCTGATCCAGGTTCGGAACACTGGATAGCGGTCAAGAATATCCTTAAGTACTTGAGAAGAACTAAGGATATGTTTCTTGTATACGGAGGTGAAGAAGAGCTAGTCGCTAAGTGTTATGTCGATGCTAGCTTTGACACTGATCCGAATGACTCTAAGTCTCAAGCCGGATACGTATTTCTCTTGAACGGAGCAGCAGTTAGTTGGAGGAGCTCCAAACAACATGTGGTGGCTGGATCAACGACGGAGGTGGAATATGTTGTCGCTGAAGCGTATGCAACAGAAGCGGTTTGGATGAAGGAGTTCATAACGGAACTAGGTGTGGTTCCTAGTGCGTTGGACCCAATGGTTATCTATTGTGACAATAATGGAGCCATAGCCAACGCCAAGGAACCAAGGTCTCACAAGAATTCCAAGCATATTAAGCGCCGGTTTCACTCCATCCGTGAGCATGTCAAGGATGGAGATATAAAGATTTGTAAAGTGCACATAGACCTGAATGTACCAGATCCGTTGACTAAAGTACTCCCTAGGGCAAAACATGATCAACACCAGAACTCCATGGGTGTTAGATTTATCACTATATAAACTAGATTATTGTCTCTAGTGCAAGTGGGAGACTGAAGGAAATATGCCCTGAGAGGCAATAATAAAGTTGTTATTATGTATTCCTTGTATATGATAGATGTTTATTTTGCATGCTATAATTGTATTGATAGGAAACAGCAATACATGTGTGTTTAATAAACAAAAAGGGTTCCTAGTTATGCCTCTCTTATAGACTAGCTTGTTGATTAACAAGATGATCAAGGTTTCCTGATCATGGACATTGGATGTTGTTAATAACAAGGTCACAGCATTTGTGAAATGATGTGATGAACATTCATCCAAAGTATAGCATTACAATCAAGTCATTATGTTTATATTGCTATAACATCATACGAAGTAATCTTTATCCTTAGACCATGAGATCATGTTAATTGCTAACACCGGAAGAGTATCTTGATAACATCAAACGTCACACCGTAACAGGGTGACTATAAAGATGGGTTCAGTACTACGAAGGTGTTATGTTGAGGCTCATGATCAAGAGTGGAATTTGTCAATCCAGATGACGGATAGATATACTCTGGGCCCTCTCGGTGATATCACATTGGGATAGCTTGCAAGCAAGTGATGTGATCACTAGAATGTTATATCATGGGAACGAGAAAAGAGTGCATGTCGGTAACAAGATCAAACTAGGTATGGAGATACCAATGATCGAATCTCGGACATGTAATATATCGAGAGACAAAGGGATTTAGTTACAAGCGTTAAAGGTTCTCACGATCACGGGAGTCATCATTGAATGTGTAGGAGTCAGTACGGATCTCCAGGTCCCACTGCTGATTATTGATCGGAGAAGGGTCTCGATCATGTCTGCATTATTCACGAACCGTAGGGTGGCACACTTAAGAGTTACCGGACACCATTTTGGAGCACATATGTTTCAGACGAAAGAATTGCAAAGCGCAGGAATTGTTTCAATAGAAACCGGAAATTGTTTCAAGTGAAATCGCAGAAGGTGGTTCTGCATGTGATATTGAAATATTGCAAGGGGCTATATGTGAATGTTTGTTAATTAAAGTAATTAACAAAAATTCTGAATAAATTTAATAAAAAGAGTTTTATTAAATGAGAGAGCATTAAATTTGGAGAAATTTAATGCATTTAAAGTGGAGACTTTAAAATGGAATGTGAAGAGGCATTTTAATGTGGAGGGGTTACCACCACATGAATGGGGGAGGTGAGGGGTCACCCCCCCATGCGCCGGCCATGGAGAGAGGGGGAACCCCCCCCCTCCTCCTATAAAAGGCAACCCATTCCCTCCTTCATCCTCACACCTCCTTGTGAAGGATCTCTCTCCCCCTCTAGAATTATTCCCCCATGGTCTCGGATTAGCGAGATACATGTTCCCGGTGGCATTTTGTCTGGAAGGAGTTGCTGCTTCCGCTGGATCGCTGGAGCGAGGAGGTGGAGGTTGTCCGGTGGCTTGAACGTGTGTGCGAGTGCAGATGCGCTGCTAAGTTGCGGCGCTCGGACTTCCTCACGATCTTGAGATCCGTAAGTGTACGACTACATCAACCACGAGTTCCTACTCGTTAACAAAGCTCGTTGTCTTCGAGGGTAAGTTCTCCATGGATGTATGTCCACCCGTTGCTCTGTATCTAGTAGATAGATCTTGGCGTATAGTTCTCATCGTAGGAAAAATTTTGTTTTCTATGCTGCGGACCCAACATTCTCAAAATAGTGTTGCTACTGACCGAGACAGGTTTGCCAAAACCAACTAATATTAACTCAATGATCCCAAAGTGCTACCAATACTAACAACAAGAACAATCAGATAACCATGAATTGAAAACTAATATAAGATATGCAAAGAATAAATGATAGAACTTCTCATTAATATTCCATATCGGCAACTCACTCCAAGGGATACATAGATATCTAACAAGAGGGGGGATACTTCCACAATGCAAACCATCCTACATGATAACTTATCTATTCATGATATGACTCTACTAAAAAGGTAAGAAGATAGAAGATAGTGATGTGATACCGTGGCACTCCCCCGAGCTTGGAACAAACTAAGGGGATGCCAAAACCTGATGACGAATTACTCCTTTGGTGGTGCTGGTATTATCTCGTCATCGTCCGACTTCTAGGGTAAGGGCTCCCCATCAACAAAGGACATCATGGTCTCCAGCATCCTGAAACTTGCAGTAGCACTTATGCGTTTAAACCTAACCTCGTACTCGCAGTTTTGATTTTGAACATCGTAGAGTTGTGCTTGCAGTTGGTTGGTTGTTTGGTGGAGTGAGAGGACTTCATCCTTGAGCTCAGCAGTCTCCTTTCGGTGCTCGGCGATGAGTTCAAAACAAATCTTATGAATGATATCCACTTCGCTTTCTACCATCTTCTTGTACCTAAAGACTTCTTGCTCCAGTGCTTCCATCATGTCCTCTAGACTTCCTTCTCCTTTAGGGCCTTGAACCTCTTTTATCCGTACCTCCCCATCTTCAAGCAACAACTCCTTGGGATGCATCTTCAACTCTCTCATGTATGGGTTGATGATATCCACTGACGAATCTTCCTTGGATGATCCAGAGGAAGACATTGTGGCTCCAAATCTGGGACTCTACCTGTTAGAAACAGATCGAAACGAAAACACGACGAGAACACGATATACAAACCTCGGGGGAACCAGGGGATTATATATTACGAAGTTTTATAGCAAAAGGAAGGTACTGAGAGAAAACGGGTTGGAGACAGAGGCCGAGGTGGCCACACCACCTGCTGGCGCGGCCAGGGGGGCTGCGCCAGGGGTGGTGTGAGCCACCCTGGCTCCGTTTCCGTCCCTCTTTCACTTCGTAACTTTCCTTGTTGGATAAAAACTACAAAAGTATAATTGGACAGAATTTTCGCAGAACTTTTCTTACCAGAATTGTTACAAAACGGACTCTATAGGTCTCTGAATTTGATCTTTGATAAATTTTTCTGGAGTTATAACTTGAAAAGCATCAACATCTTCATTGTAAGAATCTTCGGCAATATAGTGCTTGAGTCGCTGCCCATTCACCACTTGTGTAGTGTTATCTTTTAAAGAAGAAATTTGTATTGCTCCTGAACTGTACACTTCTTCAATAACGAAAGGTCCTTCCCATTTTGACAGTAGTTTCCCTGCAAAAAATCTGAGACGAGACCTATACAATAGAACTTTCTCACCAACATGGAACTCTCTCTTAAGTATTCGCTTGTCATGCCATCTTTTAACTTTTTCCCTGAAGAGTCTAGCATTCTCATATGCTTTGTAACACCCTCAAATCGGCCCTATGCAAGGTTTAGCCCTTTTCGCCAAACCCGCATAGAAACGATTCAAGGACGCCCACCAGGCACTTTCGTGCGGGTAGAAAATGAAGTAATACCATTACACAACAGTCCTCGATGGGACCCACAGAACAGATATATATACAACAGCGACTCAACGAGTCAAGAATGCAGATATACGATACAAAGATCCAAATCACCTGGAAAACGATACAGCATCCGAGTACGGACAAGATGCAAATGGGGCTAAGAGCCCTGAAGAATAACCAATGGCGTCCATAACCCTGCCCAGGCCAAGCCGGAAGGGTAACCCTGCTAACGACGTCGATCTCAAACCTGCTAAAACAAAAGGGGTGTCGGCAAAGGGCAAAGGAAAAAGAGGCGTCGATCGAGGCCAAGACACGGCGAGGCTAGAATTCGGCCTCTCGCCTACATAGGTATGGTGGGCTGCGCAGCAGCGCACTAAACAACCTATAGAGACTCGATACAACTGGAGTTTATCAGAGAGGATAAGAAAGACCTATTCGGATCCCACCTGAAGCTAACACCAGACAAACCCGTCCTAGGATTTCCCCCTCGAGACCAAACGAGGAAGTCAAACCGAGGAACACACACGGTTGGCAGTTTTATTCATTCCATTATAGTTGAAGCTCTTACTAATCAGATATAGATAGCATGAGTCATTCTGATAGAATAAGTAGTGGGTAGTTTTAATCGCCATTCTGTTGTAGTGGAAACATTTACTAGTCACTTTTATCACACTCCATTGGAGTTGCAATACTTACTAGGCAGGTATAGCATGTCACAACACAACCCATATCCACCAGCTGTTGGCAATTTTAATATCCATTCCGTTATACTTGAGCTGATTACTAGTCACATATTAAGTCAAATTTATAGCACTACTTTAGTTATGCTTGTCTATGATCGAGATATTGTGCTCCAAGTCGTCCATAATCATGACACGGCTTTGAAAGTTTTACCTGCAGGTGCACAACGAGCAACACACACTCGATCAACCTCGGAAAAACCAACTCAAAACCCAACGAGGCATTCACGACAAAGCGATCACAGGATTCAGAAATATTTCAGGGGGCCACCCCACTAAGCTACCCGCAACGAAGTTGGCCGGCTCTAGAACGGACCCAGGGTTTGTGTCAATGGCTGTAAATGACTGGGAACCCGAAAGTGTGACTGGGCTTGTTGATACCGCGAAAACATTCCACGATCCAAAACAGTACAGGTGCTCCACGCACAATCTTAAATAAAGCAGTAAAGCATGGCATAAGTACAGGATAGTAATAAAGCCCCAAACTACTTTGTGTCCCCAAGAAATAGAAATGAATCAAGCTCTGGCTCAGGGGGGTCCATAAGGCCTCCCGGATGTGGATAGTGCGAATAGTCAAGGAACAGGTATCAAGTACTCGGGGTCCTACGGGACACAAGTGAGCGTGGAAGAACCAAATAACATCTATTGCCCACCGATGCCTCTGCATTAGTTATATCTAGCATTTTAATAGTTGCATTTAAGCCATGATTATCCCCACCAATAAGCATCTCCACAAATAAACATCTGCCATCATTCCAACAACTGTGGTACTCGACAACACAAGATCGCACCTGAGCAAGCAACTACGACTCGCAAGGCCAGCTATCTACCAAACACGGGTAATAGGAGGTGTCCAAGGCAATATAGAGGCTGCACGGGATATAACTGGTGCACGGAAACTAAAGCATCGTGACACGGATAGCAATAGATCAATAGGAGGAAATAAAGACTATAAATGCAAAATAGGTAGAAGGGGAAGAGATGCTCGCCTGGGAAACACTGTCGAAGGATCATATCCAAAGAACTTGTCGATACTCGCATCCACTCATCGGCCTAATCCGCGAAGAAGCAAACACTAGCACAAACACCGGATGCACTATTTAATACCATGACAAAAGATCTGGCATGCTTATGATATGATGCAGATGCAGTGCGATTAGGCAGTATTAAGCGAAACTGGGTCCGGACATTTAATTAAACGGTTCAAGTTATTTAGAAACCCCGCAATTTAAATGTTGTCTTAACAAGGCAGGGCATGGTATCGGTTTGTTACACAAATTTAAATGGAGTCCGGTATATGACTAGAATAGACGTCTGTCGTGGTGGTGTCACGGCAGATGCCATGGATAGGCTAAAGGTGGGGACTAATATGCGCTAGGGGAATCCAAGGAGGGATAGTAGAGTGAATCTCTACACAGAAGCTTTGTATTGATGTTCAATCTCCAAGATTACAAGTGCTCCTCGAGCTGTATTGACAAGAGGAGGAAGAAGAAACTCTCTTACTCTTGCCTACCAACTAGCCCAAGAACCCTAGATCCACTAGTGCTCAACCAACTAGAATTCTCCCAACTCTCTATCCGAAAAAACCCAACCCCCTTACCAGAACCCTAACCCCCCTTATATAGAGGTGGTTCGGTCCTGGCCTAGGGCATACGTGGAGGCATATTCCTAAGAATATGCCCCCTCCCAAAGTAGTAACCCGACAGGGGTGCTTTTCCCCCGCGTCACACTTGCTTTAGCGACGTAGCCTCTGCGGCGCCCGCGTCAGCCGACGTGAGCGTCGTCACCCTTGTCGGCCACGATCCGGTGGTCCTGCCCTTGCTTTATTCGCTCATCCAGTATGCACCGGACCTTCTTTTTTGACCAGAGAGATTCCTTCCTTCTCCTAGAAGCCAAGCGAGGACCCGGATCACAGTTGATCCGGCCACACCTGTTCCTGCATATAAGCTAGACAAGTATTTCCGACTTACTCCTTGAGTCGGACGAGACAATGTTAGGCGACCCACAGTGCAGGTTACTCCGTGATCCGGCCTGCCTTGAGGTGACTCGGCCAGCATCCGCTTTGACCTTGCCGAACCTCGGCTAACTCGGCCCTTATACCCCGGAGTGACCCTACCCGGGGTTATCCCCCCAACATTAGTCCCCGAAGCTGGTGCGGCCTTAGCGGCCTTGGTCGCTAAGGCCACATCAGGTTCATTCGTATTTAAGTCTCGGATGTTTAGTTCCGGGTTAACTTCTTGTCTTGGATTATATGAATTTACGTTCCCTTCGCACGTTCCAAGTTTTCACTTGCCGTCCGGGTTACCATTGTAGCTCGGATCCTATGGTTCTACTTTCCCTCTGCACATTTCAAGTTTTCACTTGTCGGCCGGGTTACCATGGAGGCTCGGATCCGGACCTTGCTTCCTTCTCTCATACGCCAACCCACGTAAGGGTTAATCATTGCGTTACCTCATTTTAAGGGCCTGCACTATAACTGCCGCAGTAACTGTCAGTGATTACTGTGTGCGGGTTATCTCACGCCTGTCTCCTCGTTTACCGCAACTACACATCATGTCATGGGATCATTTTTACTCTGTGGCCTCCGTTGTGGCTTCTCTCTGATTGGCTAATGCCGGTGATACACGGCCACAGCGTGTGGCTCTCCAGCGCAGCGTGATCCCACTTTTCGATTACTCGGGGCAGTTAAATAGGGGAGGGGCGCGCTCCTTAGCACTTTTCCATCTCCGCGCCCCCTCGCCCGTTCCTCTTCTTCTTCCTCATGACCGCGCCGCCGCTAGTGCCCGTCGCAGCAGCGCCGCCGCCGCACCTTCTCCGTGCCTCTGCACCGCAGCCACCGCTGCATCACCGCTTAGCCACGGGTCCTCGTCAATCTAGACCGCAGAGCCTCGCCGCCGCCAGCTCCAGTAAGGATAGCGGATTCGAGATGATGGAGGAAGAGCTCATCGTCGTCGAGTAGGAGATGGAGGAGGGCACGGCGGCGTGGCCGCGGTTCGTGGTGCCGTCCGCCAGATGACATCGACCGGCTCTACCGACTGGCGTATTCTGCCGCGTCGCCACCGTCTCCCCTCCTTGGAATTGGCCCCCTCACCCAATCTAGGTGAGTTCGTCGTTTTCCTATCCCATTTCCAACGAGGGTTTGGTCTTCCGGTGAGTGATTTCTTCCGGGACTAGGTCCGGACCTATCACCTGCAACTACATCATCTCCCGGCGAACGCCATCACCTCTCTGTCCGCTTTCGTCTCTTCGATCGAGGGCTACACCGGACTATGGCCCACGAAGGAGCTGTGGATCCGGTTCTTCGGCCTCCGTCGCAACGTCGTCCCCAACATCCATGTCGAGTCGGAGGACAAGCAGCTCACTCAGTTCGGAGCTGCCTCGATCTTGCCCTGGAGGTTTTCAATCTTTCCCCGGGTCACCGGGCTTGACTCCTGCAAAGGATGGGCCCGGACCTTCTTCTATGTCCGGAACGAAGGCACCGAAGACTTGATCCAGCTTGTTGCTTCACGCCCGGGTCCCCGGACACGAATTTCTGGGAGGAGGTCGCCAAAAACCTACAGCCAACCAAGTCAACAAAAGGTTTGCGGAGCTGAAGAAGCTCGGATTGCGCAACGAGGATGCCATGATCACATTCGTGCGCAACCGAATCTCTCCCCTCCAGCGGTGCACTCACAAGCTGTGCCATGTGAGCTTCAGCCGCGATCCCAACCGAACCTCCTCGTTCGAGTTGAGCAATACGGAGATCTTCCGCCGGGTCAAGGCTCTTTTCACCACCCATAAGGATTTTTCCGCCGAATGGACGTGGGGGATCGAGCATTACTGCCGTGACAGGCTCCCTCCCGCGGTAAGCTTCGCGGAGTAAACTTATCTCGGATCAATTACGTGTCGGTTCTTATCGTATTTTTGACTCTGCTCCTTGTGCTTTTTCTCAGATGTTTCTCCAGCAAACCCTTGAGGATGGTACTGATCCGACCCTTAAGTGGGCCCCAGACCGAGAAATCCCGGATGAGGAGGAGCCGGACCAGGAGATGTTCCTCCCCACAACCGACGCCACCAAACGACCCAGCGGTAAATTCTCTTCTCTTAGAGATTGGCCCGATGATGAGGATGACTCGGATATCGACGTGATTGAACCCGTTGAGGCTGTCCCTCTTTCTTTTGCCTTCCCGGCATCAGCTAACCCCGGTGGGCACATCCACGAGGATTCTCCACTTGCCACGGGCGAGCCTGTTCCGGTGGCGTCGAAGAAGAAGCGCGGATCCGCGTCAAGTTCTTCTTCTGAACCTTCTTAGCCTACCAAAAGGCAAAAGAAGGCCGGAGACAAGACTGCCTCCAAACGGGCAGGCAAAGCCCCGGCACGGAGGGCCTGGAAACCTAAGGAGGCCAAGACCTCGGACGCGTAAGTCATTTTTCACTGCGCAACACACTTCTCCCTGCCTCGGGGTAATTTCACTCCTGACATTATTTTCTTTTGCAGGGCTCCTGTGGAGGTCCCTCAGAGCGGATCGAGCATCTCCTCTCCCCTTCGGTCCGGTCCTTCCCCTCCTCGTGACAACGAGTCACGCCCGCTGAGCCCTATTTCGGAGGGCTCTGCGGCCGCTCCGGGTTCCGCAGTACCTCCTTCAGAGGAACGCGACCTCGGATCAGGAGGGGTCGGATCGGCCGAGGCAACGGCGTCCGTCACTTCGGCATTGCCGCAACCAGCAACCACTAAGTCTACCGCAACTCCAGCACCAGCAGCAGCTCCAGCACCAGCCACCGAACCAGCGCCTGTCCCGGCTCCGAAGAAAACAACAGCAGCTCCAGCACCAGCCACCAAAGTTCTCGTGCCAAGTTCGTCTGCCTCGTCCGAGTCATCCCAAGCTCGGCGAGGAACCACTCCAGCGGCTTCAAAGGGCAAATCTACTGTGGTCACATCCTCCCAGCAAGCCAAAGGCAAGTCTACCTCCATCGAGGCCGGTCAGCGAACCTTGTCGTCAATGCTTCTGAAGAAGTCACCGGCAGCGACGGATCCTCCTGCCGAGCCAACCGACTCGCAGCAGATGGTTCTTCACACTAGCCCGGCTCTTGCCCTGATTGAAAGGAAAGAAGCTCATGCAAAGGGCTTGGTGGCACCCCACATGCCCACTGGCGAACGGTACCCTCCGAGCCTCATCGAGTTCGTCATGAACTGGAATAAGGCGGAGTTCGTCTACAACGACGATCTCCCAGAAAAGTTCAGCCTAGCTGAATTTTCCGCTCAGATGAATACCGCCGCCAAGGCCATTAATCTCGCTGGGCATATGATGGAGGTATGTCGTTTCTTCTTTACATGCTGTAGATAATAACCATTAGTCCCTGAGCCTCCGGCGGAGTAACTTGTTTATCGGCCGGATGCTCATTAGAAGATCAACGTAGCTGCATGTAAACTTCAAATATGCACACACCTAGAGCCGGGTTAAGTTCCACTTGGCCCGGATCTCGCACACTTCGAATATGCACACACCTAGAGACGGGTTAAGTTCCGCTTGGCCCGGATCTCGTATACTTCGGATATGCACACACCTAGAGCCGGGTTAAGTTCCGCTTGGCCCGGATCTTGTATACTTCGAATATGCGCACACCTAGAGCCGGGATAAGTTCCGCTTGGCCCGGATCTTGTATACTTCAAATATGCACACACCTAAAGTCGGGTGAAGTTCTGCTTGGCCCGGATCTTGTATACTTCGAATATGCGCACACCTAGAGCCGGGTTAAGTTCCGCTTGGCCCGGATCTTGTATACTTCAAATATGCACACACCTAGAGCCGGGTTAAGTTCCGCTTGGCCCGGATCTTGTATACTTCAAATATGCACACACCTAGAGCCGGGTTAAGTTCTGCTTGGCCCGGATCTTGTATACTTAAAATATGCAACGAACTAACTTTACACTCCTGTACCTTTGTCAGGTAACTACCAACCGCCGGAGCGCCGAATTTCAGCGCCTGCTTGATACCCACAAGATCTTGCGCGCAAAACATATTGCACTTGGCGTGGAGCATGAAAAGAGGGGTAATTTCCTCTCTCGACACCTCTTCGTTTCATTTGTTTCTGCCGGACTAACCTCCTTATTCGGTTTTTTGCAGCTGGGGTGGAGGCTGAAAACAAAATTATGCGAAAGAACTTGGAGGAAATCCGAGGTACGTCCTCTTTTGGCCAACATTGTTGTGTTTTCCATTCCTTCCTGTCCTTGGCTCGGCAAACATTCACTCCTCGGCTTTGCCGGGTCAACACACTGTTTTAGCATCGCTTGAGGATAGTGTGCCTGTGCCTGATATGATGCTGCATTTTCTCGAACAAGCAGGACAGCATCAAGCCGAGCTGAAGAAGAAGAACGATGAGCTCGCCCTCCTCCGGACCAAGGACGACAAAATAGCCAAAATCAAGGCCGAGATGGATAAGATGAAGGCCCAACACAAAACCGAGCTCCAAAAAGTTGGCCAGAACTTCACCGAAGAACGTGAGCGCTTTACTCTCCAGATCTCCAAGGACCAGGACCTGCTCAAGGAATCCGAGGTCTAGCTTGGGTCGGCGCTCGCTGAGCTTGAACAACTTCACCAGAGACGCGACAGTTGTATCAAGGAGTTGAGCCGGATCCATCGTCATATCTCACGTAAGTTTCTTCCCCTTTTCCGACATAGTTTTCCGGGTTATCTCATATGCCTTTGCTTTAGCATCTTCCCTTTCCTTACTTTCAGATAACTTTCCGGAGGGTACTCCCATCGCTAGTGCTGCCGTTGCCAAATTCCGCAGAGAGAGGGGTACTCCCGTCGCTCCTGATGGTGAGAGCATCCCCTTAGACATGGAGGACCTGCTGGTCAACGTGTCAGCTCGGGTGGAAACCATCAAGAACTATGGGAAAGATCTCCTCGACGTTGCGGTCCGGATCTTCAACACTTTCTGGCCAAGTGAGAGCGCTCCGAAAAGGATCACACTCCTTGCTGAGAAGCTATTGGAAATCGAGACACAGCTTGATCTCTGGAGAGAATCCGCCGGGCGTGCCACAGCAGATACCCTCCTCCATCATATCCTTACATGGTACGAGAAGATCGACCTGAGCCTCCTCACACGCCGGCGCACCAGATCCAAATGGACCGATGATCCGGATTAGGTAGCTCGGTGCCAGGCTTGCGCCTATAGCCTTGTCGAATATTCTCCCATCCATGACTGGGTTGAGGGGCCGAGCTTTCTAGAATCCGGCGAGGAGGAGCAGATGGAGAACATGGAGGATGGGTCGGGCGATGATGGAGAAGATGCTGCTTCAGTTATTGAAGACAGTGATGATGACGCCGAACTTCCTCCTCCTGCCGCTCCTTAGTTGAAAAAACTTGAAAATTTATCAGATCCCCGGTATGCCGGGTGCAATTGTATGCTGAATACATGATATTTTGCTACTATGCTTGTATGCCGGATTAACTTGGGCGTAGTCCCCGAGTTTCATTTTCTTGTTCGTCCAATTCTCCGGCTCGATCCGTGTCTACCTTGATTCGGTTTTACAACTTACGAATCCGAGCCTCAAGAATCGTTTTAACAATACTGAGAAACTTTGAGGCTTGGCTCAAAATAATTCAACATAATAGCTTGAAAGTAAATACGGGGTTAGTCCGAAAAAACAAACATTAGCTGGAATAGGATCGTTTCCTTAGTAGTTTTTCATGTGCTACGCAATTCCAAACTTGTTCCCTTGCTTGCCATGAAGCCAATTCTTGTTGGACAGCAGCAAGTCGAAGGGTTGGGTTTTTGGTGCTCACACATTACTAATCCAGGTTAAGTGAAACGAGGCATTCCAGCTAACGCATAAAAAGCAACAACAATCATTTATTAAGGCAGTCCCCGAGTTACTGCTCGAGGCTCCGCTATTTCATTGATAAGCTCATTGCCGACATACATACCGACATATGAGATGACTCAGATACATACACTCTTTAGTTAAGTGTAGAAGGGACGAAGTAGCGCTACATTCCACGGTCGCTTAGATTCTTCTCCGGACCTGTTCGCCTTGTTCTTTTCCTGCGGCTTTGCATCTATAAGATAGTAGGAATCATTGTGCAATGCTTTGCTCACAATAAAGGGTCCTTCCCATGGGGGGATAATTTATGCATGCCAGTGGTACGCTGTACCAACCGGAGCACCAGATCGCCTTCCCGGAAGACTCGGGGGCACACTTTCCGGCTATGATAGCGTCGGAGATTTTGCTGATATATGGCGGATCTGGGGCGCTGCCTTCTCGCTTCTTCCAGCAGATCAACATCATTTTGCCGGCTTCTTGCACTTCGCTTCGTGGTATTGGGTGACCCTAGGCGAATCATGCTCTATGTCGGCTGGTAATACAGCTTCTGCCCCATATACCAGAAAGAATGGCGTATAGCATGTTGATCGATTTGGAGTTGTTCTTAAGCTCCACAGTACTGCTGGTAGTTCTTCTATCCAGCACCCCGCTGATCTTTGCAGCGGCTCAATGAGCCGGGGTTTTATCCCGGATAATACTAATCCATTGGATCTTTCCACTTGTCCGTTTGATGAGGGGTGGGCTACCGAGGCTACGTCGAGTCAGATTTTCTTGTCTCGGCAAAAGCGCGCAAATGCTCCTTCCGCGAAATTTGTTCCATTATCAGTTATAATGTTGTGTGGATAACCGTATCTCAAGATGATGTCTTTGAGAAATGTCACGGCCGTAGCTCCATCACATTTTCTTATAGGCTTCACTTTGATCCATTTTGTAAACTTGTCCACCATGACCAGAATGTGTGTCATGTTTCCTCTTGCTGGTTTGAACGGGCCAACCATATCCAAGCACCACACAGCAAATGGCCATGTAATTGGTATGGTTTTAAGTTCCGACATAGGCATATGTGTCTTGGTGGCGTATCTTTGGCAACCATTGCATTTTCTCACCAGATCTTCTGCTTGCTCCAAGGCACTTGGCCAGTAAAATCCATGCCGGAATGCCTTTGCCACTAAGGCCCGGGATGAGGCATGATGCCCGCATTCTCCTTGGTGTATATCTCGGAGGATGTTAAGTCCTTCTTCCAGGTCAACACACCGCTGGAGGACATTGGTTACACTCTGTTTGTACAGCTCGGAATTGATGATTGTGTAAGCTTTGGCTCTCCTCTGAGTTTGCCTGGCTAGCACTTTCTCAGTGGGTAACATTCCATCTTTCAAGAACTGGTATATAGACAAGGTTCAAGCTGGTATCGCACATGCAGTAACATCTCCTCATCAATTTCCATTCGATCCACCGGCATAACTTCAGCCGGATCACGCTGAACAGTCCCCGGGTCTAGCGAGGTAGTCCCCGGGTTTGCCGAGGCAGTCCCCGGGCTCGGCGTGCTACCTCCCATGTCAATGTCCATGGGATCAATTCCGGATTCCACGTTTTCCGGGACATAGATTGAATCGGTTCCTGGGGATGGCCTGATAGATGGTTTTCTGAGGTGCTCCAATGCAACACCCGGTGGAATCGCCTGTCGGGTCGATCCGAGCTTTGACAGCATGTCGGCAGCTTCGTTTTCCACGCGAGGTACATGGTGAAATTCGCATCCCTCAAAGTAACCCGAGATCTTATACACATGAAATATGTATAGCGCCATGTTTGGATCCAGGGCGTCCCACACTCCGGACACTTGCTGTATTACTAGATCCGAGTCGCCAAAGCAGATTATCCGACGTATGCCAATCTCCTTTGCCACTTTGATACCATGCACAAGAGCCTCGTACTCAGCGACATTGTTTGATGCCGCGAAATGGATCTGCAATACGTACTTGAGCTGATCCTTCTTTGGCGAGGTAAGCATAACCCCGGCACCTAACCCGGTTTTGGTTTTCGATCCCTTAAAGTGCATCCTCCAGTAGTTCGGATCTGGTGGCGGCGGTTCGTATTGTACCTCGGCCCAATCCACGAAAAAGTCCGCCACGGCCTGGGACTTGATCGCTTCTCTCCTATCATACTGGGGTGCGTAAGGTGCTAGCTCAATTCCCCATTTCGCAATTCTGCCATTCGCATCTTTGTTACCCATTATCTCGGATATGGGGGCTTCGCATATCACTTTGATGGGATGCTCCTCAAAGTAGTGTTTTAACTTCTTTGCCGCCATATAAACTCCGTATGCCACCTTTTGAAAATGCGGTAGTTCTGTTTGAGGCGATAATACCTCGCTCAAGTAATACATCGCCTCTGACCGACTTACCCTCTTCATCTCGCTCCACTACAATCAACGACTTACAACTCGGTTGGTTGCGGCTATGTAGAGCAACATTGGCTCCTTCGACAAGGAGAAGCTAACACTAGTGCAATGGCCAACATCTTTTCAAGTGGGCAAAAGCTTCATCGGCTGCGGCCCAAACAAATTTATCGACTTTTTCATGAGTTGGTAGAGAGGCGGTTTTTCCCTAACCGACATAACCGACTCAACGATGCCAGGCATCCAATGAACTTCTGGACATCGTTGAGACACTTCGGCAGCTCCATTCGTTCGATGGCTCGGATCTTAGTTGGATTAACCTCGATACCTCGGCTGGAGACGAGAAATCCGAGTAATTTCCCAGCCGGGACACCGAAGGTACATTTCTTCGGGTTAAGCTTCATCCGGAATCTCCTCAAGTTCGCGAATGTTTGCCTGATGTCATCAAGGAGCGTTGCGCTTTCCTTGGTCTTAATAACCACATCATCCACATAGACTTGTACATTTTGACCTATTTGATCGTGCAAACATTTTTGCATACATCTTTGGTACGTTGCTCCTGCATTTCGTAAACCGAACGGCATAGTGCGATAGCAATAAGCCCTGTATGGGGTAATAAAGGCAGTTTTTATTTGATCATCCGGGTTCAGAGGTATCTGGTGGAAACCAGAATAAGCGTCAATGAATGACAACAGTTCACATCCTGCGGTAGAGTCGATGACCTGATCTATCCTCGGCAGTGGAAATGGATCTTTTGGACACGCCTTGTTCAGGTTCGTGTAATCGATACACATACGCCAAACCACTGCCACGTTCGGATCATCCTTCTTCTTTTCTACCAGCACTGGATTAGAGAGCCAATCCGGATACAGCACTTCCATGATAAATCCTGCTGCTAGCAACCGAGCTATCTCGTCACCAATGACCTTTCTCCTATCCTCGGCGAAGCGTCGGAGAGGTTGCTTCACCGGCCTTGCTCCAGGTCTTACGTTCAAAGAGTGATCGTTAACTCCTCGAACACCTTGCAAGTCCTGTGGACCAAGCAAAGATATCCCGATTCTCACGGAGGAAGTTGACGAGCTCGCTTCCTATTTGTCGCTTAATCCGCACCAATTGTTACGGCACGCCCGGAAACATGTTATCCACTGAGTCTTCTTGGTGTCCTTCGCGCTTGAAACGAACGCTTCCATGCGGGTTGCTTAACGCCGCATATATCGCCGCCGACCGAGCTAATGTCGCCACCTCTTGGATTTTTCTTTTCTCTTGGGTAATTACGAGTGACTCGCTAGGTTAGACCCGCTGAGGCGCACTCAATAGAACATCGGAAATCCCCAACGATAGTAATTGCTCCATTTGGCCTGGGCAACTTCATCTTCAGATAACTAGCGTGGCAACTTGCCATGAATTTTCTCAGTGCTGGTATCCCGAGTAATGCATGATACGCGCTTCCAAGTTCACCACCTCAAACCCAGATTCTCAGTTCGCTTATCCCTCGTACCGAATAGCACGTCGACCCGGACTTTGCCTATGGGCTCACAGGATATGCCTGGTACGATCCCATGGAAAGTTGTTCTTGTAGCCTGGAGCATGTTCTCCGAGATGCCCAACTTGCGCATCGTATCCGCATACATGATGTTAATGCTACTGCCATTGTCGATCAGTACCTTGGAGAACCTCACATTAATGCTTGGTCCAATGAACGTCGGATCTAACACTATGCATACGAGCCCGGACTTGGCATAAGCTTGGGATGATCTTTGACGCCCGTAATTTCCTGGTCCGACCAAGACATGTACCTCGTCCACCGCAGTATAACCGCGTTAACCTCCATATGTCGGTGCCGCAAGCTCTTCCTATCTGCTTCCTCCGCTAGAACACACAATAGCTCGTGATGTTCCCTACTCATTCCTTCCTCGCTCCCGAGTACCTCCGATCTAGTTGTTGCTGGTTTTCCACCGATGTAATCGCATCCCTTCTCTCATTGTTGTCATACCTCGGCGGAGGGGAGGCAACATCGTTGTTATGCGTTTGCTCCGGAGAGCGATTGCTGCCGGGTAACTCCTACCGGTTGATCATTCCGGTGCCCGAGCATTCCCGAACCACCTTGTTCTATCGTGACGCATCCACTCACATTGCCTCGTTGTGTGACCCGCTGGCTGTTTGGGTTTGGCGGTGAAACTTACACGGCTGGTCCAACATTGACTCATAGGTATACCGACGATCTTTCTTTTCTTGCCATTGCTTCTTCCGCCCGAGTCCATGTTTTCTTTCCATCGTTTCGAGGAGTCCATTGCCCTCCCGTTTTCTGGCGTTGGTTGCTCCCTGCTCCGGGCTGATCATGATTCACGGCCGCAACTTGTTGTGAACCATACCGATGGTCCGGTCTATCGCTCTCCTTTTCCCCGTAATCGCTTTCTCCGGATGACCCGGATCCGTCCTCGGATAGTACTCCTCATTTGACTGCTCGACGCGATCCTAGGTTGAGTCGGATCACCTAAGGCATAAGAATCCGCGATCCGGATCATCTCGCCAATGTGATCGCATTTTCCTTGCGCTTTCATCCACAACTCGCTGCCATATCGCACCCTTGTGCGAACCATGCGATAGCTCGTGATTCTATGACTCCCTCACACGACTTTCTCACGGTACACCACCGGTCAAGAATTCATGGTCCGCTTGTTAGATCTCGCTTGCACATTGCTGTGGTCTCGTGGTCTATTCAGTCTCTGATATGTACTTGAGAAGTTACTGATAAACATTTCTTCAAAATCTATCCAGCAATTGATGCTTCCGGGTGGCAAATTGTTCAGCCATACCCTAGCCGGACCTTCCAACATTTGGGGTACATATCGTGCAGCCCATCTCAAGTTGCCGCTGTAATTTTCACACTGCGTAGTTTATCAGCCAGTCCTCCGCTTTGTACTGCCATACACGCCTTCGTGCCCTCGGGTAATTGGAAATTAGGCATCAAGGTTCTTCATGATCCGGGGTCCAAAGCACGCTGGACCCGGAGGACCTTGACATTCGATCTGTTTCGACCTATACAAGCGATCCAGTTTTAGCCTGGCGTCATCCGGCATCAAATCTCTGCTTCCCAACCTCGACCCTATCACATGATAGTCCGGTCTTGCGTATCCCGCATTCATCATCTCCGAGTCTCCGTAATTGTATCGGCCTTGATCTCGTTGTGCTCCTCTCTGTTGCATACCACGGCCGGCACTTTGCTCTTGCCTTGGTGCATTCCGCTGCTGCAGTTGACCCGCTCCTGCCGAGTTTTGCTGTTCGACATTGCCGTTGGCAGCATTCCCTTGACCGGCATTGCCTTGGTCGTGGTTACCTCGGCCAGCTTCACCTCGGCTCACACTTCGTCAATCATCGTTTTTCCGCATCTCTTTTTCTTTTCCCGCACGCGTTGGGTCATACGGAACGATCTGCTTGTTCCGTCAGGCCGAGGTTACTACCTCTTCTCTTCTAGGTCCACCATGAGGCGATGATGCGGCTCCAGCGGATTTCTCCGGGTTATCCATCACCGAATGGATGATCTTAGAAGCTCCAACTCTTTCCGGGTTACCTCTCAGCAGCTCCTCGTTCTGCCTGTTCGCGATCCGAACCAGCTCGTTAACCCGGTCTTGCTGTCTTTGATGGGCTTCACCCGTCAGACCCTCTAGCTCAGACACCGCGGCATCTGCTGCTCTGAGGTTCTTTGCCGGGGTACTATACTTCGGCAACCCCACAGACAGATAGTTTTCCGACCCTTCAGGTCCATCATCACCTTCTCTGTTCATCTCACTTATGAGATTTTTCCCTTGACCTCATCGCATCAACCTTGTTTGCCTTCGTACTCTGCAGCGCCATGTTCAACGCATCGCTAAGCCGCCGCTATTTTCTTTGCGCCCAAAGATCTTCGTCGGGTCTCCTCTAGCTCGGCCTGTGCCTGAGCCGGATCTACCACTGCTGCCACCGGGTTAGCCAAGCTATCCATAGCTTCCCTCAGCACGTTCTCAGGCCTCTCTAGCGGAGGACCCCTAGCTTTCCTCGGTGCCTTGGTTGTTACCTCCGGGTCTGTCGCTGGATCCTTGCTCACGCCTGCGCCTGGCGCAGTAATCATTACCTCTGCATGGTCCGGGGAGCGAGCAGTACGCGCCCCGCGAGCCACAGTGAGGGGCGGTTCCCCTGCATCGACGATGCGATGCGGATGAACACAAGACACGTCCACAGCCACGTAGACCTTGTGCGCGCCGAGCTTGACGAAGATGCCGTTGCGCGGGAGGGGGCGCGTGCCGAAGCAGCCAGCGTTGTCGCTGACGTAGTCCAGCGCTCCAAAGCGCTGAACGAGCCTAGAGACGATGCGTTCGCCGGTGCCGATGAAATTTCCTATCCGGATCTTCACCCCTGCTAGTGCTGCTAGCCCCACGGTGGGCGCCAACTATCGTGGTGGTGTCACGGCAGATGCCATGGATAGGCTAAAGGTGGGGACTAATATGCGCTAGGGGAATCCAGGGAGGGATAGCAGAGTGATTCTCTACACAGAAGCTTTGTATTGATGTTCAATCTCCAAGATTACAAGTGCTCCTCGAGCTGTATTGACAAGAGGAGGAAGAAGAAACTCGCTTACTCTTGCCTACTAACTAGCCCAAGAACCCTAGATCCACTAGTGTTCTCCTTGCTATGTCTCTAAAAAGACCCAATCCCCTTACCAGAACCCCAACCCCCCCTTATATAGAGGTGGTTCGGTCCTGGCCTAGGGCATACGTGGAGGCATATTCCTAAGAATATGCCCCCTCCCAAAGTAGTAACCCGACAGGGGTGCTTTTCCCCCATGTCACTCTTGCTTTAGCGATGTAACCTCTGCGGCGCCTGCGTCAGCCGACGTGAGCGTCGTCACCCTTGTCGGCCACGATCCGGTGGTCCTGCCCTTGCTTTATTCGCTCATCCAGTACGCACCGGGCCTTCTTTTTGACCAGAGAGATTCCTTCCTTCTCCTAGAAGCCAAACGAGGATCCGGGTCACAGTTGATCCGGCCACACCTGTTCCTGCATATAAGCTAGACAAGTATCTCCGACTTACTCCTTGAGTCGGACGAGACAATGTTAGGCGACCCCCCTGGTCTGGGTTACTCCGTGATCCGGCCTGCCTTGAGGTGACTCGGCCAGCATCCGCTTTGACCTTGCCGAACCTCGGCTAACTCGGCCCTTATACCCCGGAGTGACCCTACCCGGGGTTATCCCCCCAACAGAATGATAATTCCGGCTAGACACTCGAAGAGAGAACACTTGTTTATTAAAATCTAATACTATAGCCCCCTGAGCGTTTAGTTGAAACTGGATAGTTCCGACTAGATGCTCTAGAGAAGCTAAACATGTTGTCTTCTTTGCAGAATGAGAATACCCGAAGAATTGCCGCCAACGAGAGGTTTGCTAACTTGCGGAAGGAACTGGACCTTGAACAGGGTAAAACAGCCTTCCTGAAGCAACAGATCAAAAATAGCTAGAGTATGTTTCTTTTTAATAGATCTTTACTTTTCTCATTGCTCAGTTTTTTCCAGCTTCTCATAATGCTCTCCATTCTCCGTATTACAGAGGCCATTGACAAAGCCAAGAGCATCGTCGAGCAATCCAAGCATATCCAGGAGCTTGAAGATGGAAATAAAATTTTGAAGAAGGACATGGTTGAAGCTTTTAAGGGCCATGAGCAGGCAATGAAGGCCATGCAAGAGTCTGTTGATGCCAAGATGTACTGCCAGAAGGATGAGATTGAATGCCTCAAAGGTTAAAACCAAGCTGTTAAAGAGCAAAATGATCGGAACCTTGAGGTGTACAAGAAAGTCCAAGAGGACCATGACACCTTGGCGGAGATCTGCAAGCAAGCAGAGACGAGCATCTTTGATAATCTTCCTCCGAATTTGTCAATTTCTATAAGATGGATACTTGTACTATTGTACTCACGATCTTTTGTCTCTAACAAAAACACAGCCCCCATTGGTTTCTCCAACATGGGTGAAGGTGCTCCGGATCCAAAAGAATGCATGATTCTTGTCGGCAACTTCATCAACACCACCATCGCCCAGGCTAAGGATATAGCACAGCCCCTGGGCATCAATATCAAGGCAACATAATCAGTGTTCAAGTACTCGGAAATCCTGCGCCGAGCCCCCGAGAAAGTCAAGGACTGGAAAGCCTCTTGCGTCCGGGATGGTGCAAGGATGACCTTGTCCTTAGTCAAGGCGCACTATGACAACACCGACATTGATCTGGTAACCTCCGGCATGCTGAAGTTTGACGAGGAAGGAAAGGAGATCGATAGCAATGCTATTTGGAACTCCCTCGCCGGCTACGACACCAAGGTTGCCAAGATGGTCAAGGAGGAAGTCTACGTGCCTACCGAGGAGATGGATGAGTATCTCGCATCTTCTGAGTCTAGCCCTGGCCCCTCCGAATTTGATGAACTCTCTAGGCCTAGCTCTCCTGTTGATGATGCAGCCACAAAGTCCCCTGTAGCAGGGCCATAAAACAATGTTTGTATTAAATGTATCTCTGCAATGTGTATGCGGAAAAAACTGATGAATTTGTATGGCGGAAAAAACTTGTACTCAAGTTTCCTACTACTTATCTGTTTCCAACATGTATATATTTTTTAAGCAAGTGTTCGCTTATCCATTATTCTGGTTTGTATGCTTGACCTTTCGTGAGACGGAAAACCCGCAGCGTAGAACTATGCTCTCAAGCGATGATGCTTAATAGCACCATCAAGAACCTAAGAGAAAAATCGCCGACTTTGAGTGCCGAGAAGTCACTACTCCGGAATCCACATAAAAACTTTAGAAAACATGTAGACTAGAAAACTTAAGCTAACACCCGTAGGCGGAGTTTTCACAAGTGCAAATGCAAACTTGCGCATAAAGGGTTTATATGATCCAAAAATGAATAAATAAAGGAGGTAAAAGACTCAGAAATCATGAGTGAACCACATGCTTTATTTCATTGATTATATAAGAAACTTATTACATAAATTAAGTATGCTAAGTGTAAAAGGGATGTAGCTTTGCTATGTTCCATGGCTGATCTTTCTCCGGGTAATCATCATCGGAGTCACATTGCTTGTGCTTGCGTTTTTTGGCCTATCTTTCAACTCGCGAATATCGACGAGGTAATAGGAACCATTGAGCAATGCTTTTCTTATGACGAATGGTCCTTCCCAAGGCAGGGATAGTTTGTGTGATTTCTCCTGCTTGAGTCTAAGCACCATATCCCCCTCTTTAAACGAGTGATGTCTAATGCGGCGACTATAGTAGCCACATAGCTATTGCTGGTAGATGGCGGATCTCTGGCATGCCAGCACGTGCTCTTCCTCGAGTAGGTCCAAAGATAGGCGTCTAGATTTTTCAGCATCATCTTCATTATAGGTAGTGACTCTTGGTGCATCATGGAAGATGTCGGATGGTAGGATGGCTTCTGGTCCATAAACCATGAAGAAAGGGGTCAAGCTGGTGGATCTGTTGGGTGTTTTTCTCAAACTCCACAATACAGATGGTAATTCCTCCACCCAGGCTCCAGCTGCTCTGCGGTGCCTCTAAGCGTGGCTTGATTCCGTGTAGAATTAGTCCATTGGCCCTTTCAACTTGTCCATTTTACTGTGGATGTGCCATAGATGCTAGGTCAAGGAGGATGCCTTTCTCATGATAGTACTCCTCTACTTCTCCGAGAGACAAGTTTCTGTCGTTGTTAGTGATGATGTTGTGTGGAAGACCAAATCTCACCACTAGGTCCCGGACAAATTTTAGGGTTGTTGTTGTAACATCCCAATTTCAGCAATCCTGAATAGTTGTCCAGAATGCAAAAATCAGGGGGAACAAAAACTTTTTCTTGCTTAATGAAACAGTGCTTTCTTGTTGTTCATTTATGCTTATGCCTCTGAATGTATAACATATGATATACTCCTTACCTCAACACCAGTTGACAAAAGCTATTTAACAAAACTATCCTGGCTCATTTTACATATTCTTAAATGTTCTGGCATTTCAAAACCTGAGCCAAGATTCTTTTGTAAACCTTAACTATTTTAGTAGCTTCTATTGAACAAACTATGGAGATCTATATAACATAATCTCCTTATGTTTTCAAGACAGAACTTTTAACTACTCTTACCTCTAGGCTTTTCCAAAACCTTTTCATAAAGCTTTTGAACTCCACTCTTGCTAGAGATACCAAGAACTCTAATCTTATTCAAAATCCAACCTTTCCACCTACCCATACTTACCTCAAGCTAGGCTTGATGGTAACCGTAATAGTAGATTTGTTTTGTTTGTAAGATGAGCTATCTTGATCTGCTAAGATGAATTGCCTTGATCTGTTGTTTGAATTGTTTGCTTAGGAACTAAATAAGCTACCCTAAGGGGTCATCCTCTAGCATCTAACTAATCCAATCCTATCCACCCTATGCAAGTTAACAAAGCTAGATCATATCTCTAGTCACTAGGTGATCATCTAAAACCCTTAACCAGATCCATTATGAAGTGATCTAACCTAGAAGCTTCCAAGTCAATGAAGACCAATATCAAGAATGGATCCTTACTACTCCATATACACTTCAACATCATCCATTTGATGATGCTTTGGTACCTTGCAACCAATCAAAAACATACCATCTTGTACTCTAGTCAAAACCCTATATCTGCCAAAATATGACCAAGTCTGGAAACTGTTTCAACATCACTTCTTTGAATACCCCTCTCTCTCAACCCTTGTGCATTTTTGGAAATGCACTTGAACCATGTTGCAGACCATATTAAGGACTACCAAGGATCACTCTTTCCCTTGGATAGATCATCTTTTAATCCACTTGTTCTTGATGATTTTGCAGGCAAGAAAATAATATTTCCTACAAATCCTATCAACATGCCTACTTTGGAAGAAGCTCACACCTTCATCATATCTCCCTTAGACCAACTCTATCCATGATTATGTTATACTCATAAAGGTCTGTCCATCCCTACTTCACTTGCTTCATTTGGATCCTCGTGCTTCTAAAATCCACATGTTCCAGAAGGCTAATTGATAATCTGCTATGGCAACCCTTATTTTATTCAATTTCTGGCATCAATTCTTGAAGAGCTCGATCATGATCAACCTCAAACCCCTGTGCCATGGTGATCTAACTAACCTGGTTTATCTATCCATATATTCCATGCCCCAAGGGGAGCTTTGAGCTCCAAGGTACAACCATGTTTTGGTGGTATAAAAATAACATCACCCTAGATCCTTTATTCCTTGTTTCTCCTCCAAATCAAGTTGGATCCTCCACACCCAAGGCTGCAATACTAGATACACTTGGTGGAAATAATCTACCCTAAGGATATAGAAGTTTCAAAGGTTTTCCATAATTAAATTGGACCAAAAGCTAATTAATCCTTTGTTTGACAATAACCTCAAAACTCTATTTATAAAAGAAAGTTTGACTTTCTCCAAAACACATCCCCATCTTCAAGCTTATTTTAAGTCTAGTTATCCTATCCTATCTTACCACTTCAAAAATAAATATTTTTGAAGAGTTTTAATAATTCGTTTTGCCTATTTTCTTAATAGGCAGAAATGATGAAATAAATGTTTAAAACACTTTTTCTTCTCAATAAATCTTGGGAAAATTCCCCAATGTGTGATATGGTATTTGGGACCATATCACACCAAAACCAACCTTGTCCAATGTAAAAATATCAAATGAGCTTCTAGAAACTACTTCTGCACTTATTGAATAAATGATTTCAAGGGGACTTAAAATGCTCTGAAAAATCCCATTTAATTCCTAGGGTTATGCATTGACCCTATCTACATACCAGTACCATTTCACCATCTTTCCAAGACCAAGTTTTGAAACTTCCTTCATGATCATCATTTTGGACAAAACTAGAAATTATTTCAAATTCATGTTTTAAACCACACCAACTCTCCATCCAACCTTGCCAAGCAAGCTTGCACAACACAGCACCCACCTCTGCTCTGGTCGACCATCACTGTAGCACTGTGATGTCTACGCACTTCTATTCTTGTAGACAGTTGTTGGGCCTCCAAGTGCAGAGGTTTGTAGAACAGCAGCAAGTTTTCCCTTAAGTGGATCGCCCAAGGTTTATCGAACTCAGGGAGGAAGTGGTCAAAGGTATCCCCTCTCAAGCAACCCTGCAATCAAGATACAAGAAGCCTCTTGTGTCCCCAACACACCCAATACACTTGTTAGGTGTATAGGTGCACTAGTTCGCTGAAGAGATAGCAAAATACAAGTGGTATGGATATAAGACAACGGTGCTAGAAAATAGGTTGATGGCGTGTAGTTGATGTGGGAAAAGACTAAAGGCAAACTGAAATAAAGAAGGAAGCAAGCAAACATGTAATAGATCTAGTTGCAAACGGTATTTCAATGCTAAGAAACAAGGCCTACGGATCATACTTTCACTAGTGAACACTCTCATATAAATATCTTCTCTTTATGATACTGCTCTTAACTACTCTCCGGTTGAACACTCTAATCGATGGTAGGGCTATAACAGCACACCTCAAAGTAAGTCTTTCCCATCTAGAAAACCCCACACTGTCACCTTGAGCACTAGATGGTTCAAACAAACACCACAATTTCATAGAGACATCCAACTCCAAATATAAATCATAACAAGTATTTGTAATCTCTAGCCTAAGTGCCACCATGGTGTGCACACTGTCAACTTCACACACATGGGGAGAGCAGAGATCTATTAAAGCACTTGAGTAGCAAGGTAGATCTATAGATTACAAGCCCATGATCTCAATAAGGTCATGCATAGACAGAGATGAACACATAGCTACCGGTAGAGCCCTTAGCCGAGAGATAGAACTACTCCCTCCTCATCATGGGAATCAGAAATGGTGATGGAGATGGCGGTAGAGATCGATGGAGATGGCTTCAGGGGCACTTCCCTGTCTCGACAGGGTGCCGGAACAGAGAATTTCTGTCCCCCGAATCTCCCCTTCGGTGGCGGTGGTGCTGCGGAACTTTCCGTGGATTTCTGATTGATGATTTAGGGTTTTGGTATCGGGAGGCTCTTATAGGCGAAGGAGGCAAGGTCGGTGGCCAATGGGCCCACACCATGCCGGCGCGCTGCCTGGCTGGCTCAGCAGTGGGAGTGTGGCCACCCTGTGGCCCCTCTCCGACTCTCCTTCTGGCTCCGTGAGTCTTCCGGGAAAATAGGAACTTTGGCTTTTGTCCCGTCCAATTCCGAGAATATTCATTTTCTGACTTCCTGGAACCAAAAACTGCAGAAAACAGGCAGCTGGCACTATGGAATCTTGTTAATAGGTTAGTCCAAGAAATCATATGAAAAGTACTCCAAAGTGTGGACAAAACATAAGAAAGTAGATAAAACCAAGCATGGAACATCAAAAATTATAGATACATTTGCAATGTATCAACATCCCCAAGCTTAACTCCTGCTCGTCCTTGAGTAGGTAAGTGATAAAAAGAAAGAATAATTTTTGAGGTGACATGCACCATCAAAGACTTGATCAAAGTATTTGTAAAACATT
The DNA here is from genome assembly GCA_023614405.1 of Avena insularis. Classification (NCBI taxonomy): domain Eukaryota; kingdom Viridiplantae; phylum Streptophyta; class Magnoliopsida; order Poales; family Poaceae; genus Avena; species Avena insularis. The sequence continues at coordinate 211,626,509 of CM042696.1, read as the reverse complement.
CAAAGCTAGGATCATAGTACTTCAATCATAACATGAAAGACAAAGTTCTAGCAATAAGACAAAGAAACTATGTTGCAACATGAAAAGGCACAAACAAAATATTAATGAATAACAATGCTTTGCAAGACGTTTGTTTGTTTCACATAAAGAAAACATAGCATATTGGTATTCAGCTTGTCCTTCATAGAGTAGCAAACATAAATGCATAGGACACCTTCAAAGTTTATAAGAGTGACTAGATACAAATAGTTTAAAACAAGCAATATCAAAGCTATGCATCAATCAACTAGTCTTGGGACAATGCACATAGAACTAAGAATGGCCACTATGCTCTCAAAGTAGGTGCATAAAGGTAGAAGGTGGAGACTCAATATAATGGTGGAAGAAAGGCCTTCATATAAGGAAGTAGGGATTCAAGTTTCATAAAGAGCTTCCAAAAATTATGGTACTTATAGCTTTCATCTCTCATTGCCCCTATCATAAGAATCTTGAAGTGATTAAGGTTAAAGTGAGCAAACTATGGAGTATATGCTTGACAAAGTATAAGTTGGAAATCTCATGTCCCTTGAATACGAGGGCCACTCCTCATGCTACTCAAGTTTAGTCACCGGTAAGTTCTTGTCATCATAAGTACATGTGTATCATAGAGAACCGCCAACGGGGTACCCCTTGCCCGATGATATGGAAGAATCCCCATATCAAAATGACAAGGCAAGCAGACAACGAGCATCTCAGCAATCTTCTTATTTACCATGGGAATACGGTGTTTTTTTCTCTCTTTCCTCTTCTCTCATATCTCTTTTTTCTTTTTTTTCTCTTTTTTCTCAATATCTGAATCTTTTTTTATAAGAAGAATGCTTCATAGACAGCTCATTATGGTTATGCTGCAGGTTTCCACCATGACGGCATGGATTAGACTAGCGGCCCAGGCGTTTCTCTAACACATATACATAACTCCATGGACTTACCAGCTCCCCTTTCATTTCACACCGACGACATCCATATACAAAAGAGCATGATATCAACTAGGTACAAGTACCAAGTGCAATGTTGAAAGTGTTCCCCATGAAAGCATGCTTCTTCTAATCCCCAACAAATAAGTGCAAGCATATACAACATAGACGACACACTGGTTCAAGTTTATTAAGGGCAAGAAAAGTAAATTGTGCCATTAAGTTCGTGAGAGCTTTAATCACTAGTTTTCTCATAACAAGTTTAATTTGGAAGGTAAACAAAAGCATGAATATACTTGGAATAGCATAAGCTAGTAGGTAGTATGGTGGACTCTTTGGAATAACTTGGTTTAAGGAGTTGGATGCATGAGTGGAACTCATACTTGGTTGCGGAGGCTAGCAAAAGGCTGGGAGCGACAAACTAAGAGAGCAATAATGGCCATAATCATGCAGAGCGACAAAACATCATTGATCAAAGCATAAAGTGATACTACAAGTTGAAAACTAAAGGATCATAAAGGCTTATGGTGACTTGGGATAGTCATAACATGGTGTGAGCATGCGCCAAGTCAACCCAAATAAAGCATCAAAGGAGAATACCACTATACTATGCTTTAATATGCTAAAACAACGCATGATTCATCCAAGGCACATTAAGCAATCTCAATTGTTTATAATAAGTCATGCTACAGCAAAGAATACTAAGCATAAAGCCAAAACAATATCAAGCATGGCATGACAAAGCATAGGCCACAGCCAAAAACAAGTTCTTTTTACCACATAAGCATGAACTTTCCTACTCTTTTCCAAACCAAACCAAACTATTTGCAAACCAATGTATGAAAGAGGGGGTCCAACCAATTTATTCAGAAAACTAAGAAAACCAACCAAAACAAAAATGAAAAAGAAGACGCTCCAAGAATAACACAACTGTGCATGAAACAATAAAAATAAAGCGTTTGGAAGAAACCTGGGATTTTTATTGATGAGGAGGGGGATGCCTTGGGCATCCCTAAGCTTTGACACTTGTAATTCTTGGATATTTCTTGGGGTGACACGCGTGGCATCCCCAAGCTTGAGTTTTAGTTCATCCTTCATCTCATTACTCATTCCTTCCATACACCTGAAATTTTTCCTTCATACAAAACTTCACACAATCTTTATTAGCAACATTAGTGCACTCAAGATAATAGGTCTTTAGGTTCAGTTCCAACACCAATAAAACTTCCATTAGAACACTAGCTACTGAAGCACTTCCCTCAAAAATCTGAATTCCCCAAAAGAACTCAAAAAGGAACCAACAAGAAGCAAATGCAGAAAATGGCAGAAATCTATCAAAACAGACCAGCAGGTAAAGACGAATTTTTTTGAAGACCTTTTGTTGCTCAAATCAAAAAGCGTTGACCTAACGAAAGTTAGATAACAACCTGGGGCAGAAGCACAAAACTTCACGCCTAAAAATGACGTACATATATTTTATACGAATTTTTACGGTGAAGCACAGAAATTTGTTTCGGGACAGCAACTTTCCCAATCATTACTTCTCTCTCATTAGAGGTTACTCTTGGCACAAAAAGAAAATAAAAAGGATAAGGAGCGGTTGTTACTGAAGTAATAACTTCCAAGACTCATCTAAAACTTTTGGGTTATCTCCCAATAAGTACTTTTCTTTAGGGCCTTTAAGTTAGGCATGATAGTTTGACAAGATACTCACATAAGAAATATGAATTGAAGTAAAAGAGAGCATCAAGAAGCAAATTCAAAGCACATTTAAGTCTAACCCACTTCCTATGCATAGGAATCTTGTAAAGAAACAAGTCATGAAAGCACAAAGCAACAAGCATAGGAAAGCAAAACAAGTGCAACTTCAAAATTTTCAACATAAAGAGGGGGAACTTAATTTTGTTGAGACACATAAAACCATGTTTCCCTCTCTCATAATAACTTTCAGTAGCATCATGAATAAAATTAACAATATAACTATCACATAAAACATTCTTATCATGAGCCACATGCATAAAAGAATTAATACTCCCCACATAAACATAGTCATTCTTATTAATTCTAGTGGGAGAAAATTCAACAAAATAGCTATCATTATTATTCTCATCACCATAGTCATCAAATATAGGAGGCATATTGTAATCATAAATAATTTCCTCCTCAATAGTAGGTGGACTGAAAATATCATAATCATCATTGCAATCATCATATATTGGAGGTATAGTATCATCATAAGCAATAGAATAGTTATCATCCAAAGTGTGTTCATTTGCATCATCATTGGAAGGATCATGGATAGCACTAATAGTATAGCAATTATTAATATCATCATTTTTAGAATTGGTACCGAAGATATTTTCAATATCAAAGGTAGTGTGCTTTTCCCAATCATGATCACTACTATAGGTAATAGGCATAGGAACATCATCGAGTTCAGACTCATCAAAAACTATAATAGGAGCAACATGCTTAGGGGAAAATACTGTTTCCTCTCTCCTTTTACTCCTCCTCCTCTTCTTTTTCTTCTTATCTTTAGGAGAGAGAGGCTTGAAAGGAAGCTTCTCCATATACCCTGGTTCATTGTTAGAGACAATAGAAGAAACTTTGGAGGATTCCTCCTTTTCATTAATAAGGACAAAACACATACTAGTCCTGTCGTATTTTGGTAAAACCTCATCTTTTATAATATTTTGTATGTAAGTATTTGTGTGGCAATTATCAACACAATAAATATGACAACCATGCAGGACACTATTCATATCAAAAGCACCCATATCTACCAAAGAGGTTTTTCTTGATAACTCTTCACATCCCAAAAATAATGTAAGTTCATCATGCTGATTAGGAGTGATCTTGTCATCACAATACAAACTTGTAGTACTCATTGGATTAGAAGGGCTATTATTATGGCCTGAGCATTGAAAATTTAAATGACCCACTTTAAAGCAAAGTTCACAAATAAAAGGATAGAGGGCACAAACTTTTTTACCAAGATCATTTAGAGCCCTATACCACGTTCTAGTTTTTCCATTCCTATGGGTGATACAATATTCTTCTTCAATTTGATTATTCTCACAAGGTCTATGTATTCCACAAAAATTAACATGCTTATAAGAAGTAGTACTTTCAGAGGTTTGAGCATGTTTATTGCTATCATTAATAACAATTTCGTTTTCCATCCAAGTGTCTTTATAAGGCTCATGATACATGTCCCATTTTTCTTTAGGAGCATTAATATGAGAAGCAAAGGTTTTATAACAATCAACAAGAATTTGAGGATCAAGACCATATTTAGCACTAAGCTCTTGAAAATCAATAGTTTCAGCAAAAGACTTAATGCAATTATACTCATAGTTTATACCCGGTTCTTTACCTTTGTTGTTATCCCAATCTTCGGTATTGCTTTGAATTGTTTCAAGAAGATCCCACTTAGCTTTGACCTCCTTATTTGTGAAGGATCCCTCTAAACAAGTATCTAGATAGTCCTTGTAATGTCCTAAAAGCCTTGCATAGAAATTATTAATAACAATATTACTGGGGAGCTCATGAATGGGACATTTGAGCATTAGTGACTTCAATCTCCCCCATGCTTGGGCAATACTTTCTCCATCATGAGGATGAAAATTATAAATGTAATTCCTATCTTTATGAATTTCATGAGGAGGATAAAATTTAGAGTAAAAGATAGATTCAAGTTCCTTCCACTCCAAATGATGAGGATCATCTAGTAGCTCATACCACTCCCTTGCTTTGCCCTTAAGTGAAATAGGGAATAGCTTCCTCTTAACTTGGTTCATTGAAATACCTGCACACTTGAACAACTCGCATAATTCATGTATAAGGAGTAAATGATCACTAGGATGGACAGTTCCATCTCCAAAATAGCAGTTATTCATAATATGTTTAACAATTTTTATAGGTATTTTAAAAGGGATACTTTAAGTATGTGGATTTGAAATGTTACAAGTATCATTAGAATTACCACATATGGGAGATAAAGTATCAACAGAGCAAATTTTCTTATTTAAAGCTGGGGAACTAAAAAGATCATTTTCATAAAAACCAACTTCCCCATGCTTAGACGTTTCCATATCATTAGTAACAAAGGTGTTCAAAAGATTCATACCAATAACATTGCTATTAGCATGCAAAGAAACTTCCATGGGTTTTTAAATTTTATTTTCAGACAATTCAAGTTCTATCTTAGGAAAAATACTAAAAAGCTCTCTAATTTTTTTGTTGTTTTCCATTAAGCCTAACTAGTGAAAACAAGAAACAAAAAGACAAAATTGCAGAATCTAAAGGAAATAATTTCGAGCACTCACACCGAAGGATGTGAGTACCTTTTACCTTACCTCCCCGGCAATGGCGCCAGAAAATAGCTTGATGTCTACGTACTTCTATTCTTGTAGACAGTTGTTGGGCCTCCAAGTGCAGAGGTTTGTAGAACAGCAGCAAGTTTTCCCTTAAGTGGATCACCCAAGGTTTATCGAACTCAGGGAGGAAGTGGTCAAAGGTATCCCCTCTCAAGCAACCCTGCAATCAAGATACAAGAAGTCTCTTGTGTCCCCAACACACCCAATACACTTGTCAGGTGTATAGGTGCACTAGTTCGGCGAAGAGATAGTAAAATCCAAGTGGTATGGATATAAGACAATGGTGCTAGAAAATAGCTTGATGGCGTGTAGTTGATGTGGGAAAAGACTAAAGGCAAACTGAAATAAAGAAGGAAGCAAGCAAACATGTAACAAATCTAGTTGCAAACATTGTTTCATTGCTTAGAAACAAGGCCTAGGGATCATACTTTCACTAGTGAACACTCTCATATAAATATATTCTTTTTTATGATACTACACTGAACTACTCTCCGGTTGAACACTCTAATCGATGGTAGGGCTATAACAGCACACCTCAAAGTTCATCTTTCCCATCTAGAAACCCCACACTGTCACCTTGAGTACTAGATGGTTCAAACAAACACCACAATTTCATAAATACATCCAACTCCAAATATAACTCATAAAAAGTATTTGTAATCTCTAGCCTAAGTGCCACCATGGTGTGCACACTGTCAACTTCACACACATGGGGAGAGCAGAGATCTATTAAAGCACTTGAGTAGCAAGGTAGATCTATAGATTACAAGCTCATGATCTCAATAAGATCATGCATAGAGAGAGAGATGAACACATAGCTACCGGTATAACCTTTAGCCTCGAGAGAGAACTACTCCCTCCTTATCATGGGAATCAGCAATGGTGATGGAGATGGTGGTGGAGATCGATGGAGATGGCCCGGGGGCACTTCCCCGTCCCGGCAGGGTGCCGGAATAGAGACTTTCTGTCCCCTGAATCTCCCCTTCGGTGGCGGCGGCGTTGTGGAACTTTTCGTGGATTTCTAATTGATTATTTAGGGTTTTGGTATCGGGAGTCTCTTATAGGCGAAGGAGGCAAGGTCGGTGGCCGGCCAGGAGGCCCACACCATGCCCTAGCGCGGCCTAGGATTGCCCGCGCCTAGGGGTGGTGTGGCCACCCTGTGGCCCCCCCTTCGTGTCTCCTTCTGGCTCCGTGAGTCTTCCGGGAAAATAGTAACTTTGGCTTTTGTCCTGTCCAATTTCGAGAATATTCATTTTCTAACTTCCTGGAACCAAAAACAGCAGAAAACAGGCAACTGGCACTGTGGCATCTTGTTAATAGGTTAGTCCAAGAAATCATATGAAAAGTACTCCAAAGTTGGAACAAAACACAAGAAAGTAGATAAAACCAAGCATGGAACATCAAAAATTATAGATACATTTGCAATGTATCACACTTCCCCTCCTCCTTGTCCTTTATGCTTGTATGAGAGTAGAGAGAGAGGAAAATAACCACATACTGCCATAAACATTAAAGACTTGCTACAGCAACCATCTCTCTGTCCCTCCTCACTCTCTAAATGACCCACACGACCACACCACCGCCCCTGGCCACCAATGGGAAGGCCATGGACCAAGCCATGGCCATGAGTGCACTAGGTGCACCATACACCCATCTCCTCAAGTTAAATAAGCCCCAGGCCACTCCAACCCTCCCTTATCACCCATTTCCGTCCCTAGCCACCAGAGAACCATCCCCACTCCCCCTGCTCTCTCCACTTGCTCTCCATCACCATGAAAAAGGAGAATAACTCCTCTCGGGCTCTTGTTTGCATGCACAAGAATGGTCGACCCCAACCTTCCTCAGTGCCTCAGATCCCCTCCAAACCCTTTCTTTGACTCCCTTGCACACTCCCACCAAGCCTATGCCTCTGCATGTCGCTGAATAGGAGGAACTCCACCATTCGGCCATTTTCAGGATCTAGCTCGTGTACCTTCTCCTCTGCTTCCCGACCTCAACATGTCACTCTGTCAAAATCTCCTCCTCTCCCTGCATCTAACCATGTGCTTGTTTTTCCCTAGGACCTCTCATGGACGCTACTCCAGCGATCCCCGAAGCGAGCTCCATCGGCGCTGATGCACGCGACGCCGCCTAATGTCGAACCGACTACTGCCGCCCATCACCGGGACCGCTATCGACCGTAGCTGAACCCCAGGCCCTCCCTGACCTCCAGCAAGCCCTCTGGTATGCCCCCGCCACCTCCCAGCTCTGCCCTAGGGTTCCGCCGCTGCCAGCTCTATTCGTCGAAGACGACAACGCCCGGTCGTCGGATCCACCTTACCCCAACAGCCTCGATCGCCTCTTACCCCTTCGCGAGTCGCCCCTCACTGACCGGCAGACCCCACCCGTCAGTGCTTCAAACCCTAGCTCATGCGCCAAGATCCGCCCCGGGTGGGCTGAATCCCACTCGATGGCCCAACTGCTTCCAGATCCCATCCTAGTAGCCCCTTCCCTTTTTCTTTTTGATTTCTTTTCCAGATCTGCAGAACTATCAGTTTAGTTTAATTCAAAATGAAATTGCAATATGCCCCAAAACTCCCTTATATAAATTTTATTTTGAACTAGTGTGTTTTTTCCAACATTCAGAACAAGTTTTGCATCAAAATAATATCCAGATATTTGCTAGTAATAAAAATATAAAAGGGTATCAATTTCAATAACTATTTCTCTCTGGGAGATTGGTAAACCCAAATTGTGTAAATCCATATGTCTCAGGTAGGTGTTGCATGTACCTATCTCCTGGCATGAGTCTCATGCCAAGTGGAACAATAGAGTGACCGGGGTAAATATAATAAAAACAGTCCCTTTCTGTCTTTAGGAATTTCTCTAGGTCAAACCAAAATGGGTATTGACCTAATTCCAACTCCCATAACATATGAAAACCCACATATATCAAACCCCATAAGCCCAAAATTTTATACGCCCTAGTTGATTTATTGTGAATTAATCTATTATGTGCATAGTTAATTCACTATATAAATCACCTCAGTAGTTTTACAACTCCGAATTGGGTGATTCCAATTTATACAGAAAGTTATGCTAAGTGCCTAACAGTTGTATTTGGAATCATATCAAAATTCCCTGTAAATTTAATCTGGTTGAAAATACAAAAAGCTTCTAGAACTGCTTTTGGGAATTTCCTGAGGGAATTATGGTAATTATTTTGACATGATTCCAACTCTCAGTGAATAAGTGCATCAAAATCTACTGAACCCTCCAAGGAAATAATTTTTGGATCTCCGTATCTTTTCTGATGAATTATTTCCTAAAACTAGAGCTTTTAACACTAAAAAATTTCTAGAAAATCAAAGGTACTTGATAACATCATAAAACCACTTTTGTTGGCCTTGTTATTTCAATACCTATCTATTGATATCATTTTTGCATGTTTATATCATACAGGACAAATCCTTAGTTCCAAACCCCTTTATTAAGTGGTTTTGACAGATAAACCCTAAAGGAAATTCCATAAAGGCAATTTAACTAACTCCAATTGCTACTATCTCAACACATCAAAACCTACTATAGTGAATAAGGTGTTAAATGTTTGTTTGCTATATTGAAATGATGTTTGTATGCCTTGTGTTGATTGTGGCTCTGTTTGCTTGCATGTACCCTCTTTGACGATGATAGTTGCGATTATATCGAAGGACGGAAGAAGATTGTTATTATTGGTTACTATGGTATTCTAAGAAGAAGTCCAGGGACATATATTGCCAGTTTGCTGATCTCAGGCAACCCACCTTCTTACTCATAAGCTTTGTCCTACGGTTTTACCTATGCATGTTTTACCTTCTGTTTTATTAAAGCTGCATTGTTTTATTACATGATGATCTATATCTGGTAGTGGATTGGCTCCTCCAAACCATTACACTTTTGTACTTTTAAGTACAACCCCCTTGATGACACCTACTGGTCCCTAGTATAATAGTTGGTGTATAACACCATACCCCTTTGGAGACCCCATTTCAGCTAAAGCAAATCTTAGGATGGGAAGACCCCCGGAAAAGTTTTTACAAAATGTTTATGGCAAAACCTTGGTGAGCTTTGACATACCAAGAGAAGTTTGAGAAAGGAAAAATGTTTTGGTTTTACAAATGATGTTGGAAAGGAGGAGGAGAAAATATTTACGAAAACACACCCGGTTCTTTGCAACTTAGCTATAACAACTCATCTGTGCAAGCACATTACCCTAGAATGGGACGGGGCTTAACTCAAAGTAGTGCATTCTGACATGGGCATTCTCACAACTACTTATAAGGGATCATCTACCTTGAATGCCGGGTTTCCTTTACAAAAAAGGTCAGCTATGTAGATAGTCACCTGGAGGAAATGCGAACTGCCCTCGGGAGCAGCCGGATGATACTATGAGCCCTTCATAGAAAGTTCCCCCTCCAGGTCTGAGTGGGGTGCTCTGGTTGGTACGTGGATCCAGACGTCCCGGTTTTGAAGGGAACAACTCATAGGGTAGGGCCCGTGTCGGGGTGGACTTTCCGAGGGTTATGTTTGATTATCCGAACCCCGCATACTGATTTATGACATTCGCGGTGAACCGCGGCAGATGTATCGAATCTTGTGGGTAAAGTGTACAACCTCTGCAGAGTGTAAATCTATTCAAATAGCCGTGTCTGCGGTTATGGATGGTTGGGAAGGTTGTTGTAGAGCGGTGCTGGTTTTGATTTCAAAAAGGACTTCGAAAAAGCAAAGGATTTGGAAATGATTTGAACGGGGGATGGTCGGAAAGGAAGGAAAGGAGTTTGGTCATTAGATGACTAGAAGGAAGAAACAAATGGGTGACCTAGTCCTAGTGTTTTCCAAAACTTTTCAAAAAGGTTTCCAAAGTGTTTTACAAAAGTTTGCAACAAAGATATGTAGATGCTATATCTACAAGAGAAACTATTTGAGAAAAGAACCTCTCTTGGAGCCCTCCTACTACCACAGCCATATTGCATATCCTCTTGTCATTATTATTCTCTTAAGGTGGTTTGCGAGTACATTCAAAGTACTCACTGGCATTGTCCCTAGCTATTAACTTGGTTAGATATCAAGAAGAAGGTGACACTGACGACTATGCGAGCTAGGATGTTCTCCTAGTCAGTTGCCTGTAGGTTAAGGCATGGCTCGGGCTCTATGCTGAATGATGTTCCGCTGATGATGATTGTTGTAGCCATAATGGCAAATAAGGTATGACATGTATCCGCTTAAGTAATGGATGTTTACTTTGATACTTGTCGATTATGTGCCACGACTAACTAATCATGGGATTGTGGTGTATGCATAATAGGGATTCTCGGAGGATTAATCCGGGGACCCCACAGTTGCCCCATCAAGATTTCTAATGGGTTTAGCTTTAATCCATTTTGTAAATTTATCCACTGCTACTAGCAGGTGTGTAAATCCACAAGGTGATGTTTGCAATGGACCAACCATGTCAAGCCCCTAGACTGCGAACGACCAAGTTATTGGTATGGTCCGCAATTCTTCAGCTGGAACACTTGGTTGTCTTGCATAAAGCTGGCACCCGAGATAGGTTTGTACCAACTTGTCAGCATCCGTCTTGGCAGCTAACTAGTAGAATCTTTGTTAGAAGGCCTTGGCCACCAACGATCAGGGAGCAGCGTGATGCCCTCAATCTCCGAGATGTATTTCTCTAAGGATGTCAATACCTTGCTACTGGGAGACGCATCGTAGGAAAACTCATGTGGTACTTCTTTTGTATAGTTGGTCGTCAATGATGACGTAGCCTTTTGCTCTTCATACTATTTGCCAGCGTTTGACTTCGTCGGCGGGCAAAGTTTTGTCGTGTAGATAGTCCATGAACGGTTTCGTCCAAGCCGGAGAGGTCATTGTTACTGAATTAACGAATGAGTCCACTCTATCCAGGTTGTCGGGGTCCACTCCCTTCATGGATGGTGTCTGTAAATGCTCCAAGAAAATGCCTGGCAGAATAGGTCGGCGAGCTGGTCCAAGTTTTGACAACAGATCTTCCACCTCATTCTCCTCCCTTTTGACGTACTTGACTTCGTAGTCATCGAAGCACTTGGCTATTTCGTCTACTTCATCTCGATATGCCGCCATCATAGGGTTCTGCGTGTTCCAGGTGCCAGCCACCTGCTGGGCAACCAAGTCGGAATCTTCACAACAAACTACGCGCTTGATGCCAATATCCTTGGCTACCCGAAGTCCGTGAATGAGGCCTCATATTCCGCCATGTTGTTGGTAGCGTTGAAGTGGATCTGTACGACGTATTGCAACTTCTCCCTATTGGTGATTGTAGTAATACACTAGCCCTCGAGCCATTGAGTAGCTTTGATCCATCAAAGTGCATGACCCAATATTCTGGCTCTAGCACATGAGTGTCTTCTAGCAGTTCTGTCCAGTCTGCAATAAAATCTGCCAATGCTTGAGATTTTATAGCGTCGCATCTCTTGTAGGTGATTTCAAAGGCGGCAAGTTCAATGCCCCCACTTTTCCACTCTTCCTATAGCATCGTTGTTGTTGATGATGTCGGACAATGGAGCTTTGCTCACTACTGTAATAGGGTGCTCCTGGAAGTAATGCCTTAGCTTTCGTGAAGCAAGGAAAACACCATAAGCTATCTTATGGTAGTGCGGTTAACGCTGCTTGGATTCTTTCAAGACCTCGCTTACATAGTAAACTGGTCGCTGAACTCCATATTCGTGCATTGACTCCTTACATTCCACCACGATGATGATGCTGATAACCCGGTTAGTTGCCGCCATGTAGACTAACATGGGCTCCCTTGATTCGGGTCCTAGAAGTATTGGCGCGGAGGAGAGTATTCTCTTCAACTCCTGTAGTGTTGCATCTGCTTCGTCCATCCATACAAATTTGTCCGCCTTCTTGAGAAACTTATAGAGCGGCAAGGCCTTCTCTCCAAGTCGGCTGATGAACTAGCTTACCACTGCTACACAGCATGTGAGCCTCTAGATGTCCTTCAAGCATGTCGGGCGTTTGATGTCAAGTATGGCTTTGATCTTCTCTGGGTTGACCTCAATTCTATGGTGCAAAACGATGAAGCCCAACAATTTGCCGGATGGTACCCCGAAGACGCACTTCTTAGGGTTAAGCATCATGTTGTGTTTCCGAAGATTGTCAAAGGTTTCCTGCAGGTCAGTGATGAGATCATTTGATTTCTTTGACATCATCGCGATGTTGTCCACATAAGTGTGTATGTTACAACCTATCTGGTCATGTAGGCAATGCTGCATTGTCCGCTGGTAGGTAGCACCAGCGTTTTTCAGCCCACAGGGCATCGTAATGTAGCAGTACGTGCCATACGGTGTTGTGAATGAAGTGTCCAATTGGTCCGACTTTCACATTTTAATTTGGTGGTATCCTGAGTATGCATCGAGAAAACACAAAAGTTCCGAGCCAGCCATCGAGACAATGACTTGGTCAATGCGAGGCAAAGCAAACGGATCCTTCAGACACGCTTTGTTCAAGCCAGTGTAATCAACGCACATTCTTAATTCATTGGTTCCCTTTTTGGGGACAAGTACAGGATTTGCCACCCAATGGGTGTGAATGACTTCTCGGATAAAACTAGCCTTAAGTAACCTAGCTATCTCTTTGCCTATATCTTCCCGTCTTTCATCACCAAAGCATCATAGAGGTTGCTTCATCGGTTTGTCCTTAGGATAAATATTCAATCTGTGCTCAGCAAGTTCCCTATGTACACCTTTCATGTCGGCAGGTTGTTAGGCAAAGATGTCCCTATTCTCACGGAGGAACTCGACGAGAGCGCTTTCCTATGTAGGATCCAGGTATGTGCCAATGGCGGTGGTCTTGGAGGAATCTCCTTCAACAAGCTCCACCTACTTGGTCTTGATGGTGTCCTTGAATGCGGGTTCGGCAGTAGTAATTTGCTTCTTCGAAGCCGGCATCTCTGAGGCATCGACCTAGCTCTAGATCTCTTTGAACTCTTCACTATAGAGAACTGCTTCGGCGAAGGTGGCTTCACTGAGCTTGCACTCACTTGCCTTGGTGAAGCTTCCATCAATGGTGATGATGTCATTTGGTCCGGGTATCTTGAGCTTGTTGTAGACAAATCATGGCCTGGCGAGGAAGGAGTGGAAGATGTCGCGTCCAAAGATGGTGTGGTACACGCTCTTGAAGGGCACCACTTCGAAGGTCATGCGCTCTTGGTGGTAATTGTTGACATCACCAAAGGCGACCGGAAGTGTGATGCAACCAAGGGAGTTTCCTTGCCGGGCCAGGAATGACGCCATGGAACATGGTGTTGCTCTTCCTTAGCTGGGTCTCTGTCAAGTTTATCTTGTGCAGTGTATCCAGGTACATAATGTTGATGCTGCTTCGACTGTCCACGAGGCACTTGGTGAACTTTATGACGTTAATCAAAGGGTTGATGACCATGGCATACTGGTTCTCTGTTGGGATGATATCTGGATGATCTTGCATGTCCCAAGTAATTGGAATCTCTGACCACCTGACATACTGGGGAACTAGAGGGAGGGTAGCCATCAGTATCCTCAGAGAGGTTTTTTGGGCCCGGATGATGGGGGTGCCAAGGAAAGTGTGGTAGACTGGAGCCTTCTTCTCGAAGGGTTTTTTCCCTTTGCCCTCGCCCTTGTCGGCAGACTTGGGTTCCATGTCTTCATCCATATCACTTAAATCCTTGGAATCCTCCTCCTTCTTCTTCCCTTTGCCCTTTTCGTGGGGTTGTAGGGGTTCGCGTATGAAAACAATAAAATTTTACCCTACGCTCATGAACCCCTGATGCTGCCAGGACCTATCTATTAGTAACACAGTAATGGGAGGGGCTTTTCGTGAACTTACCCTTGAAGACCAAAAAGCGTTGTCAATGCTCAGGAGAGCGTGGTTGATGTAGACGAGCCAAAGCCGACCTTAAGGTTGTGATGAAGTCCTTGCGCTCATGTGGCTCCAATGACTCCTAGTGCCTCAAATGTGACACCTCGTGGGGAGTTACATGCATCCAGTGCCTGGTGATGACTCCCGCATCCCCGATCCAACAGAAGTTGCGGAAGTAGAGCTCCTGGATCCGAATCCCGCAGCGCGACGGTGCTCTACGGTGAAGATATATCTCATTCGCGTTGTCCGAACTTGGGACCACGGTCACGGGAGAGAGAGAGAGAGAGAGAGAGAGAGAGAGAGAGAGAGAGAGAGAGAGAGAGAGAGAGAGAGAGAGAAATATCAATTGGAGGTCTCCCCAAAGTGAGGAAACCTTTATTGAATATTGTGTTGTCTTTTCTGGTCAAAATACCCCACTATATATAGGGGAAGGGGAGGTACTACCTCCCTCAAAGTCCCGGGATGGGACTAAAGGAGGGGAGAGGGGGAACCCGCCAGCCAGCCCTAGTGGGCCCCGCGCATGGGGGTTAGGCCCAGCCGGCCACCCCTTGCCCTTTCTCTCCTCTTGCCTTTCCCTCATGGGCCCTTCTCCCTCTGGAATTGGTCCATTAAGCCTTTTGACCTTTAATTGATTTCTCTTTTATTAAATAATTATGAATAAATGATTAAATCAATATTTAACATTCATTCACATATTATTCAATCTCCATGGCTATGGAACACCTTCCACCTCCACTCCGGACATCCTCTGGACTTACCGAAACCCTTCCGGTTTTCTCTCTTTCTATTCTTCGGTGATTCTACCGATCCTATAAACACTCTCTAAGCATCATCAAGCCCTTAAGTGTCATACCCCATAGTTCGGGAACACTCCAGACATGGTCGGGACACTCTCGGACCAATGATCGACAGAGGGACCTGGATGGCCATGTGACCCTTGTGCATTCCACGAAGATCTTTTGTTGTTTGAACCGGGACAGTCGTGTCTTATTCCTTTTGTCTCTCGATACTTCATGGCCCGAGATTTGATCAATGACATCACCATGTCATGTTCAATCTCATTACTGAACAATTCTACTTGACCCGTTTCGACAAGTGATATCCCTGTGATCAAATCACACTCTGTGCAGCTATTGGATATAACTTCTCCGAGTGGGCCCTCGAGTATCTTTCTATCACGCGGATGGACAAATCCTACTCTTGACATATATTGCCTCTATTGTTCCTCCGAATACTTGAACACACCTTTATTGTCACTATATTACCTAGTGACGTTTGGTGCTATCTAAGCATTCTCGGGAGACAGTGATTGATATAGTCTCACGGTCTAAGGAATAGTCTACAAGGTCTATTCTAATCATCGTAACTTGAACTTCGTGACATGATCGGGTCATGATGTTTAGGTTGGGTATGGGTTCATCATCTCATTCACAGAATGAGTTGACTCCATTTCCAACTGACATAAATGCCACATGATCAGGAAACCTTGATCATCTATTGACCAATGAACCAGTGACTAGAGTTTCACCGGGAACCCCTACTTGTTTATATATCACATGTGTATTGATGTTTCCTTTCAATACAGTTATAGCATGATATAAAACTTAATCATAAACTTTATGAAATATGATAATAATCCTTATTATTATTTGTATCTAGGGCATATTGCCAACAATCTCCCACTTGCACTAGAGTACAAATAAACTAGCTGCATTTGTTCTTAATCATTGGCACCATATATTCCGATACCCTGAACATGCTTGCTCATGGAAGAGGTTGAGTCTTGGGCCTGTACTTTACAGTCCCAAATCCTTTGCAACTTACTAATGTCACCTTGATTGACATTAATACTTTATCATCACATGATAACATCTTTGTGTATGCATCATCGCTATGGCAGCAGAATGAGGTCGGATTCTAGGAGCTTACAGTGACTTTAGATCAACCTCGAGGGCTTTCTCATGGGCATTGTGCCCTGGGACACATCATTCTACGTTAAAAGCAAACTAGCCCTGCCATAACATTATACATTACTTTAGATGGTACCCTTATCTATTATTATAAATGCAATCATCAAAACACGAGTGCACCCTGTGCAACTTTTGATGTTTTGTTCATCTCGCTTCCTTCTTGACTTTAGTCGGTATTACAGGAGTTTCCAACATAACACATATAACATAACCCTTTATGCTTTAAGATATGTCATCCTTTATGGATTTGGAAAACATGTCTACAGTTCTCTATTAGATACTGTGGACAAACTCAGCTCAACGTTCCGTGATTTGAACTTAATCACTTTTCAAACGTTCCTTCTTGGATCATATATTATGTTAAGTTGTCATCATGGTTTTCCAAGATAGAACCTATGTATCAACATAGTGGATGATGATCATCATATTCTTTCTTTCAACCATCGATGTTAGACTTAATTATATTCTGAATTTGAGTTATCAAGGACCAGTTCCTTAACTAACTTCTATTCCAAAAAACCCTTTTCAGAATCCTTTAAGGAATACTACATAATATCATAATATCCTTATTATCAACTTCTACTCCTTATAAATCATTATTTATTGGTACTTGTGCTTTTATTCATAATGTGTCATATACACACTTAAGAATCACTCCTCTAAGCTCCCACTCAAATATGTTCCCAACATGTTTGGGTATGAGTCACTACTCTTACTCAAACTATGTTCCTACGTATTTGAATTTGAGACTTATATTGCACCCACTTAAAAATATGTCAATCACATATTGTTTTAGGAAGACTTTCATAGCTCCCACTCAATTTCATGCAAATTTCATATCCACTCACTATTTTGAATGACTTCAAAATCCTTTGATCAAATATCAAACTTGGAGATTTACTATGAGATACTAGTACTTTACCAGTTTTTTAAAATCCACCAAACTTTCAGCACACTTGAATCAAATTCATTTGAATTTGTCCAATACTTGACAAACTGTGCTTTTGTAATTCACCCCTTTTCCACTATGGCTTTGTAGTAATTTGGGAAAATCCAAGTAACCCCTTTACTTGTAAGATTCGGCAACGAATTGCTTTCTAGTCTCAAGTGAATTTTGCCTCTAGGATTTCTCATAATCTTTAGCTTACCATTATTTCCTTAGCTTTTCGTAGGTATGTCATATTCTGGCAATCATGAAAAATGATTCACAAATACCTCCATACAAGATGTGGACTGCATTTTGAATCCTACTTTATGTAGTGAAAACACTAGTAGGGAAAACACAATGATCACTATCATTGATTCTTTCCTTTATGAAGAGAATCATTCAGAAACGCTTTCTATTGCGCTTCTAAACACTCTGATGCAGGGTTTTGAATCCTCATCATGTTTTTCACTATCTTCCATTTGCTCCATAATCAAGAAATACCACTGAATGTGAAACTTTCTTGAGAATGCACCAAAATCCAAGCAATACTAGTTTTGCTCTCCTTTTGGTTCTAGATATGGCTATTGTATTCATAATTTCCAATGAATACTCTACAAGGACTTATTCACTATTGTTTTGGTTATATCGAATAACCCCAAAACTTTTACGACGATCCATACAAGATATGGCACCAATTTTACGAATTCACATGGTTCACTATATATTCTAATTGAGTGCTAATTATTTCTAACTAATGGTCTCTACATCTACACTAAAATGATTTATTTGGCGCCATCTATTCACCCACTTGATATCAAAATATCATATTGTGATGCTTTGCATTTTGACATTTCAAACGCATTGCATTCCAAAATTCTCTTTATGCCATTCTTATAAAGTCGAATTTCATTGCTATCGATCAAAGCATAGTAACTAGATTCTCTTTTGTCTTTAATACCATTTGTTGATGAAATACTTTGATCATATCAAATAGTTTCATACTCATGTTTCCTTTGGTAAACTTATTTACAAAATTTAAACAGGTGTATAATGATAATCACCATTTTGTTAAAACACAATACATCGAATATGTATTCACTTTCAACAATTCATCCAAACACTTTGTATTCATGTAATACACAGTGTTTAAGTTATTTTGCTGAACTTAGGCAAGATTTATATGTGACAAGTAATCAAATGACTTTCACATATTATCAATATAACTTTGAATTCAAATAATTGTTTCATTCATTAAGTTGGGTATTTTCAAAGGCATTTTAATATTTTACAAATGTTCATGCATTATCAGTTAGTTTCATAACAAGGATAATTCACACATAATCTAATAAGATATGAACACAAAGAGAAATCATTCATAAAAGTGGAACAACTGTTTGTTACAAACTCATATGAATAACCGTCTCACGAATTGTGAGACACACTAAAGAAGTTCATATATCCATCGATCATAATAACTATCCACTACCATAAACTAAGTGATAAATGTTGAGGGAGAGTGTCGTTGGCCATCATCATCATGCTCGCCATCAACACGCAATGTCACCTCCTCTCCAGCAAGCACCTATCATGTAGAAGGACCTGTTTTTAGCAAAGCAGAACAAGTATCAAATATACTTAACACTGCACCATGTGTTTGCAAGATTATAACATTTATAAAATTGTATATAAAATATATACCTTCATCATTAATGACCTCTCCGGCGATTGGTTCAACCTTTACGTTCCTGAAACATAATATGAACTCTTGGAAATCCAATGTTTCCGTATCACCACTCATGAAGCTACTCCAGACATGTCCTTCGTAGCTGGGAGGAAGCGATCGAAGCAGCACGCCTATCCCAAATGGATCATCCATCCAGTAGTCCATGAAGTACACCAGTCTCATGTATGCAACAAGCATGCGCTCCAAGTGACTCTTCAGACAAGTGTGTTCCTCAATCTTTATGGAAAGGAACTCTCCAAGCAGCTCGTGCTTCCATATGCGCACATGGCTTATGAACTCTACTCTCAGCTGATCCACCATTGCATATGGATCAAGATCACCCATGAGCGGATGGAGTTCATCCAACATCTCGTAACGCATTATTATCTGAATATAAGTGGACATCTCTTGATGATAGTAGCAGTCCACCAACTCTTGCGGGGTCTCATAGTGGCCTGGCTTAGTCAAATACATCGTGCGGCGTATGTAGTCTACCACATGATTCTTAGTAAGGAGATCATTTAGGCGCACAAACCATCTAGGAAAGTTGGATCCATCAAGTCTAAGTTTTTCACCAATTACCCACTCCTCACTAGCAAAGAAAGCTTCATGGTGAGCCATCTCTACATTTATAATTGCAAAAAGGAATTTAGACTAAGTTTATAATTAAATGAGTTAATAATAACTCCACTAAGAAACACCTATCCCCTGAAGGGTTCTAGTGATAACACAGCCCCTTTTCCCCACATCTCCCTCGATCATCACGGCCATCAATGTGGGTTCTAGGGTGGACGCTAAACATCGGTCACATCATTCATGCGACTCATGCTCGATCTTTCGACCATCCATGTTTTGAGGCCATGTATACACATGCCAGGCTCGCCAACTCAACCTTAGTGTATTCGCTATGCAACATGTCTTACACCCACTGTATGCGAACATAGATATGTCTGACACCCGATCATCACAGCGCTGCCTCATACTCAAGAACTTTCTTGGTAGTGCACACTAAGGGGGAACACAATCATTGGTAATTTTTAACAGGGATCATCTTATTAGGATACCGTCGAGTATCTAATACTAGCACACAATAAGATATACAAACAATGACATTCAATGTAAATGCGATGTGATATGGTTCTTCACGTCGTGATCTCCATCCCACGTCACCGGATTCTGGCGCCAGGGTCCGGTGTCTTTTCGGCATGGTAGTCCATCAACTCTGTGACTATCTACTACTACTTCATAACATAAGGTAATCACTTTACCTTTGCCACAACCACATCACATCATAACGCCCCCTGCAAAACATAGTTAGATGCCTCTACTTTATCTTTGCATGTTTTACGTGGCCGAATGGGCTTTTGCACAAGAACCGTTCTTACCTACAAACTTTCACCACAATGCTGATCAAGTAGTTGTCTATACTATACCCCTTTCGGGGCCCTCTGTTGCAAAAGGCATATCAACTAATGCGAGAGAGACAGACACCCCCCAAAGCCACTTTATACGATACAAGCCATATGTCAAGCGTGGACCAGTCTCGCGAATGAACGCGTAAAGTCGGTTGGGGGACGCTTCATCAAGCATTACTGTGGTATACACAAGTACACATGGGAGGGTAACAACTAAAAGATCAATGCCCACACGCTACATCTCGTGTGTTCTACCCGTATTAGCATTACTACGCATAGATCTAGCTCTGATACCACTGTAGGGGTTCACGTATGAAAACAATAAAATTTTACCCTATGCCCCTAAACCCCTAATGCTGCTAGGACCTATCTATTAGTAACGCAGTAACGGGAGGGGCTTTTCGTGAACTTACCCTTGAAGACCGAAAAGCGTTGTCAACGCTCAGGAGAGCGTGGTTGATGTAGACGAGCCAAAGCCGACCTCAAGGTCATGATGAAGTCCTTGCGCTCCTGCGGCTCCAACGACTCCTAGTGCCTCAAGTGTGACACCTCGAGGGGAGTTACATGCATCCGGTACCTGGCGATGACTCCCGCTTCCCTGATCCAGCAGCAGTTGCGGAAGTAGAGCTCATGGATCCGAATCCCGTAGCGCGACAGCGCTCTACGGTGAAGATGTCTCTCGTTCGCGTAGTCCGAACTTGGGACCACGATCACGGGAAGGGAGAGAGAGAGAGAGAGAAATATCAATTGGAGGTCTCCCCAAAAGTGAGGAAACCTTTATTGAATATTGTGTTGTCTTTTCTGGTCAAATACCCCACTATATATAGGGGGAGGGGAGGTACTACCTCCCTTAAAGTCTCGGGGTGGGACTAAAGGTGGGGAGAGGGGGGCACCCACGCGGGGGGGGGGGGGGGTAGGCCCAACCGACCACCCCTTGCCCTTTCTCTCCTCTTGCCTTTCCCTCATGAGCCCTTCTCCCACCACAATTGCCCCATTAAGCCTTTCTGACCTTTAATTGTTTTCTCTTTTATTAAATAATTATGAATAAATGATTAAATCAATATTTAACATTCATTCACATGATCTTCAATCTCTGTCTCTATGGAACACCTTCCACCTCCACTCTGGACATCCTCCGGACTTATCGAAACCCTTCCAGTTTTCTCTCTTTCTATTCTTTGGTGATTCTACCAATCCTATAAACACTCCCTAAGCATCATCAAGCCCTTAAGCATGATACCCCACAGTTTGGGAACACTCTATACATGGTCGGGACACTCCCGGACCAATGATCGATAGAGGGACCTGGATGGCCATGTGACCCCTGTGCATTCCATGAAGATCTTTCGTCGTTTGAACCGGGACAGTCGTGTCTTATTCCTTTTGTCTCTCGATACTTGCATTGCCCGAGATCTGATCAATGACATCACCATGTCGTCTTCAATCTCGTTACCGAACAATGCTACTTGACTCGTTTCGACAAGTGATATCCCTGTGATCAAATCACACAATGCGCAACTATTGGATATAACTTCTCCGAGTGGGCCCTCGAGTATCTTTCCGTCACGCGGATGGACAAATACCGCTCTTGACATATATTTCCTCTACTGTTCCTCCGAATACCTGAACACACCTTTATTGTCACTGTATTACCAAGTGACGTTTGATGCTATCTAAGCATTCTCGGGAGACAGTGATTGATATAGTCTCACGGTCTAAGGAATAGTCTACGAGGTATATTCTAATCATCCTAACTTGAAATTCATGACATGATCGGGTCACGATGTTTAGGTTGGGTATTGGTTCATCATCTCATTCTTAGAATGAGTTGACTCCATTTCTGGCTGACATAAATGCCACATGATCGGGAAACCTTGATCATCTATTGACCAAAGAACCATTGACTAGAGTTTCATCAGGAACCCCTGGTTGTTTATATATCGCACGTGTATTCACGTTTCCTTTCAATACAGTTATAGCATGATATAAAACTTAATTATAAACTTTATGAAATATGATAATAATCTTTATTATTATTTGTCTTTAGGGAATATTTGCAACAGGGGTCTGTTCTTCTGACTTCGCTTGTAGCCAGACTCAGGGTCTTCCTTGAGATCATTGACAAACTTGCATTGGTGGTTGGTGTGGGTGGCTTTGCCGTTTGCGTCGAGGTGGATGAAACACAGCATATCGCGGTACTCTTTGTATGTTTGGGGAACGTGGGGCGCCAAGGGTGTAGAATCACTCCTCTACTGACCATGGCTAGCCCCCCGTCCATGACCATGATGTACGCCTCCGCCTCTGCCAGCAAACGTTGTGGTTGTAGGGGTTTCGTGCATGAAAACAATAAAATTTTACCCTACACCCCTGAACCCTTGAAGCTGCCAGGACCTATCTATTAGTAATACAGTAACGGGTGGGGCTTTTTGCGAACTTACCCTTGAAGACCGAAAAGCGTTATCAACGCTCAGGAGAGCGTGGTTGATGTAGACGAGTCGAAGCCGACCTCAAGGTCGTGATGAAGTCCTTGTGCTTATTCTGGCTCCAACGACTTGAGTGCCTCAAGTGCGACACCTCGCGGGGAGTTACACATGTCCGGTGCCTGACGATGACTCCCACTTCCCCGATCCAACAACAGTTGCGGAAGTAGAGCTCCCGGATCCAAATCCCCCAGCGCGACGGCGCTCCGCGGTGAAGATGTCTCTCCCTCGTGCAGTCTAGACTTGGGACCACGGTCACGAGAGAGAGAGGGGGGAGAGAGAAAATATCAATTGGAGGTCCTCCCAAAAGTGGGGAGACCTTTATTGATTATTGGTGTGTATTTTTCTAGGCCAAATACCCCACTATATATAGGGGGAGGGGAGGTACTACCTCCCTCAAAGTCCCGGGGTGGGACTAAAGGAGAGGAGGGGGAGGAGGTGGCCGCCGGCCACCTAGTGGGCCCCGCGCGGGGGGCTAGGCCCATCCGGCCTCCCCGTTGGCCCCTCTCCCTCTCTCCTTTCCCCTAATGGGCCCTCTCCCTCCGGAATTGGCCCATTAAGCCTTTTTGACCTTTAATTGATTTTCTATTTATTAAATAATTATGAATAAATGATTAAATCAACATTTAACATTCATTCACATATTATTCAACCTCCGTGGCCATGGAACACCTTCCACCTCCACTCCGGACATCCTCTAGACTTACCGAAACCCTTCCGGTTTTCTCCCTTCTTTTCTTCGGTGATTCTACCGATCCTATAAACACTCTCTAAGCATCATCAAGCCCTTAAGCGTGATACCCCACAGTTCAGGAACACTCCAGGCATGGCCGGGACAGTCCCGCACCAATGATCGACAGAGGGACCTGGATGGCCATGTGACCCTTGTGCATTCCACGAAGATATTTCGTCGTTTGAACCGGGACAGTCGTGTCTTATTCCCTTTGTCCATCGATACTTACATTGCCTGAGATCTGATCAATGACATCACCATGTCGTGTTCAATCTCGTTATTGTACAATGCTACTTGACTCATTCCGACAAGTGATATCCCCATGATCTAATCACACGTTGCGTAGCTATTGGATATAACTTCTCCGAGTGGGCCCTTGAGTATCTTCCCGTCACATGGACGGACAAATCCCGCTCTTGACATATATTGCCTCTACAGTTTCCTCCGAATACCTGAACACACCTTTATAACCACCATTTTACCAAATGGCGTTTGATGTTATCTAAGCACTCTCAGGAGACAGTGATTAATATAGCCTCACGGTCTAAGGAATAGTCTACGAGGATCCTTTTCTAATCATCGTAACTTGAACTTCGTGACATGCTCGAGTCACGATGTTTAGCTTGGGTATTGGTTCATCATCTCATTCTCTGAATGAGATGACTCCATTTCCAACTGGCATAAATGCCACATGATCAGGAAACATGATCATATGTTGACCAATGAACTTGTGACTGGAGTTTCACTGGGAACCCCTGGTTTGTTTGTATATCACACGTGTATTGATGTTTCCACTCAATACAGTTATATCATGGTATAAAACTTAATCATAAACTATATGAAATATGATAATAGTCCTTACTACTATTTGACTCTAGGGCATATTTCCAACAGTCTCCCACTTGCACTAGAGTACAAATACACTAGCTGCATTTGTTCTCAATTGTTGGCACCATATACCCGGTACCTTGAACATGCTTGCTCATGGAGGAGGTTGAGTCTTGGGTCTGTACTTTATAGTCCCAAATCCTTTGCAACTTACTAATGTCACTTTGATTGACATTAATACTTTATCATCACATGATAGCATATGTGTGAATGCATTGTCGCTATGGCAGCAGAACGAGGCCTCATTCTAGGATCCTACAGTGACGTTAGATCAACCTCGAGGGCTTTCTCATGGGCACTGTGCCTTGGGACACATCATTCTACGTTAAAAGTGAACTAGCCCCGCCATAACTTTATACAACACTTTAGATGGTACCCTTATCTATTATTATAAATGTATCCATCGAAACACTAGTGCATTCTGTGCAACTTTCGATGTTTTGTTCACCTCGCTTCCTATTTGACTTTGATTGGTATCTACAGGAGTTTCCAACATATTCCCTTATAACATAACCCTTTATGATTTAACAAATGTCATCCTTTATGGATTTGGAAAACATGTATACAGTTCTCTATTAGACAATGTGCACAAAATTAGCTCAACATTTTGTGATTCGAACTTAATCACTTTCAAACGTTCCTTACTGGATCACATATTATGTTAAGTTATCATCATGGTTTTCTAAGATAGAACCTATGTCTCCTTTTCTTTCTTTCAACCATTGGTGTCCAACTTAATACTATTCCTAATTTGAGTTATTAAGAACCATTTCCTTAATTAACTTCTATTCTGAAACAGCTTTCAGAATCCCTTAAGGAATACTACATAATATCATAATACGGTTATTATCAACTTCTACATCTTATAAATCATTATCTATAAGTATTTGCGCCTTTATTCTTAACACCCTTAAGAATTGCTCCTACAAGCTCCCACTCAAAATATGTTCCTACATATTTGAATTTGAGACTTACATTGCTCCCACTCAATAATATGTCAATCACATATTGTTTCAGGAAGACTTTCATAGCTCCCACTCAATTTTATGCAAATTGCATATCCACTCACTATTTTGAATAATTTCAAAATCCTTTGATTAAATATCAAAGTGAGAGATTTACTACGAGACACTAGTACTTTTACTAGTCTTAAATCCACTAGACATTCAGCACACATGAATCAAATTCATTTGAATTCATCCAATACTTGACAAATTGTGCTTTTGGCATTCACCCCTTTTTCCACTATGGCTTTGTAGTCACTTGGGAAAATCCAAGCAACTCCTTTTACTTGTGAGATTCAGCAACAAATTGCTTTCTAATCTCAAGGGAATTTTACTTCTAGGATTTCTCATAATTTAGTTTACCATTATTTCCTTTTTAGTTTGTAGCTATGTCACATTCCAATAATCATGACAAATGATTCACAAATGTCTCCATACAAGATATGGATTACATTTTGAATCCTACTCCATGTAGTGAAAACACTAGTAGGAAAAACACAATGATCAAAATCATTGATTCTTTCCTTCTATGAAGATAATCGTTCAGGAACGTTGTCTGTTGCGCTTCTCAACACTCTGATGCATGGTTTTTAATCCTCATCGTGTTTTTCACTAATTTCCATTTGCTCCATAATTGAGAAACATCACTAAAAGTGAGCTTTCTCAAGAATGTAACAAAATTCAAGCAATACGAATCTTGCTTTCCTCTTGGTTTCAGCTATGGGTTTCGTATTCAAAGTTTCCAATGAATACTCTACAAGGACTTATTCGCTATTGTTTTGGTTATATCGAATAACCCCAAAACTTTCACGAATTGTAATGGTTCACTACAAATTCTAATTGAGTGCTAACTATTTCTAAGCTAATGGTCTCTACATCTACACTACAACGATTTATTTGGTGCCTTCTATTCAACCCCTTTGATATCTAATATCACATTGTGATGCTTTGCATTTTGACGTTTCAAAACGCTTTGCATTCCACAATTTTGCCATTCTTATAAATTTGAATCTCATTACTATTGATCAAATCATAGTAATTAGATTCTCTTTCATATTTATACCCTTTGTTAATGAAACATTTTGATCAAATCAAATAGTTTCATATTCATGTTTCCTTTGGTAAACTTATTTACACATTTAAACAATCATATAATGATAATTACCATTTTCGTTAAAACCCAATACATCGAATATGTATTTACTTTTAACAATTCATTAAACACTTTGTATTCAAGTAATACATGGTGTTCAAGTTATTTTTCCGAACTTAGGCATGATTTATATGTGAGAAGAAATTGAATGACTTTCACATAACTTGAATTTAAACAATGGTTTCATTCATTAATGAATATATCATTAAATTGGGTATTTTAAACAAGGAATTTAATATTTTACAAATGTTCATGCATTATCAATTAGTTTCAAACAATAAGGACAATTCACAAGTAATCAAACAAGATATGAACACGAATAGAAATCATTCATAAAAGTGGAACAACTATTTGTTACAAACTCATATGAATAACCATCTCACGAAGTGTAAGACACACTAAAGAAGTTCACAATCTCTTGATTACAATAATCATCCTAAACACGAACTAAATGATAAATGTTGAGGGAGAGTGTCGTCGGCTATCATCATCATGCTCGCCATCAACACGCAATGTCACCTCCTCTCCAGCAAGCACCTCTCATGCAGAAGGACCTTTTTTCAGCAAAACAGAACAAGTATCAGATATACTTAACACTGCAATGTGTTTGCAAGATTATAACATTTATAAAACTGTATATCAAATATATACCTTTGTCGTTGACGACCTGAGCGACATCTGGTTCAACCAACACATTCCTGAGATGTGTCATGAACCGGTGGAACTCCATTGTTTCTGCGCCGCCCCTCATTATGCAAGTCCAGACTTGTGCTTGGTAGCTTGGTGGCAGCGACCGCAGCACAACAGCGTTTGCAAAAGAGCCCGTAATCCAGACGTCTAGGAAGTATGCAGGCCTCATGTACACATCATGCATGTGCTCCAAGTGGTCGTCCAGTGATGAGTTCACCTCCATCTTAATGGAGAGGAAGTCTCCCATCAGCTCATGCTCCCAAATGCGTGTCTGCTCCACGAAATGTGTCCTAAGTTGTAGCATCACCAAACGAGGGTTGACATCACCCACGAAAGGCCACAGCTCGTCCACCATTCTGAAACGCATCACAACTGAAATATAGGAGGCCATATCACGATGGAGATAGCGGTCTTTTCGCTCCTCTAGGGTCTCAAGGTCCGTGGACTGATCCAAATCCATCTCGTCGAGTATGTAGTCGACCACGTCGTTCTCACTAAGGAGAACATGGAGACTGGCAACCCATATGGAGAAGTTCGATCCATCTAATCTGAGCTTCTCTCCTTCTAACCATTCAATCGTCAACACGAAAGGTCCCATCTACATTTATAATTGCAAAAGGAATTTAGACTAAGTTTATAATTAAATAAGTTAATAATAAATCCACTAGAAACACTTATCCCGAAGGAGGGTTCCTAGTGATAACACGACCCCTATCAGCCACATCTCCCCCGATCGTCATGGCCATAAATGTGGGTTCAAGGGTGGACACTAAACGTCGGTCACATCATTTATGCGACTCGTGCTCGATCTTTCGATCATCCGTGTTCCGAGGCCACGCTTCTCTAGCATGCTAGGCTTGCCAACTCAACCTTAGTGTATTCGCTGGGCAACATGGCTTACACCCACTGTATGCGAACGTGGATATGTCTGACACCCAGGCATGTAACCCTGGATCGCCTCATACCGAAGAACTTTCTTGGTGGTGCACACTAAGGCGGAACACAATCGTTGGTAATTTTAATAGGGATCATCTTATTAGGCTATCGTCGAGTATCTAATACTAGCACACAATAATACATACAAACAATAACATTAAATGTAAATGCTATGTGATATGGTCCTTCACGTCGTGATCTCCATCCGCCGTCACGGGTTCGCGCGAGGTTCGGCGCCCGTGAACACCAGGGTACCGGTGTCATTCCAGCGTGGTAGTTTGTCATTACCGTGACTATCTACTACTATGCAACAAAAGGTAATTACTTTACCTTTGCCACAACCATATCATAAAGCAACGCCCCCTTGCAAAACAAAGTTAGACGCCTCTATTTTATCTTTGCATGTTTTACGTGGCTGAATGGGCTTTCGCACAAGAACCATTCTTACCTACGAACTTTTAGCACAACACTGATCAAGTAGTTGTGTGTAGTTGTCTCTACTACACCCCTTTCGGGGCCCTCCGTTGCAAATGGTATACCAACTAATGCGAGAGAGACAGACACCCTCCTAAGCCACTTTATACGGTACAAGCCGTATGTCAAGCATGGACCAGTCTCGCGAATGAACGCGTAAAGTCGGTTGGGGGCCGCTTCATCAAGCATTACTGCGGTATACACAAGTACACGTGGGAGGGTAACAACTAAAAGATCAACGCCCACACGCTACATCTCGTGTGTTCTACCCGTACTAGCATTACTACGCATAGATCTAGCTCTGATACCACTGTAGGGGTTCCGCGCATGAAAACAATAAAATTTTACCCTATGCCCCTGAACCCCTGAAGCTGCCAGGACCTATGTATTAGTAATACAGTAACGGGAGGGGCTTTTCGTGAACTTACCCCTAAAGACCGAAAAGCGTTGCCAACGCTCAAGAGAGCGTGGTTGATGTAGACGAGCCGAAGCCGACCTCAAGGTCGTGATGAAGTCCTTGCGCTTCTTCTGGCTCCAACGACTTGAGTGCCTCAAGTGTGACATCTCGCGGGGAGTTACACACGTCCAGTGCCTGACGATGACTCCCGCTTCCTCGATCCAGCAGCAGTTGCGGAAGTAGAGCTCCCGGATCCGAATCCCGCAGCGCGACGGCACTCCGCGGTGAAGATGTCTCTCGCTCACGCAGTCCAGACTTGGGACCACGGTCACGAGAGAGAGGGGGAGAGAGAAAATATCAATTGGAGGTCCTCCCAAAAGTGGGGAGACCTTTATTGATTATTGGTGTGTATTTTCTAGGCCAAATACCCTACTATATATAGGGGGAGGGGAGGTACTACCTCCCTCAAAGTCTCGGGGTGGGACTAAAGGAGAGTAGGGCGGAGGAGGTGGCCACCGGCCACCTAGTGGGCCCCGCACGGGGGGGCTAGGCCCAGCTGGCCTCCCCCTTGGCCCCTCTCCCTCTCTCCTTTCCCCTAATGGGCCCTCTCCCTCCGGAATTGGCCCATTAAGCCTTTTTGACCTTTAATTGATTTTCTCTTTATTAAATAATTATGAATAAATGATTAAATCAACATTTAACATTCATTCACATATTATTCAACCTCCGTGGCCATGAAACACCTTCCACCTCCACTCCGGACATCCTCTAGACTTACCGAAACCCTTCCGGTTTTCTCCCTTCTTTCCTTCGGTGATTCTATTGATCCTATAAACACTCTCTAAGCGTCATCAAGCCCTTAAGCGTGATACCCCATGGTTTAGGAACACTCCAGACATGGCTGAGACACTCCCACACCAATGATCGACAGAGGGACCTGGATGGCCATGTGACCCCTGTGCGTTCCACGAAGATCTTTTGTCGTTTGAACCGGGACAGTCGTGTCTTATTCCCTTTGTCTCTCGATACTTACATTGCCCGAGATCTGATCAATGACATCAACATGTCCTTGTTCAATCTTGTTACTGAACAATGCTACTTGACTCGTTCCGACAAGTGATATCCACGTGATCTAATCACACGCTGTGCAGCTATTGGATATAACTTATCCGAGTGGGCCCTTGAGTATCTTCCCGTCACATGGACGGACAAATCCTGCTCTTGACATATATTGCCTCTACATTTTCCTCCGAATACCTGAACACACCTTTATAACCACCGTTTTACCAGATGCCGTTTGATGTTATCTAAGCACTCTCAGGAGACGGTGATTGATATAGCCTCACGGTCTAAGGAATAGTCTACGAGGATCCTTTTCTAATCATCGTAACTTGAACTTCATGACATGATCGAGTCACGATGTTTAGCTTGGGTATTGGTTCATCAT
Source organism: Avena insularis (assembly GCA_023614405.1). Classification (NCBI taxonomy): domain Eukaryota; kingdom Viridiplantae; phylum Streptophyta; class Magnoliopsida; order Poales; family Poaceae; genus Avena; species Avena insularis. The sequence continues at coordinate 211,596,047 of CM042696.1, read as the reverse complement.
CTCATTCTCTGAATGAGATGACTCCATTTCCAACTGGCATAAATGCCACATGATCAGGAAACATGGTCGTCTGTTGACAAATGAACCAGTGACTAGAGTTTCACTGGGAACCCTTGGTTTGTTTGTATATCACACGTGTATTGATGTTTCCACTCAGTACAGTTATAGCATGATATAAAACTTAATCATAAACTATATGAAATATGATAATAGTCCTTACTACTATTTGACTCTAGGGCATATTTCCAACAGTGGCGACCATGTCGGCTGCTTGCTTCTCTTCAGGCGGAGTCTTCTGCTTGTTGTTATTGTTTTTCTGGCCTAGGTAGGGATTGCTATTGTTGCCAATGATCTGTGTGCGTCATCATTAGTAGTGGCGAATTCGCTAGCCATGGCGATCATTGCGTTGAGGTTGAGCTCGTTGTTGTCTTGCTTGCGCTTCAAGGTATGCCGGAGCAAAGTCCCCTTCTCCAGACCGTCGATGAAGGCGGCCATAACAGTTTGTTCATGCACCCCCGCGCATGAATTTTTCATATCCAGCCAGCGGGAAAGGTAAGCACGAGAGGATTCATCCTTTTTTCTATCACACCGTTGTAGGTCTCTAACAGTGCATGGACATTGTACATACCCTCAAAGTTCTTGGTGAACGCTTCATGCATGTCCAACCAATTGCATATTGATTTCTCTGGCAAGTCGTTAATCCATTGTCGGGCAGTGTCGGTGAGCATAAGTGGGAGGTACTTGATGTTGACATTAGGGTGTCCTCCTGTAATGTGAATCGCTTCGCTGTAGTCCTACAACCATGTGGCTAGCCTAGCAGTGATGTCATAGGGCTTGATAGTCTTGTCAATCCAGAGACCCTTGGGGTAGGTTGTGGCCCGTATTACCAGTCCAAAACAACGTGTCTGAAGCTATGGGAGCTCCCGTGCTTCTTGGATCTTGTCCAGCCATAAATGTGCGTCATACGGCTCTAGCTGCTTCCCTTTTCCATCATGGGGAGGAGAGTTGTGGTGCGATCTATGGGATCCACCGTGTCCACCGCCATGGTGGCTGCTGGGTGGCGACGATGGCGGTGGAGGTGGTGGGTTAGCCTTCTTGCTGCTCCCTCCATGCGACTCCTCACGCATGTCGCGGTTTCTTGTCAGACGTGGTGCTTCCTTGTAGGATCTGCTCCTGTGTCCTTCAATGTCGCTGCACTCTCCGGCATGCCAAGGCTGCTCTCCCTGGTCGCGTATAACGATACCGACCTAGGGATGCCTAGGAGGTGGCATGCTTGTGCGATGGCGTGGCTATGGTTCCTCGTGATGCCGGGATGGCGGGGTGGCGGTGATCGACGAGGGCAAGCCTTTTCTCCATGGTCAGAAGATATGGGTATGGCATCAGTCATGTTGCGCACATCCCTCCATCTTTGCTCCGTGGAGCCTGTGTGGGATGCCTTGTCACGGGGAGATCTTGGCCTTCTGCGGCTGTTCAGGGTTGACTGGCAAAGCTCCAGGTTAAACTCAAGCCTCTGCGAGGTGGCATTTTCCTATTGCTTGCATGCCTTGGCGACGAGGTCGTACACCTGAGAAACTGCTTCTGGTGACCTGTCCTGCTCTAGGAGGGTCTTGGCGACGGAATGTTGAGGGCGGGAGTTGGCATTACCTGTCGCCCCTCTAAATCAATGTATGGGGTGGCTTTTGCCGGTTTGGATCCCTTGTATCCCAACTTGCACCGAATGTCGGGGTCTTCGACAACGTGAGCTCGTGCTTCCTTTGCCTTGTGCTTCAGTAGCAACTGCTTGTACACATCCTCCATAGCTCTTGCCGCCTTGATAGATTGTTGTGCCCTGGCCATGTCTTTGTCCAGCTGAGCGCCCAGTTCTGCAATGCACTTGGGTCCGCATCATAGAAAACAAAAAATTCCTATGATGAGAACTATACGCCAAGATCTATATACTAGGTATAGAGCAACGGGTGGACATACATCCATCAAGAACTTACCCTCGAAGACAACGAGTTTTGTTAACGAGTAGGAACTCGTGGTTGATGTAGTCGTACACTTGTCGATCTCAAGATCGTGTGGAAGTCCGAGCGCCGCAACTCAGCAGCGCATCCATACTCGCACACACGTTCAAGCCACCGAACAACCTCCACCTCCTCGCTCCAGCGATCCAGCGGAAGCAGCAACTCCTTCTAGACGAAATGCCACCGGGAACATGTATCTCGCTAATCCGAGACCATGGGGGAATAATTCTAGAGGGGGAGAGAGATCCTTCACGAGGAGGTGTGTGGAAGAAGGAGGAAGAGGGGGCCTTTTATAGGAGGAGGGGGTATCCCTACCCATGGCCGGCGCATGGGGGGTGACCCCTCACCTCCCCCATTCATGTGTGGTAACCCCTCCACATTTAAATGCCTCTTCACATTCCCTTTTAAAGTCCCCACTTTAAATGCATTAAAATTCTCTAAGTTTAATGCTCTCTCATTTAATAAAACTCTTTTATTAAATTTATTCAGAATTTTGTTAATTACTTTAATTAACAAACATTCACATATAACCCCTTGCAATATTTCAATATCACATGTAGAACCACTTTCTGCAATTTCACCTGAAATAATTTCCGGTTTCTATCGAAACAATCCCGCGCTTTGCAATTCTTTCGTCTGAAACATATGTGCTCCAAAATGGTGTCCGGTAACTCTTAAGTGTGTCACCCTATGGTTCGCGAATAATGCAGACATGATTGAGACTCCTCTCAGATCAATAGTCAAGCGGACACGGAGATCCATCGACTCTGCATATTCAACGATGACTTCTGTGATCGTGAGAACCTTTAACGCTTGTAATTTAATCCCTTTGTCTCATGATATAATACATGTCCGAGATTCGATCATCGGTATCCAAATACCTAGTTTGATCTCGTTACCGACATGCACTCTTTTCTTGTTCCCGTGATATAACATTCTAGTGATCACATCACTTGCTTGCAAGCTACCTTAATGTGATATCACCGAGAGGGCCCAGAGTATATCTATCCGTCATCGGGATTGACAAATTCTACTCTTGATCCATGAGCCTCAACATAACACCTTCGTAGTACTGAACCCATCTTTATAGTCACCCTGTTACGGTGTGACGTTTGATGTTATCAAGATACTCTTCCGGAGTTAGCAATTAACATGATATCATGGTCTAAGGATAAAGATTACTTCGTATGATGTTATAGAAATGTAAAAATAATGACTTGATCGTAATGCTATACTTCGGATGAATGTTCATCACATCATTTCACAAATGATGTGACCTTGTTATTAACAACATCCAATGTCCATGATCAGGAAACCTTGATCATCTTGTTAATCAACAAGCTAGTCTATAAGAGAGGCATAACTAGGAACCCTTTTTCTTGATTAAACACACATGTATTAACGTTTACGATCAATACAATTATAGCATGCAAAATAAACATCTATCATATATAAGGAATACATAATAACAACTTTATTATTGCCTCTCAGGGCATATTTCCTTCAGTCTCTCACTTGCACTAGAGACAATTATCTAGTTCAAGCACCCATGGAGTTCTGGTGTTGATCATGTTTTGCCCTAGGGAGAGCTTTAGTCAACGGATCTGCTACATTTAGGTCCGTGTGTACTTTACAAATCTTTATATCTCCGTCCTTGACATGTTCGCGGATGGAGTGAAACCGGCGCTTAATATGCTTGGAATTCTTGTGAGACCTCGGTTCCTTGGCGTTGACTATGGCTCCATTGTTGTCACAATAGATCACCATCGGGTCCAATGCACTAGGAACCACACCTAGTTCCGTAATGAACTCTTTCATCCAAACCGCTTCCTGCGCCGCTTCTGAAGCAGCAACATATTCCGCCTCCATCGTTGATCCAGGCACCACAGGTTGTTTGGAACTCCTCCAACTAATTGCTGCTCCGTTCAAGAGAAATACGTATCTGGGTGAGACTTAGAGTCATCCGGATTGGTGTCAAAGCTAGCATCGACATAACACTTAGCGACTAGCTCTTCTTCACCCCCGTATATAAGAAACATATCCCTAGTTCTTCTCAAGTACTTGAGGATGTTCTTGACCGCTATCTAGTGTTCCGAACCTAGATCAGATTGGTACCTACTAGTCAAACTAATAGCATGTGCCACATCCGGTCTTGTACATAGCATGGCATACATTATAGAGCCTATGGCCGAGGCATAGGGGATATTATCCATTATCTCTCTTTCTTCCGCCGTAGCCGGACTTTGAGTCTTATTCAATGTCTTGCCTTGCAACATAGGTAAGAACCCCTTCTTACTTCCGTCCATATTAAACTTTTTTAATATCTTATCAAGGTATGTACTCTGCGATAGCCCAATTAGGCGTCTTGATCTATCTCTATAGATTTTAATGCCTAATATATATGACGCTTCACCAAGGTCTTTCATCGAAAATTTGCTATTTAGATAACTTTTAACACTGTTTAAAAGATCTATATCATTTCCAATCAATAATATGTCATCCACATATAATATCAGAAATGCCACATTGCTCCCACTCACTTTCTTGTAAATACAAGCCTCTCCATAAGTTTGGATAAATCCAAACTCTTTGATCACCTCATCAAAGCGGAGATTCCAACTCCGGGATGCTTGCTTCAATCCATAGATGGATCGCTGAAGTTTGCATACCTTATTAGCATCCTTAGGATCCACAAAACCCTTAGGTTGTATCATATACAACTCTTCTTCAATATTACCATTGAGGAACGCAGTTTTGACATCCATCTGCCATATTTCATAATTGAAATATGCAGCAATTGCTAACATAATCCTAACCGACTTAAGCATCGCTATGGGAGAGAATGTCTCATCGTAGTTAACTCCTTGAATTTGTTGAAACCCCTTTGCGACAAGTCGAGCCTTATAGATGGTCACATTACCATCAGCATCAGTTTTTCTTTTGAAAATCCATTTATTCTCAACGGCCTTTTGATCGTGAGGTAAGTCCACCAAGGTCCAAACTTGGTTCTCGTACATGGATTCCATCTCGGATTTCATGGCTTCTAGCCATTTGTTGGAATCTGGGCTCATCATCGCTTCTTCATACGTCGCAGGGTCATCCATTTCATCAACCATGAAATTCACAACAGGATTGTCGTACAGTTCAGGAGATGCACGTGTCCTACTTGACCTGCGAGGTTCGTAGTGTCCTCTTTCGGAGTTTCATGATCAATATCATTAGTTCTCTCTTCATTAGGTGAAGTCAACTACGAAACAATTTCCGGTGCTGTGCTACTCGCCATTTCATGAAGAGAAGGTTCAATAACCTCTTTGAGTTCTACCTTCCGACTACTCACACCTTTTGCGAGAAACTCCTTCTCAAGAAAGGATCCATTCTTGGCAAAAAAAACCTTGCCCTCGGATCTGTGATAGAAGGTATACCCAATCGTTTCCTTAGGGTATCCTATGAAGACGCATTTTTCCGCTTTGGGTTTGAGTTTATCCGGCTGAAGTTTCTTCACATAAACATCGCATCCCCAAACTTTAAGAAATGACAACTTAGGTTTGTTTCCAAACCATAATTCATACGGTGTCGTTTCAACGGATTTAGATGGTGCCCGATTTAAAGTGAATGCAGTTGTTTCTAGTGCATAACCCCAAAATGACAGTGGCAAGTCAGTCAGAGACATCATAGATCGAACCATATCCAATAAAGTACAATTATGACGTTCTGACACACCATTACGTTGTGGTGTTCCGGCAGGCGTGAGTTGTGAAACTATTCCACACTCTTTCATGTGTGTGCTAAACTCGTAACTTAGATACTCACCTCCACGGTCAGACCGAAGAAATTTGATCTTTCTATTATGATGATTTTCCACTTCATTCTGAAATTCTTTGAACTTTTCAAAAGTTTCAGACTTGTGTTTCATCAAATAGATATACCCGTATCTACTTAAATCATCCATGAAAGTAACAAAATAACGATATCCGCCTCGCGCCGACACACTCATTGGTCCACATACATCAGTATGTATGATTTCCAATAAATCTGTCGCCCGTTCCATTGAACCGGAAAACGGCGTTCTAGTCATCTTGCCCATAAGGCATGGCTCACATGTATCAAATGATTCAAAATCAAGTGATTCCAAAAGTCCATCATAATGGAGTTACTTCATGCGTTTAACGCCAATATGACCTAGACGGTAGTGCCACATATATGCAGATATATCATTATCAAGTTTAATCTTTTTAGCATTAACATTATGAATATGCGTAATACTACTATCGAGATCCAATAGAAATAAACCATTCAACACAGGTGCATGACCATAAAAGATATCATTCTTATAAATCGAACAACCATTGTTTTCAGATTTAAAGGAATAACCACTTTGCATCAAACACGATCCGGATACAATGTTCATGCTCAGTGCAGGCACCAAATAACAATTATTTAGGTTTATAACTAATCCCGATGGCATATGGAGAGGTAGCGTCCCGACGGCGATCACATCAACTCTTGATCCATTGCCGACCCGCATCCTAACCTCATCCCTTGCTAGTTGTCGCTTGTTCCGCAGCCCCTGAATCGAGTTACATATATTAGCAACCGATCCTGTATCAAATACCCAGGTGCTACTGCGAGTACTACTCAAGTACACATCAATAACATGTATATCACATATACCTTTGTTTGCCTTGCCGGACTTCTTGTCCGCCAAATACTTGGCGCAATTGCGCTTCCGATGGCCAGTCCCCTTGCAATAGTAACACTCGGTGTCAGACTTAGGGCCAGCTCGGGGTTTCTTTTCAGGTGCGGCAACAGATTTGCCACCCTTCTTTCCCTTGTGCTTGCATTTCTTGTCCTTCTTGAAACCGGTGGTCTTATTGATCATCAACACTTGATGTTCTTTCCTAATCTCCACTTCTGCAGTCTTAAGCATTGTGAAGCTCGAAGAGACTTCTTCATGCCCTGCATATTATAGTTCATCACGAAGCTCTTGTAGCTAGGTGGCAGAGATTGGAGAACACGATGTATGCCTAAGTCAATGGGAATCGTTATTCCCAAGGACACAAGCTTATCGGCGTACCCAGAAATTTTGAGTACATGCTCACTAACGGAGCTGTTCTCCTCCATCATGCAGCTAAAGAATTTTTCAGTAGCATTATAACTCTCTACGGCAGCATGGGTATCTAAAATCATTTTCAATTCTCCCATGGTATCAAAGGCATTGCCGTTTTCGGAACGCTTTCGAAGTTCTGGCTCTAGCCCATACAGTATGCCGCAATGAACTAAGTTGTGGTCCTCCTGACGAGTCATATAGACATTCTTTTTCTCGTCAGGGGCATCAAGAGCTGGTGGGGAGCATAGCGGCACATCTAGCACATATTTATTTTGTGCGGCATTGAGGAGAATCCTCAAATTCATAGCCAAGTTGGTGAAGTTGCTACCATTCGCAGCAAGTTTCTCTTTCTCCATGAACACATTGAAATTAAAAGCAGGTGGTGCCATCTAAACAGAATTTGTAAAGTTTATTTAGACTAAGTTTATGATAGAGTGAGTTCAACTAATCCAAATTACTAATGAACTCCCACTCAAAGATGATATCCCTCGTGTCCTTTTGGTGATTACATGAACCAAATCCACTACACCAAGTCCGATCATCACGTGAGTTGATGTAGCTTCAAAGGCGAGCATCTATATGGGCATCATATCAACTATATGACTCATGCTTAACCTTTCGGTCCGTGTTCCGAGGCCATGTCTGTACATGCTAGGCTCGCCAAGTAAGAACCTTAGTATTCCTGTGTGTAAAACTGTCTTACACCCGCTCATATGAAAGCGTAGATTCGAGTACACCCGATCATCACGTGATGTCTCGAAACACGATCCACAGAACGGTGCATACTTAAGGAAGAACACATTTTTATCTTGATATCTAAATAAGGGATCATCTTACAATGCTACAGAAAGCGCCAAACTAGCAGTATAAGATGCTAACATCTAATGTGTAAAATGAGATGATATGGTCCATGCATTTGATCTCTATCATTTGCATCGTGGTATGATCTCTATCATTCCTTTGTGTGTAAGGCCAAGGTCTATGGAACTTACACGTTGAATGTGTTGTGAGAGTATCTATCATACATCTACTTACAACAATACCATATCAATACACTAGCCCAGCAACGATCTAAACTAGACGCTTCTAATTTATCAATTGCAAGTTTTACGTGGCTTAGGGCTTTCGGAGATAGAACTGTTCTTACCTACAAACATGAACGACAACGAGGATAACCAAGTTATTAGCAACTCGTTGTAAATTAGATATTGACTATAGTAGGAGAGACAGACACCCGCCAGCCACTTATGCAAAACTAGTTGCATGTCAGTCGTGGAACCGGTCTCATGTACGATGACATGTAAGGTTGGTCTGGGCCGCTTCATCCCACTGTGCCACCAATATCCAAAATACATAGAATATGCAATAACATGATCATCATCGCCCACATATAAACATATATGTACTATCCGTGCAAAGCACCTACGCATAGATTAGGCTATGATACCCTTTGTTGGGTCCATGACATAGAAAACAAAAAATTTCCTACGATGAGAACTATCGCCAAGATCTATCTACTAGGTACGAAAGCGGGTGGACATACATCCATCGAGAACTTACCCTCGAAGACAACGAGTTTTGTTAGCAGTAGGAACTCGTGGTTGATGTAGTCGTACACTTGCCGATCTCAAGATCGTGTGGAAGTCCGGCGCAACTCAGCAAGCATCCATACTCGCACACACGTTCAAGCCACCGGACAACCTCCACCTCCTCACTCCAGTGATCCAGCAGAAGCAGCAACTCCTTCCAAACGAAATGCCACCGGGAACATGTATCTCGCTAATCTGAGACCATGGGAGAATAATTCTAGAGGGGGAGAGAGATCCTTCACGAGGAGGTGTGTGGAAGAAGGAGTAAGAGGGGGGGCCTTTATAGGAGGAGGGGGGTACCCCTCCCCATGGCCGACGCATGGGGGGTGACCCCTCACCTCCCCCATTCATGTGGTGGTAACCCCTCCACATTAAAATGCCTCTTCACATTCCCTTTTAAAGTCCCCACTTTAAATGCATTAAAATTCTCTAAGTTTAATGCTCTCTCATTTAATAAAACTCTTTTATTAAATTTATTCAGAATTTTTTTAATTACTTTAATTAACAAACATTCACATATAACCCCTTGCAATATTTCAATATCACATGCAGAACAACTTTCTGCAATTTCACCCGAAACAATTTCCGGTTTCTATCGAAACAATTCCTGCGCTTTGCAATTCTTTCGTCTGAAACATATGTGCTCCAAAATGGTGTCCGGTAACTCTTAAGTGTGTCACCCTATGGTTCGCGAATAATGCAGACATGATTGAGACTCCTCTCAGATCAATAGTCAGAAGCGGGACCTGGAGATCCATACTGACTCCTGCATATTCAACGATGACTTCTGTGATCGTGAGAACCTTTAACGCTTGTAATTTAATCCCTTTGTCTCATGATATAATACATGTCCGAGATTCGATCATCGGTATCCAAATACCTAGTTTGATCTCGTTACCGACATGCACTCTTTTCTCGTTCCCATGATATAACATTCTAGTGATCACATCACTTGCTTGCAAGCTACCTTAATGTGATATCATCGAGAGGGCCTAGAGTATATCTATCCATCATCGGGATTGACAAATTCCACTCTTGATCCATGAGCCTCAACATAACACCTTCGTAGTATTGAACCCATCTTTATAGTCACCCTGTTACGGTGTGACGTTTGATGTTATCAAGATACTCTTCCGGTGTTAGCAATTAACATGATCTCATGGTCTAAGGATAAAGATTACTTCATATGATGTTATAGCAATGTAAACATAATGACTTGATCGTAATGCTATACTTTGGATGAATGTTCATCACATCATTTCACAAATGATGTGACCTTGTTATTAACAACATCCAATGTCCATGATTAGGAAACCTTGATCATCTTGTTAATCAACAAGCTAGTCTATAAGAGAGGCATAACTAGGAACCCTTTTTGTTGATTAAACACACATGTATTAACGTTTCTGATCAATACAATTATAGCATGCAAAATAAACATCTATCATATATAAGGAATACATAATAACAACTTTATTATTGCCTCTCAGGGCATATTTCCTTCAAGTACTGGGGCCCATGATGAGTTCCTGCGTCTGTTGCAGGCGGATAGCCAGAGGAGGCATGGCCTTGGCCAGAGCTGGAGGCTCAGTGGCCTTCTTTGCTGCTATCGCTCTAGTAACCGCAGGTGTGGGCAGAGCTCTCTCATGTTTCGGTCCCTGTCTGTCTTCTTCCATCACGCTCCCGATGGCGACTAGCACCTGGTGGGACATGTTGGATTTCTCGGCGTGCTCCTCCTTCTCGATATCCTACTCAATCTCCCTCATAATAGCGTTGTATTCCTCCGAGTTAGCGTCTGAGCCGCCGCCATCCATGTTGATGTCGGCGTATAGCGCGTCAAGGACAGAGTCGGAGTTGGCTTCGGTGTTATTGACGGCGGATGTGGATGGTGATGGAGGCGGACCATTGTTGTTGCTTCCTCCGGCTTTGGGCCCAGGCATAACCTGAGTGTCCTGTGATACATTGCAAATGTATCTATAATTTTTGATGTTCCATGCTTGGTTTTATCTACTTTCTTGTGTTTTGTCCACACTTTGGAGTACTTTTCATATGATTTCTTGGACTAACCTATTAACAAGAGCCACAGTGCCAGCTGCCTGTTTTCTGCTGTTTTTGGTTCCAGGAAAGTTAGAAAATGAATATTCTCGGAATTGGACGGAACAAAAGCCAAAGTGCCTATTTTTTCGAAAGTCAACAGATGCCAGAATACGAGACGGAGAAGGGTTGGGGGCCCACAACACCACCTAGCCGCGCGAGACAGGCCTAGCCGTGCCAGGGGGTGGTGTGGCCGACCCCAGCATCCCCTCGGCCTCTCCTTTCGCCTATAAGATCCCCTCGGGACGAAAACCCTAAGTACCCTATCAAAAATCCACGAAAGAGTCTGTAGCCGCCGTCATCTCCATCCCTAGATCGGGAGGGATCTGAAGCTCTTCGGCACCTGCGGAGGGAATTCATCACGAGGCCTTCTTCATCGTCATGCAAGCCTCCGGTGTGATGCGTGAGTAGTTCATCTCTGGACTACGGGTCCATGTAGTAGCTAGATGGCTGGTTCTCCTCCTTTGTGCTTTCATGTCTAGATCTTGTGAGCTCCATTCATGATCAAGATCATCTATTTGTAATTCTGCATGTTGTGTTTGCGGGGATCCGATGGATATTGAGATGCTATTTCAGATTGATTATTGATTCTATCATGTCTTTGTTATTTGTGATCTTGCATGCTTTCCGTTGTTAGTAGCTATCTTGGCCAAGTAGATGCTAGCAACTCCAAGAGTTAGTATTTATGCTCGATAGTGGGTTCATGCCTCGTAACTGGGAAGTGATGTAAATCTCTAAGGTACTAGATGTGTTGTTGCTACTAGGGAGAAAATAACAATCCTTTGTTCATAGAACAATTGTATTGTTTACTTTACACACAATTCGTAAAGCAATAATCTGTTGCTTGCAACTTAATACTGGAGGGGGTTCGGATGATAACCTAAAGGTGGATTATTAGTCATAGATGCAGTTGGATGGCGGTCTATGTATAATGTTGTAATGCCCAATCAAGTTCCAAAGGATTCAAGATGATTAGTATATGCATGTATTGCTTTCTCGATGTTTGTCAATTGCCCCACTGTAATTTGTTCACCCAGCATGTTATCTATCTTAAGGAGAGCCACCTCTAGTGAACTATGGATCCCGGTCCTTTCTTTTACATACAATCTACAAACTGTTTACTGCTTTCTGTTTACTTTATGCAAACTATTACTTCCTTCCATTTGATACGTTTAATCCTTTGTTTTCAGCAAAACCTATGAGATTGACAACCACATCGCAAGTTGGGGGCAAAGTTCTATGGTTGTGTTGTGCAGGTCTCCACGATCTTCTTTGGCACGTTAGTGCGCCTCGCCAACGCGTCAGCTAGCTACACCTTTGGGATGTTTCCTTGCTCCTACTGGATTGATAACCTTGGTTTCTTACTGAGGGAAAACTTGCTGCTGTGCTCATCATACCTTCCTCTTGGGGTTCCCCAACGAGCTCGATATATTTTGGGCCATCATTCTCCTCAGCGTCCGCGTATTCATTGACGATTGCGACCATCTCGCCAAGGGTGAGAGGGCCTGCGGCCTGCCATCTTCGGAGGGTATGCCGGAGGAGCGTTCCGGGCGTGAGCCCTTCCACGAAGTGGTAGACAAGTTTGTCAGTGCAGTCACCCTCCAGGGTTTCTCTTACCCTCATCCATCTGGCAAGGTATTCACGGGGGGATTCCCCTTCCCTCTGAATGCATCTGGCTAGATCGAAGATGGTGACAACGTCAACAAAGTGTGACCTTCTCATCTCTAACGCTCGGGGGAAGCCAAGCGGATTTGTGGGGTCCTTCCACCATTATATCCTACATAGGGGCGGTTTGGGTAGGCCTTGAATTTTCCTGATCTGAGCCACCATACTCTACAGAGAGGCACGACCCAGATTCTTCCGACGTGTATCACGCGCGTAGGCGATTGCAGGCGAGCCTTGACGTTTTCCGACTTCCTGGGAGCTAGGACCCGAGTCAGTTTCGCCGATGAAGGTGTGGATGTCTCCGACTAGGACGACCGAGCAGCACATATGGTTCGTCTTTGCCGGGACCCAGAATTCGTCGGGATGGACGATCGGTACGCTGATAGAGAAGATGCGTGCCGAATGGCCACTGTGTCACCGATTCCCGCGAAGAGCTTGGACCTTGCCCGGTGTAGAGCTCAAAGCGCCTCTTGCCCCATGGTGGGCGCCAACTATCATGGTATTGCCGACGAGTACGCCATGGAGGGGTCCTCACAGAGCGTGTTTAAAGACGTGGGGTAAGACAAAGAGTTGGTGGGTACGAGGTAACACGGCTTACCCAGGTTCAAGTCCCACAACGGTGGCGGAACTCTACTCCTGCTATAAATCACTATAATGGCAATACATCGAGTTACAGAGATTGGTTTGCTGTGCGAGGGTGTTGTGTATCGTATTTGACGTTGTGCCCTAAAGTCTCCCACAGGTCCAGCTTATAAAGGCACCAGAACCTAGGGTTATAGGGAAAGGACCTTGCCGGACAAGGTAAAGAGTCCTACACTAATACTAACTAGTCTTCATGTCTTGTACTTCAAGGCTCCGAGTATGTCAGTGACTCCTACGTAGTCTTCCTTCATTCGGCATGGGCCTCCCTTCTGGATCCGTCTAACTGGGCCGCCCAGCAGGCCATGGGCCATGCTACCAACTGTGGGCCACCCGGGTTAGCCGAATTAGAGACATGCTATGGTGATACTCATTTAGCATATCACCAACATACACGTTAGAGGGTAACAACTGGAGGTTCAATGCCTGCACAATACATGTGCGTACGGGTCGTATAACATTCCTACACATATATCGGCTCTAATACCACTAAAGGGTTCCGTAGAAGAAAACAAAAAATTCCTACGTTGGAACTCCCTAACGCCAAAGATCTATCTATGTAGTAATGCAGTAACGATCGTAGCATATAGAATACATACCCTTATAGATTGTACGCGGTTAACTATCTAAGGGGAACGTGGTTGAATTAGTCGAACTCGTGGCCAACCTCAAGGTCGCGAAGCTCCTCGCAGGTCACCCTTGCTCCATCTTCATCGTGCAGCAGCTCCGGCTCACGACATCCAAGATGCCCTCGTATGAGGCACCCTCGAGGTTTCATACACATACGGTGTATGATGACGACCTCCGACTGCTTGATCCCTGCCGGGAGTGCGAAAGTAGATCTCTGACTTGAATTCCTACAGCACAACAGCGTGATGCACGTGCGCCTTGTTCGCACAACCCATACATGGGGGCCATGATCACAAGGGAGAGAGAGAGGATAGAAATGGCAACCAAAGGCCTTCTCCTTTTTGGTATATCTAATCCCACCCATGAGCACCCTTTTATATATGGGGAGGGAGGTGTGCCCTCCCCTTTGGGTTTCCCATGTGGGACTAATCAAGGGAGAGATGGTGTGGCGCCATGGGCCTCTAGGGATCCATGGGCCGGCTGGCCAGGAGGCCTCCCCCACCCGCACACAGCCCAAGGCTGGTCGGGTGGGCCTCATGTGGCGGCTGAGCTTCACCCCTTTGGCCCTTGGCCCTTCCCTCTTGCGGTTTTCATTCATGGGCCCTTTTTCCCTAAGAATTTGGCCCATTAGTGGAATACCCTATCAAATTAGATTTTAATATTAATTACATTAATTAATATGTAAATACATATTACAAAATCCGATTTGACCCGAAATATCTTTCGGTTCCCTTTCGATTTCTTTCGAACGACTTCAGAACTTTTCCGGAACGATTCCAGTTCTCTCACGTAACTTTTCTAGTTTCCTTTTCTATTTCATATGGTGATTCCAACTTACAGAGGATCTCTAGCTCATCGTACCCTTAAGTGTATTTCCCCACGGCTCGAGAATAGCACACACATGATCCCATCAATGATCAATAGCGGGACCGGGATGCCCATAATAACCCCTGTGCATTCCATGATGACATTGTCGTTTGAACCGTAAAACGTCGAGTCCAATTCCTTTTGTTTCTTCGATACGACTTGTCTGAGATCCGATCATTGTATCACATACCTTGTTCAATCTCGTTACCGACAAGTTCTATTTTACTAGTTACCGTGATATTACATCCCCGTGACCTAGTCACATGTCGCAATATTATAGATGTAATCTCACCAAGCCGGCCGTATGTATGTTACCCGTCACGTGGGTGAACAAATCCCGCTCTTGACACATAATGCCTGTACATGCCCCTCCGAATACCTGAACACACCTTTATGATCACCGTGTTACCGTGTGACATTTGATGCTATCTAAGTATTCTCGGGTGACAGTGATTGATATGGTCTCACGGTCTAAGGAAAAGGAGATTATGTTTCTAACTATTGCAATAATGAACTATGTGAATTGATTACGTCACAATCTTTGGGTAATGTTCATCACATCATTCAGATGATGACTTTATTGTCAGTATGCTTTTGTTTTCTAGCACCATGATCATCATCTGACCAATGAACTAGTTGAATAGAGGCTATTAGGGACTTGGTTTGTTTCATACCACACATGTATCAGTGTTTCCTCTTGATATAGTTATAGCATAATATGAAACTATTACGAACTAATTGAGATATGACAATAAAACCCATTTATTATTTGCCTCTAGGACATATCTCATTCAGGTGGTGGCTACAAGACCGTGGTGGCGTGCGTTGGCAAGCTGCGAGCATGGTGGAGCACTGCGAAGCGTCCGGGGGTGTGGTTTCTTTGAGGGGTGGAGAGAAATCCTTGTCATCTTACACTGACGCAGTGATGCCTGCCGGTGCCACCGTCTTTCTTGAAGGGCGTTGTGTGTACCTCTTTCCCACCTCTCGGAGTGTACCGGGAGAAACTCTAGGACCTGTTCGGGCAGCAGCATTGTCATCGTCGCCTTCCTTCTTGGAGGTGCTGCTTGGGGCGCGACGCTTCAGAGTGCTAGGCATGCGGTGTAGCTGGAGGGCGCGACGGTTGTGGATCCTACTCGGTTTCGTTGAGCCATTATTATCGGTTTTTTTGTTTCTTTATTTTTCTCTTTTGGCTGATGTGTTGTCTGGCCCAACATCGGTATATTAATATAGGTGGGTGCATGCCTGTTTTGAGGAGCATGAGCCCGCATAAATCCGTATATAGGTGTTTTAAAAAATCAACCTAGTGCAATTTTGTTTGAGATTAGTACATGTTTGACGTTCAATATACGGACATGCTTTCTAGGATGTCCACTTTGCAAGCTTACCTTGAAGGGTGAAGCATACAAACACATCCTACCTTGAAGGGTGAAGCATACAAACACGTCCATACAATATGGGACTGAATTCGTTTCAATACGTAAGTCAAACCTTGAAGGGTGAAGCATACAAACACATCTATACAATATTCAAACGAATTTGTCTCTCTTTTTTCCTTGTTGAGAAAGCTAGCTAGAGATTCAGTCGAACTAATCATCGCCAATCAGTTGGAGAGACGACAAGTTAAGGCTACCCTGCTTTGGAGGAAGAGGCGGTCTCCTCAAGTCTCCCCGTGCAATACGTTTCGTGCGCGTAGCAATTTAACCAACCCCTGATCCCCACTCCTCCTCGTCCCTATCTCTTCGTCCTTTCCCCTCCTCCTTCCCACAAGGCCGGCCTCGCTAGTCATCTCTCTTCCTCCGCCGAATCCCGTCCAGCCCGATCTCGTAAGCGTCTGCCCTCCCCTCACTCTCGATCGATCCCTTCGCCGATCGCTCCGATTTTTCTGACCCGACTTTGTGATTATTTTTCTGTTTTCTAGGACCGAGAACGCAGGCGCTTCGTCCGGTTCGATCCAGTCCGTGAGGATTCGTTCCAGTGACTTTTCGGTGGTTGTTGGGGGTTTCGATCGGCGATTTTTGGGCTGATCTCGTGGTGATTTGTTGTTTGCTCGTAGGACGGTCGTGGAACGCGTGATGGCGAGGAGTTCGTTCAAGCTGGAGCACCCGCTCGGTCAGTCTCTCCCCGCTTTTCGCCTCTTATCTTCTCTCTGTTGCTTGGTAGTGGTTATTGTCCGAGCCGTGATCTGTTAGTTATAATTGCTTGTTGGGAGGAATTGGATGGCATATGGTGTCTTCCTTTGTGAAATATTGCTGTAAAAACTTGTGTAATTTTTGGGGTAACCTGTTATTTTTATGTGGTTAATAGTAGCAGTCTAATTAGTTAGCCTGCTAAGGCCAGTTAGTTCGATGAACATCTTGCCTAGTTTCGTAGCTGGTACCGTTTGACTGACCTTTCATTAGAGTACATGTTTCTTAACATGATTTCTGAATCCAGTGAAAGTCTGTAGCCTCTGGCGTAGATAACACATTATACTCTAATGATATTCTGGTGCAAATTGTCTAGGAACTTGCTGTTTCATCACATCAGAGAATTGAAATGTCTTACATACTTGTAATTTCGCCATGAGCTCTTTGCTCCAGTGGGGCTTCAGAACGAACTCATGAAGCTATCCTTCTTCTTGGATCTCAAGATTCAAATGGAACCCCGGATTTTGGCTTGAATTTCCACTTTATACAAGGCACCAGCATGGGAGAGAAGATAGCCCCTCGGGATCGCAGTGAGAGCCATAAGCTATTAGCTTATGTAATATTCTGTTATTATGAATTTGGGGTGCCCTTTTGTGGAATCTATGATCTTCGTCCTACATTGTTATTGGGTCATGATTGTTCTATCTCTCCACTTTCTATTTATAATTTAGTTAGCTTAGATTTCGTTGTTACCTTTTCTAGTTTTGTTTCCATGTCTTCTCTAGTTCAGCGACACCTTCTGTAGTCAATTTGTCTCAGTTCGTTGCGCATACTGGTTTACAAAGATATGATTCTTTTACTGCCTGGTTTTCTATGGAAAATTTCCTCAGTTCTTCTCTACAGAATCGAATGTTTTCATTGTCGAATAATCTTAACCTCATTCTGTTTATGCTATGTATGTATTGCAGAGAGGAGGCAGGCTGAGGCCAACCGCATAAGGGAGAAGTATCCTGATAGAATTCCTGTAAGATCCTTTTTCCTGTTCATGTATTTTGCTTACTTTTCTATGATGGTTTGTTCTTCTAATCTAAAGCAACTTCCATGTGAACAGGTCATTGTTGAGAAGGCCGAGAAGAGTGACATCCCAGACATTGACAAGAAAAAGTCAGTTCTGTTCTTTTTGTTAATATTTTCAATGACATTTAAGAAATAACTGTTTAATAAGTTCTATATGAAATTAGCCTGTTATGTGCTTCTGGCATCTCTGTGAAGCAGTTTATGTTGTTGAGTTTGTCAGACTAATAACGTAGAACTGTTAGTTGGTGGATTGCTTTGAGCATTATTCATCTGCCAGTTATCTATTTTATTCCTATTTGTCCACGCCTTACATGTCTTCTTACTCAATAGTTTGCTTTTTCTTCAAGTTTCCATCTAGTATTGGTTACTTATTCCACATTACAATATTCATGCTTGTACCTTGTTCCAACTGTACATTGGAGAATGAACATTGGCTTATACATTTATGCTGTTAACCTGTTAATTGCTTTCTCCACTCTTGCATCTTTATAATCAGCTGTTAAATAACCATAGTCCGTGTTCAAGTTTTGGTTTCTAATATATGTTATACTTCATACAGGTACCTTGTTCCCGCTGACCTCACTGTCGGACAGTTCGTGTATGTCGTACGGAAGCGGATCAAACTCAGTGCTGAGAAGGCGATCTTCATCTTTGTAAAGAACACTCTCCCACCAACAGGTATGAAAGATATTTAACGCACTACTTAACCTATCCCTACCGTAGTGTGTTGATAACCTTAATGTTGTCCCTAAACATTGTGGTACGTTGGTCCTGCAGCTGCTCTGATGTCTGCAATCTACGAGGAGAACAAGGACGAGGACGGCTTCCTCTACATGACATACAGCGGTGAGAACACCTTTGGGCTGTTCTAAGTGGGCAAGAACAATAATGCATGCCGGTGGATAATCCCCTCCTGTAAATAGGCAACTGAAGAAGGAAGGCCTCTGTATATACATGGTTTACCTTGTCGCCGCAAGCCCTTGCACTTAATTGTTGAACACCTGTCTGACGTTCGAAGCATATGATGCTCGGTACGTTTTAAGTATTGTCTGATCCTTCTGCCACAGTAGTTCCATTGCTTCTATGTGGTTATTGAAGTTACTGTTGTTCTAACAAACTGCTATCCAGATTTAAGTGGTTTCAGTCCCATTTGCTCTTGTGTTTCTATTCTCTTTATTGTTGCTTGTTCCTGCGGGCGAATCTGACCTAGAAGGCCAGCAGCAATGAAGCCTTGTGTTGTGTTTTTTTCATGAGGTGTTTGTTATTTATCAGTAGATAACTATGATCTTATGATGTTATAGCTTTTTACCCGGTCACAGCTGTAATAAACAGTTCGCCTAATGAAGCCATAGCAGATAGCTAACCACAACATTTTTCCAGTAGAAGATGGCTAGAAAACTGTTGCAACTTGCAAACAGTGAAACTGCTTCGCCTTGTCGCCTGCATATTCATGTTTTCCCTCTTCATACGCTCAGCCCATTTCGCTTGTTTTCCTTATCTTTGGTGTGTGAAACGAGCGCTCTGAGGCTACGAACTTCTGTACTATGTCAGGAGCAGAGTTCAAGATGAATGAAACTTGGACATATACCTCCTCTGGCGGCAGACATTATTTTCTGGCTTTGTCGCCTGGTCTTCCTATTGACTACAGTGCATGCAGCGCGAGATGGAAAGAAAGAGTCGTGAGGATGCCTGAAAGAAACTGCAGTCTACTCCCTCCGACCCATATTATCGTTCTTAAATTTGTCTAGATTCGAATGTATTAAGGATTTAGACTAGATACATTTGTATCTAGACAAAATTGAGAACATTAATATGGACCGGAGGGAGTAACTGAATTTCGGCTTGTGTAACGTAACGCTCATTGCCTAATTGGCAGCATCTTAAGCTAGATCAACACTTACGTGTTCCATAGAATACGCAGACATTTGGAAGCAGTGACTCATCTTCACTCCGGCCAAGGATGAGATAATCAAATGGGAGAGGGGTGCCTCGTGTCCGGACACCTCACCGCGCCGACCTCTACGCGTCTCCCATGTACACATCCGCACGCGTCATTGCCCGTGGCCTCATGGCGCCGCTCTATAAATCTCGTCTCGATCCTGCCTGTCAAGACACACACCAACTTCTCCATACCCAGCGCCAGCGCACCATCACCAGCTAGCTAAGGAGAGCGAGGTCGGGCGGCATGGAGTCTGGCAAGGAGGCCGCGGCGAACGTGGGCGCATCGGCGCGCGCTGGCATGGAGAAGACGAGGGCCGCCGTGCAGGGGCAGGTGGACAAGGCCGCCGCGTACACGACGGGGCACAAGGAGGCGTTGGAGGTGAACAGGGAGGCGGCCAAGGTGAAGATGCAGCAGAGGGTGCACGCCGCGGAGGAGGAGAAGCAGCGCGCCATGCGCGAGAGCGCCGCCGCGAAGGAGCACGCCAGTGGCGCGGGGGAGGAGGATCGCCACGACGGTGACCACCGCCCCGAGAGCGGCCACGATGGGGAATGAGGCGCTAGCGCGTGCTGAGGCGCATGAGCCGAGCACTCAGACTCGCCTCAGTATAATCTGCTGTGCGTCGTTTCCTCTGCTGCTTTTGATCATGTGATGTGTAGAGTGTAATAGGAAGATACTATGTGTGAAGTGAAAATACGATACAATTGTACTCTTATGTCCATAACCATATGTATAAGCTTTTTCTCGAGGGCAATGAGCGCCCCACTAAGCAAGCCCGATTTGGTGTGATTCATCCGCAGAAGGTAAAAGAACCCCTGCTGCGGCCGCCGCCGCCGCCCGCGCGCATGCCCCCAACGCTGCCGCCTCCCAGGTTGGTCTCCCCCCGTCTGCGGCATCGTCCTCGCTGCTCCTGCCGCCCGGTTTCGACACGCCTGCTTCCTCCTTCAACACTTCAGGGCTGCGATTGGGATCTCTGAAGCTCCAAGATCTGCTGTCGCCGGCCAGGCGACCCGCATCCTCGTCCTCTTCAATGGTCCCGGATTCCCTGGCTCCAACGTTCTCTGTGCCCCTGCTGCCCATCTCCTCCAAGCCAGATGCAGTTTTTGGGGTGCAGAGGCCCGCGCCGCCCGGGTTCTTTCATGACCTGCAGCGCCCCGTCGCTGTCCCCGCGGCCGAGCTTCGAATCGACTGGGCTTCAATGCCGGGGCAGGCGGCCTCGCCTTCATGGCGGATCATTTCGGCCGCGGCGCCCCATCCCCCCTTGTCTGCGCCGCGTACGGATGAGCTGGAGGGAGGCTGGATTCCTGTGCGTCCAAGGCATTGGTGGAGGCAGTGCTCTGCCCAGCAGCATTCATGGCGCATCCCCAACTCTCGCTCCCCCTTCCTACCAGCATTTAACACTAAGGAGAAGCGTGGGGACCAAATCAAGCTTTGGAAGCGTGAGTGTTTCCGCTGCTTTTCTGAAGGCCATATTGCCCAGTTCTGCCGAGACCCCATCAGATGTCGATATTGTAGGAAGCAGGGCCATATCGAGCGTTACTGCCGCCGTCGCCAGCGAGACCGCGAGGCTGCTCGTCTTAAGCTCGCGGAGCTGCCTCCTCCCCCTCCTCCACCTCCTATAGCTGCCAGCCGCCCTTCGACAACGCCTCCGCCCCCTCCTCCGCCGCCGCCCCCGCTCGTTCAGCTGCCGCTGTTCCCGGCCGCCGGCGCCATGCCGCGCATTGGAGATCCGTCCCTGCGCCCCGAGGAGGGCCACCTCGTCATCGACTCCGACACGGGCATCCAGCAAGCGGCTGAGGGCCTCGCCAACCATGCTGCGGTCATTCGCCTGGGAGGGTCCAGGCCGCGTGCCAATGCCTCCGACATCGCCAAGATCATCGCCAAGCGCGCCAAGCTCGACATCAAGCTCCTTCGGGTAGTTCCCTACTACCCAGAGGATTTCTTCGCCACCTTCACCTATGGGCACCACCGGGACCTTGTTGCCAACCAGGGCCGCTTCAATGACGACGGCCTCAACATCCATGTTCATAGGTGGAACAAGCTCGCGCACGCGGACGCTGCGGCTCTCAACTTCCATGTTCACCTGTGCCTTGAGGGTGTTCCTTTTCAGGCGTGGAATGGCGACGTCGTCAACAAGCTCATCGGCAAGAACGCCATCATGCACTACTTCGACGTGGCCACGACCCAGAGAGAGGACGCCTCGGCGATGAGTCTCTGGGCTTGGTGTGCCAGCCCGTCTGACCTGCCCAAGGTCATGTGGCTAACCATCCTTGATGGCCAGGTGCCATCCTTTGACGTTAGCGACACTCCTGTCCTACAGGGGAAGAAGGGCCTCACCAGCCGTGTTCTGGTGCACTTGGAGATGTACGAGGACTTCGCGCCAGACATTGACGGCCGGCCGCCGCGTCACCCGAACCGCGAGTCTTTTGATTTCAGGCTTGGGGTTGTCGATGGAGAATCTGAGGTACGTGATAGGAACTCTCGCCCGCCGCCACGCGGCGGCGGACATCATCGGAGCGACAACGACCGCGACCGTGATCGGCATGGAGATGATGACAACCGTCGGGGTCGCGGCGGCGACAGGCAGCAGTCCTGGGTGGGGCGCTTGTTCCGGAGTCGCTCCCGCGCCAATGAGGACCGTGGAAGAGGGGATGGTGGCAGCGAGCGCCACGACAGGCGCGACAACGGGAGGCGCGATGACCGTCGCCAGCGCTGCCTCACTGCGCCTTCGGGCCCTGACCACAGGCGCGTCAACGACAAGCTTGTCCAGTGCCTCAGTGATGGCTCTGTCATCCCGGCCTCTGGGTTGCGCCGCAAGAACAGGGCACCTTCGCCTGCATCCAGGCGCTCGTCCAAGGTCGCGCCGGGTGGGGCTCGCTCTGGGCGCTCTGTTAGCCGTGGCCTGCAGCCGGGTGAGCAGCGTGCTTGGCGTCTTGCCTCCGTGGTGTGCATGGGAGCTGACGGCTATCCCATCCAGGCGCCCCAGCAGCCGCGCAGTGCGCCGGGCTCTAGTGCGTCGCCTCCGCCCACCTCTACTCCGCGCTCCTCACGCCTCTCCTGTGCCCGCGCCATCAACTTCTCACCGGCCGCGGCATCACCGGCCTCGCCTCCAGCCTTTGGTACTCCTGGCGACAACCTCGACTTCCCGGCTACTCCTGCGGCCAATGTGGCCTTCAGCAGCGGCATCGTGTCGTCGCCTGCAGCCTTCACTCCGGTGCATGGGATGGCAGGGTCACCACGTCGCACCCCCTGCAGCCATGTCCAGCATCCCATGCTCGTCAGTGACATCGTCGTCGACCCTCTCTTCGCCCACCGTGCCGCTCCACTACTGCCTGCTCCACGCCCTCCGTCACCAAGACCCACCCCACCTGTTGCGCGTCGCAAGACGCTAGCAGGCGTCTCAGGCTTCAATGTGCAGCGCTCCAGCGCTAGGCTCAAGAAGAAAGGTGGAGGAAAGACGCCTATGGCGGTGCTGGCAGAGAAGTTGCTCTGCAAGCGTCTGGGGATCCTGAAAGAGGGAGAGATGCTCACTGAAATCGCCATCCTCAAGTTTGTTCAGCTGTTCCAAGGTAAACTGTCGGACATTGCTGTCGATGCTCTTCGTGCTCTCTTTCGCCTAGACTGTGATCTTGCGACGGCTGTTGAGGAAGCTCTGTTGGCGCACGGAGGGCATGCTGTCCTCGATCAGGAAGAGGATGAGCTGCCGCTTATGCCTGGGGATGCTGCTGGCTCGTTCTCTGCTGATGCTGCTGGAAATTTGCAGAATGTGGTGCATGTGACCTGATGATCTGATGCTTTGCCGCTTGCTACTTGCCTGGGTCTTTTAGTCTACAATGTTAGTTTACATGTTTTCACCTATTGATGCCCAGTTTATGGGATCCAAGACTGTCACTATTTGTTGTTGCCTCTGTTCTGTAACCTCTAAGCATCGGTCAATTGCCCACTTGTTGGGAGTTAGATTGGCAGCTGCTCTCTGCTGGGTCTGTTCCCAGTCCATTTTAGGTATTCCAAGAGTTTCTGACTGCCGCTTCGACGACTTTCTTTCTACCTTTGGGTCAATCAGTTTATCCAATGAGTGACTTTGAAATCAATATTCTTTGCTGGAATGTTCGAGGCCTCAACGACCCAGATCACCGCTCAACTGTTCTCGAAGCCATCTCTGATTCGTCCTGCCACATTATTTGCTTGCAAGAGTCCAAGTTGGATTTCGTTGACTCTTTTATTGCGGCCTCTATTGGTGGCCATCGATTTCAAGGTTTCGCCCAAAGACCGGCCATTGGTACCCGAGGTGGCATCCTAGTTTTGTGGGACGAAGACGCCGTGGAGCTCTCCAATGTTGACATCCGCTCCTTCTCTCTCTCGGCGATGGTCACCTCTAGGCGCTCGGATGAATCCTTCAAAATTACGGTGGTGTATGGACCCACGAATAATGCTCTCAAAGACGACTTCTTCCATGAACTCGTCGACCTTAAGCCAATTAGGGGAACGCATTGGCTTGCACTTGGAGATTTTAATCAAATATGCAAGGCAAGAGACAAGAATAATAACAATATCAATAGATCCTGTATCACCAAGTTCCGCGAGGCCCTTAACTCTTGTGATCTCAAGGAGATCCACCTTCAAAACCGAAAGTTCACCTAGTCTAATGAATAACAGTCGCCTACAATGTCCAAGATTGATGGTTTCTTTTGCAATGAAGAGTGGGACACTTCGCATGACGATCACATCCTACAAGCTCTCTCGTCCTCGCTTTCCGACCATTGTCCTCTGCTCCTGGCTTGTTGTCGTGGTCCCAAAATGCCAAGGACGTTTATATTTGAGGAGTTTTGGATTAAAATGCCGGGTTTCTCTGAAGTGGTCAAGAAGGCTTGGGCCGAGCCTTCCCTCCACACCGACCCTTACCACATCCTCCACAACAAGCTTACCACTACCGGGAAGCGGTTGACCCTTTGGAGCAAAAGCCTTTTCTCAAATGCTAAAATCCAACTTCACATGGCTATCCTCGTCATATATCATCTTGATTGGGCCATGGAATCGAGACAACTATCCCTGGATGAGACGTGACATCCGATCTAGACTCAAGAGAAGAATAGTGGGTCTCGCGGCTTTAGATCGAGCCCGAAAGAAGCAACGTGCAAGAATCAACAACCTCAAGGAGGGTGACGCGAACACCAAAAATTTTCACCGACGAGTTAATTCAAGAAGAAGGAAGAACTTCATCTTTAAGCTAAGACACAATAGTGGTTGGGTTACAACTCACGTTGAGAAGCAAGCGGTGGCCCAACAACATTTTGCCACGGCGATTGGAAGGGGGGAGCATAGCTCCATGACTATTAATTGGGAATCCTTGAATATTCCTTTGACAAACCTTGAGGACTTGGATGCTCATCTCTCAGAGGAGGAAGTTAAAGCGGCCATTCTAGACATGCCCTCCGACAAATCGCCGGGCCCAGATGGATTCAACGGTACTTTCTTCAAGGCTTGTTGGGATATCATCAAACAGGACGTGATGGCAGTGATCTATCACTTTTCCACTCTTCGTACTTCCAACCTTCATTGGCTAAACTCCGCAAATATTGTCCTCATTCCAAAAAAAGATGGGGCGGAAGACATCTCCGACTTTAGGCCGATTAGCCTAATCCATGGCTTTGCCAAAATTGTGGCAAAGATCCTCTCCTTACGCCTAGATCCTCACATGGAGGACCTTATTTCCACCGCCCAAAGTGCTTTTATAAAGAAGAGAAGCATTCATGAAAACTTCATGTTTGTTCGTAACTATGCTAGATGGCTCCATCGAAGGAAAAAGGCTACTCTCTTGCTCAAACTTGACATCAAAAAAGCGTTTGACTCTATCCGATGGGAATACATTCTAGAAATTCTCCAACATCTTGGTTTCCCTCCTCGGTTTCGCAATTGGATCACCGCGCTTCTTGCAACCGCCTCCTCTCGGATCCTCATTAACGGCATCCCCGGCGACCCTATTAAGCATGGGCGTGGTCTGAGGCAAGGAGACCCGCTCTCCCTGCTCCTCTTCGATATTGCTATTGACCCTCTCCAACGCATTCTTCAAGTGGCCTCCGACCTTGGTCTCCTCCAACAACTTCTTGGAAAGGGAGCTCGCTTCCGTACCTCGCTTTACGCCGATGATGCGGCTATTTTCGTCGCTCCTTTGCGGAAGGACATCTCAACTCTCGCTCATATTCTCACAAATTTCGGAAATGCTATGGGCCTTGTCACAAACTTCCATAAGAGTATGGTGGCCCCTATTAGGTGTGGTGATATAAATCTCCAAGACCTTATGCAAGACCTTCCGGCTACCATCACATGTTTCCCAATGAAGTACTTAGGTTTGCCTCTCGCGATTGGAAGACTTAAGCGGTCTCATTTCCAATACCTAGAAGATAAAACGGCAAAGCGCCTCAATCCTTGGAATGGGAGACATTTCAACATCGGGGCGAGAAAGGTTCTCATCAAGTCGGTGCTTTCCTCACAAGCCATCTACCCCCTCACCGCTCTTGATGTCCCTGTTGAACCCCTTCAAGCGATCCAAAAGATTATTAGGGGCTTTTTTTGGGCAGGAACAGAAAAGGCCACCGGTGGAAAATGCAAAGTAAATTGGGCGGCGGTTTGTAGGCCTACCTCCATTGGAGGCCTTGGCATCCTAAACATGAAGAAATTCGCGAGAGCCCTCCGCCTAAGATGGCCATGGCTTGCTTGGACTACCCCGGAGAGACCGTGGGTGGGGTTTGAGAACCAGCAACAAGGAGGATATGGATCTTTTCTATGCGTTAACAAAAGTGAATATTGGCGATGGAAACAAAGCTAGTTTTTGGGACGCCCCTTGGGTGGACGGTCTTAGCCCCAAATCCATTGCACCCTCAATTTATGAGCTTTCAAAGAAGAAAAGTTGGTCCGTCTGTATCGCCATTACTAGTGACGCTTGGGTTGCTCAACTTGACATCTCAAACGGTCTTTCCGTGCAACAACTTCAAGAATTCGTAAAGCTTTGGTCAATCACTTCGCAATTGTTTTTGGTTGAGGGCACTCCAGACTCGATTCGTTGGAAGCTTACCGCTAATGGTGAATACTCTTGCTCCTCCGCCTACAATGCGCAATTTCTTGGGGCCATTCTCTCCCCAATAGACTCTATCATATGGAAGAATTGGGCTCCTCCTAAGTGTAAGCTTTTCGCATGGCTCATCATTCAAAACTGTGTTTGGACGGCGGATCGGCTTGAGCGTCGAGGGTGGCCAAATGGCAGGAGGTGCCCCCTTTGCCGTTGTGCGGATGAAACAGCGCCTCACCTTCTTTTCCAATGCCGCTACACCAAGCGGATTTGGACTTTGGCAAACGATTGGCTTGGGCTACCGATCCTAGACCCTTCGGCTTGGGGGCATTTCGATGACGTTTTGTATTGGTGGACTTTCATAATCCTACCCGATGGTGGTGGACGAAGGAAGGCGACGACATCGCTAGTCATGCTCATCGCTTGGGAAGTTTGGAAGGAAAGAAATGCGAGAACATTCAATATGAATTGCACCATGTCTTCCCTTATGTTCGCTAGGATTAAGTTAGAAGCTAAATCTTGGGTCCTCGCGGGTGCAAAGCATTTGGGTACATTGATAACGCGAGAGTGAGTGTTTTGTGCGTGCGTGGCTTGTACTTTAAACTTGGAACCTCTCTCTTTCTCTATTAATGAATCAAGGAAAATCTTTTGCCTTTCTTCAAAAAAAAGAACCTTGATAGACTTCGAAATAGAGCATGACAGACACCTCGACAAAGCGCCACACCATCGCACACTGCAGTTGAAAAAAGAGAGAGAGAGGAGCAGGATTGTATCGCACCAGTTTTGGCAGAGGAATGGTGAACAACGCCTCTGAACAATGTGTTGTTCACCACTCATCACTACAAAAACATCGTTGCCCCGGCATTCGCGGACCACCTGCTTCACCCCATTTTGAGGCTGCTGCCCATGTCGCTTCCCTTGTCCAGTCACAAACGCCGCCAACATTTTGCTATCGCCGTTGTAAGAGAGAACGAAAACTCTCAATGGAACATAAACCATACACAGTTCATCATACATACATGTTGAACTTATTGTGTACGCAGAAGTGAAACGAGATAATAAGGCTATCACTAGCTCTTTTTCACTACCAGTGAGCTTCCACATGTCTCGTAATTTCATTTCGTAAATACTTGCTTCAAATGAGTTAATAGCATAAAACCACCACTTTGCTGCAAAATGTTCGGAAAACCACCACCTTTCGTCAATTTTGCAAAATGTGACCACTATTCAGCAAGTTTTTTGCAATTCGCGCTGAACTCTAGATTCCAGCGAATTGACGCTGTTTCCGACAGGCGGACCCCACCAGGATGATGACGTGGCACAGGGTGGACGGCTCCGGACCGCCGCCGTCGCACGCCGTTAACGGGGTTGTCTGAAGCAGTTAGGTTTTAGTTGCTCGCTCACTTCCTCCGCGCGCCCAGTTGCTCTCCCCCTCGCACGCTGTTCGACGATGGCGGCGGCTACTCCCGGCGGCGACCCTAGCGGCGGCCCTTTAAACAACGGCGAAGATTTAGGCGATTCGGGATCTAGTGGCAGCGGAGGCACGGATTGGACTGCTCGCGCCGCCTTATCCCCGCGGTCGCCGCTGCGAGATGGCTTTGGCTCGCTGATGAGACCTACCGGAGCCGCCGCCGCCTTGGCAAGTGCGATTCTCAGTTCACCAGCGAAGACGAGCCACCGCTGGAGGTTGTCCTTCGGCGGCATCGAGTAAGCTCCTCACTTCACCTTATCTGATTTGTATTGCCTTCTCTGATTAGGGTAGTGTAGTGCTTGATCTGATGTGAAGCATACTGTAGTGCTTGATCTGATGTGTAACTTAGTCTGCTTGCTCTGATTAGGGTTTAGTTTAGTGATTCACTGCATTGGAGCCTATGCATAAATAATGTGATGACAATCTAATTAAAGATTAGTATAGTGATCCACTAACTTTTAGTTTAAATTGTTTAACTGCAGTTTAGATGATGATATCTGGGACATAAGATTTAATTTCCCTGGTGAGGATAATCTAGAGAGGACAATGTCTTCTTCAGACATAACCTATCTAAATTTGCTGGCACTTCTTGAGGAATTTGGTGGTTACAGTTACAAGGACACCATGTATTACATCAGAGAGAAGGGAACTGGGTTAGATGGACCGGAGCCTGTTACAAACATGGCAAAGGTTTTGAAGATGAAAGAGCTTTTTCAGGATGATAAGGTCCTCAACTTGATAGTAATCAAAGAGAATGCAGTGATTCCACCTGGACTGAACAAAGAAGAAGTGGAATTTGAAACCCCAAATGCTGCTCCAGTAGTACTTAGTGTGGACAGAGATGGTGTGTCATATATCAGTGAGGAGGAAGCTGGGCAGTTGCACCCCCCAGTGGAGGAAGAGATATATCTTGTAGCTGTGGATATTTCAGATTGCTTATTCATAGGTACACAGCAAAGTTGCAACTTTGATAAGGGCAAGCTGGACAAGGAAAAGGGAAAATCAATTGTTCCTTATGATGTTGTACCAGTTGATGTAGTTGATAGTGATGATGACTTCATGTATGATCTTCAGTTCAAACCTGAGGAGCATGACAAGGCTATTGCAATAGAGCTAGAGTACATCAAGGAATTGAGGAGGAAGAGACAAGAAGTTGAGGGTTTGGAGCAGATTAGGAATAGTAAGAAGAAAAAGGAGATCCTGCAATTCACTTTGAAGGAGAAAGTGAAGTGGAAGAGTTGTATGAAGAAGAAGAAGAAGAGGAAGAGGAGGTGCAGCTGGAGGATGAGTGTTTTTTTGAGGACAAGCTAGAGAAGGCAGTGAGGAAAGGCCCAACAAGCAGATCACATCATGAGGAAGAATTAAAAGATGGGTTCTTTTTCATACCCTCAGGTGATGAGGAGGACAGCAGCCCTGATGAGTTGGCTGACAGTGCTGATGATGGTTATGTGAAGAAGTGGGTTTTGCCTAGTGGGCAGAAGAGGAGGCTGAAGAAATTGAAGAAGAGGGTGTGGTATGATGAGTCAAGGGTTGATGCACATGAACAATTTGCTCTCAAATTGTGTTTTAAAGATGTGTATCAGTTCAGGATAGCTCTTAGAAACTACCACATTGCTCAGCTTAGGAACTATGCATACCATAGGAATAACCCAGATAGAGTCATTGTTAATTGCAGTGAAGCTGAGTGTCCATTCTTTATGTCTGCCTCCATCATTAAGCATGAGAAGACTTTCTGCATTAGAAAGTTCAACCCTTTGCACACTTGCACCCCCCATGGAGAAAACACCAGGGTCACCATAGATTGGCTGGCACATCAGTCTGAACAAGCAATTAGAACAGATCCAAGGACCCGTGTTGACACACTGATTGGCAATTCAAAGATTAAATTTGGAGTGACTATGCCAAAGAGCAAAGCTTATAGGGCTAGGCAGAAGGCTTTCATAGTTGTACTTGGTGATCAGAAAAAGCAGTACACCATATTGAGAGACTATCTACAGGCCATATTGGATACAAATCCAGGAAGCAGATGTATTGTTACAACAAAAGAGTTGTTGGAGCACCCAAGTAAAAATCCTAGGTTCCATGGATTATTTATATGTCTAAATGCTTCAAGACAAGGTTTCCTTGATGGATGTAGGCCATTCATAGGTGAGTTTACTTGTATATCCATATACATCCTGCATTTGAAGTGTTTCAACTTTCATATGCATGTCCACTTAGTAACATAGTGTTAATTACTTTAGGCCTAGATGGTTGTTTTATCAAATTGACCACTGGACAACAAATCTTGGCTGCCACTGGAAGAGATGGGAACAACAATATTTTTCCCATAGCATTTGGTGTTGTGGACAAAGAAGATACTGCTAGTTGGTTGTGGTTTCTAACCCAGCTCAAATATTGCATTGGAACCTCTGGGAAGTTTGGGAATTACACTATCATATCTGATAGGCAAAAGGTGATTCTTTGTGTACTTCTTTGTTTCTGTGTACTTCTTTCTACTAGTAATTAACACTAACACATAATTTACTGATTATTTATTCAGGGTTTGCTCAAAGCTGTATCTCATGTGTTCCCCAACTCTCCTAAGAGGTTTTGCCTGATGCATATATATGCCAATTTCAAGTCAGCAGGGTTTAGTGGAGAAGAGCTCAGGAAGTCTATATTCCAAGCTAGTTATTCATACACCAAGGCTGGCTTTAATGATGCAATGGAAACAATTAAGAGGGATTGTGAGCAAGGCTACAATTGGCTCATGCAAATTCCTGTTGAAGCTTGAGCCAGGTATGCTTTTGATACCAACTGCAAAATAGATCTCACTGTCAACAACCTTAGTGAGGTTTTCAACAAAATGATATTAGATGTAAGGAGCAAGCCAATTCAGTCTATGATTAAGGGCATAATTGACAAGTTGATGATCAAGTATAGTGCTATAAGAGAGAAGGCAGAGATTACAAGATGGGAGATCACACCTTTCTACTCTAAAAATTAGAACAAGCCAAAAAATTCTCAAGAACCTGCACTCCTAAGAATGCTGCCCTTGGTCTATGGCAGGTTGACACAAGTGGTCTTGGAGTTCATGCTGTAGATATGAGAGCTAAGACATGTGGTTGCAGATATTGGGATGTGACAGGGATTCCATGTAATCATGCCATCTCTGTGATAATGAAGCTCAAACAATATCCAGAGGACTATGTGCATGACTTCTTTAAGAAACCCATGTACAAAGAAACCTACAAGAATGTGATCTTCCCTGTCCCTGGTTCTGATGCCTGGCCCAAGACACCTTACCCAGACATAGATCCTCCTGTTTTCAAAGAAAAGCCTGGCAGAAAGCAGACAAAGAGGAGGAAGGGTGCATTTGAGGTACCTGCACCTAGAGATACATCTAGGATGACAACCATCACTTGTAGCAACTGTCATCAGCCAAGCCATAGATACACATCATGTGGAGTTAAGCTAAGGCCTGAGCTAGCTCTGAGAAAAACATAGCACAAGGTAGTAAATTTACATTTTTATTACTCTTGTTTCATATGACCACTTAATGGAATAAGCTACTAACACCTTTCTC
Source organism: Avena insularis (assembly GCA_023614405.1). Taxonomy (NCBI): domain Eukaryota; kingdom Viridiplantae; phylum Streptophyta; class Magnoliopsida; order Poales; family Poaceae; genus Avena; species Avena insularis. The sequence goes on along the minus strand of CM042696.1, from coordinate 211,564,203 downwards.
TTGATTGTGTTGTTTGTAGGCAATTAGGGATAACATGTCAGAGGGTTGCTCTACATCACAGAGCACTTCAAAGGCTGGACCTTCTACTGCTACACCACCAGCTTCAAGGACTGGCCCTTCTATTTCTACACCACCAGCTTCAGGGACTAGCCCTTCTACTGCTACACCATCTGCTCCAAGGACTAGCCATTCTACTGCTACACCACCAACTCCAAGGACTGGCCCTTCTACACAACAAAGCAGTACACCATCTGCTCCAAGGGCTACACAACAAAGCAGTACACCATCTGCACCCAGGACTAGTGGCAGAGAACCCAAGCTGACCCAAAAGATGAAGGGTTACCTCAATGCTGGGAAGCATAATAGCTACAAGGGCTTAAAAAAAACCAAGGAGTAATAGTTGTCTGTTTGCAACTATGTGTGTTTGAAACTAAGTTCCTGTGTGTTTGAAACTGAGCTGTGTAAGACTATGTTCCTGTTTGAGACTACTTTTGAAACTATGGTTTGTTGTGTGTTTGAAACTATGGATCTACCTACCTATTTATGAGAATCTATCATATTCATGTTCCTATTTGAGACTACATCCTATTTGAGACTGCATTTCAGAGAATCTATCTTGGAATATTTATAGTTCCAACAACAGATCCAACAACACATATAGCACTAATAGTTCAACAATACTAGGTCAATAGATCCAACCACACATACAACACAGTAGTTAAACAATACAAGTTCAACAGATCCAACCACACATACAACATAGTAGTTCAACAATACAAGTTCAACAGATCCAACCACACATACAACATAGTAGTTCAACAATAATTCAACACATAGGCTCAACACAAGGCCACCATTACAACTCACTACCCATCATAGATATCCTTGATTGCCTGCACCTTCTTCTTCAGACTATCACTGAAATTAAAGAGGTCAAATAACATGTACTCAGGCTTTTTTTTCTCATCCTTAAGGCCTTTCTTTTCAGCTTCACACTTCTCAATTTTTGCCTTAAACACATCTGCCTGAGTCCTCAGTACCTGCTTCAGTTCTTCAACAGCATTCTTCAATACCTTAACCTCATTCTTTAGAGCTGCATTGTGAAGAGCTACATTGTCCTCCTCCCTCTTCCCCTTAGCCACACTGCTCAGTAATCTTCATGTAGTTGCTCTCAAGATACTTCCTCTCAGTTTCATTCATGAAGTTCTTCACATCTTCCAAGAGTGCAAAATGTTTCTTCTCTATCTTTGCCTTATCATCGGATAGTTGCTTAACCAGAATGCCATGTTCATATGTGTCATCAATTCTTCCATCATTAGCTTCATTATACATATCCCAAAGCCTACTTAAAGCCCTCTGCAAAGTGTCTGGCCACTCTTCATGATCTATCCAAGATTGAAACCCACGGTTCATGACCTCCTACAGTGCATAGAAAAAATATAACTACATTGTTCTCTCTGGCAAAAGAATTCTTTGTACATTTCAATTTGGCTGACAAAAAGGGACTAACTAGAAAGTTCATATAAAAGACTCTGCATTTACAGGAGTATATAAAAACTCTACATTTTACAGGAGCATATACAAAAAAAGAGACTAACTAATTGATCAATAACAGTGGCACATGTAGTAAGAAAATAAGTTGAAACTAAGATGAAAATAAGTCCACCAGGAGCATTTTACAAGAGCATTTTGCAGGAACATTTTACAAGAGCATCTACGAGAGTTCTTTATAAGTCTATGATGTAAGAAAATAAGTTGAAACTTACATTCTGAACTTGGCACATGTAAAATCTACGGCCCGTGTTTGTCCCTCCAAAAGCAACACATTTCTGTGGGGCTAGCTTGTGCAGGTGGCAAACATCTGGATAATCCACCGCCACACCGTGAAATAAGGGGTCATCCCAGGTAGCATGTGCATAATCCATGTCCACAAAGTCCTAAATTGCAGAGAAAATGAGTTCAATCCAGCTCAATCTATGGCAGATCTAACCGGAACCCTAAAATCCCATTCATGTCGATCTAAACAGAGAGCTATAATAAAGCTATAATGCTCACTGACAGGATGGAGTGGCTCGAGGACGAGCCGTCGTCCCAGCTGGGCATGGCGACGGTGGACGGCGGGTTGCCTGCGAAGGGTCGGCGTCGATGGTCATCAGGCGTAAATGTCTGATGGCGGCGGTGGAGGACTGAAGTGGAGAGTGAGAGGAGGGGTCTGGCAAGTGGCCCTACTTCAGACAGCCCCGTTAACGGCGTGCGACGGCGGCGGTCCGGAGCCGTCCACCCTGTGCCACGTCATCATCCTGGTGGGGTCCGCCTGTCGGAAACATCGTCAATTCACTGGAATCTGGAGTTTAGCGCGAATTGCAAAAAACTTGCTGAATAGTGGTCACATTTTGCAAAATTGATGAAAGGTGGTGGTTTTCCGAACATTTTGCAGCAAAGTGGTGGTTTTATGCTATTAACTCGCTTCAAATTGTACTGCTGGTGGTGGACTCTTTTTTTTAGAAAACCCTACATAGCGAGCCGCCCTCCGCCTCCTCCATAGACCGGCCCCTCCTCTGGCCAGTCTTGACGGTGTCGGGAGGGATGAGGAACCTAATCTATGGGTAGAGTTTTCAATAAAACTAGTGTTTGAAGTGGTTCAATAGATTAAGTTAAGATTTTGCTAGCCATGCGTCAATAAAGATGTCATCGTCTACAATAAGTAATCTTCAGCCTTTTGTTCAATGACAAGATCTACTTCTCGGTGTCAATGGTGGTGTTGAAAGATTACAATTCTTTAGGTATGGGCCTTCAGATCTTGCTTTGCCAGATCGATCTTGGTGTTTTTCTCATGGTTGCCGCGAGGAAGTTTGTCCTCGCAATATTTGTTCCGGCTGCTACGTCCTCGATAATGGTGATTTATACTCTTGGTTCGTCAGCAACGTCGACCAAGCTGTTCGGTTACTTTTGACTGGAATATTGGTGTTGATACTCTTGCCGATATTGCTTCATTACTCTAATGACTGCATCCATAGCCTTGGCACCGCGGTTGAAACAAAAATTATGAAAGAACCCTCGTTGGTATTTTCAGGTTGTGATTTGATATCTGTCAGTTTTCGGTTGCCTTCGGAGATATACAAGATGGTGTCTTGAAAGAAAAAAAAAGTTTGAAGACCTCGAAGATTTACTAGTTTCTTTTATATTTTATTTTGTAATCGCTGGAGACAGCTTTTGTATCTCTGCCATGTACTATTTTCTGCTATGAATATATGTGGTATTGATTGTTAAAAAAAATTATGCTGCTGGTCTACAGATGACAAGTTTCATCAGCCGACTCAAACCGTTAATCCAGCTGAAAACAACAAAACTGATCTTTTGGTCAAAGAAATTCATAGAGTAACCTCTTCATGTAATTTTTTTGAAAACGAAACCCGTAAGAATTTTGAAAACTAACCCCATTTGGTAGCATCAGTAACAGGGCAGTACCTCAACTTGGTAGCACCGCTCTAACATGCACTAACCACCTTGTTAGGGTGGCACATTCGGTCCCATCGATCTATACGGTAGCACCGAGCACCAGTGCGCTACCCCTAGTATTGTAGCATTGGGATCTGGGGCGTTACCCTTACCTTCCAGAGAGCATGTTGGGTTTGGCTCGACAAAATTTTCTAAGTTAAAGAGAGTAGCGCCCTCCGGTTGGAGAGCTACCCTTTAAAATATAGAACTTTAAACTCTTACTACTTTTGATCTACAAAATTAAATGTCATGATTCTTGTTCCTATGAGTCATAAATTAAACTATCGCTCCAATGCCACTGGTCCATGATGGTTGGACAAATAGAGAATATTTCGTGAACTATTTTCTTATGTTGGCTTATCTTTTAGTGTCTAAACAGTTTTTTAAATTGGGTTGTGAACAAGCCTTTGAGAATTTAATGAACTCACATATCATCATCATAGTTCTTATAAACATATTTTTTATAAACATGTCAACATATGCCTTCAAAGATTTTTTTAAAACATTTATTGAGTACATAATTTTACTAGGTGAATACACATGCGTTGTCATGGAATAACCAAATAAAAAAAATAGGCACACTGAACCAAACAATATTTTGTAATGTAAAAAATATGTACAGATCAAATGCTGATTCTCTCCCTTGCTTCCTTTAGTCGTTGTGTCTCCTTAACCATCCTCTACTTGCAAAAAGATAAAACAACTTTTCCCCTTACCTTCCCCTTCCATCATCTTTATTAACCCTTCTACCGATATCATCATCATTTAAAAACTTCTCCATCTCGCATTACCATCATTTATCCATATTTTCCGAACTTAAACGATAATCGATGTATTCTATGTCTGAAAAATAAATGAAATGGTCCGCACATACTAGGGCAAAGGCGATATGGTATTAAATGTGTTATTACGAATCATAAAGATGCACATGTTGTAATGACAATGCTTGTCTCTTTTTAATCGGTTAATCTACTAAGCTAACGAATCAGTTTTGTACGGTGGCCTAGGAAGTTAGATTAGGCCCTATAAAGACGGAGGAGGTGACGTCTAACTGCATGCAGAGAATCTTTTCACGATCCGAAAATTCAAATATAACATCTCTTAAATCATTGATCCGATTGATGATCCGTTTTTACCGCCGAGTTCGTCTCGACGAGTACTTCAAAACAAGATCCTATCTTGATATGTTTTGTCGATATTTTTCCGTCGTCAGTTGCCAGATTACTGTACTATAGCTACCTGATTCATAGATTCATAGTTAACAGTTATCAGCCAAATAATACATAGTCACCAGATAATTTTTATATGTTTCTAATAGTAACAATGATTTATTTGTATAAAAAGTAGGTACTTGATCCATTCTAAACCGCTAAAATACCGTATTACCATCATACACGGTTTATATTGTTGAGAAACAAACTTCAGAAACCTCTAATCATTTGATTTTAACCTGGTAACCACTTTGTCTTTACCTGGTAACCAACTGTCAGTAATCTGATAACTAAGGTCGAAAAAAGTTACTAAAATATATCAATATGGAATCTACTTTTTGAAGATGTCGATTCGAAAAAGTTAACCATGAAAACGAATCTGAATTTCAAATTACGGTCTAAGAGATAAAATATTTTAATGTTTGAAACTAAAAAAGAATCATATGTGTCATCTGACCCACGTGCATGCATGACTGGGTTGTCATATCAATCTGTGCCTACGAAAAGCTAATATGTGGCACGTTTCCTATATAGCATGGTCCCTCTTATTACCATGATGGCAATAAAGATGACACATTGATGACCTTAGGAAACACATAAAAATATTGGTGTATTACTGAGAAAATCAAACTACCATAAAAACCTAATTAATTAAAATGTCCATGCTCCTTACAGTTCTTCTATTTCATGGAGCTATGCACAACGGTACACGGTGATTTTCCTTCTACAAATTTAATTGTAGTAACCTTCGCTAGAAAATTCATGCGTAATTTCCATTTGCTACAGCAGCTCCCAAGCTCAAAGAAATTATTAATCGTTTTAATGCTCCAACTCCAATGACCATCAGGCCATTTTTAGTAAGCCTTTACTCAATTTAATATCCATGGACTATTTGAATGAATAATGAATATCAATAGTGAATGCCCTATTGTTCCAGATATTTATAAGAGAGTGGATTTTGTGTTTGTACAAGCGGGTACGGGAGCTATCTTGTCCCTCGATGCAGCATCAAGATCCGTGCACCTTGTGCTCCACCAAATTAGCTGATTCCCGTCTGATTTTCTAAAAACAGGCAGCGTTCTGAATTTCTCCGCACTTTATGCCGGGCAAGACGGGGCGTAGACGATAGCCTTTTTTGCGTAGCTGTGCCTGTCCCGTTGACCTGAGACACCGTCATTTGCTCCATCGTGGGGAAAGGCGCTCCATCGCCAGTTGTTGTGCCAAGAATCACTCCGCCCGCCGCCCGCCGCTAGCCGTTGCCGCCCACCCTTCGCCATTGCCCGCCCACCGTAGGTCCGCCCGTGTAGTCCGTCTGCCGATTTATCTCTCATATACTTGTCTTCTCTTAGATCTGCAGCCAACTTCTCACCGATTTTTGGGGCTTTTCTTCCAGGGGAAAAATGGCGGACGGAGCAGAAGGCCCATTTGCAGGAGGTGCCTCTCCGTTTGTCCACGGTAGGGGCGGCGACGGTTCCGTTGGTGACGGCGCAGACTGCCCTGCTGCCGCCGGACAAGAAAATGGCAGCAGCGGCACCGACGACGGCGAGATCCTTCATGGCGGGAAGATAGGGAGGGGTAGGGGAGGGGAGATGTACGGGGGCGGTGGAGTTGGCTTTGGTGGCCTGAGGAGGCAGTAGCACGGGCGGGCGGTCGCAGAAGCTGGGAGGAAGAAGGGGAACGGGAGAGGAGGGAGAAGGGCACGGGAATCTAGGAGGAAGTCACGATGCTAGCCGCTCAAGAAAAAACGGCTTTCCGGATCCGCTTTTTCTTATTTCCCGGACACATTTCCTAGATTCCCTCATGTTTTCAGAATTTTCAACGATACATAAACTCCACCCTAGAAGGCATCTCTTTTTGGATCTCAAAGCAAAGTCCCTTCTCTCAATGGTCGGATAGGTCCCGTGCCCGCTTGTACAAGCACAAATGTATTTTCCTATTTATGAACAACAATCTCGCAGGATCCCGTGACAAAATCATTTGCCTCGGTTGCCTCCTCGTTCTTCCAATGTGTATGTACCGCATATTACATTTGCAACAATATGACATATGCTGACCTAACATGCAAATGAAAGAAAACATTTACCATCAAGAAAACTTATATTATGACACAGATGGAGTAGTATAATTCACTTCAAACCTACACACTAAAAGGGTCTAGATACACTCTTTTCACAAAGCTAAAACATCTTATATTATAAAACAGATGGAGTAGTATACAAATGAGTATATACTGCCTCCGTTCACCTATACTTCACGTTCTAGATGTTTCAAAAGTTTCCGAATTAGTTCGCGTTCTGTACTTTACTTTTTGCCCGCTGATTCCCTAGTCTTCCCCCATTTGATCCCCGGTGCGTTAGGGCAGCCACAACGTTGCCATTGCCATATCTGACACAACTAACAATTTGGCATCAAGGTGATATTTGGCATGAGCTCCACAATGTTTCCATAGCCAAATACATGCACCGTGGGTCCCAATAGTGAATAAAACAATATAGACAAAGAGTGTTCACACCAGCTCAACCCGTTGGTATTGGTAGAAAAATAATATTCTATAAGGAGGAAGAAATTTGGCATCGGAGCAAGAACTTGCTTCGGTTCCCACTTTTTCTGGTTTTGGAACTACCCTCACAATGTAGGAAACTAGTTATAAAAGCTAAAATGCCAATATGGAACTACTTTTTGGCTACGTGGGTGCCCTTAGAAGGTCCCCTCGAATCTCACGCCTTCTGCCTTCACTTCGTGTACTTATGCCTCGCATCCCTCGTCTACTCCCGTGCGTGTAAGAGCACCTCTACTCGTTGGGCCTTTCCAGACCAAAATCTGGCGCTATTTAGCGCCGGAAGGATGTAACTTTCGGCCTGGTAATGGCAGTTCTCCCACTCGCATTCCTAGGCGTGGTTCCCATACGATACGAAATCGGTGACACATTTGAATATTTTTTGTTCCCGCCAGCGAAATCTCGCCCAAAGGTGTTCGACAGAAATGTGCCAAAAAAGGTTTGGTGAACAATTTATTACAAAAATAGAATGAAGAGCGGTGGTCATTCGTCGATGGGGATGGCCTCCTCTGGCGTGTCAGGTGCGACGGGGATGGGCTCCTTGGTCAGGACAGGGGCAGCCGACGGATTGGAGGAGGTGGAGGCAAAGCTCAGCAAAGGAGTGGTGGCAGAGATGGTAGGCGCCGGACTCAGCGTGTTGGCAGTGACGTCCTCGTCGAGAATGGCGGTGCGGTGCGCCATGTACCAGGCCTTGACCTAGGGGCTCATCGCCGAGGTGTCTTCGCTGCCCAAGAGGAACTGGAGGTCTGTGTTCCTCTTCTTGGCGGCGAAGTTTGCCTTCAGGAGGTCGAGCTTCCTGGCTTGGTTCTACAACAGCTGCGTCCACCTCTCCTCGTCCTTCTCCTCCCTCTTCACGGCATGGGCCTTGAAGTCGGAGATGCACTTTCTCGATCGACGAGTGGAGCCGTTCGGCGGGTAGTCATGTAGCTTTCAGCATCTTTGCCTTCTTCTGGTCGACTTTCGGCCTTCCTTCACCGACAGCTGGGGGGAGCCTTCGGGTTGTACACGTTGTCCTTATTCTTGGCCAGGCTCACGCGAGTGTCCACCCATTTTGGGCCATGCTGAATCTTGTCGAAGACGTGGTGGAACTTGAACTCCATGCCGGTGTCGTCCCTATACATGTCGAGCGCATAGACGAGCTGCACAGACAAGGCGAAGTGTGTCAGGACAGGCATCAAGTTGGCATAGTTTTAAGCTTGAGGTCAGCAAACACCTTGCTCTCCATGCTTTCGCTGCTGACTAGAGTGCGCTCGATCTCTTCGAGAATGCCGTGCCACTTGCTGCACGCCCGCTGCACGAGTCCCCAGTGATTGGTCATGGCATTCTCGCCGCGCTCCATGTGGATCTTGTTAAACTTAGGGTCCATGAGGCTGAGCTCATCGAACGCCAACTTCACACGCCTCCAGTAATTATCCGAGTTTTGGTTTGCGCTTGTGATGGGGTCCATACTCACCGACATCCATGCTACCGCGAGGCAAAGGTCCTCAAGCATCATCCACTTGACGCAGGGCTCTGCCGTCCTCGCCTTCTTCTTGCCCTTGCCCTTTGTTGCAGCCAAGGCGCCCTCTTTGGTTTGCGTCTGGTCGGCGTTGGCCTCGGCCAAGGCATCCTCTTCGCCAAATCTTGGGACTCGAGGCCAGGTTCGGCGGCGGTCCGGAACTGCTCTTCAGTGAAGAATTCGGCCGCTGCAGAACCGGAGGCGGTCATGTCCGGCATGTAAGCGTCGCCCGCCATTCCGCCAAACACGTTGCGGGCGTCCTATTCGCCGAAGTGGTTGGGCGAGGAGCTGCTGACGGCGAACAGAGGACCCCGACGCATGGCCGATGATGAGCCTATGTACGCCGGAGAGCTGGGGTAGGGGACGTTGATGTCGATGTTGAAGGCCGGAGGACAAGGCGCGGGGCAGGGGAAGAGCACGTTCAGGTTGAACCCGTCGTCGAACTAGGGGGAGGACGAGAACCTCTAACGTAGATTCACCTGGCTCTCCTGGAACATGGCCAGCGACATCGGCGAGAACCTGGCCAGAGATCCGACGCTTGGCTGGCTTCCCCAGTGCGTGGCGTACTATGGGACGACCATCGGCGTTGGGCGTGATATCGCCGTACGTGCGGCGCGCTCCGATGCCTCCTATGCTTCACTCATATCCGACCTCGTCGTCCTATCCTTGCGGCTCTCTGTTTCGATCTTCCTCCGCCGGCACTCCTTCAACCACTCGGTGTCCGCCAGGCCCTCCGGTCTTCGTGTCGGCTTCCTCGGCTGCCTCAGCTTCTTCACCTTTGGTACGCTCACGGTGGATCGGGGGTTGACGAAACCCTTGGACGGCATGGTGGACGGGAGCTCGGGGGAATAGCGGGAGATGTGGCGGGCTATGGAGAAAAAAGGTGGGAGGGGGGATAAGAAAGACGGGAACTCGGCCTTGAGTCGCCGACAAGGTTGGTCCACCCGATTTTTCGCTGCGTCCGGCATTCCCAGGCGGTTCCCAGCGCCACGGGTTCGGCCTGAAAACGCTGGATGAAAGTTGGGCCAAATCCGGACCAATCGGCGTACTAAAAATGCGACTGGACAAAATTTCACCGTCCAGACAAAAAAATCGCTCTAGAAACGTCCTCGTGGGAACGCGAGTGGAGATGCTCTAAGGGCTAGCTCCCTAGACTCGATTGACGACGAGCTTGTTCCCAGTTTCAACGGTGCTCAAAATTTTGGACGAAACTGGCGCTTAATTTTCCAAGTGATTGTAGAATTTTGGAGCTAAACCAACTTTAAGCTCACTTGTTTTAACTGGAAAAAATATGACACGTAAACCTGTTTTCACACGTGGAGAGGGAGAGACCGAGAGAGCGCACGCAAAAGGGGGAAAGAGAGAGCGCAGTTGGCCATGCAATGCAATCAATTCCATAGGACGGCGAGCAATCAATGCGCAATATATACTGTAACTAGTAATATTAATATGTTTAGAAAATGGTTAAATGGTGTTGATAAAAAAAATCTAAAAATAGGAATCAGATTAGTGTTTCAGCTTTATGTTGGGTTATCTGGCGATGCAGAAATGATATCGTCTTTAACAATTCAAAATCGTTTAATATTTTGCAGGTTATTCACATGGTAGCACAATAGGTACAACTATAGGTTTTTCTCAAGCCGCAAGGCCAGCGGGATATTATACTGGGTGCAGCCGTCTCCTGATTGTCACTCAAGATATCTTTACTCAGTCGTTTTGGCGGCATACTAATAAACCGCAGGATCTTTAGTCTTCATATGCTTCTTTTGTTCTGCTGGTTGATGCGTGTATCAACATTATAGGATCTGTGATTTGTAAACCTTTTGGTTAATACTTTTTAATAAAAGGTTGTGTGTTAAGCCAATGCAGAGGCAGTTTTACTCACCTTTTTGAAGAAAAAAGAGGCGGTGCGTCGAGGACCGGTGCATTCATGCATAGCTCTTATGCAGGACGCGGCGATCTGCTCTCTAGTTTAGCCCACGGGAGCCTCTTCTTGCTACCCGTGTTTTGGCCAGAACGTGAAGTAGGCGAACGGAAAAGTATACTGATTTTTTCATGGTGGAGTATATACGACCCGAAAATGAAGTATATACTGATTTTTCAAGGAACAAGTATTATACCACTTCAAAGTAAAATGGAGTATATATTGATTTTTTCATAGAACAAATCTTATACACTTCCCAAGTAAATGGAGTATATACTGATATTTTCAAGTAAATGGAGTATGCTCCCTGTACAGAATTATACATATTGATTTGGTCATTAGCACACATTTAATGCGAAAACTTTTATTTACATAAATATTTTAAGAGAAACGTTACATAAAAAAGCACCTTATAATCTTCTCTTAGTTGGTTCCGAACACGCATACAAGCCGATGTAGACCAAGATCAAACCGAATATGATGCCGGACCCAATTAACAACACCTTGCTCGTCTCGATCATGCATAAATGAGGGCACTAAGAAAACATATAGTTTGAGTAATCTTTGCAATTTAATCCTAATTGTGATTGTATTCTTAAGAATTTTTTTAGAGTGTGTGTGGAGGGGGGTGGGGGGGGGGGGGGGCATGGCCCCCCTTTGGCCCTAAGGAAGCTCCGTCACTATTATTTGATACCGCAATGGTTACCAACAACATTATCTATAGACTTAATCCTGAGCAAAAGGCAGGCAGCTGAGAGCACTCCCGGCAAGTGGTTTCACAACCGTTGGATCTTAGACGAGAGCCATCTAGATCATTGATTAGTCTATGTGGTCGTCTGCGAGCATTCAGAGCACGTCCGCGGAGCGCCTTGCCGTCTGTGCTTCTGCATGTGGCCCCGCTCGAGGCCAGGCTTATGCGTGGTCTCAATCGACCGCTGTCTAACGCTGCTTGTGGGCCTTTGCGCGTGCGCCGGAGGGAGGTGCCTCCTCCTCCTTCTCCTCGACACATCCACACACCTCCCCTTCCCCTCTCTCTCCCCTCCCTACGGCTCCTCTCCCGTCCCCGTCGTGCCCGGCGCCGCCCCCTCTGCTCTCTCTCTCTCCACATCAGAACTCACCGCCGTCGACAATCACCAGCCACCAAAATGGACGGTGTTTCCCTGCTCTCCTAGAGCCTGCCTCGAGCTATGGTGGCCGAACAAGAGGCACGATGAGCGGGATCTGGAGGCCCTCCGGCAGGATAGACATCGGGCGGGTGCCAAGGAGGTGCGACATGGCTCGAGGATGTTGTGGGGGACAAGGGCGAGCACGCCTAGCGTGGCCATGAGGACTGCCATACATCAATTGGCCACACTCATCTTCCTTACTTCATGTGTTCTAGGTTTTCGTCCACCGACGCGCGTGAGACTAGGCGAGGGCGAGCTGAGAGCGCTTGACAGCGAAGATTTCTCCTGCGATCCCCTCAAGTAATAGCTGCACAGGTTCGTTTCCTCCAGCAATTCTTATATCTAGATCTGCCCAGGAAATTTTCTATCATCGCCGTATCTTCTCCCTCCTCACTGCCGATGTGCCTAATCGTCGGTTAAATTCTCTGTTGGTGGCTTGCCGGAAATCTGATGACACCGTCGACGACGGTCAGGCGGGCACGCACCTACCAACATCTGATGAGCTCTCCGTGGGCCGAGATGGTGTGCACCGGCAGAAAGCCTGACATCATTCGTGACTTACATCCGTGTATCTTCGTGGTATGATTCCGGAGATAATCTATCTGCATCCATCGTATCTGGATGTGTTAATTTATGTCTTCTGTGTATATGTTTACAGGCCCTCGGCTACATGTGCATGGGACATACAGAGAACTGCGCCTCAGCTAGCTGAAAGTCCAATTCGCCAATGATTGCTCTCAGTACTATACGCATGTTGTCATCCCTGGATCCCTACAAGTCCGCGCAACAAATATTCTACACCTGCTATTAATTAGGTTCTGCATTATAAGTTAACTGATTGCTTATACCAGATGTTTCTACATGACAAGCCTTATCATTGGAATAATGGAGGTAGTAATTACTAATCGATGCAATGCTTTCTTTACCTACGCACCTGCACATGTTTCCAAGTCCTGATATGTCACTTAAACTCCTTTTCCAATACATTGTTTATTAGTTTAGATCTTTTTTGTATCATCTTATGCAGGACAGTTTGGAGCAGTTAATTGAATATACTGATCTTTTTAGCAATAAAATTTCGAATTGTTTATTCCTTGGAATATTGATGGTCCTCTATATGTAGTAAAAAGGCAGATTTTTAACTCCTATATTTATGTGAAATTAATATGCGTGCTCTGAATGAATACAATAAGCTTTGGTAATGGTGCTTTCTTGGTATGATTAATTAAAAGATGAACATGCCCATTGCTCTGTTATTATGTTTCTGAAAAGTAAGGTATGTATACCATGATTTGTATGCTCACACTCAGCCACTCAAGCAATTTCTCTTGATCTTGACATTATGTTCAAATATACAGATTCATTTCTTTTCCTTTTTGGCGGGACTATTGCTAGGTTCCAATTTTTTAGTGTGTCTATGTGGCTGCATTGGCGAACACCACTGAATTAGTTCAGATATTTTATAGAATGTGTATATTAAAATGTTATATCAACTACTCAAATACTCAGTGGCAGAGGATTTCTTAATGATGATAAGGAGTGTGCCATTGCTTCCTCAATTGAGTTTCCTTTTTCGGTCTACTGGCGTTGTGAAGATAGAGGTTCATTGGTCTAAAAGAAGACGGAGGTCCGTGCTAAAATATGATTTCGTAATTATGGTTTTCATGTTAAGTTTAGTGGGGATTGTTTGGTTAGTCTGCAATGATTTATTAAATGTAAGAGGATGAATTATTTAATTATTTCAGCTCACTCCGACAAGCATTTAAATGTATATTGAAAATTGATATTTATATTGATATTTGTCTCTCTTCTGAAGATTGGTTCTACACTTGGGTGATTGATAAATTCTACACTTGGGTTATTGCCTGTAAGCTCAGGGTGAGTTACTGCATACCATTTATTTTAAATTAGTATTTCGTCAATCAGAATCTCATTACTGATCCAAAATTAAATTTGAACAAAAAGTGGCACCAAAGAATGATGTACCTGGAAGTAGTTATGCTTAACATTTTTTCAAAGAGAGCAAGTTTTCCTTGCATATCTACACGTTTCCGCCGCAACGCGTGGGGTATATGAGTAGTTTCTTGGCTTGGTTAGATTCCCTGACTTAGTTTATAAATATCTCTTGCGTGCTAGCTCTTTTTTTCTTTTTGTAACAGTGTATATATTATTATCTATAGGCTTAAGTGGGGTCACATGCATGCAGTTTGAGGCCACTGATGCTACCATGATGCTGCCATGTGGGACCATTTTCCATCCCTGGTATTCCCCAATCTTTTTCTTCATCTATGGTCTTGCATCTCGGAGCGGTTGTCCCGCTCGACGACCTTGAGGTAGACGGAATGACGGTTGTCGATGCTGACGGATAGGTAGCGGGATCCGAGCAACACAGTGACCTCCCCTGCGATCTCCACAGGGGTGTCCAACTCCTTGCGCCAGCGCGTGGCATCGGCTAGGATGGTGACATGTGGTGCACGATCTCAAGGGCGCCGAGCCTAGCCTAGAGGTGGATAAGGCAGTACAAGGTGGTCGCCTTCCTGCCGGCGCCGAGGTGCGTGGTTCCAAACCACATGCCGCTGTAGAGGGTGGAGACGACGGGCACCGTTGGGTGCGTGGACGGTTCAGGCGAGTCGAATTTCTAGCGCCTCCGTGGGACAGGAGTGGTAGGTGATCAAGCTGATGGAGATTATCTCGAAGGTCGGGTCCCTCGATCGGCACACGAGCATGTTGGCTGCCACGCCGGCCAACGCCTGAGTCCCCATTCTAGCAGTGGTGTATCCTTGATGCATCTCTATCATTGACGGTGAAGACGACGGTGTATCCGAGCCTCAGTTTTCTTCTGATGAAAACTGCAGTTGAGCAATTCGTCCTAATATTTACTTAGCAGTAGCAGATTTGGTCTGAAGTAGCTCACATATGTGGGCATCCTCATGCTCTGGCGTGGCAACTATGAACTATGTCATCATGATTCATGAACTCCACCAAACTTTAGTTATGTATGGCTCTTGTGTCAGCAGCCATGTAGTGTATATCTGTTTGATTGGAGGGTTTCTCATGTTCGATCTCAAGAGGGCTATTGAGCATGTTGTGTCCATATGGATCGATTTTCTTCTTAAGTGAGCGGTAAACAATATGTTCAAAAGCATGGGTGCAAGCTATTTCGGACCTAGATTTATTTTACTCCCACTGACCCAAATTAGTTGACTTGGTTTTGTCTAGATTCGGATCTAGCACTAAAACAAGTCTAGATACATTTGAATCTAGACAAATCTGAGTCAACTAATTTGGGTCGAAGGGAGTACAAGGTTTCTTATCTCTTCAAACTCCGCCAGCCCATCATCCTATTTATTATGACTTTTTTTTCATGTTCTGTTAAGTCTAGAGATGCAGTAATCTAGATATCCTTGTGTGTTGTACACTGCATACACATGAACCTAGGTAGTGAAGTGATAGGGTAAGTAGGCCTATAGAAGTGGTGATTTAGCACATGAATTCAGAGTAGGTAATTAGGTATATTCTTCGAGTCTTTCCCAAATGTAATTTACTTATGCCTTCTCATTATATGTTAGGAGCTTAGGAAAGGCTATATATTATTCTAAACTTTTACAACCAAGTGTTTTCCTTTTGCCACCTTTGAAATGTAGGTGTAGTTCTAGATGTAGTAAAATATATTCTTGAGCACTTCTCCTCAATTCGCCGCTTACAGATTGATGCCACTTTCAAAGATTTTTCAGTACCAATTTCCTAAACCATGTATATGTAAAAAAAGAAACTCTTGGTTCTTTTTTTATTGCTACCTAACTAGGCCAATAAATTACATTTACATATATCCCCCAAATTAACAGTGCATGCTTATCTTATAAAGTGTTAACAATATAAAGTGAAGGCGTGAAGCAATTCAAGGGAGTAAGGAAGCATGAGAGATACAAAGGAGAGAATGAAGATATATACATATACATATACATATACATATACATATATATATATCAGAACCTTGCTGCTAATGGTTACTGTGATTGTTTAGAGAAATATTATTCAGAGAAAGATTACACAGTCTGACCACCAGAATTTGTCACATGAAAACAATTGGCCATGTTCGCTTCCTCTTCTCAGTATGAGGAGAATGACATGAAGCCAGTCAGTTGATCTCAGCCATCAGAAAACACTCGAAGGCTCCTCTTTCATATTATTTATTTTCCCACTCTGAATACAACTATGAGATTTTTCTCTTCTTTCCGCAGTTCGTCTTCGAGCAGTCTCTACGTTTCGGTACAGTTATATGGCTGAAGGTGACCAAGCCTGATTAGGCAAGATTACAGGTACATGTGATTAGATTGTGTTGCCTACAATGCAATGGCTCCATTTATGCTAATCATCACCATCGATGTTTTAGGTCTGTTCTTTGAATTTTGGACATCCGAGATATGTTCAATTGCTTTTAAGCAGTGTGTAGCTGGACAGTTGTCACTTTCCCTACTATTGCTGCTAGATAAGGCCTGAAGTTTGTTGATGCTCCTCAAATTTGCGATGGTTTATTGGGCGTTTATTTATTTGTGAAGGAAGATGAAGTAATCATGACAACTACTGTTAAATTCAGGTATATAATGGTGAATTTTCAAATCATTTTGTCTACTATTTTTATAAAGTAAGAACATAGATTACGTAAATGATTTTCATTATTTAGCTGAACTGCAACATGATTGCTCTCATAATAGATTACCTAGAGAAAAATGTCAACACCGACATGCTTTTCACAACAATCATCATTCCTAGGGCCACCATTTTCTGTTTTAGGATTGTGATCATTAATTCACTATGATGAGCCAGTATTTGAGAATGCCCTGATCAACTAGCTGCATATACCATAATATAAAATTTAGTTTTGCATTGACAATCCCCTAGCGTGTATGTTTCATGAAAACGATGCTTGCTTAGTATACAAGTCTATAAGAGGGCAATACATGCATAACTACTAGAATAGTCCAAAATCACATCTAAGATGTCATCTTGGACAAAGATACTAATGTGAATTATTCATTTCGAAAAAACTAATGTGAACTATTTGTTCTTGATTCATGGCCAGTCTTTTTCCCCTAATTTGATTTAGATGTCATTTTATCTCCTTTTTACAGTGCACCTCCTAGCTGCTAACGAGTAGGGCTATGGCGGTCACAAACTATCAGTTTCATCTCTATAACCACAAGGCACTTATTGACCAAGGTATAGAAAGTAAAATTGTTGGGGATATACTTTCCGGGTATCCTCACAATCCTCACTGACCAGGGTGGCCCACTTCGGGTTAGAGCTTTGCTTCACGGGCGGCCCAGTCAGGGAGAAGAGACGGAGTCCAATCCGGCTACGGGAAGGCCCAGAAGACTTACCGACATAGGCCCATAGTGTTATTTGTAGTTTAAGATATACTTTGTAACCGACTCTTAGTCGTAGCCGGATAGATCTCTCTTGTAAACCTAGGCCGGATATCTATATAAGCCGTCCTAGGGAGAGCCTTTAGGGCACCCCTTACAATCACAATCTCAACTCGCACAGGCGAACCCTTGTAACCCATATTTCGGCTCTGCCGTATTACTGGATTGCTAGCAGGAGTAGGACCCGTCCAAAGCCGGTGGATTCGAACCTGGGTAAACTTGTGTGCTCACCACCATGGAACACCGTACGTCTCACACCCCTCTCTTCCGCACGCCTCGAGGACCCCCTCATGGCGTACTTGTCATCAATCCGACGATAGTTGGCGCCTACCGTGGGGCAAGTGAGCTTCGGATCTACGTTTCGAACGGAATCTACAAGAATCGGAATCGGCGAGACTATCGCCGTCGGTCGCATCCTCTACGCCAGCGACGTCCCTCTCATCGTTCTCGACGAGACCTAGATTCTGGCTAGGGAGGTCGTGACCACCTACACCATCATGTCTTTTGGTGAGGTCGATGTTTACATCGGTTTCGCTGAACCTGCCCCACCCACCCGAGCGGTGATGATAGAGGCAGAAGAAACTTCTGGGTCCCCTTTGTTCGCAGAGGCGGCAGAATTCCGGATCTCAGAAAACCCTAAACCCACCCAACCCGCACCAGTTGCGGAGATAGTGGAGAAATTCGAGCCTAAAGCAGACCTGGCGGTCCAAGTTGAATCTGGAGTGGATCTCCATGGAGAGATTAAATCCCAGATCGACCCACCCGCTGAAGTCGAAATCCAGGAGGAGCATAGTAGCAACGATGGTTCCGGCTCTGATGACGCCGGGACGGACATGCCTTTCCTAAGATACACACTAAGGCACATGATAATGCAAAACTCAGGCGTAGACGAAATCCTCGAGACCATCAAACGTTTCGACGAAGCCTACTATGAAGACTGCAGCTATCTCAGGAGGGGCGCGTCGCACTTTGTCGGATATGTGGGCTCCGGATCCGGCTCTTCCGATGCTGGAGACAACACCGACTCTGTGCTGGAGGCGATCGGAACAAACACCGACATACCCGCATCCTCGGATGAGTCGATGACGTCGGCAGATTTCTGAAAGTTCTCCGCGGAATATTAAGAGGAGTATAACTCCAAAAC
Source organism: Avena insularis (assembly GCA_023614405.1). Classification (NCBI taxonomy): domain Eukaryota; kingdom Viridiplantae; phylum Streptophyta; class Magnoliopsida; order Poales; family Poaceae; genus Avena; species Avena insularis. Next base: position 211,545,779 of record CM042696.1, on the reverse strand, counting down.
TGCAAAGGAAGAAGCCATGGATGAAGGATCCGGGGAAAACTCCCCCAAAACGCAGGATGATATGGAAATCGGAGATAATCCCGAGGTCCAGATGTCTGAAAGTACCGATCAGAGCTTGACTCAGGGAAACGGACCCAAAGCCGTCTTTGCTACCGGTACTGCCAAGAAGGCAAAGAAGAAGAACAAGAAAAACAAAACCTCGGCGAAAGACCCTCCGGTAGAGGAGGTGATTGTTGAGGAATACGATGAGGACTCGGATGGAGCACTTATCCTAGACGAGCCCAAAGAAGAATCGGTGGACAGACACGTGATCACTGAAGGTGCACGTAAACTCATCGATGCTGCATTAACCACACCTATTCCAACAACTGCAGAACTTACTGCTGAAGAGCTGGACGAGAGGGCCCAGGCCCTAGAAGTGCGTCACCAAGTACTCCTCGATGAAGCCAAAAACATTGAGGAGGAAAAGAAATGCATGGCAACTACGGAGAAATACAACTCCAGGCAACATCAGAATACTAGGAAACGTCATACTCATGATGACCAATTCCCGCAGATTCACAAAGTCCTTTTCGGAGAAGAACTGGGGATGCCTCGGCGCGACAGCAATGGGGATTGGGTGTATCCAACGCCAGTACAGAACACCGTTGCGGCCCGGGAAATCCTATCGGCTAATTCATGCTCGGAGCAGATCCGGTTGGGAATCAGACTACTCAACAAAGGACTAGAGCAGCAAAAGGCCGCCCTGTCCAGAAGTCAAAAACTGGTCTCCGATTCTGACCAGTGTCGCACAGATCTAGCATGGGCCGACGTAAGACCCCAACGTGTTCCGGAACAGCAACATCGTTTTGACCATCGGGAAGACAACTACTCAAGAACCGGATCTTTAGGACAACACCACAAAGTTGCGCGTGACTGGCGTAACGTTAACCCAATTGCGGAGCAAGAGGCAATTGCTGCACTGAATCTGAGGAATCCTTCTCGGCGAGATTCCAAAGATCGCAGGGAAGAAGATAAGGAGAAACGTCGGGAGGAGGACCGACAAAGAATGCCACCTCCTAGACATGCAAGCCGTCCGGATGACGGGCGAAGGAACGACGGACACCGTGCCAAGTCAAGCCGGCAGGGGGCTCATCACAATGAAGACCCTCCCCGGAACCGGAATAATGACGCTCCGGACGGAGGCCGGCGATCAGCCGGAAATAACCCAGCTGCTCCACCCTCTCCACCAAGTAGCCATCACAACGGCTCCCAAGGAGGCCAAGGAGGGCGTCGTGGTGGAGGAGGTGGTGGCAGAAGCCGAAGTCCGGCTCCAAGGCACCGCATCCATAGCCGTCACTCAGGACGATCTCTATCCCCAAATGACGCAAGGCACAGGATTAAATCCAATATAGAGGCACGACGCTATGAAAATGATGACATATACGTGGGCCCAAAGTGCTTCGGACCACGCATAAGAGATACAAGATTCCCGGAAGAATTTTCTATCTCAAGACATATCCAAGCCTACGACAGCATAGCTCGGCCAGATACTTGGCTACATGATTTCTTCCAAGCTTACTGCATTGACAAAGGCGGAAACAACTTGGTTGCAACCCGACATCTCCCACTTATGTTGCGGAAGACGGCGCGATCATGGCTCAATGAACTTTCGGAGAACACCATCCACAACTGGTATGACATACAGAGTGTGTTCTTTCGGAATTTCGAAGGCACATACCGGAGGCCCTGTACGGTCGGAGACCTACAGCGTTGCACCCAGAAAGCTGGAGAAACTTGCCGAGATTATCTCGGACAATGGATCGACACCAAGAACTCCTGTGAAGGAGTAAATGACCAAACTGCGATTGAAACTTTCATTGCAGGTCTCCCAATTGGTTTACTACGTCATCGCTTGAAGTGTGACGAAGTCACTGATTTGGGAGAGATGATAGAAACAGCGAGCAAATATGCAGATGCTGACGATGACAGAGGGATTACTTAACGCCCTAGCTATGCCACAGTCAGCAAAACAACCAAAGCAACAAGCTCAGAAGCGCAAGAATACCTCGGAAGAGGAACCCAACGTGGAAACGGCAGTGGTCACTGCCACTTTCGGGTCTGGAGGACGTGGCGGTGGCCGCGGACGCGGTCGTGGGACGTCAAGAGTCCAAGGTAGAGGAGACCAGCAACCCGAAAAAACCTACTCTTGGGCCAACATTGCTAATAACCATGTGTGCATCACTTAGACGCTAATGGGGGCTCGTCTCACACAAACGTCGAGTGTCGTTTCAATGACGACATTAAGAGAGATGATACCGCTGGCTACAAAGCTAAGCGGAAGAAGGGAAAGAAGAATCCTGAAAAGGATAAAGAGACCAAGGAAGATTCCGACATGGAGGAAGCTGACGCTTCAAATCCCAAGCCGGAAGGGAAGAAAAACTTTCCGACCAAGAAAGACACTTATGTCACCTTCCTCGGATCTCAACCGGCAAAGGTCAAAAAGGTAGTTCTACATGAGCTCAATGCAACAGTTCCGGCTGTCCCTCAATTCTTGGACTGGTCGGAAGTGGTAATCACATTTGACCGTGCTGATCATCCGCCTAAGTTGCACAGGCGAGGAAAATACGGCTTCATCGTCAATCCACTTATTGATGGTTATGGTTTCTCCAAGACTCTCATGGATGGTGGCAGCAGTATTAATATTCTGTATGTCAAAACGCTATGCCGGATGAAGATCTCGGAGACCCAGCTGAACCACAACTCTGTGATCTTTCACGGGGTTGTCCCAGGAAGACAAGCAAATTTCCTGGGAGAAATCACTTTGGATGTTACCTTTGGAACTCCAAAGAACTACCGGACGGAGGCACTTTCCTTCGAAGTGGTCCTGTTCAAGAGCGCGTACCACGCTATATTCGGACGTCCGGCTTACTGGGCTTTTATGGCTCGTTCGTGTTACATTTACAATATGATGAAAATTTCAGGTCCCAACGGCGTGATCACCATCAGGGGAGACCCGAAGAAAGCGCGAGAGTGCGAGGATGGAAATGCCGCCTTTGCTGAAGCCATGCCGCATGCCCAGGAGTACCAGGAGATCAAGAAGAGCATAGATCCGTCCGAGATGCTAGCAACGAAGGAGGTGACAAAGCCGAATCCGGAGTTCAAGGCATCAGAAGAGACGAAGAAGACGCCGTTGAAGGATGATGACCCCTCCAAGGTGACCCAGATAGGCGCAGGACTAGATAGCGCATAGGAAAGCGCGCTCGTCAAGTTCCTCAAAGCAAATCAAGATATCTTCGCATGGTAGCCATCTGACATGACCGGAGTACCTATAGAACTTGTCGAGCACTCTTTAAATGTAAACCCCAACGCTAAACTCGTCAAACTGTCCTTACGGCGTTTCAGCGATGAAAAGCGTAAGTCAATAGCTAAGGAACTAGCACGGCTCGAGTTAGCCGGATTCATAGAAGAGGTCATCCACACTAAGTGGTCGGCCAATCCTGTAATGGTCCCTAAAAAGGACACCACTGATTTAAGGATGTGTGTTGATTATACTGCCTTGAACAAGGCTTGTCCCAAAGATCCGTTTGCTCTGCCTAGGATAGGTCAAGTTATCGATTCTACGGCAGGCTCGGAACTCCTCTATTTTCTCGACGCATATTCCGGTTATCACCAAATCCGGATGAAGGAATCTGACAAAGTCAAAACTTCATTCATAACTCCCTTCAGAACCTTCTATTTTGTTACGATGCCCTTTGGGCTGAAGAACGCAGGAGCTACGTACCAGTGCACAATGCAGCGTTGCCTCCACGATCAAATCGGACGCAATGTGCATGCATATATGGATGATATTGCGGTGATGTCCAAAAATAAGGAAACGTTGATTTCCGACTTGGAGGAAACATTCGCCAATCTACGAAAATACAACATAATGCTTAATCCGAAGAAATGCTTCTTTGGAATTGATGTCTACGCACTTATATTCTTGTAGACAGTTGTTGGGCCTCCAAGTGTAGAGGTTTGTAGAACAGCAGCAAATTTATCCTTAAGTGGATCACCCAAGATTTATCGAACTCAGGGAGGAAGTGGTCAAAGATATCCCCTCTCAAGCAACGCTGCAATCAAGATACAAGAAGTCTCTTGTGTCCCCAACACACCCAATACACTTGTCAGGTGTATAGGTGCACTAGTTTGGTGAAGAGAGTGAAATACAAGTGGTATAGATAATTATGAGTGGTAACGGTGATAGAAAATAGCTTGATGGCGTGGAAAGACTAAAGTAAAACTGAAATAAAGATAGAAGCAAGCAAACATGTAATAGATCTAATAGTAAATGGTGTTTCAATGCTTAGAAACAAGGCCTAGGGATCATACTTTCACTAGTGAACACTCTCATATAAATATATTCTTCTTTATGATACTACGCTGGACTACTCTCCGGTTGGACACTCTAATCGATGTTAGAGAACCGTCAACGGGGTACTCTTTGCCCGATGATACGGAAGAATTCCCATATCAAAATGACAAGGCAAGCAGACAACGAGCATCTCAACAATCTTCTTATTTACCATGGGAATATGGTGCTTTTTTCTCTCTTTCCTCTGTTCATAATCTTTTTTTTTCTTTTTTTTCTCAATATAGGACTCTTTTTTTATAAGAAGAATGCTTCATAGACAGCTCATTATGGTTATGCTGCAGGTTTCCAGCATGTCAGCATGGATTAGACCAGCGGCCCAGGCGTTTATCTAACATATATACATAACTCCATGGACTTACAAGCTCCTCTTTCATTTCACACCGACGACATCCATAGACAAAAGAGCATGATACCAACTAGGTACAAAGTACCGGTGCAATGTTGAAAGCGTTCCCCATGACAACATGGTTCTGCTAATCCCCAACAAATAAGTGCAAGCATATACAACACATACGACACAATGGTTCAAGTTTATTAAGGGCAAGAAAAGTAAAGTGTGCCATCAAGTTCGTGAGAGCTTTAATCACTAGTTTTCTCATAACAAGTTTAATTTGGAAGGTAGATAAAAACATGAATATACTTGGAATAGCATATGCTAGTAAGTAGGTATGGTGGACTCTTTGGAATAACTTGGTTTAAGGACTTGAATGCATGAGTAGAACTAGGAGCGACAAACTAAGAGAGCAATAATGGCCATAATCATGCAGAGCGACAAAACATCATTGATCAAAGCATAAAGTGAAACTATAAGTTGAAAACTAAAGGATCATAAAGTCTTATGGTGACTTGGGATAGTCATAACATGGTGTGAGCATGCGCCAAGTCAACCTAAATAAAGCATCAAAGGAGAATACCACAATACTATGCTTTAATATGCTAAAACAACGCATGATTCATCCAAGGCATATTAAGTAATCTCAATTTTTTATAACAAGTCATGCTACAGCAAAGAATACTAAGCATAAAGCCAAAGCAATATCAAGCATGACATAAAAAGCATAGGCCACAGTCAAAAACAAGCTCTCTTTACCACTTAAGCATGAACTTTCCTACTCTTTTTTCAATCCAAACTAAACTATTTGAAAACCAATGGATGAAAAAGGGGGTCCAACCAATTTATTCAAGCAAACTAAGAACACCAAGCAAACAAAAACCAAAAACAAAAAAAGAAGACGCTCCAAGAACAATACAACTGTGCATGAAACAATAAAAATGAAGTGTTTGGAAGAAACCTGAGATTTTTATTGATGAAGAAGGGGTTGCCTTGCGTATCCCCAAGCTTTGACGCTTGTACTTCTTGGATATTTCTTGGGGTGAGACGCGTGGCATCCCCAAGCTTGAGCTTTAGTCCATCCTTCATCTCATTACTCATTCCTTCCATACACCTGGAATTTTTCCTTCATACAAAACTTTACACAATCTTTATTAGCAACATTAGTGCACTCAAGATAATAAGTTTTTAGGTTCAGTTCTAACATCAATAAAACTTCCATTAAAACACTAGCTACTGTAGCACTTCCCTCAAAAAGCTCAATTTCCCAAAGAGAACCAAAAAAGGAATCAACAAGAAGCAAATGCAAATAATGGCAGAAATCTGTCAAAACAGACCAGTAGGTAAAAACCAATTTTTTCGAAGACCTTCTGTTGCTCAAATAGAAAAGTGTTGAACTAACGGAAGTTAGATAACAACCTGGGGCAGAAGCACAAAAATTGACGCCTCAAAAAGACGTGTAGAGATTTTACACGAAATTTTACAGTGAAGCACAAAAATCTGTTTCAGGACATCAACTTTCCCAAGTATTACTTCTCTCTCATTAGAGGTTACTTTTGGCACAAAAAGCAAATAAAAAGGATAAGGAGAGGTTATTACTGAAGCAATAACTTCCAAGACTCATCTAAAACTTTTGGGTTATCTCCCAATAAGTACCTTTCTTTAATGTCTTTAAGTTAGGCATGATAGTTTGAGAAGATGCTCACATAAGAAATATGAATTGAAGTAAAAGAGAGCATCAAGAAGAAAATTCAAAGCATATTTAAGTATAACCCACTTCCTATGCATAGGAATCTTGTAAAGAAACAAGTCATGAAAGCACAAAGCAACAAGCATAGGAAAGCAAAACAAGTGCAGCTTCAAAATTTTCAACATAAAGAGGGAAACTTAATATTGTTGACACATAAACCCATGTTTCCCTCTCTCATAATAACTTTCAGTAGCATCATGAATAAAAGTAACAATATAACTATCACAAGAAACATTCTTATCATGAGCCATATGCATAAAAGAATTAATACTCCCCACATAGTCATTCTTACTGATTGTAGTGGGTGCAAATTCAACAAAATAGCTATCATTATTATTTTCATCACCATAATCATGAAATATAGAAGGCATATTGTAATCATAATTAATTTCCTCCTCAATAGTAGGTGGACTAAAAATATCATATTCATCATTGCAATCATCATATATTGGAGGTATAGCATCATTATAAGCAATAGAATAGTTATCTTCCCAAGTGTGTTCATTTGTAAACATATCATCATTGTAAGGATCATGGATAACACTAATAGTATAGCAATTATTAATATCATCATTTTCAGAATTGGTACCGAAGAGATTTTCAATATCAAAAGTAGTGTGCTTTTCCCAATCATGATCACTACTATAGATAACAGGCATAGGAACATCATCGAGTTCAGACTCATCAAAAACTATAATAGGAGCAACATGCTTAGGAAAAAATACTGTTTTCTCTCTCCTTTTACTCCTTTTCTTCTTTTTCGTCTTCTCTTTAGGAGGGAGAGGCTTGAAAGGAAGCTTCTCCATATACCCTGGTTCATTGTTAGAGACAATAGAAGAAACTTTGGAGGATTTCTCCTTTTCATTAATAAGACCAAAACACATATTAGTCATGTCATATTTTGGTAAGATCTCATCTTTTATAATATTTTGTATGTAAGTATTTGTGTGGCAATTATCAACACAATAAAGATGACAACCATGCATGACACTATTTATATCAAAAGCACCCATATCTATGAAAGAGGTTTTTCTTGATAACTCTTCACACCCCAAAAACAATGTAAGTTCATCATGCTGATTAGGAGTGATCATGTCATCACAATACAAACTTGCAGTACTCATTGGATTAGAAGGGCTATTATTATGGCCTGAGCATTGAAAATTGAAATGACACACTTCAAAGCAAAGTTCACAAATAAAAGGATAGAGGGCACAAACTTTTTTACTAAGATCATTTAGAGCCCTATACCATGTTCTAGTTTTTTCATTCCTGTGGGTGATATAATATTCTTATTCAATTTGATTATTCTCACAAGGTCTATGTATTCCACAAAACTTAACATGCTTATAAGAAGTAGTACTTTCAGAGGTTTGAGCATGTTTATTGCTATCATTAATAACAATTTCATTTTCCATGCAAGTGTCTCTATAAGGCTCATGATACATGTCCTATTTTTCTTTAGGAGCATTAATATGAGAAGCAAAGGTTCTATAACAATCAACAAGAATTTGAGGATCAAGACCATATTTAGCACTAAGCTCTTGAAAATCAATAGTTTTAGCAAAAGACTTAATGCAATCATACTCATAGTTTATACCTGGTTCTTTGCCTTTGTTGTTATCCCAATCTTTGGTATTGCTTTGAATTGTTTCAAGAAGATCCCACTTAGCTTTGACATCCTTACTTGTGAAGGATCCCTTTAAACAAGTATCTAGATAGTCCTTGTAATGTCCTGAAAGCCTTGCATAGAAATTATTAATAACAATATTACTGGGGAGCTCATGAATGGGACATTTGAGCATTAGTGACTTCAATCTCCCCCATGCTTGGGCAATACTTTCTCCATTATGTGGATGAAAATTATAAATGTAATTCCTATCTTTATGAATTTCATGAGGAGGATAAAATTTAGAGTAAAAGAGAGATTCAAGTTTCTTCCACTCCAAATGATGAGGATCATCTAGTAGCTCATACCACTCCCTTGCTTTGCCCTTAAGTGAAATAGGGAATATCTTCCTCTTAACTTGGTTCATTGAAATACCTGCACACTTGAACAACTCGCATAATTCGTGTATAAAGAGTAAATGATCACCAGGAAGGACAGTTCCATCTCCCAAATAACAGTTGTTCATAACACGTTCAATAATTTTTACAGGTATTTTAAAACAGATGCTTTCAGTATGTGGATTTAAAATATCACAAGTATCATTAGAATTACCACATATGGGAGATAAAGTATCATCAGAGCAAATTTTCTTCTTTAAAGCTGGGGAACTAAAAAGATCATTTACATAAAGACTAACTTCCCCAAGCTTAGATGTTTCCATAACATTAGTAATAAAGGTGTTCAAAAGATTCATACTAATAACATTGCTATTAGCATGCAAAGAAAGTTCCATGGGTTTTTTAATTTTCTTTTCAGACAATTCAAGTTCTATCTTAGGAAAAATACTAAAAAGCTCTCTAATTTTGTTGTTGTTTTCCATTAAGCCTAACTAGTGAAAACAAGAAACTAAAAGACAAAATTGCAGAATCTAAAGGAAATAACTTCGAGCACTCACACCGGAGGATGTGAGTACCTTTTACCTTACCTCCCCGGCAACGGCGCTAGAAAATAGCTTGATGTCTACGCACTTCTACTCTTGTAGACAGTTGTTGGGCCTCTAAGTGCAGAGGTTTGTAGAACAGCAGCAAGTTTTCCTTAAGTGGATCACCCAAGGTTTATCGAACTCAGGGAGGAAGTGGTCAAAGGTATCCCCTCTCAAGCAACCCTGCAATCAAGATACAAGAAGTCTTTTGTGTCCCCAACACACCCAACACATTTGTCAGGTGTATAGGTGCACTAGTTCGGCGAAGAGATAGTGAAATACAAGTGGTATAGATAATTATAAGTGGTAACGGTGATAGAAAATAGCTTGATGGCATGGAAAAGACTAAAGTAAAACTGAAATAAAGATAGAAGCAAGCAAACATGTAATAGATCTAATAGCAAACGGTGTTTCAATGCTTAGAAACAAGGCCTAGGAATCATACTTTCACTAGTGAACGCTGTCATATAAATATATTCTTCTTTATGATAGTACGTTGAACTACTCTCCGGTTGGACACTCTAATCGATGGTAGGGCTATAACAGCACACGTCGAAGTAAGCCTTTCCCATCTAGATAACCCCACACTGTCACCTTGAGCACTAGATGGTTCCAACAAACACCACAATTTCATAAAGACATCCAACTCCAAATATAACTCATAACAAGTATTTGTAATATCTAGCCTAAGTGCCACCATGGTGTGCACACTGTCAACTTCACACACATGGGGAGAGCAGAGATCTATTAAAGCACTTGAGTAGCAAGGTAGATCTATAGATTACAAGCTCATGATCTCAATAAGATCATGCATAGAGAGATGAACACATAGCTACCGGTAGAACCCTTAGCATCGAGAGAGAACTACCCCCTCCTCATCATGGGAATCAGCAATGGAGATGGTGGTGGAGATTGATGGAGATGGCTCCGGGGGCACTTTCCCGTCCCGACAGGGTGCCGGAACAGAGACTTTCTGTCCCCCGAATCTCCCATTCGGTGGCGGCGGCGCTGCGGAACTTTTCATGGCTGGAGGCTTGATTATTTAGGGTTTTTGCATCAGGAGGCATCTTATAGGCGAAGAGGCAAGGTCGGTGGGCGGCTAGGGCTAGCCCGCGCCACCACATGGTGTGGCCGCCCTGTGGCCCCTCTCCGTCTCGTCTTCTGGCTCCTTGAGTCTTCCGATAAAATATCAACTTTGGCTTTTGTCCCGTCCAATTTCGAGAATATTCATTTTCTGACTTTCTGGAACCAAAAACAGCAGAAAACAGGCAACTGGCACTATGGCATCTTGTTAATAGGTTAGTATCAGAAAGTGTATAAAAAGTACTCCAAAGTTGGAACAAAACATAAGAAAGTAGATAAAACCAAGCATGGAACATCACAAATTATGGATACGTTAGCAACGTATCAGGAATCCCAGCCGGAAAATTGTTAGGTTTCATCGTGTCTCAAAGAGGCATAGAGGTGAACCGAGACAAAATCAAGGCTATACTCAATATTTCCAGGCTAACTCGCCTGAAGGACATACAAAGACTAACTGGTTGCATCGCTGCAGTCAGTCGGTTTGTAAGCCGACTCGGTGAGAGAGTCGCACCATTATACAAACTCTTGAAAAAGACCAAGGATTTTGTGTGGACCGACAAAGCTGAAGCCGCACTACAAGACCTGAAGAAAGTACTCTCATCTGCTCCTATCCTTGCTGCACCGGAACTACAGGAACCGATGTTGCTCTATCTTGCTGCGACAAACAAAGTTGTCAGTATCGTTATGGTAGTGGAGAGACCGGAGGAAAATAAGGAACACTTGGTGCAGCGTCCAACTTACTTTGTCAGCGAGGTCTTGCCAGAATCGAAACAGCGGTATCCACACTATCAAACGCTAGCTTATGGTGTGTTCTTAGCATCTCGTAAGCTACGACATTATTTTCAGGAGCATCCAATTACCGTGGTGAGCACAGCTCCCATGAGAGATATAATCAACAACAGTGACGCCACAGGACGCGTTGCCAAATGGGGCATAGAGCTCTCAGTTTTTGATATTGAGTATAAACCTCGGCCAGCAATCAAATCCCAAATCCTTGCCGACTTTGTTGCTGATTGTACGGAGACAAAGGAGAATATGACCCTCCCTGAGTCAGAATATTGGACCCTATATTTTGATGGGTCTAAGGCTCGCGGGGGCTCAGGGGCTGGCGTGGTGCTCAAATCACCCCAAGGAGATAAACTTTTATACGTGTTGCAGATCCACTTCACAACGACAAATAATATTGCCGAGTATGAAGCACTACTATATGGAATCCGGATTGCCAAGGATATCGGCATCCGACGTTTGATGTGTTATGGAGATTCGGATCTTGTTGCTCAGCAAGTGTCAGATATTTGTAACGCAAATAAACACATGGCAACATATAAAGCTGTCGTGGATGATCTATCTAAATCGTTCGAAGGGTTTGAGGTTCAACACATCCCTCGAGCAGAAAATGAGGAAGCAGATGCACTATCTCGGATAGGCTCTGCACGGAAAAAGGTCCTGGATGGTGCTTTTTTAGAGCACCTCAAAGTTCCCTCGATAAAGAGAGTGGATGAGGAATATCCGACCAAATCCGACTCACCTTTGATAGCAGTTCTGGCTATAATTTCCAGCTGGACTCAACCCTACCTTGATTATTTGGTAGATGGCAAATTACCCAAAGACGAAGTTCTGAGACGGCAGATCATCTGACAAGCAAAAGCCTATACTATAGTTAGTGGTGAGCTCTATAAGCGGAGTGTATCTGGGGTCTTTCAGTGCTGCATATCTCCGGAAGAAGGAGTAGAAATCTTAAGAGAAATCCACGAAGGCGAGTGTGGTCACAATGCTGCAGCCAAATCTTTAGTGGCAAAAGCTTTCCGACACGGTTTTTTCTGGCTTACAGCTTAGGCGGATGCCGAATGGCTGGTCAAGACGTGCAAAGGCTGCCAAAAGTACGCCAAGCAAGCTCACGTTCCGGCTGATCAGCTACGAACAATACCTATAACATGGCCTTTCGCGGTCTAGGGGCTTGACATGGTAGGACCATTTAAACGGGCTCCAAGTGGATTTACTCACCTCTTAGTGATGGTGGATAAATTCACCAAATGGATTGAGGCCAAACCCGTCACTAGTTGTGATGGAGCAACAACCAAAAGATTTGTCGAGGATGTTATAATGCGGTATGGTTATCCGCATAGTATTATCACGGACAACGGGAGTAATTTCTCTATGGGAGAACTTGCCGAATTCTGCAACGAACAAAATATCCGGCTTGACATTGCGTCAGTCGCACATCCATAGGCTAATGGACAAGTTGAAAGAGCAAATGGTTTAATCCTACAAGGCCTAAAACCGAGACTCGAAGCACCACTACGACGTGCTACGGGGGCCTGGGCAGAGGAATTACCTTCTGTAATATAGAGTTTACGAACAACTCTGAACAGGTCAACCAGATACACATCTTTCTTCTTGGTCTATGGCACAGAAGCAGTTCTTCCTAGTGATTTTATTCATACTTCTCCTAGAGTGGCCGCGTATATCGAAGAGGATGCCGAGATTTCTCGACAAAACGATCTCGACTTAGTCGAAGAAGTTCGCGTCGTTGCTGAAATGAGATCAACAGCCTATCAGCAGAAGTTATGCAAGTATCATAGCCAGAGAGTCAGAAACAGATCTTTCAATAAGGGTGATTTGGTTCTTCGGCTTATGCAACAAAGAAAGCACAAACTTTCCCCAGTATGGGAATGGCCATTTTTAGTTAGTCGAGTATTGCACAATGGTTCATACTACCTAACTGATATGAGGCCAGTCAAAGAAATACCTGCTACTAAGAAGAGAGAGCTGGAGGCACTACAAATCCGGATGAGTTAGACAGACCATGGAATATTGCTCAGCTATGTCCCTTTTATTCTTAGTTTATCCTTCTTTGTAATCATATATATGTACATGTTCTGAGAGAAATAAAAGTTTTGGTTGCCTCAAAGTTTTTCTGAGAAGTTTTTTACCATCTTATTTCCGAATGATCATGTCACAGTCGAAAATTCTAGAATACTTGAAAGTACTTTATGCTCATGTTTGTTCTGGTTTAGATTTTCGATTCTAAATATGCTACCCTCGGGTATAATTCTAAAGTTTCTAGTCTATACTTTGGTTATTTGTCTGATTGCTGGATGCAGGTATTTTCCGAGTAGTGAATTGTTGGTACTGGAAGCCGGCTTTGTTTCCGAGTTTAAACTGGTTTAGCAATTGAGCTCCGTTGCTCGGCAAAGTTTCCGAGATGAAAGTTTAGCCGGCTCACGAAAGGGACGAGGCGGAAAGCCAGATAAGCGATAAGTATAGACAAAAAAGTACAAGTGCTTATGTAAATATTTCAGGCACACAAAAATTTAAGCCAAAAGTGTTGAATAGATTAAAACTTAGCACTAGCAAAAAGTATCATACTACATATTTACAAACTCATAATGTTTTCAGAATAACACATTTGTTTCTGATAATCTATGATGCAAGAGAAGGGGTAGGAGCTGCCAGCTCGCTGGGTGCATCGACCTCGGCTTGATAACGATCCGAGATGTCCAAATCCGATATGGTTTGTTCATCATCGGAAACTTCGGCTGCTTCTTCCGGAGGCAGAGGCGGCGTGTCCACGCGGTTGAAGAAGGGAGTGTCATAGCTGGTTAAGTCAGCTACACGGCACCCATATCCGGCGCAGGAGTCCATGATGGCTTTGATATCCTGCTTCTGGTCGTCTTCGTCCACAGTAGAGTACCCTCTGGTCACTTGCCAGATTTCCATGCTTCCATGGTGGCTCATGACCATGGTGAGAGCGTTCTGCGCTCCTGATCGCGCGTAGGGCATGTTCCAGTCCTGGACAAGCTGCGGCATCTCCTTTGCTTTGTCTCGGACCTGAAAGTCGGACATGCTATGCATGTCTGGAAACCTAAGAGCTTCGCCAATATCCTCGATGGATTAGCGGAAGTCATGGAGCAAATCACCGACTTGGGTAAGCCGGTGGGTGCGAGGCTCGGCAGAGGTGGAGTCCGTCAAGTTCAGAGGACCTATGCATATAATGCAAAAAGGTTAAATAAATCCGACATCTAAAGAGTCGAAGAATGTAAACAAGTCAGAAAGATGGAAACATACCAAAGATGACGTCATCAACTTTGGTTTTCTCTTCATGAAGACTCCGAAGTTTAGCCCAGAGCGCTTCGGAAAGGTCCTTCTCTCTGCAAAGCTCGTCATTGAGATCCGAGATTTTCTGCTCGTGGAGTATAATCTTGCGATCACGCTCCACGGTGGCCATGGAGGAGGATTTGAGAACTTGAGCAATGCTCTTCTCATGATCTGCCTTAAGCTGGTCTAGCTCTCGACGGAGATCCTTGTTTTCCACCACCAGGGTCTTCAGATTCTCGGCCTCTTCGATCATAGCACAGGATTGCTTTATTAGTGCTGTAAGTCAAAAAGAACAACAGTTTACCCAAAATATTCGACTATGAAAACGCAAGACAAGGTTTGAGTCTCGGAATGTTTACCTTCGGCCTCATCCTTGGAAATTTTAAGCTCAGCATTTTTAAGTCGGAGAGCTCTGATCTCTCTCTGCTTATTGCAGACATTCTTCAACAATTCCTGGTTGTATGAATTAACTTTCTGTAAGTCAGAATGCCCAGAGTCAGAGGTCTACTAAAGACTCGGGCTAATATTGTAGCTAATATCAGCACGAGCCTTGGGGGCTATACTAGTTCATTCTTTGGCATCCTAATGAAGCATAAACCCGGATTGTTTATCCAACTTCATGCTTGGGGGCTAGAGGATATGATATAAAGTACAATAAAGAAAAGCGTGAGTTGGAATTCCAACTTACATGATGTTCATGTGTGAGCTTGCTCAAGCACATGTTCACCTCAGTGGTAACCTTCTCGGTGAGAGTGAGTGGAATAACCGGAGGTGGTGGAAGCACACCAGCTCTTAGTCCCTCGTCGCGAAGGCGGACTTGTTTGAGAAGATCAGAGTACTTGATGTCCTCCTCTTCTTGTGCTTCTTCTTCGGCAGAGAGATTTCGGCTCTCTAGGCATTGTCGGGCCAGCCGCTGGATCTCCTCCGCAGATTTCCGAGACAAGCCAAATTTGGCAAGTCCCGGATTGTTCAGGAGGTTTTCGGCGAAGGTCTCTGCCGAGGGATCATTACCCGAAGAGAGTTCACCCTTATCAAAACCTGAGCCACCTACGGTGACGTCAGTTTGCGACTCAAGGGTCGCTGGCCCTGTTGAGGGATCCGGATCTTCTGCGATGACCGGGGATGGAGTAATCACCGGCGCTGCAGAAGGTTGAGGGGCAGGAGTCGGAGGAGTTGTGGCAGGAGAAGCCATAGTTAGCTTCGTCTGACGCAGGGGCTTCGAGATGTTCCCCTTCCCATTGCCCTTGATGAGCTGCTTAGCTCTGAGAAAGTAATAGAATGAAGAACATTATATCTCGGAAGAAATCATGAAGTAAAGTACAAAGGCGGAAGTTGTGTGGAAAGTTACCTCTTCACAATTGGCACTTCCTTTGTGCCGATGGCCACTGTCGGAGCTTTGCGCTTGCTGGGCACAACGTCCGGCAGTGGGAATAGTTCCTCCTCCTGAGAAAACTCGGGAGGATATCCCTCGATAGGAGCAAACTCCGACTCGGGAAGGTCGGCAAGCTGTAAAGAAGATAATATCTCAGTATTGTGAAATAACTTAAAGGTGAAATATATAAAAAGGGGTTACTGCTAAAGCTTATCGGCACTACAGGTTTTCCGTTGTATGCATGTCCAGAGAAAAATCCGGGATCTTCCTCTCGATCCGCTCCTTTATCAGCCATTTGATCTGGCTTATGTAGTCCTGTGGCTTTAAAGCCTTGGGACTGATGCGGAGGGAGTCATTTTTTGACGCCGTGATGGAATGCATTAGTCGGTCGCCGTGGTGCTGGAGAGGCTGGATCCGGCATGCTACCCAAGATTGGACCAAGTCGGACCCTCTCAGGCCCTTATGCTTTATCAGATACTCGATCCATCTCTTGGCGAGAATCAGATCGTCGCTGAGAGCCGGAGGAGCCTCGTCCCAGGATGCTCGGGGCGTGGCAGCTCCGTCGATGAAAGCCGGCAAAGCAGTGGCTTTGCCGGGAGCAGGAATATCCTTATGATAAAAGAAGGTGGCCGGCCACTGTTTGACCGACTCACGTCTAACCGAAAGGCTAATTGTGCCGCTAAAGTAAGGATTACCGACGGTGATAGAGTTTCTCTGGACATGGAAGTAAAACCGGAAGAGAATGAGACTCGGCCTAATGCCGAGATACCCCTCACACAAGGACGCATATGCGCTCATCTCTAAAAGGGAGTTTGGGGAAGATGGTGAAGCTGAACACCGTAGTGATCTATCACCTCGGAAAAGAATTCCGAGGGAGGGAAAGACAAACCTCTGTCGAGGTGGGTGCCGAAGTGCACCCGCTCATCGGCGCGTGGGTTGGGGGTGGTTTCACCGAAACCGCTCCACCAGTCGCCGGCACGGAGGAGTCCTTCGTTCTCCACGCCGATGAGCCTGGCGTCGTCGAGGACGCACAGGATCCAAACCCCGCGATTTCTTTCTTTCTCTGTCGTTGCCGCCGCTGCTACCGCAGCGAAGCCGGATGATGAGGATGAAGCCATTCCTCCGGTGCGCCGGTGACCTTGGGTGGGCGGCGCTGGAAATCTGGAGGCAAATGAGCTCTGTGCGCGTGGGAGAAGTGGAGGAGAAGGAAATGGCATGGGAAGAGGTCAAGAAGATGAGGAAAAGGGAATCCTCACCCCTTATAGCCACCGAACTGTGCCAAGATTTGTGCAAATGGCACAGTAAATACGCCACACGTCGTGAAACGGACTGGGAAGTTCCCACGCGATGATTACGTCGCCTCGATCTCCGCACACGCATTAAAACGTTGCCTCGGTTCCGCGAACGGCGGACCCACCAACGGTCGTGCTGACAGGATGTTTGTCAGTGACGTGACTTGACCGTGACCAGTGTCAGATGACGTCAGAGACCAAGATCTGGCTTAGTTTGAATATCAAGCTGGAAATCCGAATAATGTACTGATAGGTCCGACTTACTTTTGAGACCCGGATCATATCTTTTGTTTTGAAGTTTCAGGAACCCTTCAAGATTCTGTAAGCCGAAGATCAAGCTAGACGATGATGAATCCGACTTTGGATCTTGGAAACTTCCGGGGGCTCTTGTTGGGAATATACTTTCCGGGTATCCTCACAATCCTCACTGAGCAGAGTGGCCCACTTCGGGTTAGAGCTTTGCTTCACGGGCGGCCCAGTCAGGGAGAAGAGACAGAGTCCAATCCGGCTACGGAAAGGCCCAGAAGACTTACCGACATAGGCCCATAGTGTTACTTGTAGTTCAAGATGTACCGTGTAACCGACTCTTAGTCGTAGCCGGATAGATCTCTCCTGTAAATCTTAGGCCGGATATCTATATAAGTCGTCCTAGGGAGAGCCTTTAGGGCACCCCTTACAATCACAATCTCAACTCGCACAGGTGAATCCTTGTAACCCATATTCCGGCTCTGCCGTATTACTGGATTGCTAGCAGGAGTAGGACTCGTCCAAAGCCGGCGGATTCGAACCTGGGTAAACTTGTGTGCTCACCGCCCCGGAACACCGTACGTCTCACACCCCTCTCTTCCGCACGCCTCGAAGACCCCCTCATGGCGTACTTGTCATCAATCCGACGACAAAAATCCTCCCAGCTAACTATTTTCCTCTACATTTATTCTCTATTCGTTGTAATGCATCTTAGGATCATATACTCTTGATTGTATCATTCTGCATAATCCCATGGAAATTTGTATAGGTTTTACATTACAGAGTTATTTTGACTTTTCGTCATTCCATAATTTCTAATGTACAATTTCTCCATTAATATGGCTTATGGAAATGGATTTCATATATGCATTGTAGTAATGACCAGTTCGAGGTAGTGTTTTTGAAAGGATGTAAATTGTTTTTACATATTTCTTCAAAACTTCGTGAAACTTTCACTCTTCTATTACATTATCAGTTTCCATTGACATGTATTGCACATTTGATTTTAACGGAATAGTATCATACAATTTCCTCGCAATGCTCTCAATTAAGATATATATTATATTACGATGATATTTGTATTTTATCTAATTACCAATTAATATTGTTTCAGTGTTTAGCTTTCAAATGATCTTCCAGTTTGGAGGCATACAGACTAACAAAAAATGAGAACCAAGTAACCATGATTCCTGTTGGAACAATTTTGACTTATTTGCTCTCTAGAAATTTTCTTCTTAAATGTTGTTTACCCTATGTATTGAAGAACTTGAATCGTTGAATGGAAATGAAATTAAATCATGTGAATGATAAATTGCATATTTGTTCAGATCTGCTAAATTGCATATTTGTTCAGATCAAGGACATTTTACTCGAATTATTCTTGTTATCATCTAGCGACTATTTCCGTGACCTGAACTTGTGTTGTTTTATGACCCATGCTTGCACTATATGTAGAAACCTGTAGCATTTCTTAAAATTTCTAGGTTTTGATGCATGGCGAAGCATTGATTTTCGTTTGCTTACAAGACAACAGGATATTTAAGGATAGGAAGAATCACTTTAAGAATAAAATTGCACGGAAAAGAAACAATGTTTGGTTCAGTTATACAAAGTTCACAAATCCTTCCACACTAATAACCTTTCACCATACATATATGTTGATCTACAAGTATAATGGTGTTCAGTTATATGTTCACAACTTGACCACGGAATCTATATGACAAAATCTAAAGAAAATTTACCATCGCTATCAGGTGGCAATGCCTTGTAGGCGGCGAGGCGAAGCTCGCATGTCCGTCTAGTATAATTAATTATGATGATGTGAAGGAACGAATGGTAAAAAGATGTTTTGTCATTAGCTTAATAAATAATCCTTATCCTTGACCAATAGCGCTTGCTAAGATGGAACTACAAACTGGTTTATAAATCGTACACTGATACGAAGTTCCGAAACAAGTCTTAATGTAAGTATCTAATTTAGCATATACATTAATGTTTAGTATATATAAATCGTGTCAATATTCAGAAAGCAACAATTAACTAGTTAAATATCTGTGCGTTATTAGGCTAATATGGACCATTCATATATTAGTCGTCATAGCTCTCCTTTGCTATGTGAACCTCTCCCCAGTCGAGGTCTAGCTAAGTTGATGGCACCAGTGGCGAATCTAGGATGAGAATAGAGGGTGGGCTCGAACTAAAATGTATAACAATGTAACTCCATACAATCCAACGTTCTTTGGAAGACAAGTTCATTTGCTTGAGTAGTCGGGTCAACGAGTATAAGTCCGTGCATGTTTCATATCTAGGTCTTTTGTCTCAGGTGTTCATTTTTTTGCGCAATCCATTCCTAATACAGAATGTACCCTTGAGCCTACCGTCTTCATACAGAATGTACCAAATAAATCGATATTTCAGGTAGTATTATTATATTATAAATTGTTACAATTACTGTGGCACCCCGCAAAAACCACTACTAGAAAATCGCGTTGTTTTTGTGCATTGCATCATCATGACCCCATGCTCATGTCATCATGCCACCTTGCATTTGAGCATCGTCATCATCTTGCATGGTTTGTTTAAAAACTATTTTCGAAAAATCTGTTTTTGTTTTCTAAACACCCCGTCTTTATTCAAACACAAAACCTGGGTCTCCGGAATATTTTGATTTGTCTACCCACGGTTTGCAAAAGCCCCATTTTAAATAAATAAAAATTTTAAATTGTTTTTAGGAGGCAGCCCGCCAGGCCCGAAAGCCCAGCTGGCCACCTCCAGATAAAATCCTAGCTACCCCAAATCTTTTCCTACCTAATCCTAATCTACCCATCCCCAGCCACATCACCCCGGCCAATCACCACCCGCCACCTCACCACTTCCTCCACCCCATCCACTCCTAACCTGCCACCTCACCCACCTGCCCTCCCTTTCTTCCCTCATCCGCCGCCGCATCCCTTGCCCCTTGGCAGCACGCAACACACACACAGCACCGCACCTGGGCCACCTCCTGGCCCCACCTAGCGGACCCACCCCCCACCTCGCTCACGTCCACCTCTTCCCCGAGACCCCTTTCCCCTCGCGTCCTTCTCCTTCCTCACAGGAGGGCGACGCCGCCGCCGCGCCCTCTCCTCCCTGGCCACGAAGTTCCGCTGCTCCTCCGCCTGAGGTAGCCCTTCCCGCCTCCTTCCTCTCCTCTCCCCAATCCTTCCTCCTCACCGGAACCCTTGCCTCCGCCCAGGACCTCCGCCACCTCGCGGGTACCTGCACTCAAGCACCGGTCGTCGCCGTCGTGGTCCTTCACCTCCGTCGTCGGCCGCGCGGTTGCGGTCCGCGTCCGTGCCGCCTGGGTCCTCTCCTCGCCGTGCCTCCTCTCATCTTCCTCGCGTCCCAGGCGAGCGCCGCCGTGCAGCCCCGCTCCCCCCGGTGCCACTCCCCATCCCCGAGCGCCCCTCCTTCTCTGCGACCGCCCCTCCCCTTCGGCTCTGCACCGCCACCGCCCATCTCTCCTCCTCCCCGCTTCTATCCGTGACGCCGCCGCCATGAGCTCCGCCCGCGCGATCTCGCCGGCCGCCCTTGCTCGTCGCCCCCCCTCTACAGCTGCCAACGGGCGCCGCCCTCCTCTAGCTCCGCCGCCGCCATGCCCGCCCTCTCCCGCGGCCGCGAGCCCTGCTGCCGCACCTGCGGACCACATGCCCGAGCCCTCCCTGTCGCCTCCCTCTGCAAGCTCCCCTTCGCCAACCACCGGCGCCGGCCTCGGTCGCGTCCCCGTCGGCTGCTGTTCCTAGACCTCTCTCGTCAGGCCGCGTAGCAGAACAGCGAGCCGACGCCCCCCTCGTTCCAGCACCAGCGGGACCTCCTTGGCTCCTTCTCGTATCCCTGCCTCTGGTCGCCCGCGACTTTGCTGCCGGCAACTGCGGCCACCGTCTTCTCTAGGCACCGCCGCATGCGCTTCCCTCTCCGCATGAGCGCGCCGCTGCCTGCGACCCCGGTGGTCCTCTACTCCTCTTCCCCGGGACCTTGCGCCTTCCTGGGGTCGATTCAAGCCCAGCCCGGGACACGATGCGCGCTCGTTGATGCCTTGTTCAGGTTCTGGAACCCGTAGTTCGGCTGCAACTGTTATCTTGCAGTGTGGTTTGTGGTGGCGTTGGTGACCAAACAAAGATGTTGCGGTGCCAACAAGGTCTCACGTTCCTGTGCACACTTCGCTATCAATTTCCACCTCCCCGAAGACCAAGACCCGACGATCGAGACCAAGTTTGTCATCGTTGATCAAGATGGGACCTCAAGGCCTTCTACATGGAACGCCAAGACCCCGAGACCCCCGGATCCGAAGATCATCGTCATGGACCGCTAGGATCGATTTCTCGGATCCGAAGACCGATCCCCGAACCCTCGGAGCCACCAAGATCATCGAGCCCCCCTAATGTGTGACCCTTTCTCTCGAGCCCTATTTTATAACTTGATACCTATATGAATTGTTGCATATCAACTTGTTCATGTTTGCATACATATTTGTGGGTGTTTGGGGACCTTATGTCGATTCACCTTATAATTAAATATAAAGACCATATGCGGGTAAATCTAGTCTAATATTTGCCCCCATTTAAATTTGTGTAGCGAACCGATACTATGTTTTGCCATGTTAAGACAACATTTAAATTGCGGGTTATCTAAACAACATAAACCTATTAATTAATTGTCGGGACCCCGGTTCCGCTTAATATTGCCTAGTCGCATCGTATCCTCGCCATGTCATACATCATACATGCATCATGCCCGATTTTCTACCGTAGTATTAAATAGTCCATCCGGTGTTTCTTCTAGTGCTTTGCTTCTTCACGGATTAGGCCGATGAGTTGATGCGAGTGTCGACCCGATCTTCGGATGAACCTTCGGCAATGTTTTCGGTAGCACCTCCCCTTTCTACCTATCTTACTTTTATAGTATTTATTCCTCCTGTTAATCTATTGCTATACGTGTTGCGATGCTATAGTTTTAAATACCGTGATATCCCTTGCAGCCTTATATTGCCTTGGACACATCCTATTACCTGTTGTTTGGTAGATAGTTGGACTTATGCGTCGTGATAAGCTTGCTCAAGTGCTGTTGCGTGTCGTCAAGTACCACAGTTGTTGGAGTATTGCCGCATGTTTAAAGTTGGAGATGATCATGGCTTTAATTATCGTTTAACAACTAAAATTGAAGTAGGTAAATGCAGAGGCACCGGTGGGTAATAGACAATATTTGGTTTTTAACCACTCACCGGTGTCCCGTAGGACCCCGAGTTCTTGACACCTGTTAGAGATCGAGCGGCGCTAACCACTGGGGTGTGTGGGCACCCCATCGATTAGTACCTGATTTCAAAGTATTGTACTGGGGGCCACAAAGTAGTTTGGAGCTTTATTACTATCTTGTACTTATGCCATGCTTTACTGCTTTATTTAAGATTGTGCGTGGAGCACCTGTACTGTTTAGGATTGCGGAGTGTATTCGCGGTATCGACAAGCCCAGTCATACTTTCGGGTTCCCAGTCGTTTACAGCCACTGACGCAAACCCTGGGTCCGTTCCGGAGCCGGCCAACTTCGTTCTATGGGTAGCTTAGTGGGTGGCCCCATGTACTTGCTTTGGGTCCGGAAAGCGTCATGACTTAGGCCCCGCCGACATACCGGGTGTATGTTAACGATCCGGCAAAAGGGTCAAGTGCGTGTGGATACTTTGGTGCACCCTGAGGTTAAATCTTTTCGAGAAGCCGTGTCCGCGGTTATGGACGACTTGGAGCACAGTTCTCGATCATAGACAACTATAACTAAAGTTTACTGTTATAATTTGACTTGTATTCGATATGACTAGTAACCAGCTTCACTACAACGGAATGGCTAAATAAAAGTACCAACAACTGCTGGGTTTGGGATATCTCATGTTAATCGTATCTGACTAGTAAGTATTGCAACTACAACGGAATGGTTAACTAAAAGTGCCCACTGCTTATTATATCGGGATGACTATCTATACCTGACTAGTAATTGATGCAACGATAACTGAATAAATAAAACTGCCAACGGTGTGAGTTCCTCGGTTGACTTCCTCGTTTGGTCTCGAGGGGGAAATACCAGGATGGGTATGTTTGGTGGTAGTATCAGGTTGGTTCCGAATAGGTCTTTCTTACCCCTCTCTGATAGCCGCTATTTGTATCGAGTCTCTATAGGATGTTTAGTGCATGCCGCGCTGCCGCTTCAGTCCACCATACCTATGTAGGCGAGGACTGCCGAATTCTAGTCTCGAGTGTCTTGGCCTCGATCGACCGCTCTCTCTTTTTCCTTTGCCCTCTGTCGGCACCCCTTTTGTTTAAGCAGGTTTTGAGATCGACGTCGTTAGCAGGGTTACCCTTCCGGCTTGGCCTGGGCAGGGTTATGGACGCCATTGGTTATTCTTCAGGGCTCTTAGCCCCATTTGCATCTTGTCCGTAGTCGGACGCTCTATCGTTTTCAAGGTGATTGGATCTTTGTACTGTATATTTGTATTCTTGACTCATGGAGTCGTTGTTGTATATATCTGTTTTGTGGGTTCCATCGAGGGCTATTGTGTAATGATATTACTTCGTTTTCCACCCGCACGCAAGTGCCTGGTGGGCACCTTTGAATCGTTTCTATGCGAGTTTGGCGGGAAGCGCTGAAACTTGCATAGGGCCGATTCTGAGGGTGTTACAATTACCTTCCGCATCTGTCAGGCTGCCAAACCGGAGATATTGGTTGATCGAGGGAAAAAATAGAGAAATTATGGTAAAGAGTGTTTTCGAATAGCACGGGTGCTTCAACAATTTTTCCTAAATTGTTGTCGCGTTATTACTTGTTAGACACGGGCACCTACATGCTCCTATATGATGGTGAGTGATTAGAAAAATAAAAGGATCAACATAACAATGGTTTCACCTTTCTAGTGATCATGCACTCATGCCTATGAGCTTCATATTGGCTAGGCATGCACTGTGTAATATGTATATCTTCATTCAGCAGCTCTTTGCTTGTGTGAGTACCGGAATTTGGACCTCTCACTATCATTTATGATTTGGGCACCTATACTTCTCACTATCATTTATGATTTGGGCACCTATACTTGATGAACTTTTGTTCAAATTAGAGGTTAGGCTCGAGCCTATCGAAGCATGTACCGTAAATTCGCTCCTGGATGGCACCCTTATGTGTATAATGTATTCTTTAGCACTCAACGTTTTTTTTATAGCACTCATGCCGCGGCCCGTGGATGCTTAGAACCGGTTTCACCAGGCTACTCCCTCCGTTCACAATTACCTCGCGTTCTAGGTTTAGTCAAAGTCAAGCTTTGCAAAGTTTGACCAATAATATAAGAAAATATATCAACATGCATGATTTCTAATGCATATATGAAAATATAGTTTATAAGAATTTTAATACAATAGTTTTTATGTTGTTAATGTTGATATTTTTTCTTAAATATATGGTCAAAGTTTGTAAAGTTTGACTTTGACTAAATCTAAGGTGCGAGGTAATTGTGAATAGAGGGAATACAATGTAGATATTTATTCAGGTGTATTGCTCAGTTTTTTCGAGCCAATCGGGAGTTCAATGGTGATGGGGATTGTGCTCATCATCCTCAAAATTAGAGATAGAAAAACAGGACAACAAAAATTCGGAATGTCTTGTTAGAACCAATGCCACCCGGACTAAAAAAGATTATTGTTTCTATCTCCCTACCACTATATGCCTCGACGTTGTCGCATGGTCGCTGTTTGCTCCAACTTCAATGGTACCTGATCGTGTATCTACCGGACATGTAAAATGTTATACTTCCTCCGTCTCAAAATAGACGTGTTAGATGTCAAAATTTAGATGAACATATATACTAAATAGTGTCTAGATTTATCTAATTTTTGGCAAATCTGAAACATCTATTTTAAGAGGAAGGAAGTACTTACGATCCATAGCAAAACATATTGTTGCACAACAGATAAATAATTCTGGCCCTTCGATGAACCATCCTTAGAAGAGACTGCGTGCATGCTTCGTGTGCTATACAGGAACATATGTTGCCATGTTCAAATTTAATAACGACCGGCTGAAAATTCCGAGTTTTTCCAGTTCCCGTCAGTATCGTACCATCCATACGGTAGGAAAAGAGAGTAATGCCATCTCACTCTATTAATCTATTCTCTATTATCCATATTAGTATTCTCATATTTGTCTAGTTCGGATGTATCTAGTCAGATAGATACATCCTAATATAGATAAATCTGAAAACATTAATTTGAATCGGAGGAGGTAGGAAAAACAATTACTCCCTCCGGTCCAGTTTATTAGGCACAGTTTAAGAAAATCGTTGACAATCAATTTTGAATAATAAAATATGCAATATATATCTCAAAAACTATACCATAGAAAACTACTTTTGAAGATGAATTCAATGATATAATTTTTGTGACATATTATATAAAATTTGTTGACCAAAATTAATGGCTAAAGTTATTCTTAAACTACGTGCGTGCCTAATAAACCGAACCGGAGGAAGTACTATCTAAGACTCGTACTAACTGGTAAATCATGTAGTAGTACTATTAGTTGTTCTTTTTGTACGGGTACTTGAGGCAAAATTCCTCCCAAGAAAACTAGTTCAAGGGGAATATAATTTGCCAAAATGTTTTATAGTTTGAACGGGGTGACACTACCTAACGGGATTCCTGTAGTTACCATGTGGCAGCAACCACAAGGTCGAACATGTGGTAAACATGACATTAACGTGGACGGCCACCACATTGCTCCAGTTTAGACCAACGCTTCGGGCTCAGAGCAACGGACTAAATATTGCTCGACGACGGGGCACAAGAAATAGTGTCAGGCACTGTGTGGAGGTGACGATGAATATAGGGGTTCGAGGCTTATCATCGTAACACTCCTTGTTGTAGCCATGTTGTTCTCCGGCAATGGCCAGTCGGGCGGCAGGACTCCTGATCAGTGATACTATCAGCACGCGGGGGTGGTAGTGGCGGTAGATGGCTGTATCAGTGATACTATCAGCACGCGGGGGTGGTAGTGGCGGTAGATGGCTGTAGCAGTGCAGGTGGTCCGGATGGTGTATCCTCTTCTTCAGCAAGGAGAAGCATAGGAGACTAGCTGTCAGCATCTCAATCAGCCCGCAAACCACGATACCCACCACCACGGGCACGTGCTCTAAGCTTGATAGCGACGGCGACGAGACTGCCTTGACCGACGGCGAAGATCTATCGGACAGTGGAGACGCATGATCCACGGGAGAGACACCCAAACCCAACGTCAAGGCCACCATCGAGTCGAACAACACCGCCGCATGTATGAGTCCCCAACTCCCCCGTCTGCGCGATGTCAACGTTTTGAAGCAGAAATATCGTCTTGACAAACGAATGTCACTGGCCATGGCTTGTCTCGGCAGCGCAGCACGCCAGCTTCAGGTGGCCGCACATGTCCAATGCCTCCCATTATGCCATGAGTGATCGTCGATGCTTGATGTCTTCCTGGGCTTTCCGACGCCGGCCACGTCTCACCGACGAAGGCAATGAGTCGTTTGTCCTGGGCTTCCATAGTTGTCGTCGTGCATCAGGTCCCACTACCGCGTCGTCCAGCCGGCGACGAGGACATCGTGCAAGAACGTGGGATCTATGATGAGTGGAGGCACCGTGCCAAGATTTTTGTTTGTTATTGCGGGACACAATATCAAGAAGTCAAAAAAATTGGAAGGATATGTAATTCCGCGACAATCCTTTCTACTCCCTCCGTCTCGATTTATGTTGGGGGATATCCCAGATAGGATCACGCCGGGGTATAAAGGCTGAGTTAGCCGAGGTACGGCAAGGTTAAAGCGGATGCTGACCGAGTCACCTCAAGGCAGGCCGAATCACGGGGTAATCCGGACCAGGGAATATCCACTTAACTGGGTCTACACCGACTTATATCGTAAGTCGGTGAGATATATTTAACTTGTATGCAGGAACAGGTATGGCTGGATCGACTAGGTACGATCCGGGTTATAGCAAGCTTACAAGAGAAGGAAGGTATCTCGCTGGTCAAAGAGTGACTATTGTACGCAGAGCGTGAGCGAAGCGGACAGAAGCCAGGACCACCGAGGCGTGGCCGACAAAGGTGACGAAGCCTGTGTCGGATGATACAGGCGTCGCAGAGGCTCACGTAGCCTCTGCATGGATGACGCGGGGTTAAAGTAACCCGATCGACTTACTATTTTGGGAGGAGGCATATTCCCTGAAATATGCCTCCACGTATGCCCTAATTGAAGACCTAGCCACCCCTATATAAGGAGGGCTAGGGCCTCTGTAGAAGGGGTTGATCTCTAGTTGGTTGAGTTTTACTTGGTTCCTGAGGGCTAGCTAGTGGTGAGAGTAAGAAAGTTCCTTCTTACTCCTCTCCCCAATACAGCTCAAGGAGCACTTGTAATCTGTGGAAGTGAATCAAATACAAAGCTACTGTGTGTGGAATCACCACACTATCCCTCCCTGGATTCCCCTAGTGCATTTAGTCCCCACCTTTAGCCTATCCATGGCATCTGCCGTGACACCACCACGATAGTTGGCGCCCACCGTGAGGCTAGCGGCGCTAGCAGGGGTGAAGATCCGGACAGGAAACCTCATCGGCACCGGCGAACGCATCGTCTCCGGGCTCGTTCAGCACTTTGGAGCGCTGGACTTTGTCAGCGACAACGCTGGCTGCTTCGGCAAGCGTCCTCTTCCGCGCAACGGCCTCTTCGTCAAGCTCGGCGCGCACAAGGTCTACGTTCATGTCGATGTGTCGTGCGTTCATCCGCGGCACGTCGTCGAAGGAGGCGAGCCACCCCTTAGCGTGGTTCACGGGGCGCGTATCACTCGCTCCCCGGACCGTGCCGAGGTGATGATGACTGCACCTGACGCTGGCGCAAGCAAGGATCCAGCACCAGATCCGGAGGTAACGCCTAAGGCACCGAGGAAAAGTAGAGGTCCTCCACTAGAGAGGCCAGAGAATGTGCTGCAGCAAGCGATGGATAGCTTGGCAAACCCAGTAGCAGCAGCGGTAGATCCGGCTCAGGCACAGGCCGAGCTAGAGGAAACTAGACAAAAAATACTAGAGGGTACGAAAAAGATAGCCGCGGCTCAGCAGTCGTTGAACATGACATTGCGTGAGTACGCTGTAAAAGTGAAGAGGAGAAACCTCATGAGTGAAATGAACAAAGAGGGAGATACTAGGATTGAGGAGTCAGAGAACTGTTTATCCGTGGGGCTGCCGAAGTATAGTACCCCGGCGAAAAACCTCAGAGCAGCAGATGCAGCTGCGTCCGAGTTAGAGGGTCTAACGGGTGAAGCCCGTCAGAGACAGCAAGATAGGGTCAATGAGTTGGTTCGGATCGCGAACAGGCAAAATGAGGAATTGCTCAGGGCTAACCCGGAGAGAGCTGGGGCCTCCAAGATCGTTCATTCGGCGGTGGGTAACCCGGAGAAATCCGCTGGAGCTGCATCGTCTCCTCATGGTGGTCCTAGGAGAGAAGAAGTAGTAACCTCGGCCAGGAGGAACAAACAGATAGTCCCGTATGACCCGGCAAGGGCAGGGAAAGGAAAAGAAGTGTAGAGAAATGAGGATCGACGGAGTGTGATCCGAGGTGAAGCTGGCCGAGGTAACCACGACCAAGGCAATGCCGGTCAAGGAAATGCTGTAAATGGCAATGCCGGATAGCGCAACTCGGCAGGACCAAGACAACCGCAGCAGCGGAATATACCAAGGCAAGAGCAAAGTGCCGGCCGAGGTATGCAACAGAGAGGTGCTCCACGAGAGCAAGAACGATATAATGATGGTGATTCGGAAATGGTGAACGCAGGATACCCAAGGCCGGACTATCATGTGATAGGGTCAAGATTGGGAAGCAGGGATTTGATGCCTGACGATGCCAGATTAAAACTGGATCGGCTGTATAGGTTGGAACAGATTGAATGTCAAGGTCCCTCGGGCCCTGCGTGTTTTGGGCCCCGGATCATGAAGGAACCTCCGGTACCTAACTTCCAACTACCTAGAGGCATGAAGACATACGACGGCAGCACAAAGCCGGAGGATTGGTTGATTAACTATGCTACAGCTGTAAAGATTGCTACAGGCAACTTGAGATGGGCTGTGAGATACGTACCCCAGATGTTGGAGAGGCCAGCGAGGGTATGGCTAAACAATTTGCCGCCCGGAAGTATCAACAGTTGGATCGATTTTGAGGAAATGTTTATCAGCAATTTCTCAAGTACGTATCAGAGGCCGAATAGGCCGCAGACCCTAGCGATGTGCAAGCAGATACCGAATGAGACGGACCGGGAGTTCTTAACCCGGTGGTGTACCGTGCGAAACTCATGTGAGGGTGTGATTGAGTCACAGGCCATAGCATGGTTTGCGCAAGGGTGCAGATATGCAAGCATGTTGTGGCAAAGATTGCAAAGGGATATGCCAACTACATTGGCAGAGATAATCCGGATTGCTGATTCGTATGCTTTGGGTGATCCGACTCAACCCAGGATCGTGTCAAACGAGTCAAATGAGGAGTACTACCAGAGAGATGGAGTCGGGTCATCCCGAAGGAATGATTACCGGGGTAAAAGAAGAGATGACAGACCGAATTACTGGTACAGTTCGCAACAAGTTGCTGCTGTGAATCAAGATCAACCCGGAGCAGGGGGCAATCAATGTCAGAAAACTGGAGGACAACAATGGACACCGAGAAACGATGGCAAGAAAACTTGGACGCCAGAGCAAAAGAAACAGTGACAGGAAAAGAAGGACCGTCCGAGGTATACTTACGAGTCAATGCTGGATCAGCCGTGTAAATTTCACACGCCAAATCCGAGTAACCCAGCGGGTCATACAACAAGGCAGTGTGAGTGGATGCATAATATAGAACAAGGTGGTTCGGGGAATGCTCAGGCACCTCGGAATGATCAACCTCGGCAGGAGTTACCCAGCAGCAGTTGCTCTCCAGACCGAACACGCAACAGCTAATGTTGCCTCCCCCTCCGCCGAGGTATGACAACCATGAGAGAAGGGATGCAGTGCATCAAGTGGAAGACCAGCATCAACCGGATCAGAGGTACCCCGGAAACGAGGGAAGGAATGAGTACAGAGAGCATCATCAGAGTTACTGTGTGTTCACCACAGAAGAAACAGATAGAAAGAGCTTGCAGCACCGATACATGGAGGTGGATGCGGTCATGCCAGCAGTGATGAGGTATATGCCTTGGTCGGACCAGGAAATTACCTGGAGCATCAAAGATCATCCCAAGCTTATGCCAAGTCCTGGTTCGTATGCGCTAGTGCTAGATCCGACATTCATTGGGCCTAACATCAATGTGAGGTTCTCAAAAGTACTAATTGACAATGGCAGTAGCATTAACATCATGTATGCGGATAGAATGTGCAAGTTGGGTATCTCGGAGAACATGCTCCACGCTACAAGGACAACTTTCCATGGCATTGTGCCAGGCATTTCTTGTGAGCCCATAGGCAAGGTCTGGGTTGACGTATTGTTCGGCACGCGAGATAACTGCTGAACTGAGAATTTGGAGTTTGAGGTGGTGAACTTAGAAAGTGCGTATCACGCGTTACTCGGTAGACCAGCACTGAACAAGTTCATGGCAAGTTGCCACATCAGTTATCTGAAGATGAAGTTGCCTGGGCCAAATGGAGTAATTACCATAGCTAGAGATTTCCGACGTTCCATTGAGTGTGCGTCAGCCGGATCTAACCTAGCCGAGTCACTCGTGATTGCGCAAGAGAAAAGAAAGATACAGGAAGTGGCGGCATTGGCTCAGTCCGTGCAGCAGTATATGTCGGCACTGAGTAACCCGCATGGTAGTGTTTCGTTCCAGGCGACAAAAGATACCAAGAAGGTGCCTGTTGATGATATGTTCCCAGAGCGCACCGTAACAATTGGTGCCGGGTTAAATGATAAATAGGAAAGCGAGCTCGTCAACTTCCTCCGTGAGAATCGGGATATTTTTGCTTGGTCCACACAGGACTTGCAAGGTGTTCCGAGGGAGTTGGCCGAGCACTCTTTGAATGTGAGACCCGGAGCAAGGCCGGTGAAGCAACCTCTCCGCCGCTTCGCCGAAGATAGGAGAAAAGTCATTGGAGATGAGATAGCTCGGTTACTAGCAGTGGGATTTATCATGGAAGTTCTTTACCCGGATTGGCTATCTAATCCGGTGCTGGTGGAAAAGAAGAAGGATGATCCGAATGTGGCAGTGGTTTGGCGTATGTGTATCGATTACACGAACCTGAATAAGGCGTGTCCAAAAGATCCGTTTCCACTACCAAGGATAGATCAAGTCATAGATTCAACTGCTGGGTGTGAACTGTTGTCATTCATAGATGCGTATTCTGGTTTCCACCAGATACCCCTGAATCCGGATGATCAAATAAAGACTGCATTTATCACCCCGTATGGGGCTTATTGCTATCACACCATGCCATTTGGTTTACGTAATGCATGGGCAACGTACCAAAGATGTATGCAGAAATGTTTGCATGACCAAATTGGTCAAAATGTGCAGGTGTATGTGGATGATGTTGTTATCAAGACCAAGGAAAGCAAAATGCTCCTTGACGATATCAGGCAGACATTCACGAACCTAAGGAGGTTCCGGATGAAGCTTAACCCGGAAAAATGTACCTTCGGTGTCCCGGCTGGAAAATTACTCGGATTCCTTGTCTCCAGCCGAGGTATTGAAGTCAATCCAACTAAAGTCCGGGCCATAGAGCAAATGGAACTGCCGAAGTGCCTTAACGATGTCCAGAAGTTCACTGGTTGCCTGGCATCGCTAAGTCGGTTTGTATGTCGGTTGGGAGAAAAGGTATTGCCTCTCTATCAACTCATGAAAAAGTCGGACAAGTTCATTTGGACGCCGCAGGCCAATGAAGCCTTTATCCAATTAAAGAAAATGTTAGCCACTGCACCAGTGTTAGCCTCTCCACTATCAAAGGAGCCAATGTTGCTCTATATAGCCGCAACCAACCGAGTTGTAAGTGCAGTAATTGTGGTAGAGCGCGACGAAAAGGGTAAGTCAGTGCAAAGGCCAGTGTATTATCTGAGCGAGGTATTATCAGCCTCAAAACAGAATTATCCGCACTATCGGAAAGTAGCATATGGTGTGTACATGTCGGCTAAGAAGCTAAAACACTACTTTGAGGAGCACCCCATCAAAGTAATATGTGAAGCTCCCATATCCGAGATAATGAGTAACAAGGATGCAAGTGGCAGGATTGTGAAATGGGCAATTGAGCTAGCTCCTTATGCGCCACAATATGATAGAAGAGAAGCAATCAAGTCTCAGGCTGTGGCCGACTTTTTTGTGGACTAGGCTGAGGTGCAATATGAACCACCATTACCAGATCCGAACTATTGGAGAATACACTTTGACAGGTCAAAAACAAAAACCGGGTTAGGCGCCGGAGTTGTGCTTACCTCGCCAAAGAATGACCAGTTGAAGTATGTGCTACAGATCCATTTCGCGGCATCAAACAATGTCGCCGAATATGAAGCACTTGTGCATGGGCTCAAAGTGGCAAAAGAAATTGGGATACGGCGGATCCAATGCTTTGGCGACTCGGATTTGGTAGTTCAGCAAGTGTCGGGGCTGTGGGACACTCTTGATCCAAACATGGCACTATATAGATTCCATGTGCAGAAGATATCTGGTTACTTTGAGGGATGCGAATTTCGCCATGTACCCCGGGTGGAAAATGAGGCTGCCGACGTATTGTCGAAGCTCGGATCAACCCGACAAGCAATTCCACCGGGTGTAGCATTAGAACA
The DNA here is from genome assembly GCA_023614405.1 of Avena insularis. NCBI lineage: Eukaryota > Viridiplantae > Streptophyta > Magnoliopsida > Poales > Poaceae > Avena > Avena insularis. Next base: position 211,512,791 of record CM042696.1, on the reverse strand, counting down.
CCTCAGAAAACCATCTATCAGGCCGTCCCCAGAAACCGACTCAATCTACGTCCTAGAGGATTCAGAATCCGGAGCCGTACCCATGGACATTGACATGGGAGATGGTACACGAAACCCGGGGACTGCCTCGGCAAACCCGAGGACTGCTTCGCAGGACCCGGGGACTGCTCAGCGTGATCCGGTTGAGGTTATGCCGGTGGATCAGATGGAAATTGATGAGGGTGTGTTTCCAGTGCGAGCTGTACCAGCTTGGGCGTTGCCCATATTTCAATTCCTGAAAGATGGAACTTTACCCGCTGAGGAGGTGTTATCCAGGCAAACTCAGAGGAGAGCAAAGGCATACACGATCATCAATTCCGAGCTATACAAAAGGAGTGTGACCAATGTCCTCCAGCGCTGTGTTGAACCGGAAGAAGGGCTTGACATCCTCCGAGATATACATCAAGGGGAATGTGGGCATCATGCCTCGTCTAGAGCCTTGGTAGCAAAAGCTTTCTGGCATGGATTCTACTGGCCAAGTGCCTTAGAACAAGCAGAGGACTTGGTAAGAAAATGCAACGGTTGTCAGAGGTATGCTACCAAGACACATATGCCAATGTCGGAGCTCAAGACCATACCAATCACCTGGCCATTCGCCGTATGGTGTTTGGACATGGTTGGCCCGTTCAAGCCAGCGAGGGGAAATATGACTCACATTTTGGTCATGGTTGACAAATTTACAAAGTGGATTGAAGTAAAGCCAATAAGAAAATGTGATGGAGCTACGGCCGTGACATTTCTCAAAGACATCATCTTGAGATACGGTTATCCTCACAGTATCATAACGGATAATGGCACAAATTTTGCTGAAGGAGTATTTGCACGATTCTGCCGAGATAAGAAGATCCGGCTGGGCGTTGCCTCGGTAGCCCACACCGCATCGAACGGACAAGTGGAGAGATCCAACGGATTAGTATTATCCGGGATAAACCCCCGGCTCATGGAGCCGCTGCAAAGATCAGCAGGATGCTGGATAGAAGAACTACCAGCGGTATTGTGGAGTTTAAGAACAACTCTGAATCGATCAACAGGCTATACGCTATTCTTTTTGGTATATGGGGCAGAAGCTGTATTACCAGCCGACATAGAGCATGACTCACCTAGGGTCACCCAATACACAGAAGCCGAAGTGCAAGAGGCCCGGCAAAATGATGTTGATCTGCTGGAAGAAGCGAGAGAATTGGCATTGTCCAGATCCGCCATATATCAGCAAAATCTCTGACGCTATCATAGCCGAAAAGTAAACCCCCGAGTCTTCTGGGAAGGTGATCTGGTACTCCGGTTGGTACAACGTACTGCTGGCATGCATAAGTTATCCCCCATGGGAAGGGCCATTCATTGTGAGCAAAGCATTGCACAATGATTCTTATTATCTTATCGATGCAAAACCACAGGAAAAGAACAAGGCAGACAAGTTCAGCGAGGAATATAAGCGTCCATGGAATGTAGCTCTACTTCGTCCTTTCTACACTTAGCAGAGAAGTGTATGTATCCGAGTCTCTCATATGTCGATATATATGCTGGCAATGAGCCTATCAATGAAATGTGGGCACCTCGAGTAGTAACTCGGGGACTGCCTTGAAAATGTTTATGTTTTCCGTATTTATTATTTATACGTCGGCTGGCGTAAGTTTTTCTACTTAAGCCGGATTAGTAATGTGTGAGCACCAAGGACCCAACTCTTCGACTTCCTGCTGTCCAATAAGATTTGGCTTCATGGCAAGCAAGAGAACAAGTTTGGAATTGCGTAGCACATGAAAAACGACTAAGGAAAGGAACTTAATCGAGCCGACGTTTGTTTTTCGGACTAACCTTATGTTTACTTTCGATTTATTATGCTGAATTATTTTGAGCTAATCCTAAAGTTTCCAAGTATTGTTAAGACAATTTTTGAAGTTCGGACTCATAAGTCATAAAACCGAACCAAGGTAGACACGAACCGAGCCAAGAAATTGGAAGAACGAGAAAGTGAAACTCGGGGACTACGCCCAAGTCAATCCAGCATAAAAACTCAGTAGCAAAATATCACTTGTGTGCTTGATACAATTGCACCCGGCATACCAGGGATCTGATGAAATTTAAAGTGTTTATAATCAAGGAGCAGCGGGAGGAGGTAATTCGGCGTCAGCAGGCGCAGCCTCGGCTTCGGAGTCATCTGCGTCCTCCTCGACGTCTGAGGTTTCGTCCTCATCCGAGTCATCTTCAACGTTTTCAGCATTTTCATCATCGGTGGCATCTAGGAAGCTGGGTCCCTCGTTCCATTGATGAATGGGGGCGTATTGGATGAAGCTATGAGGGCAAGCCTTGCCCCGGGCTACCCAATCCGGGTCAGTAGACCACCTTGATCCGGTGCGCATGCGCTCAAGGAGTTTGAGGTCAATTTTCTCATACCACGTAAGCACGTAGTGAAGAACGATCTCAGCTCCGGCGCGTCCAGCAGATTCTCTCCAGAGATCGAGCTTAGTCTCGCATTCCATAAGCTTGGCAAAAAGAACAGCCATATTCTCCGGAGTATCTTCTTCAGGCCAAAAGGCGTTGAAGATCCGGATTACTACGTCCAAGATATCCTTGCCGTAGTTCTTCACGGTCTCGACTCGGGAGGATATGCTGACTATCAAGTCTTCGAGATCAAGAGGAATGGTGCCAGGACCAGATGGAGTACCCCTCTGCCTGCGGAACTTTGTAACAACTTTGGATGCAATGACATCGCTCTCTGGGAATTTGCCTGAAAAAATAAAACAGGTGGAGTAAGTAAAGGAAGCAGACCCGGAGAGATTCATGACAATTGAAGGGAAAAAGAACTTACCAGAAATATGGCTGTGAACCCGGGTCAGCTCCTTGGTGCAGTTGTCACGCCTCTCCCGGAGTTGCACGAGTTCAGCATTCGCCGACTCAAGCTTGACGTTGGCCTCCTTAAGTAATTCTTGGTCCTTGGCAATCTGGAGGTTGAGGCGCTCGCGCTCTTCAGTAATGTCCTAGCCAGCTTTGAAGTTTGGTTTGATGTTGTGCTTTCAGCTTCTTCATATCTGCCTTGAGCTTGGCAATCTCATCATCTTTGGTTCGGAGGAGGGCAAGCTCATCATATTTCTTTTTGAGTTCGGCCTGATGCTGCCCTGCTTGTTCGAGAAAATGCAGCATCATATCAGGCACGGGCACACTATCTTCAAGAGATGCTGAAATAGTTCGTGGACCCGGCAAAGCCGAGATATGAATGTTTGCCGAGCCAAGGAGAAAAGGAGATAGAAAGCATAGCAAGGTTGAGCAAAAATAAATTACCCTTGATCTGATCCAAGTTCTTCCTCATGATGGTATTCTCAGCCTCCACCTCAGCTACGAAATCCGAATGATGGATTAGTTCGGCGGAAAAAGATGAAGAAAAACGGAAAAATGCCAAGGAAGAAACTTACCCCATTTATCGTGTTCGGCGATAAGCACAGTATGTTTCGCATGCAGCATTTTGTGAGTATCCAGGAGATGCTGAAACTCAGCACTCCGGCGATTGGTGGTCACCTGAAAAAAGTACAAAAAGATAGCTTAGTCTTGTGCATATTCGAAGTGTACAAGATCCGGCCAAGTGGAACTTAACCCGACTCTAGGTGTGTGCATATTCGAAGTGTACAAGATCCGAGCCAAGTGGAACTTAACCCGGCTCTAGGTGTGTGCATATTCGAAGTGTACAAGATCCGGGCCAAGTGGAACGTAACCTGGCTCTAGGTGTGTGCATATTCGAAGTGTACAAGATCCGGGCCAAGTGGAACTTAACCCGGATCTAGGTGTGTGCATATTCAAAGTGTACAAGATCTGGGCCAAGTGGAACTTAACCGGCTCTAGGTGTGTGCATATTCGAAGTATACAAGATCCGGGCCAAGTGGAACTTAACCCGGCTCTAGGTGTGTGCATATTCGAAGTGTACAAGATCCGGGCCAAGTGGAACTTAACCCGGCTCTAGGTGTGTGCATATTCGAAGTGTACAAGATCCGGGCCAAGTGGAACTTAACCCGGCTCTAGATGTGTGCATATTCGAAGTGTACAAGATCCGAGCCAAGTGGAACTTAACCCGGCTCTAGGTGTGTGCATATTCGAAGTGTACAAGATCTGGGCCAAGTGGAACTTAACCCGGCTCTAGGTGTGTGCATATTCGAAGTGTGCAAGATCCGGGCCAAGTGGAACTTAACCCGGCTCTAAGTGTGTGCATATTCGAAGTTATTAAGGAGCTACGTTAACTTTCTAAGGAGCATCCGACCGAGTAACAAGTTACTCCCCCGGAGGCTCGGGGACTAATGGCTATATCAATAATATCTACAACATGTTAAGGAAAAGACGAGGTAACGTACCTCCATCATCCGACCCGCAAGGTTAATTGCCTTGGCAGCAGTATTCATCTGCGCAGCAAATTCGGCGGGACCGAACTTCTTCGGGAGATCGTCGTTGTGGACGAACTCCGCCTTGTTCTAGTTATTTACAAACTCGATCAAGGTCGGAGGGTATCGTTCGCCGCTAAGCATGTGGGGCGCCACTAAACCCTTGGCATGCGCTTCCCTCCTCTCAACCTGGGCAAGGGCGGGGCTGGTGTGCAAAACAAGTTGCGCATCAGCTGGCTCGGCAGGGGCGTCCTTCGGTGGTGGTGTCTTCTTCGAAAGCATGGACGCAAGTGTGCGCTGTCCAGCCTCAATGGACGCTGCCCTGGTAGCGTCAGGAGCCTTTTTGCCCTTGGGCTGCTGCTGAGAAGTTGAGGTTGCTGCAGCGGATTTGCCCTTGGGAGCTACCTTGGGAGCTGCCTTGGCGCTAGCCTTGATGCTGCTGATGTCTTCTCGCCGAGACTTGGAAGACTCGGGCGAGGCGGAGGGGCTTGGTGCTGCTGCAGTTGCTTTTGTTGTTGTTGCTGGTGCTGGAGCTGATGATGGTGCTGGTGCTGATTTCTGTTTCGGTGGAGGTGCTGAAGGTAACTCGGATGAAGCTGATTGTGGCGGAGCCGAAGTGGTGGCTGTTGCTGCCTCGGCAGGGCCAGTCTCCCCTGCTCCGAGGTTTCCCTCCTCTTGACGAGGTGGGCTGGAACCCGGAGCAGCCGCTGAACCCTCCGGAATGGGGCTCAACGGGCGTGAATCGTCGCCACGAGGGGGAGAAGGACTGTGTCGGAGTGGTGAGGCAATGCCGGATCCACTCCGTGGGACCTCCACCGTGGCCCTGCCGAATCAAATAATGTATGATGAGAAACAAGAACAAAAGAAGAACAAGTAAATAGCAAAGGCAGAAGAGGCTTACTCATCCGAGGTTAGGGGCTCTTTGGGCTTCCGAGCCCTCCGGGTTGTGGCCTTGGTTGCGGGCTTGGTGGCAGTTTTGTCCCCAGACTTCTTCCGCCTTTTATCTGGCTGAGAAGGTCCGGAGGAGGATGCAGAGGCAGCTCCCCTTTTCTTCTTCGGCGCGACCGGGACAGGCTCACCCACGGCAAGGGGAGGGTCTTCATGGATCTGCCCACCGGGGTTAGTTGATGCCGGAAAAGCATAAGAAAGGGGGATAGCGTCAAATGCTTCCATCACCTCAACATCCGAATCATCTTCATCGTCGGGCCAATCTCTAATGGAAGAGAGTTTACCGGTGGGTCGCTTGGTCGCGTCCGCCATCGGTAAGAACATCTCCTGATCCGGCTCCTCCTCATCCGAGGTGTCTCGGTCAGGTGCCCATTTGAGAGAAGGCTCGGCGCCATCCTCAATGTTTTGCTGAAGAAACATCTAAGGGAAAGAAAAGGCAAAGGGATTAAACCTACAACAGAAACCGACCTATGATCTGAGGCACGAGACTTACCACAGGGGGAAGCCTATCTCGGCAGAAGTGTTCGATCCCCCACGTCCACTCAGTAGAGAAGTCTTTTTAGTGGTGAAGAGGGACTTAACCAGGCGGAAGATCTCGGTGTTGCTCAACTCAAATGAGGAGGTCCGGTTGGGGTCACGGCCCCAGCTCATGTGGAAAACTTTATGTGTACGTTTCTGGAGGGGGGAGATCCGGTTGCGGATGAATGTGATCATCGCGTCCTCGTTGCGCAATCCCAGGTCCTTCATCTCCTGGAACCTTTTGTTGACTTGGTTCGCCAGGACGGTGGGCTTCTTGGGGACAATGTCCCACAGATCCAGATTAGGAGGACCCGGAACGTACGGGCGCAGCTGGATCGGATCCTCAGTTGTGCTGTTCCGGACGTAGAAAAAGGTCCAGGCCCATCCCTTGCAAGAGTCAAGCCCCGTGACTCGGGGGAAGATGGACTTCTTCCGGGGAGAGATAGACGCAGCGCCGAACTGCGTGAGCTGGTTGTCCTCTGGGTCAAGCTGGATGTTCAGAATCATGTTCCGGCGAAGGCCAAAGAACCGGATCCAGAGCTCCTTCGTGGGCCATAGTCCGGCATAGCCCTTGATGGTGGAAGCGAAGGCAGATAGAGACGTGATGGCGTTAGCCGGAAGATGGTGCGGCTGAAGATCATACGTATTGAGCCAGTCGTGGAAAAAATCACTAACTGGGAGACCGAACCCGCGTTGAAAGTGAGATAGAAACACCACATACTCACCCGGATTGGGTGAGGGGGCAAGCTCGGAGGCAGCGAGGCGTGCGGTGATGCCCTCCGGGATGCACCTGGTGCGCGACATGATCCAGGTCATCTGGCAAACCGAGGAGCTCGCCGCCGCCATGATCGGCGTTCACCGCATCTTCCTCCATCTCCTGCTCTGTGACGGCGAGCTCCTCCTTTGTCATCTCCAGATCACTGCCCTCGCTGGCGCTGGTGGCGGTGGGTGACAGAGGCCTAGATAGGCGAGGACCCGTGGCGGAAGAGATGCGGGGAGGTGGCGGCGACGCTGGTGCGCGTGGAAGCATCTGGCGGCATTGCTACATCGAATGCGGTGGCGGCGGCGCTGTCGCTGAAGAGGAAGAAGAAGAAGCAGAGGCAGAAGGGCACGGAAGTAGGGAAAGAACCCAAGGGGCGCACCCCTCCCCTATTTAACCACTCCCTTGAGGGGTAGTGGGATCGCGTTGTGAGGGCGGGCCACACGACGTGGTCGTGTACAACCAGGATCGACCAATCAGCAGCGAGCCACAGGAGAGGCCACAGGGCGCAGGAAATCCCATGACGTGACGTTATGATGCAGTTAACGAGGAGGCAGGCACGATGTGACATGTGCTACAGTAATAACTGACAATTAATGCGGCAGTTACTGGCGCAGGCCCTTAAAATGAGGCAAACGTGATGATTAACCTCCACGTGGGGAAGCGTACAAGAGAAGGAAAAGTGATCCGAATGAGTATGAGGTGACCCGGCCAGCGAGTGAAAACTCGAAATGTGCCAAGGGAAAGTAAACCTATAAAATCCGGACTATGAGGTAACTCGAAAAGAGAACCAAAGGCTCGATAAAATTGAACCTGCTGTGGCCTTAGCGGCTAAGGCAGCTAAGACTGCACCAGCTTCGGGGACTAATGTTGGGGGGATACCCCCGGGTAGGGTCACGCCGGGGTATAAAGGCCGAGTTAGCCGAGGTACGGCAAGGTCAAAGCGGATGCTGACCGAGTCACCTCAAGGCAGGCCGAATCACGGGGTAATCCGGACCAGGGGATATCCACTTAACTGGGTCTCAGCCGACTTATATCGTAAGTCAGTGAGATATATTTAACTTGTATGCAGGAACAGGTATGGCCGGATCGACTAGGTACGATCCGGGTTATAGCAAGCTTACAAGAGAAGGAAGGTATCTCGCTGGTCAAATGGTGACTACTGTACGCAGAACGTGAGCGAAGCGGACAGAGGCCAGGACCACCGAGACGTGAACGACAAAGGTGACGAAGCCTGTGTCGGGTGATGCGGGCGCCGCAGAGGCTCACGTAGCCTCTGCATGGATGACGAGGGGTTAAAGTAACCCGGTCGGCTTACTATTTTGGGAGGAGTATGCCTCCACGTATGCCCTAATTGGAGACCTAGCCACCCTATATAAGGAGGGCTAGGGCCTCTGTAGAAGGGGTTGATCTCTAGTTGGTTGAGTTTTACTTGGTTCCTGAGGGCTAGCTAGTGGTGAGAGTAAGAAAGTTCCTTCTTCCTCCTCTCCCCAATACAGCTCAAGGAGCACTTGTAATCCGTGAAAGTGAATCAAATACAAAGCTACTGTGTGTGGAATCACCACACTATCCCTCCTTGGATTCCCCTAATGCATTTAGTCCTCACCTTTAGCGTATCCATGGCATCTGCCGTGACACCACCACGACAATTTACTGGGCTTATTAGTCTCAGCAGCGGGATCTAGGTAAAAGCTAATTGGAGGAGATATTAGAAGAAATACGACGCACTAATCTCTCTCAATTGGTTGAATTAATGAGGGTAGCCATCGATCGTTGTAGAACCACGAGAGGAGGTCTGCATTTAACCAATTAGGCCAATGAATGGACACATGCATGACGAGTAGGCTATGCCTGCATGCAGATTTGAGCCAATCAGGCCTTTAATTACACGCCTCATTAATGCTAATGAACCTTAATCCTATGGTAAAATGAGACAAATAAATTTTGAAGATGGACCCAGTAAACTAGGACAGAGGAAGTAAATACCATTGTACGTTAAAGGGATGGTGGAACGGATAATCTAGAATGCATGCAGCATAAAATGAGCGGCGTGCGTACCGAGAAGAAAATAGATAAGGTTTGTTAGACAAGTTAGTTGGGATAAACTCACATGTGTGATAAGAGAGAGAACGCTTTTTAGATAAAGTTGGAGACCATAATGACATTTTTTACGTAATATGTTGAAGTGTGACGCTAGACATTCGCAGATTTCGCTTTAATAGTAAAGATTTTAATAACCACATATATGCATGTCAACTAATATATATAAGTAGAGCGGTCACATATAAGAACTAAAGTTAACTAAAGTTAACGAGGATTATAAACATGTATATTTGAAAATATGGGTGCATGATCAAAGTGGGTGATTGACTGGCCCTAAAGGTTACTCCTCTTGGTCTAGATTTTAGTCGAAATCCTCATTCCTGGTTACAAAATCGTCTAAACATTCAGAAAAAAATGCAAGAAATATTTTCTCTTTGTCCAAACATCATGGGACCAGTGGCATTGGAGAGATAAATTAACTTGTGACCTACAGAGAAAAAGAATAATGTTACTTAGATTTGTAGATCAAAAGTTACATAGGCTTAAAGTTCCCAGGGTAGCTCGAGCAAAAGACGCTACCCTCTTTCACTTGGAAAATTTCCTCGAGCCAAGCCCAATATGCTCTTGGAACCTCAGTGAGGATAACATCCTAGATCCGACGCTATGATACAAAGGGTAGTGTCCCAATATTCAGCACCACCGTATCAACCGCCGGGTCCAGTGTTTAGCGCTACCGGTAAGGTGGATATTAATGTCAAAGGACGCTACCAAGTTGGGGTAGCATGATACCAGCGCTACCAAAAGTAGTTACTTTTCAAATTTCTTACTAGAGGAGGTTACACTGAATTTGACATTAATATATGCCTTTCAATTAAAAGGGTGGGTGGAGGAAGGAACAACAGGCAAGAGTCTGACGACAAGCCGGGAGCGTCTAAATGTGTTCGGTTTGGAAACGAAAGTGGAATGGAATATCATGATTTGGAATAGAATATCATGATTCCATTCCACTAGAATGAGTTGGTTTAGTTCTTGTGTAGTTTGGATAAAAAGGGGGAACAAAATGGTACTGGTTTTTTTCGTATTGAGAAAATTGGAGAGTAGAACGGAACAAGGTTAAAGTTAATCTTTTGTCTCAATATAATGACTTTTTAATCTTAAAATCATAATTAACAACATCTAATGATCTTTTTAATCTCAAAATCGTAATTAACATTTAACATCATTTTTTTTAGGTGAGGGAATTTGAAGAGCAGAACAGAATACCGTAGTTAACACTGATTAACAATGGCTAATTATTTTAGCTAGATTATTAGAGTATTTCTTAATTAACAGAGGCTAATTAACAGCCCACGATGGGAATGTCTCAAAACCGTAATTAACAATGGCTAATTATTTTTTAGCTAGATTATTAGAGTGTTTCTTAATTAACATAGGCTAACTAACAGCCCACACCACATTCCAATGGGTGCATTCCACTTCATTCAATTGCATAACCGAACACAAGAATTGGCTCTAGGCGCGGAATGGTTCCGCCCCATTCCACTTCATTCAAGGAATTGAACACACCCAACTCATCCCAGAAGGGAGAACACACCAGAAGAAACCAAGTCCAGACTGCGCAAACTGATCAAGTGCATCTTGATACCCATGTTCGGCGACCATAGAACACATACACCAAGCCCTCGATCCTAACTAGGCCAACCACGGCATCGCTAGTACAACTTTTTTATTTTGTTTGCGGTAGAGACCACCATTTTATTACATCACGGACCTGCATTGCTACACAAGGTTCGTCCCCTCAGACATTCTGACCTGCTGATCTTCAGTGGAGTTCCTTGAGGAAGTCTGCGTGATCAACCAGAACCTACAACACCAAGAATAACATCAGTCACACTGATACTTTTGTTGGCTGGTTGACAACAATAATTTATATCCTTTACGAAAATGCACGCAAGATAATTTGCTGCACCCTAGAATGCAAACTTTCTTCCGTGCCAATTAAGTAAATGCCTCAAAACTACTTAGTTTATATTCCATTATCTACACAATGGATGGTGAGGGAAGAGACGCAGATGGAGGAACCATAGTTTAGACTATCACTATAAACATCCTTAAGATGATCCTGTTTTCCAAGATACTACTTCCTCCGTTTCAAAATATAAGATGTTTTAGCTTTGTGAAAGGAGTGTATCTAGACCCCTTTTAGTGTATAGGTTCATCTAGGTTTGGAGTGAACCTAGACACTAAAAGAGTCTAGATACACTCCTTTCACAAAGCTAAAACATCTTATATTTTGGAACGGAGGGAGTATTTTACAGGTAACAGCTTGTCTTTGTAGGTGCCAATCCAAGAGTAGACTTTGAAACTATGTACTAACTGACAATAACTGGTTTCTACAAATGAACTACTCCCTCCGACCCATATTAGTTGACTTGAATTTGCAGATTTTAGATACAATAGACATGTTTTATAAAGTTTCACATCAATTTTTATAAATCCAAGTAGCATAATATTGTGAAGTGAATTTATACAGGATGGTGTATAGAGGCATGTTTATACTTAGATAAATGAATTTAGATAATCCAGTCAATTATTATAAGGGTGATCTTCTAATAGTCATGTGAAGCCGATTGAATTATGTTTCCTTTTGCTTGGAATTAATTCATTTAGCTACAAATAGATCTTCAAATGTTAAACAGAGTACTATGTACAGTAAGCCCATTTATTGTTCATCATTAATAGGCCCCTAGATTCAAATAAAGCAGTATTATGCACTAGATAGTTAGAGGACATACCACTTTCCAGCCATCTGGGTCAAGGAAAGAGGTGATTTTCGTGTTCAGCCCTGGTAGTGGCCCTGGTTGCCTCAGAATCTTTCCCCCTAGTTCTTTGGTTACCAGCTCAACAGCCTCAGCACTCTTGTACACATCATCGGTGCCAATAGCAACCTGCACTCAGATAACATAATCATCAAGAAATGCCAAAACTAAACGAGGAAATAGGTGCGAAAAATCCTTGTCAAAACCTGAGCGTATGCGTTGCCCTTGTTATATTCTGTGACACCATAGTTGTATGTCAACTCCAGAACAGTGGTCTTATCCTCGTCGTCATACCCCAACATGGCAATAGTGTACTGCACAGATCATAAACATGCTCAGCCTATCAAAATTCAAAGGGGACATAGCAACAAAACAACAATGGTCATGTGTCTTCTGATCTAACAAAATGTGTCTAGCTCCAAATAAGTACATGTAATGTTACCTTGTATTGAGGCACATCCTTCTTCCTTAGAACCTTCATCCCAAGGGCCTGCATAAAAGTCCAACATCAGAATATCACACATATAAACTATTGTTCTACTGAATATGCAGGAAAGGTACTTGAGTGTTCCATTATACAAGAAATACCTTCTCGTAGAACGAGATAGACCGATCAAGGTCACCAACACGAAGCATAACCTGACAGAGAGGCTCGGGCGTTGGACCCCTCTGAATAAGCTCAAACATGTAACCATCTGGGTCTTGTGCAAAGGCAATCACAGTGGAACCCCCCTTGACAGGGCCAGGTTCACGAGTGATCTTACAACAAGAAGAGGATTTAATTGTCTCGGCCAGCTTGTACACCTGCATTGCATCCACGGCACCATATAAGCATGAGTCTGTAACATGATCAGTAAGATGTTGCACACAAACAATACATACATCCTCATTTGCGATGGCAAAGTGTCCAAAGCCCTCCCCAATGTCGTACTTGTCAACACCATAATCTATTAAACAAGGAAGAACATATTAGCACAGTAGGAAGTTAAAAAAATTACACCACAGTCCCTCAAAAGAATTTGTAGGTTCATATGTAGAGAAAAGAACAACGACTCATCAGTTTCAGTCAGTTTTCTTACTGAGGATGACAGACCTGTTATGTTACCCAAAAACATTAACTAGAATATCAAATCGGTTGCGTCGGAAGTAATGTGAGTGGACCAATGAACATACTGTAAGTCAGCTCAAGTGCAAAATTAGTGTCCTCAGGTCCAAACCCAAGAAACGCATTGGTGTACTTCTCTTCAGGAATATCTCTCTTTCTCAACAGCTTCATGCCAAAGCATTCTGTGTAACACCTACAATAATTAAGTCACTCACATTAGGACAAACATACTAGTAACGATATTGTGTATATCACCATTTAACAAAAGTATATCTAAGCTAGCATACTTAATGGTCTTATCCAGATCTCCCACACGGTAAACAGCATGCAGCATCCTCTTCTTGTCCTGCTTAGGCCACTCCAGCACGGCCTCGGCGGACTTTCCAGCTTCGCTAGCGGTCGCCATCCCTGTTATCAGGTGTCCCCGACACGAAAGTAAGCCTTTCACGCGGTCAGAATTATGGTAAAGTATCAGAATGCTTCCAAAGCATAATATCAGTAGAGAGAGCATGTCTCTATCCACCATCTACCGTCAGCGATATAATTGTTTGGAGAACAAAATAAGGCCGAAAGAGCCACTCATCAGCAGGAAACATTACTACGAAATAAATCCCGGTCTTCCAATCGGAGCTCAAGATCCGAAACCATCTCATCTTCTTACCCCTGATATAGATTCCAAACTAACTGTATACAAATTTTCTCTATCGGAACTGAGCAAGGGTCTCTGCTAAATCAACTAGATAGTTGGATTTTGGGCGGTACCTAACAGTTAGATTAGGGGATTTTTTCCCCATGATTTCTACTGTATTTGCCAGAATCCTGCACATCCGCAGTGCTTGAAACAAATCGAATTACGGTAAGGGGCAGATCTAACTTTTATCAAACTGGTGAAATCTAAACGGAAAGAAACGCGGAAACCACGCCGCCATCTGGTAGAAGAGGAGCGGGTGGAGATTACAGAAGGAGATTGGTTTGGGATGCTTACCTCGAGATTCGATCGGGCCGAGTTGGGTTTCGATCGCACGCTGAGAGGAGCTCACACTCTCGAGGCTTCTTTCTTCCACTTCAAGGGGACGAGCGGACGGGAGCTATGTATATGGTACAACTACTCCACTCACGAGTCAGGAGAAGGATACGTGTGTCGTGTTGTGCCTTGACGCCTTGTGCGGTGGCAGCGGGCAGCTACCGGAGTGGATTTCGTGCACGTACGTGTCTTCGGAAAATGCCGGAGCACACGTTCTTTCGCATCGATAATAAATAAACAACATAAAATAGTTTACTTTAAGAGAACGAAGATGGTCACAAGGATAGAGTGTGCGTTCATCTTCTTCTTTATTGCTACTCACTCCGTCTCAAAATAAATGGTTTGAGTTTATGCAGATTCATCTGCATATATCTTTAAAGCGATGTCAGATACATCCGAATCTGATAAAACCCGCCACTTATTTTCGGACGGAGAGAGTATTACTTTTCTTTATTACTATTACTTGTTATGTACCCGCGCACGGAAAAAGATCATAACGACAAAATATGTCACTCTCGCCATTTATTCCTTTTCTTTTCGAGCCTTTGCATGACACCCTTTGCCTTCTGACTATCTCGTCACCCCAATTTATCACTCAGCCCTACGAAACGACGGCCTTGCCTCCCGAGAGGGTACTTTGGCGTGTTTAGTAATGAGCTTTGCGTACGGCTACAACTACTTTGTCGCATCGCCTCTAGCCACATCATTGCAATCTCCAATCAACATCCGACAATACCAATGTAGTTGTCGATAGATTTACCAATGTTCTCTCTACAATTAGTACTGTGTGGTCATGACCTGCAAAGGTAAGACAAAAGAGAATTTTGATCCACCCTAAGGCTCACGAACTAGATATGCTATTGGTCACGATAGATGAATGGAGAACCAACTAAATTGTAACTTTCAAATAATGTTCATGTTACAAATATTCTGATATATCCATTTGATCTAAGGCACTGTGACGAGGCAATAAAACTCTCTAGCTAAAATCCTCTAGCATAAAACAACAAACTTCATTCAGCACCTTGGGATACCTTAGTTCAGTAAACAGGTACATGTCACACTGACATGCCGAGAGGTAGTGCTTCCTTGTCAAATCTTTGGGCACACGAATGGGCCAATAAAATTTCTAAAGCCCCATGTAGGCAGCCGTCCAGCCGACATAGAAAAATACGAGTAACCAGAGCACAAACAAGACCAAGAATCACAACATTAGTGAAGGGAATTACAAAATTCCGCGGCGTGGAACACAATGTCAGCGTCACTAGACATGTGGCTTTATGAACCAAATAAAATTATTCTAAGTGAAATTATAGAATGTGGTCTTTCCACAATCTAGGTTGCTTATGCCTTAATCCATGAATCAATTATAGACAGGCGTTGCCGTTGTCGAGAATCAACAATACACGTGTCGACGAAAACAACCGTGGGGGCTTGCATGACGATGCTCTAAGAAAAACGCACACACCGCCATGCACTAAAGCGAGCTGCGATGTGCACGCGGCAGCCATGTCCGACGACTACGCGTACATATGTCTACTGCGCCGTGGGAAAACAGATCAACCCGGCGAAGCCTCGATCACCTGCGGCAGAGGAGGAAGCACGGCCTCCGCTGTCACCCGCGTCGAGGGATCACATCTCCTCAATGTCGTGTGCCTTGACCTACCGAGAACCTAGCAGCAGTAATAGCAGGAGAAGCAGCAATTGACAGCGTACATCTAACAAAAGGAATTTGGTGCGATTCCGCTCAAGTAATTTTTATATCTCATGGACGCATGGTGGAGCATAGCATATGCTGGAGCAGTGTTCAGATTGGAGCAGGATGGAGGAAGAAACGGAGTGGAGCAGCGATTCGGTGGCGTTGGCGAAGGCGGAAGCGGAGAGTCGAGGAGGGTGTGGGTGGCGACGAACTTCACACGACATGTAATTTGATTTTGGCAAGTGTTTACGCCGGTAGACATGACTAACTGTGATTTCTTTCTAATTTAGTTTCTTAAAAAAAGAAGGAGATATTTGGTTTAGTTACTGCCTTTAATTTCCGTGATTTGTCGGATCCCATGATTAATAGACCATAATGTATATTTCCTTAACTGTTTAGTTTGTTAAGAAAATAAGGAAATATTTGGTTTAGTTAATTTATGTGATTGATAACACATAATATATTTTCTTACATGTTTAGTGAGGAAGCGATTATACGATTAAGATTCTTCCCAGGTTTGGTGAGGGAGTTCAGACGGCCAAGATATGTCAGATGTTTGATAGAGACTATTATAAACGGAAGTTGGTAGTCGTAGGTCGTCATCAAACATCAAACATTGGAGCAATCTGAACCATCCAATCTATACCTGATGGTACATGATACATCGTCTTAATGGTTGGCTTAGGGTAATTACCATTCGCTGCCATCGACAAGGGCAACGTATGGATTCAGACTTCAGAATACCCATCGAAAAGAAAAGGCAGGCAACTAGGTCAAAAATAAAAATAGAAGGTAAGCAACGCCCTGACCCATCGTCCCTGACCTCCTCCTATGGAACCCTAGCACAGCGTCTTAGTCGCCGCCACCCTCCCCTCTCATCCCCTACTCACGCCCGGTTGCCCTCCCGCCGCATATCGATGGAGTGCCTCCAAGTCGTACGACCTCCTCCTTTTGGGCGCCTCCAGCCCAACATGGTACGAGATCGCCATTATCATCCTTTCCTAGCCCACCGAGGAGGAGCTATCGGAACAGGAGGTGTGCAATTTGGTGCAGGAGTGGACGTATTTGTACAATATTTACTATTAAATGGGAGTTGGTAGTCGTAGATCGTCCTCAAACATTAAACATTAGAGCAATCTAAATCATCCAATCTACACCCGACGGTACCTAATACATCGTCTATCAATACTCTATACTAACTTGTTTAGTTATTTGTGTTCACTGATTTGTAGTGTCTAGACATGGAGCTACAATTCATGTCGGAGTGGAAGAATCGACCCATTCAAAACATAAAATTATTTAGCGGAAATATCTAGGAGTGTGCCAGCTTCCTCATATGATGGGGCGAGAATTCTCTAAACCCTCTTCCACTAGCTTGGTGGTACGTATATATGTGGTGGTATGTGTGTGTGCCCTGACGACACAAAGTGAGACCATCATGTTGGTTGTATTCAATCATTTGTGCTAACGGACCATTCATGTTTGTTTCAAGGGTGTCGCGAAGGAGACGGGGAAGAATCGAACCAACATTTTGTTTACTACTCTCTCCCTCTATACTACAATATGGGTCTTTGCGATAACATCTGGACTGCCACCTTTGATGTTATGAAGTATATGTTGTGGAATTTCACGAGGTATATATGATATACAACATCTTGTTTGGATTCTCGTTATATGTCATATTTCTTTTTTTCACAATTGGTTTTCTTCCTTGGTCAAGATGTAGTGAAGTTAAAGAATATGATCACCATGTTCAATGATAGGAAAAATGGAAAAAATACTTCCTACTCCTGGGTGTAGTTACACCCACATCCATATGCTACCATACCGAAGCGGTATTTTCTTGTGGGTTCGAGAGAAAGGGGACAAGTACAAAGGGACAAAAGACCACATCAGAACTTAAAAAATCATTTCAGGTAACATAGGTCGACTCTTGCTATTTCTAGTGCATAACTCCTCGTTGCCCATTATTTATTTATTCAATTTAGACTTGCCAATTGCCAATATTGAGGCCGGTACTGTTTGAACAACTCATCCAAGTAGTCCATTATAGTCAAGATACCACATTTGGTTTTTTAGCTTACCAGAAAATTTATACACGATATGTAGACATAGCTTAGCCAAGAAGCAACAGATTCTGATATGTGGCTTGCAGATGACATGGTATGTACTAGTTGGCAGTTGCTTGGAAAGTTGGGAGATACTAATATTGATAATTTCGGGGGATGCACTGTGCTTTGTAGGTGGATAAAATTCTATGTCATATTAGTTTCCATGAAGTTGTTCGGGTTCTGTCCTATGTTGATAGAATTGCAACTCTGTAGATGTATCATGATAATGTGACATTTGTCTTTTGCTTCATCTATGATCTTGGTTATAAGCTTGACTCCCTCTCTCTGAATTTTCCAGGTACTAGACTCACAAACAATGTGCACACTTTTTGGCGAAGATATTAATATGTTGTAGATGTATGCATCTTCTGTGTGTTTGATAAAATTCCAAATAAAATCGGTCACATGATTTTTTTCCTTCAACCCCACCATGGCATTCAGTCTTGCACCAGGTTCACTACATCTTACATTCAACTATATGCATTTCAGACTTGAAGCATGTCGCTAGCTATATGTAATTCAGAGTTCGGTCACTAAAAGCTTTATGATACATTTCATGCCATTCATTGTTGAGAGTATTTAGAATTTCATATTATGATTTTGAATGTATTCATGCCATTTCACAAATACTCTGTACATAGAATGAGAACCAATACCGTAGGGTGTACATTTGTTACAAGTTACAACTAGCATATAAGCCTCAAAGAGTGATCTGGTTATCTAACTTTCATTGGCCTCCTTTCATGGCATATTGGGATTGAATGGGCTCCTTTTGTAGCATGTCATGCTTTTCATCAGCCTTTGCCTTTTCATAATAGGCTTCAGGAGAAAGAGTAGGAATTCTCATATTTTTCATAATCATGGAAATTCTAAATTGTTGTCAACCCAAACAGCTTTTATGAAAATGGGATGATGAGCATGATTTTTGGGAACACAAATAGAATGTGGTTCAGTGTAACGATGATCAAAGATCAAGTGTGAGGTGAGATAGTGTTGCACATATATTTATTTCTTGAGTCTTGTTAATACATTACTCTTCATGCAGATAAAGCATGGTCCAGTCTTTAAAAGTATAACAAAGTATGCCAGTAGCAAAAATTTGTTGTTGATTTGTTGTTTTGGAACTGTATCATACCTTTCAGAACATTTAGTAGAATAACCATGTATGCATGTTGACAAAGACTCTAACTAACAAAGATTACTTATATTCTGTACAGTCACCATGCTTCCTTTATGGCATCACATAGCTTGATATTTGAAGTTAAATTTTACCATCATTATGATGCAATCCATGATTATGGGATAAGATCACTAAAACATAATTATGATGTAGGGAGTCAGGTTGTAAAATAAGGGGTGCAGAGGATTCAAGGTCTCCAAGTATCTTGGTTCTATCTATTGCTCACTACCTAAGCTTACGTGGTTGTCAATTCAGATAAAAAGGTCTCCAAAACTTACATAGAACTATTTTTGTCTGAATTGATATTTATCATGTTTTGAAATTGACATGCTATTTAACTCTCAACGCTGCATTATGCTCCATCTAAATGCAGATTTTGCTCTTTGGAATTGCATTGTGATCCTTCTGGATACAGACTTTGACCATCATGAGTACTTGTGGAGAATATTTTTTTATGATAGAAGTCTATATTTGTATAACTGTATGTGCAAAGTCAAACAATATCTTTCGATTGATTGCACAATAATCACTCCACTCCACCAGCTCATACATGGATCTTTTGCTTCCTTTTATCAAGGTTGGAGTTGAAGTACACGAGGAGGAGAAGCTAATGGCATACTTGACTGTGAGCTCCGAAGGCGGTAACTAGTCCATCCGTCCAAAGAGGAGATATGCATATAACCAACAATGAGACAGTGCAGGTATGTGTTTCATAGTTGTCTCTTTCATCACTAGCGAGTTTCCCTTAGTTATGAAACCAAGGTTTAATCGAACCAGTAGGAGCAAGGAAACACCCCAAAGGTGTTACTAAATGAAGCTTTGGTATGCACCGGTGCTAATAGCAATGTGGAGACCTACACAACACAACCACAGAACTTTGTCCCCAACTTGCGATGAGGTTGTCAATCTCACCGTGTTTTGCGGAAAACAAAGGATTAAAGGTATCGAATGGAAAGAAGTAAAAGTTTGCAGAAAGTAAACACAAAGCAGAAACAGTTTATAGATTGTATGTAAAGAAAAGGACCGGGATCCATAGTTCACTAGAGGTGGCTCTCCTTAGATAGATAACATGCTGGGTAAACAAATTACAGCGGGGCAATTGACAAACACCGAGAAAGCAATACATGCATATAATAATCATCTTGACTCCTTTGAGACTTGATTAGGCATTACAACATTATACATAGACCGCCATCCAACTACATCTATGACTAATAATGCACCTTCAGGTTATCATCTGAACCCCCTCCAGTATTAAGTTGCAAGCAATAGATTATTGCTTCTGAATGCGTGTAAAGTAAACAATACGATTGTTCTATGAACAAAGGATTGTTGTTTTCTCCCTAGTAGCAACAGCATATCTAGTACCTTAGAGATTTCTGTCACTTTCCCAGATTACCAGAGGCATGAACCCACTATCGAGCATAAATACTAACTCTTGGAGTTGCTAGCATCTACTTGGCCAAGATAGCTACTAACAACGGAAAGCATGCAAGATCACAAATAACAAAGACATGATAGAATCAATAATCAATCTCAAATAGCATCTCAATATCCATCGGATCCCCGCAAACACAACATGCAGAATTACAAATAGATGATCTTGATCATGAACGGAGCTCACAAGATCTAGACATGAAAGCACAAAGGAGGAGAACCAGCCATCTAGATACTACATGGATCCGTAGTCCAAGGATGAACTACTCACGCATCACACCAGAGGCTTGCATGATGATGAAGAAGGCCTCCAGGGTGAATTCCCCTCTCCGGCAGGGTGCCGGGAAGAGCTTCAGATCCCTCCCAATCTAGGGATGGAGATGATGGCGGCTATAGAATCTTTCATGGATTTTCGATCGGGCACTTAGGGTTTTCGTCCCGAGGGCAATATATAGGCAGAAGGAGAGGCCGAGGGGGTGCCGGGAGCGGCCACACCACCCCCTGGCGCGGGCCAGGCCTGGCCACGCGGCCAGATGGTGTGGTGGCTCCCTGACACCTCTCCGTCTCATATTCTGGCACTTGATGACTTCCGGAAAAATAGGCACTTTGGCTTTTATCCCGTCCAATTCCGAGAATATTCATTTTCTGACTTTCCTGGAACCAAAAATAGCAGAAAACAGGCAGCTGACACTGTGGCTCTTGTTAATAGGTTAGTCCAAGAAATCATATGAAAAGTACTCCAAAGTTGGAACAAAACACAAGAAAGTGGATAAAACCAAGCATGGAACATCAAAAATTATAGATATATTTGCAATGTATCATAGAGGAGGAGACGTGGTCGTCGATTCCGTCCACCTCAGCCCCTACCGCGACCTCGCCTTAGTCCGCCGTTGTCCACCAGTTCGTTTGCCCACCTCGCCGCACTAGCTGGAGCCCTGGTACGTCCCTAGTAGACCCCCACCGGTTGTTTAGGGTTCAGTCTTGCCGGCGACGAGTCCGTCGTCGACGACGACCATGAGCTGTCGATCTATGTTCTAATCGTGTGGCCCAGATCGTCTCGTACCGCTTCGGGTTTTAAGTGTCGCTGACATGTGGGACCTCCTGTTAATCGCCCTCTGCACCGCGGAGTGCCACTGGGCCGTCCCAATTAGTTTCCCGCGCTGACCCAGTAATTCAAATATAGGTTTTTCTATTTAGATTTAGATTCAATTCTGTCCCTTAGTTTGAAAATCATGTCAGAAAGATTTACTGAACCAAATTGAGTGATTCCAATTTTGTTGGAAAGCTACTGAAAGTATCTATCCAAGCCTGTTGGATTTAAATCATTTAGAGTTAGAGATCTCTCCTAGTTAAAATAACAAAACATAAGCTTTTGCATATTCAAACATTTTTATAAAATCTTCCATAATAGCTTTTGAGTTGATTCCAACTCTCAAAAATCACATTTAACCATACCTATCTGAATATGTAATAATATTAAGGTTTGCATGTAGTGACTTTGGACTAGTACCAAAATAATGCTATATAGGCATTTCTAGTCACTTTAAAACATTAAGTATTAAACTTAAACTTATTAAAATAGGATCCAGCCTTTAAATCACATTCCCATATGTTAGAATATGTGGTGATGACATGTGGCCACATGATCCCATATTTTAATTGGAGAATATTAAATCTTAGTTAATTTCAATGAGTAGAAATTACTTTTCTCAAATAAAAAGAATGAAGCTAGTTCCTTAAACCTTGTGATGCTTGTGATGATAATAGATCATCAAATGTGTGCCTTAGTATGCTTAGTAGACTAGTTAAGTATTGTTTGGTGATTGTGTATCCCGTATGTATTTATAGACGATAGTACCGACCAAGTCTATGAGGAGGAGGAGTTCTACCAAGAGGAGGAGGAAGAAAACTTCAACCACTGCACTACCCAAGGCAAGCCTAGCACTTCAAGTAAACTGAGCAAGCTAACACTTGCAAGTATTATACTAGCAAGCCATCATTAACAATGCAAGCTAACCCTTGCAAGCTAAATAACCTAAGCACATGCATTAGGCATGCTTTGGTTATACCATTTTGACTTATACCTATTCCTAGTTTTATTTCCAAGCTTTACTTTCTTTACTTTACCAAAGTCCTTTACTTGTTTAAAGGTAGCATAAAGAGTATAAAACTTGACCTATCTAGTTAGGCTTAGATGTCATTCTATGGCATGAGATTGAGATTAGCATCCCACATTAGTGAACACTCTTAACTTAGTAGTTGGAACTAAACCAAAACTTGATTCACTTTAGATGTGAATACTTGGTGAAAATGAATTGTGAAAACCTTGGAATGATGAGTCATTCTATTGAGATGTTTTGACATGTGTTGAGAAACACAAATGGTTTATGATGATGAAAATGTTGAGGCATGAGCCTTATCCCTTTTACAAAAACTGATGGTTGGGTTCGGATGCGATACCATTCCAATTTTACCGTACAACCACAATACCTGAATTGGGTAAGGCTTAGCCGGAAGTTTATATGCATTAGTATTAGTTTTCTCACGGGAGAGGTTTGAGCTGAGGCTACCTCTCAATGTTGTCCACCTATGTAGTGCCCAAGATGACAGATGGTCATGGTTGGGAGGCCATGCTCATAGGAGAGGTGCTTATACTAGGGTGTGTAAAGGAAAGGTTATGTTTGATTATATGCATACTACGTATGATGATTCAGGGTTATCCCTGATAGAAGTATCGAATCTTGTGGTTTAAGTGTACCACCTCTGTAGAGTGTCAAACTATTCGAATAGCCGCGTCCGCGGTTATGGACAGTTGGAGTGGCCATACTATTCCGTTGTTAGATGTTTTCAAAACAACTTATGAAATGAATTGTGACATGACTTGACCACAATAGAGTTGTGACTATGATAACTAAGTTCCCACTTAGGTGTTTTCAAACTTCTTTTAGCTTTCTTTGTTTCTGAACTCAGCTTAGGTTTCAAACTTAACTTCACAATTAAACTTAGAGTTAGCATTCCTACTAGAACTATCTTACTTGTTAGTGATAGTTTGCGAGTACTTAAAGAGTACTCATGGCTTTTGTCCCTAGATATTCCTATGGCCAGACTATGAAGGAGACTACCAAGATGAAGGACATCAGGACGACTATGATAACTAGGACTATCTTCCATCGTCAGCATTGCCTGTGACACTAAAGATGGACCCCACCGCTACGCTATTTATTCTGCTACTTGATTGTACTAAGACTGGATCATGAGATCTTTATTTGTCTAAGACCTTATTACAATTTGTAATGGATGATGTACTGTGATATCCAATCTGTTAGGTCTCGCAAAAATGGTAATCCTGGGATTGTGATGTATGGCATAACAGGCATCTGGGATTAAAAATCCGGGTGTTGACATAAGAGACTTCTTGTATCTTGATTGCAGGGTTGCTTGAGAGGGATACCTTTGACCACTTCCGCCCTGAGTTCGATAAACCTTGGGTAATCCACTTAAGGGAAACTTGCTGCTGTTCTACGAACCTCTGCACTTGGAGTCCCAACAACTGTCTACAAGAATAGAAGTGCGTAGACATCAAGCTATTTTCTGGCGCCGTTGCCGGGAGGTAAGGTAAAAGGTACTCACATCCTCCGGTGTGAGTGCTTGAAGTTATTTCCTTTAGATTCTGCAATTATATCTTTTTGTTTCTTTTTTTTTCACTAGTTAGGCTTAATGGAAAACAACAACAAAATTAGAGAGCTTTATAGTATTTATCTTGAGTTAGGACATGAAGTGTTTGAAGAGAAAATTAAAAAACCTATGGAACTCTATTTGCGTGATAATAGCAATGTTGTTAGTATGAATTCTTTGGATACCATTATTGCTAATGCTATGGAAAAGTCTAAGCTTGGGGAAGCTAGTTTTTATGAAAATGATCTTTTTAGTTCCCCAGCTTTGGAAGATAGCTATTCTATTGCTTATGATGATACCAAACCTCCAATATATGATGATTACAATGATGAATATGATATTTTTAGTCCACCTACTATTGAGGAGAAAATTAATGATTACAATATGCCTCCTATATTTGATGATTATGGTGATGAGAAGAATAATGATAGCTATTTTGTTGAATTTGCTCCCACCACAATTAATAAGAATGAGTATGCTTATGTGGAGAGTAATAATCATTTTATGCATGTGGCTCATGATAATAATGTTTTATGTGATATTTATATTGTTAATTTTATTCATGATGCTACTGAAAGTTATTATGAGAGAGGGAAACATGGTTTTATGTATCTCAACAATATTAAGTTTCCCCTCTTTATGTTGAAAATTTTGAAGTTGCACTTGTTTTGCTTTCCTATGCTTGTTGCTTTGTGCTTTCTTGACTTGTTTCTTTACAAGATTCCTATGCATAGGAAGTGGGTTAGACTTAAATGTTCTTTGAATTTGCTTCTTAATTCTCTCTTTTACTTCAATTCATATTTCTTATGTGAGCATCTTCTCAAACTATCATGCCTAACTTGAAGGCGTTAAAGAAAAGTACTTATTGGAAGATAACCCAAAAGTTTTAGTTGAGTCTTGGAAGTTATTACCTTTGTAATAACCTCTCCTTATCCTTTTTATTTGCTTTTTGTGCCAAGAGTAACCCCTAAAGAGAGAGAAGTAATGCTTGGGAAAGTTGCTGTCCTGAAACAGATTTTTGTGCTTCGCTGTAAAAATTCATGTAAACTCTCTGTACGTTGTTTGGAGGCGTGATTTTTTTGTGATTCTGCCCCAGGTTGTTATCTAACTTTCGTTAGTTCAGTACTTTTCGATTTGAGCAACAGAAGGTCTTCGAAAAAATTGATTTTTACCTAATGGTCTGTTTTGATAGATTTCTAACATTATTTGCATTTGCCTATTAATCTCTTTCTCTTTGAGTTCTCTTTGATCATTTGAACTTTTTAAAGGAAGTGCTTCAGTAGCTTGTGTTTTAATGGTGTTGAAACTGAACCCAAAGACTTATTATTTTGAGTGTACTAATGTTGCTAATAAAGATTGTGTGAAGTTTTGTATGAAGGAAAAATTTCAGGTGTATAGAGAGAATGAGGTAATGAGATGAAGAATGGACTAAAGCTCAAGCTTGGGGATGCCCCGCGTGTCACCCTAAAAAATATCCAAGAAGTACAAGCGTCAAAGCTTGGGGATGCCCAAGGCATCCCCTTCTTCATTAATAAAAATCCCAGGTTTCTTCCAAACACTTCATTTTTATTGTTTCATGCACAGTTGTGTTGTTCTTGGAGCGTCTTTGTTTTCGTTTTTGGTTTTTGTTTGCTTGATTTTCTTAGTTTGCTTGAATAGATTGGTTGGACCCCCTCTTTCATGCATTGGTTTTCAAATAGTTTGGTTTGGATTGGAAAAGAGTAGGAAAATTTCATGCTTAAGTGGTAAAAGGAGCTTGTTTTTGACTGTGGCCTATGCTTTGTCATGCCATGCTTGATATTGTTTTGGCTTTATGCTTAGTGATATTTTATGTAGCATGACATGTTATAAACAATTGAGATTGCTTAATGTGCCTTGAAATAATCATGTGTTGTTTTAGCATATTAAAGCATAGTATTGTGGTATTCTCGATTGATGCTTTATTTGCGTTGACTTGGCACATGCTCACACCATGTTATGACTATCCCAAGTCACCATAGCCTTTATGATCCTTTAGTTTTCCACTTGTAGTCTCACTTTATGCTTTAATTAATGATGTTTTGTCGCTCTTCGATTATGGCCATTATTGCTCTCTTAGTCGATCGCTCCCAGTCTTTTGCTAGCCTCCATAACCAAGTATGAGTTCCGCTCATGCATCCAACTCCTAAAACCAAGTTATTCCAAAGAGTCCACCATACCTACCTATTAGTATTAGCTATTCCAAGTATATTCATGTTTTTATCTACCTTCCAAATTAAACTTGTTATGAGGAAACTAGTGATTAAAGCTCTCACGAACTTGATGGCACACTTTACTTTTATTACCCTTAATAAACTTGAACCATTGTGCGTCTATGTTGTATATGCTTGCAATTATATGTTGGGGATTAGCAGAATCATGTTGTCATGAGGAACGCTTTCAACATTGCACTTGTACTTTGTACTTAGTTGATATCATGCTCTTTTGCCTAGGGATGTCGTCGGTGTGAAATGAAAGGGGAGCTTGTAAGTCCATGTAGTTATGTATGTGTGTTAGAGAAACGCCCGGGCTGCCGGTCTAATCCATGCCGTCATGGTGGAAACCTGCAGCATAACCATAATGAGCTGTCTATGAAGCATTCTTCTTATAAAAAAAGAGTCAGATATTGTGAAAAAAGAAAAAAGAAAAAAAATAGATATGAGAAAAGAGGAAAGAGAGAAAAAAGCACCATTTTCCCATGGTAAATAAGAAGATTGCTGAGATGCTCGTTGTCTGCTTGCCTTGTCATTTTGATATGGGGATTCTTCCGTATCATCGGGCAAGGGGTACCCTGTTGGAGGTTCTCTATGATACACATGTACTTACTATGACAAGAACTTACCGGTAACTAAACTTGAGTAGGATGAGGAGCGGCCCTCGTATTCAAGGGACATGAGATTTCCAACATATACTTTGTCAAGCATATACTCCATAGTTTGTTAACTTTAACCTTATCACTTCAAGATGCTTATGATAGGGGCAATGAGAGCTGAAAGCTAAAAAGTACCATAATTTTTGGAAGCTCTTTATGAAACTTGAATCCCTGCTTCCTTCTATGAAGGCCTTTCTTCTGCTTTTATATTGAGTCTCCACCTTCTATCCTTAGGCACCAATTAAGAGAGCATAGTTGTCATTCTTAGTTCTATGTGCATTGTCCCAAAACTTATTGATTGATTCATAACGGTGATATTGCTTGTTCTTAAATTATTTGTATCTAGTCACCCTTATGAACTTTGAAGGTGTCCTATGCATTTATGTTTTGCTACTCCATGAGGGCCAAGCTGAATGCCACTATGCTATGTTTTCTTCATGTGAAAGAAACAAACGTCTTGCAAAGCATTGTTATTCATGAATCTTTTGTTTGTGCCTTTTCATATTACAACATAGTTGCTATGTCTTATTGTTAGAACTTTATCTTTCATGCTATGTTGAAGTACTATGATCCCAGCTATCAATGTTTTACAAATACTTTGATCAAGTTTATGATGGTGCATGCCACCTCAAAAATTATTCTTTCTTTTTATCACTTACCTACTCGAGGACGAGAAGGAGTTAATCTTGGGGATGTTGATACGTTGCTAACATATCTATAATTTTTGATGTTCCATGCTTGTTTTATATCTACTTCTTATGTTTTGTCCACACTTTGGAGTACTTTTACACATTTTCTGGAACTAACCTATTAATAAGATGCCACAGTGCCAGTTGCCTGTTTTCTGCTGTTTTTGATTCTAGGAAAGTCAGAAAATCAATATTCTCGGAATTGGACCGGACAAAAGCCAAAGTCGATATTTTACCGGAAGACTCACGGAGCCAGAAGATGAGACAGAGAGGGGCCAAAGGGTGGGCACACCATATGGTGGCACGGGCTAGCCTTGGCCGCGCCATCAGGTGGTGTGGGCCCCTTGGCCGCCCACCAACCTTGCCTCTTCGCCTATAAGATGCCTCCCGATGCAAAAACCCTAAAACGAATAGCCTCCAGCCACGAAAAGTTCCGTAGTGCCGCCACCACCGAAGGGGAGATTCGGGGGATAGAAAGTCTCTGTTCCGGCACCCTACCGGGACAGGGAAGTGGCCTCGGAGCCATCTCCATCGATCTCCACCACCATCCCCATCGCCGTTGCTGATTCCCATGATGAGGAGGGAGTAGTTCTCTCTCGAGGCTAAGGGTTCTACCGGTAGCTATGTGTTCATATCTCTCTATATGCATGATCATATTGTGATCATGAGCTTTGTAATCAAGTAGATCTACTTTGCTACTCAAGTGCTTTAATAGATCTCTGCTCTCCCCATGTGTGTGAAAGTGACAGCGTGCACACCATGGTGGCACTTAGGCTAGAGATTACAAATACTTGTTATGAGTTATATTTGGAGTTGGATGTTTCTATGAAATTGTGGTGTTTGTTGGAACCATCTAGAGCTCAAGGTGATAGTGTGGGGTTATCTAGATGGGAAAGGCTTACTTTGAGGTGTGTTGTTATAGCCCTACCATGGATTAGAGTGTCCAACCAGAGAGTAGTTCAGAGTAGTATTATAAAGAGAAGATATTTATATGAGAGTGTTCACTAGTGAAAGTATGATCCCTAAGCCTTGTTTCTAAGCATTGAAACACCGTTTGCAACTAGATCTGCTACATGTTTGCTTGCTTCCATCTTTATTTCAGTTTGCCTTTAGTATCTTCCATGCCATCAAGCTATTTTCTGGCACCATTGTCTTATATCCATACCACTTGTATTTCACTATCTCTTCGCCGAACTAGTGCACCTATACACCTGACAAGTGTATTGGGTGTGTTGGGGACACAAGAGACTTCTTGTATCTTGATTGCAGGGTTGCTTGAGAGGGATACCTTTGACCACTTCCTCCCGGAGTTCGATAAACCTTGGGTAATCCACTTAAGGGAAACTTGCTGCTGTTCTACAAACCTCTGCACTTGGAGGCCCAACAACTGTCTACAAGAATAGAAGTGCGTAGACATCACATCACCCTTCCGGTGGCCTTTGATGATGTTAATAATTACCGCCAAGAGCGCATGGACTTTGAAGTGGTGCCCTTCAAGAGCGTGTACCACGTCATATTCAGACGTGACATCTTCCACTCCTTCCTCTCTAGGCCATATTTTTTCTACAACAAGTTCAAGATACCCAGACCAAAAGGCATCATCACTATTGCCGGAAGCTTCACAAAGGCAAGGGAGTGCAAGCTGAGCGAAGCCGCCTTCACCAAAGCGGTCCTCTATGGTGAAGAGTTCTAGGAGATACAGCGCCAGGTCGATGCCTCGGAGATGCTGGCTTTGAAGAAGCAGATTTCTGACTCCGAACCGGCATTCAAGGACGCCATCAAGAACAAGTAGGTGGAACTTGTTGAAGGATATTCCTCCAAAACCACCTCCATTGGCACGGATCTGGATCCCAAATAGGAAAGCACGCTCGTCGAGTTCCTCCTTGGGAATAGGGACATCTTCGCCTAGCAACCTGTCGACATGAAGGGTGTATGTAGGGAACTTGCCGAGCATAGCTTAAAGATCGATCCTAAAGAAAACTGGTGAAACAACCTCTACGATGCTTTGGTGATGAAAGATGACAGGCTATAGGAAAAGAGCTAGCTAGGTTACTTAAGGATGGCTTTATTAGAGAAGTTATTCACACCTAGTGGGTGGCCAATCCTGTACTTGTCCCCCAAAAAGGAACTAAAGAATTAAGAATGTGCATTGATTACACCGGCTTGAACAAAGCGTGTCCGAAGGATCCGTTTGCTTTGCCTCGCATTGACCAAGGCATTGACTCGACAGCTGGCTCGGAACTTCTGTGTTTTCTCGATGCATACTCAGGATACCACCAAATCAAGATGTGAAAGTCGGACCAATTGGCCACTTCGTTCATCACACCTTATGGCACATACTTCTATGTCACGATGCTCTTTGGGTTGAAAAATGCTGGTGCTACCTACCAGCGGATGATGCAGTGTTGCATACATGACCAAATAGGTCGCAACATACACGCTTACATGGACGACATCGCGGTAATGTCAAAGAAATCAAACGAACTCATCGCTGACTTGCAGGAAACCTTTGACAATCTTCGGAAGTACAACATGATGCTTAACCCCAAGAAGTGCGTCTTTGGGGTGCCAGACGGCAAATTGTTGGGCTTCATTGTTTCACACCGCGGAATTGAGGTCAACCCGGAGAAGATCAAGGACATCCTCGACATCAAATGCCCAACGTTCTTGAAGGACATACAGAGGCTCACAGGCTGCATCGTAGCAGTAAGCCGGTTCACCAGCTAACTTGGAGAGAAGGTCATGCCGCTCTACAAGTTGCTCAAGAAGGCGGACAAATTCGTATGGACGAACGAACAATATGCAACACTTCAGGGGTTGAATAGAATACTCTCCTCCACACAAATACTTGCAGCACCGGAGTCAATGGAGCCTATGATAGTATACATGGCGGCAACCAACCAGGTTATCAGCATCGTTGTCGTGGTGGATGATACATTGCAAATGTATCTATAATTTTTGATGTTCCATGCTTGGTTTTATCTACTTTCTTGTGTTTTGTTCCAACTTTGGAGTACTTTTCATATGATTTCTTGGACTAACCTATTAGCAAGATGCCACAATGCCAGTTGCCTGTTTTCTGCTGTTTTTGGTTCCAGGAAGTCAGAAAATGAATATTCTCTGAAGTGGACGGGACAAAAGCCAAAGTTACTATTTTCCCGGAAGACTCACGGAGCCAGAAGGAGAGTCGGAGAGGGGCCACAGGGTGGCCACACCCCCTTTGGCGCGGGCCAGCCCAGGCCACGCCAAGGCATGGTGTGGTCCCCCTGGCCGGCCACGGACCTTGCCTATTTCGCCTATATATCTCCCCCGAGGCAAAAACCCTAGATAGTCAATCAGAAATCCACGAAAAGTTCTGCAGCGCCGCCACCACCGAAGAGGAGATTCAGGGGACATAAAGTCTCTGTTCTGGCACCCTACCGAGACGGGGAAGTGCCCCCAGAGCCATCTTCATCGATCTCCACCACCATCTCCATCACCATTGCTGATTCCCATGATGAGGAGGGAGTAGTTCTCTCTCGAGGCTAAGGGTTCTACCGGTAGCTATGTGTTCATCTCTCTCTATGCATGATCTTATTAAGATCATGAGCTTGTAATCTATAGATCTACCTTGCTACTCAAGTGCTTTAATAGATCTCTGCTCTCCCCATGTGTGTGAAGTTGACAGTGTGCACACCATGGTGGCACTTAGGCTAGAGATTACAAATATTTTTTATGAGTTATATTTGGAGTTGGATGTATTTATGAAATTTTGGTGTTTGTTTGAACCATCTAGTACTCAAGGTGACAGTGTGGGGTTTCTAGATGGGAAAGATGAACTTTGAGGTGTGCTGTTATAGCCCTACCATCGATTAGAGTGTTCAACCGGAGAGTAGTTCAGTGTAGTATCATAAAAAATAATATATTTATATGAGAGTGTTCACTAGTGAAAGTATGATCCCTAGGCCTTGTTTCTAAGCAATGAAACAATGTTTGCAACTAGATTTGTTACATGTTTGCTTGCTTCCTTCTTTATTTCAGTTTTACTCTAGTCTTTTCCACGCCTTCAAGCTATTTTCTATCACCATTACCACTTATAATTATCTATACCACTTGTATTTCACTATCTCTTCGCCGAACTAGTGCACCTATACACCTGACAAGTGTATTGGGTGTGTTGGGGACACAAGAGATTTCTTGTATCTTGATTGCAGGGTTGCTTGAGAGGGGATACCTTTGACCACTTCCTCCCTGAGTTCGATAAACCTTGGGTGATCCACTTAAGGGAAACTTGCTACTGTTCTACAAACCTCTACACTTGGAGGCCCAACAACTGTCTACAAGAATAGAAGTGCGTAGACAATAGTGGAGCGCAAGGAACCAATGCACGAGCACGGAGTTCAGTGACCAGTTTACTATGTAAGCTAGGTCTTGATGGAATCCAAGCAGCATTACCTGCACTACCAGAAGCTATCTTATGGAGTTTTCCTTGCTTCACGCAAGCTAAGGCATTGGTTCCAGGAGCAACCTATCACAGTGGTGAGCAAGGCTCTACTGTTCGACATTATCAATAACAGCGACGCTATAGGAAGGGTGGAAAACTGGGGCCTTTGAAATCACTTACAAGAGACGTGATGCTATCAAATCTCAAGCATTGGTGGATTTCATTGCAGATTGGACAGAACTGCCAGAGAACACTCCTGTGCCAGAGCAAGAGTATTGGGTCATGCATTTTGACGGATCCAAGCTGCTCAATGGCTTGGGGGCTGGTGTATTACTGCAATCACCATCAGGAGATAAGTTGTAGTACGTCCTGCAGATCCACTTCAATGCTACCAATAACATGGCGGAGTATGAGGCCCTTATTCACGGCCTTCATGTGGCCAAGGATATGAGGCATCAAACACATAGTTTCCTATGGATATTCTGACTTGGTTGCCTAGCAGGTGGCTGGCACCTGGAACGCACGGAACCCTATGATGGCGGCATATCGAGACGGGTAGATGAGATAGCCAAGTGCTTCAACGGCTTTGAAGTCAAGTATGTCAAAAGGGAGGACAATGAGGCGACAGATCTGCTGTCTAAGCTTGGATCAGCTCACCGACCAATTCCGCCAGGTGTTTTCCTAGAGCATTTGCGGACCCCATCCATGAAAGGAGCGGACCCCGACAACCCAGATAGAGTGGATTCATTTTTTAATGCAGTAATAGTGACCTCTCCGTCTTGGATGAAACCGTTCATGGATTACCTTCAAGACAGGACACTATCCACCGACGAAGTCCAAAGCCGGCAGATAGTACACAAATAAAAGGGCTACGTCATATTTGACGGCTAGCTATACAGAATAAGTACCACAGGAGTTTTCCTACAATGCATCTCCCAGTAGCAGGGTATTGATAACCTTAGAGAAATACATCTCGGAGATTGTGGGCATCATGCCACTCCCTGATCGCTGGTCGCAAAAGCCTTCTGGCAAGGATTCTACTAGTTGACCGCTAAGGCAAACAATGACAAGCTGGTGTAGACCTGTTGGGGGATACCCCCGGGTAGGGTCACGCCGGGGTATAGACGCCGAGTTAGCTGAGGTACGACACAGTCAAAGCAAGTGCTGGCCGGGTCTCCTCAAGGCAGGCCGACTTATGGAGTAACCCGGCCCGGAGAGTATTCACCTGACACTTACTCGGCCAGCATAAAATATATGTCGGCTATACTTAATCTATCATGTGTGAAGGTACCCTCGTAGCCGAGTTAGCCAGGCGCTAGCTGGGCTACCGCTTGGCTTCTAAGAGAAGGAAGGAATCTCCCGTTGGTCAAAAGGTGGCCTTTGCCCGCTGTAGCGTGAGCGAAGCAAGCAGAGCAGAGGACCAGCAGGGCATGGCCGACAAAGGTGACGCGGGCGAAGCCGGGTGACGTAAACCATGTCTGGTGACGCCAAAAGACAAGGGGCAGACAGAGGGTTACATTCAAAGCCCAGACGAGCCATTTAAAGCGAATAAAGAAGCATCTAGCTTTAACCAAAGGGCATATTAGGGGAATATGCCTCCACGTATGCCCTAAACTTTGTACCCTGGGCTCGCCTATATAAGGAGCACCATGGCCTCCATAGAAGGGGATTGATCATTTTCTCTGTCTAAGGAAGAACTCTAGAGCACAGAGGTGAGGAGTAAGAGAACTAGTCTCCTTCTCACAAACAGCTTGAGGAGCTCTTGTAAACCACCATTGATAGAGTGGAAATACAAACACTTGTGTGTGGAATCACCACACTATCCCTCCCTGGATTCCTCTAGCGTACTTTGGCCCCATCTTTAGCCTATCCATGGCATCTGCAGTGCCACCACCATGACAGTTGGCACCCACCATGGGGCTAGCGGTGCTAGCAGGGGTGAAAATCCGGACGGGAAACATCACCAGCACGGGCGAGCGCGTCGTATCCGGCCTGGTTTAGCGTTTTGGAGCGCTGGACTATGTCAGCGACAATGCTGGAAGCTTTGGCAGGCATCCTCCTCCGCGCAACGGCCTCTTCATCAAGCTTGGCGCACATAAGATCTACGTTGGTGTGGACGAGTCCTGCGTTCACCCGCGCCACATCGTTGAGGGAGGCGAGCCACCTCTCAGCGCGGCTAGCGGCCCACGTATCACTCGCCCCGCAAGCTGCGTTGAGGTCATGGTGACCGTGCCAAACGCAAGAGCAAGCAAGGACCCAACGCTAGACCTAGAAGTCACGCCAAAGCAGGCACGATCTAGATTCCCTCCACTAGAGAGGCCAGAGAATGTACTGCAGCAAGCAATAGATAGTTTAGCAATGCCAATAGCTCCTTGATGACTGATGACCCACAAGTATAGGGGGTGTATCGCAGTATTTTCGATAAGTAAGAGTGTCGAACCCAACGAGGAGCAGAAGGTGCTGGCTAGTGGTATGGATCAGGAATTCTCTGCAAATACTTAGCAAACGGATTTTTAGGGGTTTTCGATAAAGCAAGTAAACAAAGTACGAGTAAAAAAAGACAGTAGGAATAAATGCAGCAAGTGGCCCAATCCTTTATGCAGCAAAGGACAAGTCGGTTGTATTACTATAGATGACCAAACGTTCTCGAGGACACATGGGAAGACTGTCAAGTGCTTTCTTTTCATATAGTCGATTAATCTTCTTTAGCTTGCTAAGTGTTGTGTGGGTGAACCTGTGCTAATGTACCGCCCCATCCAAGACTAATACATACTTGTGATTATACCCCTTGCAAACATCCGTAAGTACAAGAAAGTAATTAAGGTAGAAACCTAACCACAGCTTTAAACTCTAAGACCCTTACGCCCCTTGTGCAATGGTTTCCTAACGGGGGTTCAGGTTTCTGTCACTCCAGCAACCCCTACGATTAGTATCCAAATACACAATGCATTCCCCCTTCTGGCTTCCTTCGTCTTCTGGAAAAATAGGATTTTCTGTATATTTTCCCGGATTTTCTAATCTTCGCGAATTTTGCCTCCAAACAACACCTTTTCCATCAGAATTACATTGCGGTCCATGCTCCAAAAGTCATCAACCATGCAAAAAACAGATGAAATAACATAAGTATCACCTCTCAATATGAAATATATCAATGAATAATAGTGAATTAAGACATAGAATAGTGATGCAAAATGGACGTATCAACTCCTCCCAAGCTTAGACTTCGCTTGTCCCCAAGCGAAACTGAGCTCAATAAACATGGCCTCAGGTTTATGGAGTGAAGAGTCGATAAAAGAATACGGACAAGAAGCATCACATCCATCAAGTGCATAGATCATAATAGAAGACAACTCACTATTATATAACTCAACTTGCAATGAGTAAAGGAAACACAATAAAGATACACAAAGTGAATCATAATTGGTAATGGCAAACTTAGCTCTTGGTCGAAGAATAGTTGATAATTTGCTAGAGTTCACAAATAACTGGTTTTCAAAGATAGCTTTCAAAGTAATAAACATCAAGATAAGAGCAATGTGCTAAACAAGGAACATAAGAAACATGATTGAATAAATCATCATATGAATGAAAGAAACACAACAACTCAAAATACTTGCTGAGATAGAAGGGAATAGGTTTACTAACTCAACTAAAAAGTAAAAGAAAGGCCCTTCGCAGAGGGAAGCAGGGATTGCAAGTCTCATAAAGAGCTCCCAAAAATTATGATACTTACTAGCTTTCAGCTCTCATTGCCCCTATCATAGGCATCTTTAGGTGATTAAGGTTAAAGTGATCAAATATGAGGATATTCATTGACAAGTTGTAAGTTGAGAATCTCATGTCCCTTGAATACGAGGGCCGCTCCTCATGCTACTCAAGTTTAGTCACCGGTAAGTTCTTGTCATCGTAAGCATATGTGTATCATTGAGAACCGCCAACGGGGTACCCCTTGCCCGATGATACGGAAGAATCCCCATATCAAAATGACAAGGCAAGCAGAGAACAAGCATCTCAGCAATCTTCTTATTTACCATGAGAATATGGTGCTTTTTTCTCTCTTTCCTCTTTTCATAATATCTCTTTTTTTCTCTTTTTCTCAATCTCTATCTCTTTTTTATAAGAAGAATGCTTCATATATACTTGTTATGGTTACGTTGCAGGTTTCCACCATGTCAGCATGGATTAGACCAGCGGCCCAGGCGTTTCTCTAACACACATGCATAACTCCATGGACTTACAAGCTCCCCTTTCATTTCACACCGACGACATCCATAGACAAAAGAACATGATATCAACTAGGTACAAAGTACCAGTGCAATGTTGAAAGCGTTCCCCATGACAGCATGGTTCTGCTAATTCACAACTTATAAAGCGCAAGCATATACGCAACATAGGTGAGCACAATGGTTCAAGTTTATTAAGTGCAAGAAAGTAAAGTGTGCCATCAAGTTCGTGAGAGCTTTAATCACTAATTTTCACATAACAAGTTTAATTTGGGAGGTAGATAAAACAAGAATTTACTTGGAATAGCAATAATGCTACTAGGTAGGTATGGTGGACACAAATGGAAAAGGTTTTGGTTTTAAGGAGGTGGATGCACGAGAAGAATACCCTCTCAGTACAGGTTTTTGGCTCGCAAGGCTGGGTAGCAAGTATAAGAGTTGAAGGAAACAAACAAACATACAAGTGATAAAGGCAAACATGCAATCTTCCTTGGAAGCACAAAAGATCTTAACTAGAGAATACTAGACTTATGGGCAAATCAAGAAAGAAAGATGATGAAATTATTTTTCTTTAGAGTACTTCTATCTTTTTCATTCAACTCTCAAAAATAGTGTTGCTACTGACCGAGCCAGTTTGCCAAAACCAACTAAATTAACTCAATGATCCCAAAGTGATACCAATACTAACAACAAGATCAATCATATAACCACGAATTGAAAACTAATATAAGCTATGCAAAAGAGTGAATGATAGAACTTCTCATTAATAATCCATAACGGCAACTCACACCAAGGGATACATATCTAACGAGAGAGGGGACACTTCCATAATACAAACCATACTACATAATAACTCCTCTATTCAAGATATGACTCTAGTAACAAGGTAAAAAGAGAGAAGATAGTGATGTGATACCGCGGCACTCCCCCAAGCTTGGAACAAACCAAGGGGATGCCAAACCTGATGACGAATTACTCCTTCGGTGGTGGTGGTAATATTTTCTTAGTTGACGTGAGGAAATCTTGCAGCATCTTGCGAAGCCTATCATTCTCCCACTGAAGCATGTCCACCTTCCTCCTCAAGTCTCGGTACTTATCGCAGAACTCCTTAGTGACTCGTAGGGCTTCTGTTGATGCAAGGCAAGTGACTAAAGGTACCAGCACCTGCTTGGGGTCTTGGAGATCTTCCTCCATAGGCTCCTTCCCTTTATGCTTGGCGGACACCATTGTGCTTCTAAGCTTTCAAAGAGTATGTCCTGACAGAAACAGATCGAAACAAAAACACGGCAAAAACACGATATATGAACCTCAGAGGATCTGGGGGGTTATATATTACGAAGTTTCATATCAAAAGGAAGGTACTGGGAGAAAACGAGTCGGAGGCGGGGTCCGGGGTGGACTCACCACCTGGTGGCGCGGCCAGGGGATGGCCCGCGCCACAGGGTGGTGTGAGCCACCCTGGCTCCGTTTCGTCCCTTTTTTGCTTTGTAGCTTTCCTTATTGGCTAAAAACCGCAAAAATATAGTTGGATAGTATTTTCGTGGAACTTTTCTTACCAGAACTGTTACCTATTTGAAAACAGACTCTGCAGGTCTCCGAATTTGGTATCTAGTAGATTCTTCCGGAGTCATTACTTGAATATCATCGATATCTTCATCTTCATACACTTATTACTTGAGTCATAAAACCCTTCTCTTCCTTATTACACCATTATCTCCACTTCCTAGAAATTTCTTTCACACAAAACTTCACACAGTTCTCATTAGCAACATTAGTATAAGTGAAGTGATAAAACCTTTTGAGTCCAACTTCAACTGAAAACCATCAAAACATAAGCTACTGTAGCAAATCCTTCTGAAAACCCAAAAAGAATTCAAAAAGGAAATCGAATAAAGAAGCAAATGCAAGAGTGGCAAAATCTGTCAAAACAGACCAGCAGGTAAAGATCAATTTTTGCAAAAATCTTCTGTTGCTCAAATCAAAAAGTGCAAAACTAACAAAAGTGAAATAACAACCTGGGGCAGAAGCACAACAAATTACATCTCAATATAACATACAGAGATCTCTCACGAATTTTTACGGTGAAGCACAAAAATCTGTTTCGGGACAGCAACTTCCCCAAATATTACTTCTCTCTTATTAGAGATTGATCTTGACACAAAAACCAAACAAAACGGATAAGGAGAGGTTATTACCAAAGTAATAACTTCCAAGACTCAAAGAAACAAAAACAAACTGAAAGCAAAAACAAATTGGGTTGTCTCCCAAAAAGCTCTTTCTTTAAACCCATTAAGATGGGCATTATAATTTTGAAGACGCTCTCATAGGAATATGAATTGAAGCGAAAGAGAGCATTAAGAAGCAAAAATACACAAGTTTAAGTCTAACCCACTTCCTATGCAAGGGGATTTTGTAAACAAACAAGTTGTTGAAAACAGAGGCAACTTGCATAGGGAAGCAAAAGAAGTGCAACATAAAAACTTTCAGCATAAAACGAGGAAACTTGATATTATTGAGATGCATAAGAACACTTTTCCCTCTCTCATAGTAACTTTCAGTATCATGCATAAACTTAACAATATAGCTATCACAAGGACCATCATAGAAATGATCACTTATTCTAACAGAAAACACAGGAATACTAGCTCTCATAACTCTACTTTGTGAGAAAATATTAGAGGTATCCTTACAAAGGATAGGGTGTCCCTCTTTCTCATATTTAGTAATAAAGTCTTTCACATTTGCTATTATAGGTTCATCAACCATTTGTTTATTAGGTTCAACAGCCTTATTTGTACTTCCATTAACCATACTAGCTATCATAGAATGTTCCTTTACCTTAACTAGAAAAGGCATTTTCTCAATATAAGGTTCAGGTAAAACATGATTAGCAGTATAAACTTCAGTATTTCTTGCAGGAACACTCTTAGCAATATCTTTATAAGGTTCATGATACTTATTCCACTTCTCTTTAGGCACTTCAATATAGGAAGCAAAAGCCTTAAAATAAGAAGCAATAACTTGAGAGTCTAGACCATAAGTATTTTTAACATTTTGAAAGTCATCAGTTCCCATAAAAGATTCAATGCATTCATAATCATAATTTATACCTGACTTTCTACCTTTGTCATTCTCCCAAGCTTCAGCATTGTCTTGAATACGGTCCAGAAGATCCCATTTAGCTTCTTCTTTCATGCGAGTGAATGATCCAGCACAAGAAGCATCCAATAAATCTTTATCATGTAGAGGGAGCCTTGCATAAAAGTTATTGATAATAATATTGCTAGGGAGCTCATGAATGGGACATTTGAGCATTAGTAACTTCAATCTCCCCCAAGCTTGAGTTGTACTCTCTCCATCAAGAGGCCAAAAGTTGTATATTTGATTACGATCTTTATGAATCTCACTAGGAGGATAAAACTTTGAATAAAAGAGAGGCACTATTTCCTCCCATTCCAGAGCTTGACCATTCTTTAACAGCTTATACCATTCCTCAGCTCTTCCTTTCGATGATAATGAGAATAACTTCTTCTTAACTTGATTTGTAGTAATACCTGCACACTTGAACAACCCGCATAATTCATGTATAAAGAGTAAATGATCACCGGGATGGACAGTTCCATCCACAAAATAGTAGTTATCCATAACACGATCAATAATTCTTGTAGGTATTTTGAAAACATCTTTCTCAATAGGTGGTGGCTTATCTACTACCTTAGCAGTGGTAGTAGCATTATCAAATAAGAAACTCAGCGAATTATCCATACCAAAAATAAAGCAACTAATAGAAGTAAACAATACTCACAGTAGAAGTTTCCTTTACCAGTTCCACTCTCCAATAGCGCTTCACTCCCCGGCAACGACGCCATAAAATAGTCTTGATGGCCCACAAGTATAGGGGGTGTATCGCAGTATTTTCGATCAGTAAGAGTGTCGAACCCAACGAGGAGCAGAAGGTGCTGGCTAGTGGTATGGATCAGGAATTCTCTGCAAATACTTAGCAAACGGATTTTTAGGGGTTTTCGATAAAGCAAGTAAACAAAGTACGAGTAAACGAAAGACAGTAGGAATAAATGCAGCAAGTGGCCCAATCCTTTATGCAGCAAAGGACAAGCCAGTTGTATTACTATAGATGACCAAACGTTCTCGAGGACACATGGGAAGACTGTCAAGTGCTTTCGCTTCATATAGTCGATTAATCTTCTTTAGCTTGCTAAGTGTTGTGTGGGTAAACCTGTGCTAATGTACCGACCTTCCTAGGACTAATACATACTTGTGATTATACACCTTGCAAACATCCGTAAGTACAAGAAAGTAATTAAGGTAGAAACCTAATCACAACTTTAAACTCTAAGACCCTTACGTCCCTTGTGGAATGGTTTCCTAACGGGGGTTCATGTTTCTGTCACTCCGCCAACCCTTACGATTAGTAGCCAAATACACAATGCATTCCCCTAGGCCCATATAGGTGAAGTGTCATGTAGTCGATGTTCACATGACACCAATAGAAGAAGTACACCACAACTTAAATATCAAACTGTTGAATCTTTCTCAACACAACTCCACTACTAACAACATGACTTCTCCCATGTCCTCAAGAACAAAACGAACTACTCACAAGACATCATATGGATCATGATCAGAGATGGAATAATGGTGTATAACAATCTGAACATAAACAATAATTCAACTGTTCACTCAATAGCATCAACTACAAAGAGTAATCAACACCGGGAAAGTTTCCCCTAAGAACTAATGCAAGATTTAACCCAATTGTTATAGCAATATGGAGATGGAGATGAGGGTGCTGATGGTGATGATGGTGGTGATGATGATGATGATGATCCCGATGAAGTCCGGCTTGATGGTGGTGTTGATGGCGACGATCTCCCCTCTCCGGGAAGGAATTGCCCTGGCAGAAATCTGTCTGCCGGAGAGATCTTTCTCTCTCGGTGTTTTCCACCCCGCAGAGGCGGCGAAATCTTTCTATGGTCGCTCCCCCAAGTCTTAGGGTTTCGGGAGGATAATATACGCTAGAGGGGAGAGCCAGGGGTGGACCAGGGCGGCCACACCACCTGGTGGCGTGGCCTAGGGTTGCCCATGCCAGGGGGTGGTGTGGGCCCCCGGTGGCCCATCTCCAGCCCCCTTCTGGCTTCCTTCGTCTTTTGAAAAAATAGGATTTTCTGTATATTTTCCGGATTTTCTGATCTTCGCGAATTTTGCCTCCAAACAGCACCTTTTCCATCAGAATCCTGACTACAGCGGTCCATGCTCCAAAAGTCATCAACCATGCAAAAACAGATGAAATAACATAAGTATCACCTCTTAATATGAAATATATCAATGAATAACAGTGGATTATGATATAGAATAGCGATGCAAAATGGACGTATCACTCCTGTGGTAGATCCAGCTCAGGCGCAAGCTAAGTTAGAGGAAACTAGGCAGAAAATGCTAGCTGGTGCGCAAAAAGTAGCTGAGTTGCATTAGTCACTAAACATCACTTTGAGGGAATATCCGAAGGCAAACCGCAAAGATGGGGTGAAAATCCGAGGTAGAAACCTGATTACTGAGATTGACAAGGAATGTGAACCTAGGCCGGGTCAGACGGCTACCATAATGTGAGGAGGCTGGAGAGATACTGATGCGGCAAGAACCTCGAGCATAAATGCAGCTGCGTCCGAGTTAGAAGGCTTAATCGGAGAGGCCCGGGAGAGGAAACATGATAGAGTAAATCATTTGTTGACGGTGGCTTGCCAATAGAATGAGGAAATGAACAAGGCAAACCCGGCGCAGCCAGGAGCATCGAATGTGGTTCATTCAGCTAGAAATAACCCAGAAAAATCCGTTGGAGCCGCGTCTTCCCCGGGTCATGGACCAAGGAGAGAGGAAGTGGTAAACACAGGTAGAAAGGACAAACAGATGGTCCCCGATGACCCGATGAGAGCCGGAAAAGGAAAAGCAGTGCAAGTTGAAGAGGATCACCACAGTACTAGCCGAGGTGAAGCTAGCCGAGGTAACCGCGACCAAGGCAATGCTGGTCAAAGGGACGGTGCCAACGGTAATGCCGTATAGCGTGATCCGGTGGGAGCAGGGCAAAACGCACCTCGGCAGCAGTAGCAGCAATACGCACCTCGGTAGGAGAGAAGCGCTGGCCAAGCAGTGCAGCAGCAGTATGCTCGTCCAGATCAAGATAGATACAATGATGGTTATTCAGCTATGGCCAACGATGGATACCCTAGACCGGAGCACCATGTGATTGGATCAATATTAGGAAGAAGGAACTTGCAGCCAGATGATGCAAGGCTGAAGTTGGATAGGATTTATAGGTCGGAGATGATCGAGGTGCAAGGTCCTCTAGGTCCGGCATGCTTTGGACCTCGGATCATGAGGGAACCACCGGTACCAAACTTTCAGTTGGCTAGAGGAACAAAGACTTATGATGGCAGCACTTAGCTAGAGGATTGGCTCATTGACTATGCAACTGCAGTTAAGATAGCAACATGAAACTTGAGATGGGTAGTAAGATATGTGCCCTAGATGTTGGAAGGACCCACGAGAGTTTGGCTGAACAACTTGCCGCCAGGAAGTGTAAATTGTTGGCTGGACTTTGAGGAACTATTCGTCAGTAATTTCTCAAGAACCTACAAGAGGCCCAATAGGCCATAGACTTTGGTGTTATGCCGGCAGAGACCGAATGAGCCTGACCGAGATTTTTTGACTCGGTGGTGCAACGTGTGCAACTCATGTGAGGGGGTAATTGAATCACAAGAAATTGCGTGGTTCGTCCAAGGCTGCAGACAGGGAAATATGTTGTGGCAAAGGTTACAACGAGATATGCCAACCACTTTGGCTGAGACAATCCGGATCACGGATTCGTACGCTTTGGGGGATCCAACCCAACCCCGGATAATGTCAAGCGAGTCAAACGAGGAGTACTACAACAGGGATGGCCCTGGGTCATCCAGGAGAAATGATTTTTAGGGTAAAAGAAGGGATGATTGTCCAGGTTATAGGTATAACTCGCAACAAGTGGCAGGCGTGGACCAAGATCAGCCCAATGCTGGTGCCAGCCAGCGCCAGAAAACTGGAGGACAACATTGGCAACAAAAGGGTGAAGGTAAGAAGCCTTGGACTCTGGAACAGAAAAAGTAGTGGCAAGAAAGAAAGGATCGTCCAAGGTATACATTCGAATCTATGTTGGATCAGCCTTGCAAATTCCATACACCAAGTCCAAATAGTCCGGCAAACCATACGACCCAGCAATGTGAGTGGATAGGAAACTCGAACAGGGTTGCTCGGGGAATGCTCAGGCACCTCGAAATGAAATACCTCAGAATGAAGCACCTCGGCAGCCATTGCTCACAGGGGGTAATGGTCAACAACTAATGTTGCCACCACCCCTAACGAGGTATGAAAATCAGGAAAGAAGGGATGCAGTGCATCAGGTGAATAACAACCAATAGCAAGATCAAGGTTACCACGGTAATGAGGGATGAAATGAGTATAGGGAGCATCACCAAAGTTATTGTGTGTTTACCACGGAAGAGAGTGACTGGAAATGCTTGCAACGTCGGCGTATGGAGGTCAATGCAGTAAGGCCTGCAGTGACGAGGTACATGCCTTGGTCGGATCAGGAGATAACTTGGAGTATCAAGGATCATCTGAGGCTCATGCCGAGTCCTGGATCGTATGCGCTGGTGCTAGATCCGACGTTCGTTGGTTCGAATATCAACGTGAGGTTTTCCAAGGTACTGATAGACAATGAAAGTAGCATAAACATCATGTACAAGGATACCATGCACAAGTTAGGGATCTCGGAGAACATGCTCCAAGCAATGAGAACCACTTTCCACGACATTGTGCGAGGAATTTCCTATAAGCCCATTGGTAAGGTCCGGGTTGACGTGCTATTTGTAAGAGGGATAACTGCCGGACTAAGAACTTGGAGTTTGAAGTGGTGAACTTGGAAAGCGCTTATCACGCGTTACTCGGCAGGCCTGCTCTGAACAAGTTTATGGCAAGTACTCACATCAGTTACCTAAAGATGAAATTGCCCGGACCAAGAGGAGTTATTACAGTATCAGGGGATTTTAGGCATTCGATTGAGTGCTCTTCCGCCAAGTC
The DNA here is from genome assembly GCA_023614405.1 of Avena insularis. Taxonomy (NCBI): domain Eukaryota; kingdom Viridiplantae; phylum Streptophyta; class Magnoliopsida; order Poales; family Poaceae; genus Avena; species Avena insularis. The sequence goes on along the minus strand of CM042696.1, from coordinate 211,468,719 downwards.
ACTCGTGATAGCACAGGAGAAGAGGAGAATTCAGGTGGTGGCGGCATTGGCTCAGTCCACGCAGCAACATATGCCGGCTCTGACCAACCCGCATGGAAGTGTGTTATTTCAAGAACAAAGGACACTAAGAAAGCGCCAATTGATGATCAGGTCCTAGAGCGCACCATAACCATTGGTGCCGGGTTAGGCAACAAATAGGAAAGTGAGCTCGTCAACTTCCTCCATGAGAATCAGGATATCTTTGCTTGGTCCACACAGGATCTGGAAGGTGTACTGATGGAGTTGGCCGAGCACTCTTTGAATGTGAGACCCGGGGCTAAGCCAGTGAAGCAACCTCTCCACCGCTTCACCGAAGACAGGAGAAAAGTTATTGGAGATGAGATAGCTAGGCTCCTTGCAGGCGGATTTATCATGGAAGTACTTTACCTAGATTGGCTCTCTAATCCGGTGCTCGTGGAAAAGAAAAAGGATGACCCGAACATGGCCGTGGTGTGGCGTATATGCATTGATTACACAAACCTGAATAAGGCGTGTCCCAAAGATCCATTCCCACTGCCTAGGATAGACCAAGTCATAGACTCAACTGCCAGATGTGAATTGTTGTCATTCATAGACGCATATTCTGGTTTCCACCAGATACCTATGAATCCGGATGATCAAATAAAGACTACATTTATCACCCCTTATGGGGATTATTGCTATCGCACAATGCTGTTTGGATTACGTAATGTAGGAGCAACGTATCCGCGATGCATGCAAAAATGTTTGCATGACCAAATAGGTCGAAACGTGCAAGTCTATGTGGATGATGATAAAAACTAAGGAAAGCGATACGCTCCTTGATGATATACAGTAGGCATTCGCGAACCCAAGACGGTTCCGGATGAAGCTTAATCCGGAGAAATGTACCTTTGGTGTACCGACTGGAAAATTACTCGGTTTTCTCATGTCCAGCCGAGGTATCGAAGTTAACCCAACTAAAATATGGGCTATTGAGAGAATGGAACTACCAAAGTCCCTTAACAATGTGCAGAAGTTCACTGGTTGCCTGGCATCGTTAAGACGGTTTGTAAGTCGGTTGGGAGAGAAGGCATTACCCCTCTACCAGTTAATAAAAAGGCAAACAAATTCACATGGACACCACAAGCAGATAATGCGTTTCGAGAATTATAAAAAGATGTTGTCCTCTGCGCCAATATTAGCAGCCCCACTACGTAAAGAGCTGATGTTGCTCTATATAGCCGCAACCAACCGAGTTGTAAGTGCAGTGGTAGTGGTGGAGCATGATGAGGAAGGAAAATCGGTGCAGAGACTGGTCTACTACCTGAGCGAAGTATTATTGGTCTCAAAACAGAATTACCCGCACTACCAAAAAATGGGGTACGGTGTGTACGTGGCAGCCAAGAAACTCAAACACTATTTTGAGGAACACCCCATCAAGGTGATATGTGAAGCACCCATATCAGAGATTATGAGAAACAAGGATGCTAGCGGACGGATATCAAAGTGGGCTATTGAGCTGGCCCCATACACGCCACAGTTCAACAGAAGAGGTGCGATCAAGTCATAAGCTGTGGCGGATTTCTTTGTGGATTGGGCCGAGATGCAATACGAACCGCCGTTGCTAGACTCAAATTACTGGCGAATGCACTTCGACGGATCAAAGTTGAAAGAAGTATTGGGCGCTGGGGTAGTGCTTACCTCGCCCAAGAAAGACCAGTTAAAATATGTCCTCCAAATTCACTTCAGCGCGTCAAACAATGTCGCATAATACGAAGCACTTGTGCATGGGCTTAAAGTGGCAAAGGAAGTAGGAATACATCAGATACAATGCTTTGGAGACTCGGATTTGGTGGTGCAGCAAGTATCTGGCAATTGGGATGCCTTGGATGCCAACGTGGCCCTTTATAGATTCTATGTTCAAAAGATAAGTGGGTTCTTCAAGGGATGCAAATTTCATCACGTACCCCGGATTGAAAACGAAGCAGCCGACGTATTTTCCAAGCTGGGGTCATCCCGAAAACAATCCCTCTAAATGTTGCTTTAGAGCACCTGAGAAAACCATCGATTATGCCATCGCTAGAATCTGACTCAATTTATGTCCCGGCAATCTCCGGATCAGAATCGACACCTATGGAAATAGACTGGGGAAGCACTACAGTGAACTCGGGGACTGCTTCAGCAAACCCGAGGACTGCTTCGGCAAACCCGAGGACTGTTCAGCCGAGCCCGACAGGAGTTATGTCAGTGGATGCGATGGAAATTGATGAAGGACTTTTTCCCATCGGGCCTATACCCACATGGGCCAAGCCAATATTTGATTTCCTAAAAGAAGGAATTCTGCCAAATGATGAGATACACTCAAGGAAAATTCAGGAAGGGCCAAGGCATATACTATAATTAATGCCAAGCTATACAAAATAAGTGTTACTAGTGTCTTGCAATGATGTGTAGACCCGGAATAAGGGCTTGACATACTCCGAGATATTCATCAAGGAGAATGTGGTCATCATGCATCCTCAAGAGCACTAGTGGCAAAAGCTTTCCGGCATGGATTTTACTAGCCAAATGCCTTGGAACAAGCAGAGGACCTGGTGAGGAAATGCAATGGATGTTAGAGGTACACCACCAAAACCCATGTGCCAACGTCGGAACTCAAGACCATCCCCATTACTTGGCCATTTGTTGTATGGTGCCTAGACATGGTAGGACCATTTAAGCCGGCTAAGGGAGGAATGACCCATATCTTAGTTATGGTGGACAAGTTCACCAAATGGATTGAAGTGAAGCCAATCAGGAAATGTGATGGGGAAACAGCAGTGATGTTCCTCAAGGATATAATCTTGAGATATGGCTATCCCCATAGTATCATAACTGATAATGGCACGAATTTTGCTGAAGGAACATTTGCTTGGTTTTGCTGAGAAAAGAAGATCCGGCTAGACATTGCCTCAGTAGCCCACCCCACATCGAACGGGCAAGTAGAAAGATCCAACAGACTAGTCTTGTCCGGGATAAAACCCTGGCTCATTGAGCCGCTGCAAAGATCAGCGGGGTGCTGGATAGAAGAACTACCAGCGATACTGTGGAGTTTGAGAACAACTCCGAATCGATCAATAGGCTATACACCATTTTTTCTAGTATATGGGGCAGAAGCTGTATTACCAGCCGACATAGAGCATGATTCACCAAGAGTCACCCAATACACAGAAGCCGAAGTGCGTGAGGCCCGGCAAAATGATGTTGATCTGTTGGAAGAAGCGAGAGAACTGGCCTTGTCCAGATCCGCCATATATCAATAAAATCTCCGATGCTACCATAGCTGGAAAGTAAATCGCCGACTTTTCTGGGAAGGTGATCTCGTACTTCGGCTGGTGCAATGCACTGCTGGCATGCATAAGTTATCCCCTCCATGGGAAGGACCTTTCATTATAAACAAAGCTTTTCACAATGATTCCTACTATCTTATCAATGCACATCCATAGGAAAAGAACAAGGCGGACATGTCCGGTGAGGAAACTAAGCATCCATGGAATGTAGTTCTACTTCATCCATTTTACACCTAGCAAAGAGGTGAATGTATCTGAGTTACTCATATGTCGGTATGTATGTCAGCAATGAGCATATCAATGAAACTCCGTCACCCCGGGATGAAAACTCGGGGACTGCCTTAATAACTGTCTTTTCCGTATTTACATTTTATATGTCGGCTGGCTTAAATTACTTGGATCTTAGCCGGACTATTAATGTGTGAGCACCAAAAACCCAACTCTTCGACTTTGCTACTGTCCAACAAGAATTGGCTTCATGGCAAGAAGAGAGAAAGTTTGGAGTTGCAAAGCACATGAAAAACGACTAAGAAAAAGAACATAATCGAGCCAACATTTGCTATTTCTGCTAACCCTCTATTTACCTTACTTATCTTGCCTTGGATTATTTTGAGATAATCTCAAAGTTTCAAGTATTGTTGCGTCAATTTTCTGAACCTCGGACTCGTAAGTTAAAAACCGAATCAAGGTAGACGCGAGCCAAATCATAAAATTGAGGGAACATGAAAATGAAACTCGGGGACTTCGCCCAAGTTAATCCATAATTTAAAAGTCTAATAGCAAAACATAACTGATTGTAGCAGAATAAAACCATTGTGAATAGATACAGTTCCACCCGGCATACCGGGGATATCACGAACATTGTTCAAGTGTTGATAGCTCAAGGAGCGGCAGCAGGAGCCGAGTCATCAGCCGAGGGAGGAGGTACTTTGGCATCCGTAGGCGAGGCGCTGGGCCCGGCCTCGTCTTCTAGATTAGCCTCCTCGTCCTCCGGATCTTCAGTGTCGTCGCCAAGTTCGGAAGCTTCCTCCTCATCCTCTGCACCATCAGCTCCATCGGAGACATACCCATCATCAATTGCATCAAGGTAGCTCGGACCCTCATTCCAACTATGGTAGAAGGCATATTGGATAAGCTTGTTGGCACGGGCTTTGCATCGAGCGATGCACTCTAGGTCATTGGACCATTTTGATCCGGTGCGCAGCCGCTCGGGCAAGTTCAGATCCAACTCTTCATACCATGAGAGAACAAACTGCAGTGATGTATCAGCCCTGGCTCATGCAGCAGATTCCCGCCACAGGCTCAGCTGAGTTTCACACTCCATCAGTTTTGCGATAAAAGTAGCGCTTCCCTTAGGAGTGGGCTAAGTGGGCCAGAGAGAGTTGAACACCCGCATCGCCGCCGGCATAATGTCTGCTCCATAGGTCTTCACCAAATCCATGCGTGTAGCGAGGCTCACCAACAGATCCTCCATGTCATATGGAATTGACTCGGTGGTAGGGTCGGCTGGATTACCTTGTTGAGCGCGGGACCTGGTTACAACGGTAGCAGCAAGGGAGTTACTCTCTGGGAACTTGCATGCGAACAAAGCGAAGGATGTCAATGAGCAAGAACACTTAATCCGGAGAGACAAGAACCAAAATGAGGAAGGGAACTCACGTGAAATCTGGAAGAGGATCCGAGTGAGCTCGGCATACACATCTGCTTGGCTAGCCTAGAGCTTCTCATATTTGGAGGTTACCGACGTAAGTTTTATGTCGGCTTCTTGCAGCAAGTCCTTATCCTTGGACATCTGGGTCTTCAACCGCTCTTTCTCCTCAGAGAACTCCTGGTCAGCCTTGTCCAGCTAAAATTTGTGCAAGTCCTTAAGCTTCTGGATTTCAGCGTTCAGCCGAGTAATCTCCGAGTCCTTGAGGCCTAGGCGAGCAATCTCGTCGTCCTTTTTCTTTAGCTCAGCCTGATGCTTCCCTGCTTGTTCGAGAAAAAGAGTCATCATGTCAGGGATGGGCATGCTATCTTCAAGCACAACTACAGTAGTGAGTTGACCCGACAGAGCTGATGTATAAATATTCGCCCAGCCAAGAAATGAGCATATAATGGATAAGTAAACAAGACAAGTTACCTTGGATCTCAACCGAATTCTTGCGCATGATGACATTTTTTGCCTCAGCCTTGGCTGCATGATTCAGATAACAAGTTGATACGAATAGCAAATATCTCGAAGGAATGTGAATGAAAAGGGCTTAAGCAAAGGAAATTACCCTTCTTCTGGTGATCAACCAACAACTTTCCATATTTGGCACGGAGATCCTTGTATGAGTCCAGCAGGCACTGGAACTTAGCAGTTCAGCGGTTGGTGGTGATCTAAAATAGTGAGATGTTAGTTCAGAAAACGGAAGAAGGGGATATTCAAAGTCTACAAGATCCGGGCCAAGTGGAACTTAACCCGGATCTAGGTGTGTGGATATTCAAAGTCTACAAGATCCAGGCCAAGTGGAACTAAACCCGACTCTAGGTGTGTGGATATTCGAAGTCTACAAGATCCGGGCCAAGTGGAACTTAACCCGGCTCTAGGTGTGTGGATATTCAAAGTCTACAAGATCCGGGCCAAGTGTAACTTAACCCGGCTCTAGGTGTGTGGATATTCGAAGTCTACAAGATGTGGGCCAAGTGGAACTTAACCCGGCTCTAGGTGTGTGGATATTCGAAGTCTACAAGATCCGGGCCAAGTGGAACTTAACCCGGCTCTAGGTGTGTGGATATTTGAAGATGCCGAGGACTTACACTAGATTCTCTAAGAGCATCCGACCGAGTAATAAATTACTCCCTCGGAGGCTCGAGGACTAGTGGGTATATATATTGCGTATATAAAAGGCTTAGCAGAAAGAAGGATTACCTCCATCATCTGGCCAGCAAGGGAGATAGCCTTGGTAGCGGAGTTCATCTGAGCGCTGAACTCCACCGGACCAAACTTCTCTGGCAAATCATCTTGCGGGTCGATAAACTCGGAATTATTCCAGTTATGGACATATTCAATAAGTGTCGGGCTATAGCTTTCACCGCTAAGAGAATGGCTTGTTACTAAGCCCTTGGAATGGGCCTCCCGCCTTGTGCGGATTGAGCAGCAGTAGGACTGGTATATAAGGTTAATTGCTTGCTGCTCTCTGATCCGGCTGCGGGAGGACCAGAAGGGGAATCCTTGGCTAGCTCGGCGGCTTTCTTACTCTTTCCAGACGATGGTGGGCACTGAAGAAGAGTAGAGGCTACCGCGCTGGACTGAGCTTGAGAGGCTCGCAGAAAAATGTCTTTAATAGACATTGTAGATTCGGAGGGAGTGGCCCGAGTTTTCTTCTTGGCGGCATGCTTAGCTATGGCTGTTGCTGCTGCTGGTGTTGGCATTGCTGGTGCTATTCTTCTTTGGTGCCAGTCTTACCGATGGTCTTTGGTGTTGGTGTTGTTGGTGTTGGTGCTGCTGGCGCTACTGGTGACGCTGGTACATATACATCTGATACTGGGAGATAGGAACTGAAAGAGATGTTGTTTGGCGCGGTGCCAATGAATCTGGCACCTCAAAGGTTGATGGTTCTTGTGGAGCAGAAGAGCTGGGGCGATCCGGCATCGCCATGTCCTCGGTCGCTCCACTACCCCCCGCACCGACGTTGCCCTCCTCATGACGAGGTGGGCTCTGAGCCGGCGTAGCCGCGGAGTCCTCATGAATAGGACTCAGCGGACGAGCGTCGTTGTTACGGGAGGGAGATGGGCTGCTCCAGATTGGAGAGAAAATGCCGGAGCCACTCTAGGGAATAACCTTGGGAGCGCTGCAGAAGCGAAAGATAGCAAGTCAAACAGAGAAAGAAAGGCATGCAAAAAAGCAAAGGCAAAAGGATCAAGACCCGGAAGCAAATAGCAAAAGAAAAAGGACTTACTCATCCAAGGTTGGAGGCTGCCAAGGTTTGGGCATTCTCCGGACTATGCTCTTAGCAGTGTGCTTGGGCTGAGCCTTGACCTCGGACTTCTTTTGTCTTTTCCTGGGCGGGGGCACCTCCGAAGCTGCGACCGAGGTTGCCGCGTGCTTCTGGGAGGGGGCAGGAGCCAGATCATCCATGTTGAGAGGGGGAACCTTGAGGACCGGACCGGCCAGGTTAGCTGAAGATTCAGACATAACCGGGAACACGTAAGAGATAGGCACCAGATCAAGTACCTCCATAACCTCAACATCTGAGTCATCGTCATCAGGCCAATCCCTTAGAGAAGAGGCCTTACCAGAGGTGCGCTTGGTGGTGTCTGGAGCGGGCAGAAACCTCTCCGAGTCAGGCTCCTCCTCGTCCGGCCCTGCACGGTCCGCCACCCATTTGAGGGCCAGATCCTTGCCATCCTGAACTGACTGCTGGAGAAATAGCTGAGAGCAAAAATACTAAATGGTTAAGTTAGGAAACAATCCAACATATCGCAAGACCCAGAAAAGATACAAAGAGAAGAGTTTACCTTAGGAGGCAGGTTGGTCTAGGTAAAGGGTGCAAGCCCCCATTTCCAAGACTCGGAGAACTCCTTCTCCACCTTGAAGATGGCCTTGACCCGGCGAAACACCTCGGTATTGCTAAGCTCGAAGGAGGAGGTCCGGTGGGGGTCAAGGGGGCCTCTCAAATAGCAGATCTTGTGGGAGCACTTTTGAAGGGGGGAGACCCGGCTGCGGACCAAAGCAATCATAATTTCCTCGGCCCGTAGCTCCAACTTGACCAGCTCCTTGATCCGATGATCAAACTGGTTCACCAAGGCTATGGGCCGTTTAGGGATACTCTCCCACAGAGAGGTGTCTGGGACACCGATCTTGAAGGGGAGGAGCCGGATCAAGTCTACGTCCAAGGTATTCCGGACATAGAAGAAGGTCCGGGCCAAGCCTTTGCAGGCTTCAAGGCTAGTAACCAGGGGGAAAGAAGAGTTATTATAGGGAGAAATGGAGGCTCCACCGCACTGGGTAAGGTGTTTGTCGGAAGGCAGAAGATGAGGATCCGGAATAACATTCTTGCGCAGACCAAAAAACTTGATCCACAGTTCTTTGGTGGGCCAGAGGCTAAGGTACCCCTCTATGCTGGAGGCAAAAGAGGAAAGGGAGGTGATTGCATTGGCAGGAAGGTGATGAAGATGTAACTGGTAGGTGGAGATGAAGTCATGGAAAAAATCAGAAACGGGCAAGCCAAAGTCATGCTGAAAATGGGAGAGGAAGACAACATACTCGCTGGATTTGGCGAAGGGGATATTTCCTCGGCGGCGAGGTGATAGATGATGCCTGCGGGGATGCGGCGGGTCGCGTAAAGCCAGTCCACATCGTCCTGGCAGACGAAGGTGCCCGCCCAACCACCGCGCTCGTGAGCTTCATCCTCAACGACGATGGCAGCCTCCTCCTCTGTCATACCTAAATCAACATCCTCGAGGATGTAATCAGAGAAGAAGTAGCCGGCTGTGAGAAACTTGGAGGCCAGGGCCCCGTGGCGAACAACTTAAGAAGAGGCGGTGGCATGAGGAAGCGGCTCTGACAGCATACAGAAGCAGTGGCGGCGGTGGTGTCGTTGTGGAGAAGAAGGGGGCAAGGGGTGATACGTCCATTTTGCATCACTATTCTATGTCATAATTCACTGTTATTCATTGATATATTTCGTATTGAGAGGTGATACTTATGTTATTTCATCTGTTTTTGCATGGTTGATGACTTTTGCATCATGGACCGCTGTAGTCAGGATTCTGATGGAAAAGGTGCTATTTGGAGGCAAAATTCGCGAAGATCAGAAAATCCGGGAAAATATACGGAAAATCCTATTTTTCCAGAAGGCAAAGGATGCCAGAAGACGGAGTGGAGATGGGCCACAGGGGGCCCACACCACCCCCTGGCGCGGGCATCCCTAGGCCGCGCCAGCAGGTGGTGTGGCCGCCCTGGCCCACCTCTGGCACTCCCCTCTAGCGTATATTATCCTCTTGAAACCCTAAGACTCGGTGAGCGACCACAGAAAGATTCCACCGCCTCTGCGGGGCGGAAAACACTGACAGAGAAAGCTCTCCGGCAGACAGATTTCTGCTGGGGGGAATTCCTTCCCGGAGAGGGGAGATCGTCACCATCAACACCATCATCAAGCTAGACTTCATCGGGATCATCATCACCATCATCACCACCACCATCACCCTCATCACCATCTCCATATTGCTGTCACAATTGGGTTGAATCTTGCATAGTTCATAGGGGAAACTTTCCCGGTGTTGATTACTCTTTGTAGTTGATGCTATTGAGTGAACTATTCAATTATTGTTTATGTTTAGATTGTTATACATCATTATTCCATCTCTGATCATGATCCATATGATGTCTTGTGAGTAGTTCGTTTTGTTCTTGAGGACATGGGAGAAGTCATGTTGTTAGTAGTGGAGTTGTATTGAGAAAGATTCAATAGTTTGATATTTAAGTTGTGGTGTACTTCTTTTAGTGGTGTCATGTGAACGTCGACTACATGACACTTCACCTATATGGGCCTAGGGGAATGCATTGTATATTTGGCTACTAATCGTAGGGGTTGCCGGAGTGACAAAAACCTGAACCCCCATTAGGAAACCATTGCACAAGGGACGTAAGGGTCTTAGAGTTTAAAGGTGTGGTTAGGTTTCTACCTTAATTACTTTCTTGTACTTACGGATGTTTGCAAGGGGTATAATCACAAGTATGTATTAGTCCTAGGAAGGTCGGTACATTAGCACAAGTTCACCCACACAACATTTAGCAAGCTAAAGAAGATTAATCAACTATATGAAGCGAAAGCACTTGATAGTCTTCCCATGTGTCCTCGAGAACGTTTGGTCATCTTAAGTAATACAACCGGCTTGTCCTTTGCTGCATAAAGGATTGGGCCACTTGCTGCATTTATTCCTACTATCTTTTATTTACTCGTACTTTGTTTACTTGCTTTATCAAAAACCCCTACAAATCCGTTTGCTAAGTATTTGCAGAGAATTCCTGATCCATACCACTAGCCAGCACCTTCTGCTCCTCGTTGGGTTCGACACTCTTACTTATCGAAAATACTGCGATACACCCCCTATACTTGTCGGTCATCAAGACTATTTTCTGGCGTCGTTGCTAGGGAGTGAAGCGCTATTGGAGAGTGGAACTGGTAAAGGAAACTTCTACTGTGAGTATTGTTTACTTTTGCTAGTTGCTTTATTTTCGTTATGGATAATCCGCTGAGTTTCTTATTTGGTAATGCTACTACCACTGCTAAGGTAGTAGATAAGCCACCACCTGCTGAGAATGATGCTTTCAAAATACCTACGAGAATTATTGATCATGTTATGGATAACTACTATGTTGGGGATGGAACTGTCCATCCCGGTGATCATTTACTTTTTATACATGAATTATGCGGTTTGTTCAACTATGCAGGTATTACCACAGATCAAGTTAAGAAGAAGTTATTCTCATTGTCACTGAAAGGAAGAGCCGAGGAATGGTATAAGCTGCTGAAGAATGGTCAAGCTCTGGAATGGGAGGAAATAGTGCCTCTCTTTTATTCAAAGTTTTATCCTCCTAGCGAGATTCATAAAGATCGGAATCAAATATACAACTTTTGGCCTCTTGATGGAGAGAGTACAACTCAAGCTTGGGGGAGATTGAAGTTAATAATGCTCAAATCTCCCATTCATGAGCTCCCCAACAATATTATTATCAATAACTTTTATGCAAGGCTCCCTCTACATGACAAGAATTTATTGGATGCTTCTTGTGCTGGATCATTTACTCGCATGGAAGAAGAAGCTAAATGGGATCTTCTGGACCGTATTCAAGATAATGCTGAAGCTTGGGAGAATGACAAAGGAAGGAAGTCAGGTATAAATTATGATTATGAATGCATTGAATCTTTTATGGGAACTGATGATTTTCAAAATATTAAAAATTCTTATGGTCTTGATTTACAAGTTATTACGAATTGCTTTAGGGCTTTTGCTTCTTATATTGAAATTTCAAAAAGGGGATGGAACACGTACCATGAACCTTATAAAGATATTGTTAACTATGTTCCTGTTGGGAGTGCTGAGTATTGCACTATTGATCCCATCTTACCTAAACCTTATATTGAGAAGATTCCCTTCCCAGATAAGGTAAAGGATCATCCTATGATAACTAATGTAATCACCAAAAGTGAAAATAGAACTGTAAAACTTGATGAACAAATAAACATTGAGCCCGTGGTAGCAATTGTGAAAGACCTTGTCACTAAAAGCATAGAAGATGGACACATAGTCTTTTGTGAATATGCTTCTAACATTGTTTCACATCCTAATAGAACTAAAAAGGCTAGTGTCCCTATGCTTTCTGTTAGAATTGGTGGTCATTGATATTATGGTTTATGTGATATTGGTGCAAGTTCCAGTGCTATTCCTTATGAGCTTTATAGAGAAATTATGCATGAAATCAGTCCCTGCGAATTGGAAGAGATTGATGTGGTTATTCACCTTGCTAATAGAGAGACCATCTCTCCAATTGGTATTGTACGAGACATGGAAGTTCTTTGTGGTACTGATTTTCTAGTACTTGGTTCAGCTGCTAGTAAAACTTATCCTATTATTTTTGGTAGACCTTTCTTGAGTACTTGTGGAGCTATTATAGATTGCAAAAGGGAGAAAATCTTGACTAAGTTTGATAGGGAATCTTATGAGTTTAATTTCTCGAAATTGGCTAAAGAACCTTGTGAAGAGGAAACCCATAATGAGGATTTTAGAGTTGAACAACTTGCTTCTATTTCTCTTGCTCCTAACAATGCTTTGCAGAAATTTATGGAAGATCATGAAAGTGAAATCTTCATGGAAGAAAGGAATGAGATTGACGAGATTCTCCGTGATCAGCCTAAGATGCTTAAGCATAACTTGCCTATAGAAGACTTGGGTACCATGTTGCCACCTAAAAAGGATCCGGTCTTCGATCTAAAACCTCTCCCTGATGATCTTAAATATGCTTATATTGATGATAAAAAGCTATATCCTGTTATTATTAGCTCTAAACTTTCAGGAAAGGAAGAAGAAAGGTTATTGGAGGTTTTAAAGAAACACCGAGGAGCTATGGGCTATACTCTGGATGATTTAAAAGGGATTTCACCTACTATATGTCAGCATTCTATCAACATAGAACCAGATGCAAAGCCAGTAGTAGAGAACCAACAACGTTTAAATCCTAAGATGAAGGAAGTGGTAAGGAATGAGGTATTGAAACTCCTTGATGCTGGTATTATTTACCCTATTGCTGATAGTGAATGGGTTAGTCATGTTCATTGTGTTCCTAAAAAGGGAGGTATTACCGTTGTTCCTAATGATAATGATGAGCTTATTCCTCAAAGAATAGTAGTAGGCTATAGGATGTGCATTGATTTTAGAAAATTCAATAAAGTTACTAAGAAAATTCACTACCCGCTTCCTTTTATTGATCAAATGTTGGAAAGATTGTCTAAAAAGACCCATTTTTGTTTTCTTGATGGTTATTCTGGTTTCTCTCAAATTGCTGTTAAACAACAAGATCAAGAAAAAACTACTTTTACTTGCCCTTACAGAACTTATGCTTATAGACGTATGCCTTTTGGTTTATGTAATGCTCCTGCTACTTTCCAAAGATGCATGTATGCCATTTTTCATGGTTTTTGTGAGGAAATTGTAGAAGTGTTCATGGATGACTTTGCTATCTATGTAACTTCTTTTGATAATTGTCTGCACAACCTTGATAAATTTTTGCAGAGATGTGAAGAAACTAATCTTGTTCTTAATTGGGAGAAATGCCACTTCATGGTTAATGAAGGGATTGTCCTTGGGCATAAAGTTTCTGAAAGAGGCATATAAGTTGATAGAGCTAAGGTTGAGGCAATTGAGAAGATGCCATGCCCAAGAGACATCAAAGGTATTTATAGTATCCTTGGTCATGCTGGTTTCTATAGAAGGTTTATTAAAGGCTTTTCTAGGATTTCAAAACCCCTCACTAATCTTCTTCAAAAAGATGTACCCTTCGTTTTTGATGATGATTGTAAGGGAGCTTTTGAAACTCTTAAGAAGGCTTTAACTACAGCCCCTATTGTTCAACCACCTGATTGGAGTTTACCCTTTGAAATAATGTGTGATGCTAGTGATTTTGCTGTAGGTGTTGTCCTTGGGCAACGAATTGATAAAAAGTTAAATGTTATTCATTATGCTAGTAAGACTTTAGACGTTGCTCAAAGGAATTATGCTACTACTGAAAAGGAATTTCTAGCTGTCGTTTTTGCTTGTGATAAGTTTAGACCATATATTGTAGACTCAAAAGTCACCATTCATACTGATCATGCTGCTATTAAATACCTTATGACAAAGAAGGACGCTAAGCCTAGGCTTATTAGATGGGTGCTACTTTTACAAGAGTTTGATCTACATATAGTAGATAGGAAAGGTGCTGAAAACCCTGTAGCTGATAATTTATCTCGATTGGAAAACATCTCTTTTGATCCTATGCCTGTTAATGATAGTTTGCCAAATGAGCAGTTAGCCGCAGTAGGGGTAAGCTCGCGAGGGAGCCCTTGGTACGCTGATTATGCTAACTTTATTGTCTCTAAGTATTTGCCTCCAACTTTTACAGCTCAACAAAGAAGGAGTTCTTCTATGATTTGAGGCATTATTTTTGGGATGACCCACACTTATACAAAGAAGGAGTGGATGGTATTATGCGAAGATGTGTTCCAGAATATGAACAAAAGGATATATTACGTAAATGTCATGGTAGTGCTTATGGAGGACATCATGCAGGAGATAGAACTGCACAAAAGGTGCTACAATCCGGTTTCTACTGGCCTACCCTTTTTAAAGAAGCAAGAAAATTTGTTCAACCTTGTGATGAATGTCAGCATGTTGGTAATATTTCTAGACGCAATGAAATGCATATGAACTACTCTCTAGTTATTGAACCCTTTGATTGCTGGGGATTTGACTTTATGGGTCCTTTCCCTCCCTCGAAAGGTTATAATCATATTCTTGTTGCCGTTGATTATGTTACTAAGTGGGTATAAGCCATTCCTACGAAGAGTGCTGACAGGGAAACCTCTCTAAAAATGTTTAAAGATGTTATCTTTCCTAGGTTTGGAGTGCCTAGGTATCTCATGACTGATGGGGGTTCTCATTTCATTCATGGTGGTTTTAGAAAGACCCTTGCTAAATATGATGTTAATCATAGAATTGCTTCAGCTTATCACCCCCAAACTAGCGGGCAAGTAGAGTTATCAAATAGAGAAATTAAATCCATCTTGCAAAAGACTGTTAATAGATCTAGAAAAAACTGGGCTAAAAATTTGAATGATGCTTTATGGGCTTATAGAACTGCCTACAAAAATCCTATGGGGATGTCTCCTTATAAAATGGTTTACGGGTAAGCTTGTCACCTACCTTTAGAATTAGAACACAAAGCTTACCGGGCAGTTAAAGAACTAAATAGAGATTGTAAGCTCGCTGGTGAGAAAAGGTTATTTGACTTAAGTTCTTTAGATGAATGGAGGAGTGAAGCCTATGAAAATGCTAGGCTCTTTAAGGAAAAGGTTAAAAGATGGCATGACAAGCGAATACTTAAGAGAGAATTTCATGTTGGTGAGAAAGTTCTATTGTATAGGTCTCGTCTCAGATTTTTTGCAGGAAAGCTACTATCAAAATGGGAAGGACCTTTCTTTATTGAAGAAGTATACCGTTCAGGAGCAATAAAAATTTCTTCTTTAAAAGATAATACTACACAAGTAGTGAATGGGCAGCGACTGAAACACTATATTGATGGGGATTCTTACAATGAAGATGTTTATGCCTTTCAAGTTATAACTCCGGAACAATTTATCAAGGACCAAATTCAGAGACCTGTAGAGCCTGTTTTCAAATAGGTAACAGTTCTGTTAAGAAAGTTCCGTGAAAATACAATCCAACTATATTTTTGTAGTTTTCAGACAATAAGGAAAGTTATGAAGCGAAAAAAGTACGAAAACGGAGCCAGAGTGGCTCACGCCACCCTGTGGCACGGGCCCACCCCAGGCCGCGCCACCAAGTGGTGAGTCCACTCTAGACTCCGCCTCCGACTCATTCTCTCCCAGTACCTTCCTTTTGTTGTGAAACTTCGTAATATATAACCCTCGGATCTCCCGAGGTTCATATATCGTGTTTTCGTCGTGTTTTCGTTTCGATCTGTTTCTATCAGGAACTATCTTTGAAAGCTTATAAGCATAATGGTGTCTGCCAAGGATAAAGGAAAGGAGCCTATGGAGGAAGATCTCCAAGACCCCAAGCAGGGGCTGGTACCTTTAGTCACTTGCCCTGCATCAACGGAAGCCCTACGAGTCACTAAGGAGTTCTATGATAAGTACCAAGACTTGAGGAGGAAGGTGGACATGCTTCAATGGGAGAATAATAGGATTCGCAAGATGCTGGAAGATTTCCTCACGTCAACTAAGAAAATATTACCACCACCACCGAAGGAGTAATTCGTCATCAGGTTTGGCATCCCCTTGGTTTGTTCCAAGCTTGGGGGAGTGCCGCGGTATCATATCACTATCTTCTATCTTTTTACCTTTTTAGTAGAGTCATATCATGAATAGAGAAGTTATCATGTAGGATGGTTTGTATTATGGAAGTGTCCCCTCTCTCGTTAGATATGTATCCCTTGGTGTGAGTTGCCGTTATGGAATATTAATGAGAAGTTCTATCATTTACTCTTTTGCATAGCTTATATTAGTTTTCAATTCGTGGTTATATGATTGATCTTGTTGTTAGTATTGGTATCCCTTTGGGATCATTGAGTTCATTTAGTTGGTTTTGGCAAACCTGGCTCGGTCAGTACCAACACTATTTTTGAGAGTTGAATGAAAAAGATAAAAGTACTCCTAAAGAAATATTATTTCATCATATTTCTTTCTTGATTTGCTCATAAGTCTAGTATTCTCTAGTTAAGATCTTTTGTGCTTCCAAGGAAGATTGCATGTTTGTTTTTATCACTTGTATGTTTGTTTGTTTCCTTCAACTCTTATACTTGCTACCCAGCCTTGATAGCTAAAAACCTATATTGAGAGGGAATTCTTCTCGTGCATCCACTCCTTAAAACCAAAACCCATGCCATTTGTGTCCACCATACCTACCTATTAGCATTATTGCTATTCCAAGTAAATTCTTGTTTTATCTACCTCCCAAATTAAACTTGTCATGTGAAAATTAGTGATTAAAGCTCTCACGAACTTGATGGCACACTTTACTTTCTTGCATTTAATAAACTTGAACCATTGTGCCCATCTATGTTGCATATATGCTTGCGCTTTGTAAGTTGTGAATTAGCAAAACCATGCTATCATGGGGAACGCTTTCAACATTGCACTGGTACTTTGTACCTAGTTGATATCATGTTCTTTTGTCTATGGATGTCGTCGGTGTGAAATGAAAGGGGAGCTTGTAAGTCCATGGAGTTATGCATGTGTGTTAGCGAAACGCCTGGGCCGCTGGTCTAATCCATGCTGACATGGTGAAAACCTGCAGCGTAACCATAACGAGCATCTATGAAGCATTCTTCTTATAAAAAAAAGATAGAGATTGAGAAAAGAGAAAAAGAAAAAAAGAGATATTATGAAAAGAGGAAATAGAGAAAAAAGCACCATATTCCCATGGTAAATAAGAAGATTGCTGAGATGCTTGTTGTCTGCTTGCCTTGTCATTTTGATATGGGGATTCTTCCGTATCATCGGGCAAGGGTTACCCCGTTGGCGGTTCTCTATGATACACATATGCTTACGATGACAAGAACTTACCGGTGACTAAACTTGAGTAGCATCAGGAGCAGCCCTCGTATTCAAGGGACATGAGATTCTCAATTTACAACTTGTCAGTGCATATCCTCATATTTGATCACTTTAACCTTAATCACCTAAAGATGCCTATGATAGGGGAAATGAGAGCTGAAAGCTAGTAAGTATCTTTGGGAGCTCTTTATGAGACTTGCAATCCCTGCTTCCCTCTGCGAAGGGCCTTTCTTTTACTTTTTAGTTGAGTCAGTAAACCTACTCCCTTCTATCTCATCAAGTATTTTGAGTTGTTGTGTTTCATTCATTCATATGATGATTTATTCAATCATGTTGCTTATGTTCCTTGTTTTGCACATTCATCTTATCTTGATGTTTACTACTTTGAAAGCTATCATTGAAAACTAGTTATTTGTGAACTCCAGCAAATTATCAACTATTCTTCGACCAAGAGCTAAGTTTGCCATTACCAATTATGATTTACTTTATGTATCTTTATTGTGTTTCCTTTACTTATTGCAAGTCGAGTTATATAATAGTGAGTTGTCTTCTGTTATGATCTATGTATTGATGAATGTGATGCTTCTTATCCGTATTCTTTTATCGACTCTTCACTCCATAAACCTGAGGTCATGTTTATTGAGCTCAGTTTCGCTTGGGGACAAGCGAAGTCTAAGCTTGGGGGAGTTGATACGTCTATTTTGCATCACTATTCTATGTCATAATTCACTGTTATTCATTGATATATTTCGTATTGAGAGGTGATACTTATGTTATTTCATCTTTTTTTGCATGGTTGATGACTTTTGGATCATGGACCGCTGCAGTCAGGATTCTGATGGAAAAGGTGTTGTTTGGAGGCAAAATTCGCGAAGATCAGAAAATCCGGGAAAATATACGGAAAATCCTATTTTTCCAGAGAGCGAAGGAAGCGAAGAAGGCTGGAGATGGGCCACGAGGGGCCCACCACCCCTGGCACTCCCCTATGGCGTATATTATCCTCCCGAAACCCTAAGACTCGGTGAGCGACCACAGAAAGATTCCGCCGCCTCTGCGGGGCGGAAAACACCGAGAGAGAAAGATCTCTCCGGTAGACAGATTTCTGTCGGGGGAATTCCTTCCTGGAGAGGGGAGATCGTCACCATCAACACCATCATCAAGCTGGACTTCATCGGGATCATCATCACCATCATCA
This sequence comes from Avena insularis, assembly GCA_023614405.1. Taxonomy (NCBI): domain Eukaryota; kingdom Viridiplantae; phylum Streptophyta; class Magnoliopsida; order Poales; family Poaceae; genus Avena; species Avena insularis. The sequence continues at coordinate 211,450,390 of CM042696.1, read as the reverse complement.
CCACCACCATCATCATCATCATCATCACCCTCATCACCATCTCCATATTGCTGTAACAATTGGGTTGAATCTTGCATAGTTCATAGGGGAAACTTTCCCGGTGTTGATTACTCTTTGTAGTTGATGCTATTGAGTGAACTGTTGAATTATTGTTTATGTTCAGATTGTTATACATCATTATTCCATCTCTAATCATGATCCATATGATGTCTTGTGAGTAGTTCGTTTTGTTCTTGAGGACATGGGAGAAGTCATGTTGTTAGTAGTGGAGTTGTGTTGAGAAAGATTCAATAGTTTGATATTTAAGTTGTGGTGTACTTCTTCTAGTGGTGTCATGTGAACGTCGACTACATGACACTTCACCTATATGGGCCTAGGGGAATGCATTGTGTATTTGGCTACTAATCGTAGGGATTGCCGGAGTGACAAAAACCTGAACCCCCATTAGGAAACCATTGCACAAGGGACGCAAGGGTCTTAGAGTTTAAAGCTGTGGTTAGGTTTCTACCTTAATTACTTTCTTGTACTTACCTATGTTTGCAAGGGGTATAATCACAAGTATGTATTAGTCCTAGGAAGGTCGGTACATTAGCACAGGTTCACCCACACAACACTTAGCAAGCTAAAGAAGATTAATCAACTATATGAAGAGAAAGCACTTGACAGTCTTCCCATGTGCCCTCGAGAATGTTTGGTCATCTTAAGTAATACTACCGGCTTGTCCTTTGCTGGATAAAGGATTGGGACACTTGCTACATTTATTCCTACTGTCTTTTATTTACTCGTACTTTGTTTACTTGCTTTATCAAAAACCCCTAAAAATCCGTTTGCTAAGTATTTGCAGAGAATTCCTGATCCATACCACTAGCCAGCACCTTCTGCTCCTCGTTGGGTTTGACACTCTTACTTATCAAAAATACTGCGATACACCCCCTATACTTGTGGGTCATCAAGGGGCAGGGGCATGCGAAATGGGGGAACTTCCCCATGAGCCGCCCCTGCCCCCTATTTAACCGCGCATCATAGGTGTGAGGTGGGATCGGTTGCTGTGGCCCAACTGCACGGTGTGGCCGTGTACCCTTCAAATGAGCCAATCAGGCTCATGCCACAGCGAGGGTTACAAGGAGAAGCAGATCCCGCGACGTGACGTTATGATACTGTTAACGAGGGGCTGCCGCGACGGGATGTGCGGGGCAGTTATTCCTGACAATTACTATAGTAACCGGCACAGTAAACTAGTGCGGCCCTTAAAATGAGGCAAAGTGATGATTACCCTCCACGTAAGACGCGGGGAAGCGTATGAGAGAAGGAAAGACAATCCGGATACATGTACAAAAACCCATCCAGCGAGAAGTAACTCAGATCGAGCCAAGGGACGTCGAAGCAAAGAGTCCGGGTTACGGAATCACTCGGCTGAAGAAATGGAGATTTGGATAAGGGGAACCTGCTGTGGCCTTAACAGCTGAAGTTGCTAAGACTGCACCAGCTTCGGGGACTAATGTTGGGGGATACCCCCGGGTAGGGTCACACCGGGGTATAGAGGCCGAGTTAGCCGAGGTACGGCACGGTCAAAGCTAGTGCTGGCCGGGTCTCCTCAAGGTAGGCCGACTTACGGAGTAACCCGGCCTGGAGAGTATTCACCTGACACTTACCCGGCCAGCATAAAATATATGTCGGCTATACTTAATCTATCATGTGTGCAGGTACCCTCGTAGCCGAGTTATCTAGGCGCTAGACGGGCTACCGCTTGGCTTCTAAGAGAAGGAAGGAATCTCCCATTGGTCAAAAGGTGGCCTTTGCCCGCTGTAGCGTGAGCGTAGCGAGTAGAGGAGAGGACCAGTGGGGCGTGACCGACAAAGGTGACGCGGGCGAAGCCGGCTAACGTAAACCGTGCCTGGTGATGCCAAAATACAAGGGGCACACAGAGGGTTACGTTCAAAGCCCAGACGAGCCATTTAAAGAGAATAAAGAAGCATCTAGCTTTAACCAAAGGGCATATTCGGGGAATATGCCTCCACGTACGCCCTAAACTTTGTACCCTGGGCTCGCCTATATAAGGAGCACCAGGGCCTCCATAGAAGGGGATCGATCATTTTCTCTGTCTAAGGAAGAACTCTAGAGCACAAAGGTGAGGAGTAAGAGAACTAGTCTCCTTCTCACAAACAGCTCGAGAAGCTCTTGTTGCCACCATTGATAGAGAGGAAATACAAACACTTGTGTATGGAATCACCACACTATCCCTCCCTAGATTCCTTTAGCGTACTTTGGACCCATCTTTAGCCTATCCATGGCATCTGCCATGCCACCACCACGATAAGACCTCTATTGGGTGTCTGTTTATGCACTGCAACCACATGTTCCAGCTGAAGAATTGCGAACAATACCACTTACTTGGCTATTTGTAGTCTGGGGGCTCGATATGGTTGGACCTTTGCAAACAACACCTTGTGGATTTACGCATCTGCTAGTAGCTGTTGATAAGTTCACTAAATGGATTAAAGCTAAACCCATTAGAAAGCTTGACGGGGCAACAACCCTAAAATTTGTCCGCTGGTAGTGAGATTTGGTCTCCCACATAGCATCATCACTGACAACGGCATCAATTTGTCTCTCAGAGAAGCTGAGGAGTATTGTCATGAAAAAGGCATCTGCCTTGACCTAGCATCTATGGCACATCCATAGTCAATTGGGCAAGTTGAGCGAGCTAACGGAATAATTCTGCAAGGAATCAAGCCACGCTTAGAAGCACCGCTACATAGAGTAGTTGGAGCTTAGGCGGAAGAATCTCCATCTGTTTTGTGGAGTTTGAGAACAACACCCAACAGATCTACCAGCTTGACCCCTTTATTCATGGTTTATGGAGCAGAAGCCATCCTGCCATCTGGCATCCTTCACGATGCACCAAGAGTCGCCGCCTATGACAAAGACGACACTGAAGAATCCAAATGCCTATCTATGGACCTGCTTGAAGAGGAACACGTGCTAGCATACCATAGATCTACCATCTACCACCAGAAGCTACGTAGCTACTATAGTCGATGCGTTAGGCATCACTCATTTAAAGAGGGGGATCTGGTGCTTCAACTCAAGCAGCAAAAGCCACACAAACTATCCCTGTGTTGGGAAGGACCGTTCATCAAAGCAAATCATTGCTCATTGGTTCCTATTACCTCATCGATTCGCGAGTTAAAAGATAGGCCAAAAAAGCGCAAGCAACATGACTTCGATGATGATTTCCCGAAGACTGATCGTCCATGGAACATAGCACAACTACATCCCTTTTACACTTATATCCGGGTTGATGGAATAAAGAATTTGGTTCACTCATATTTTCTGAGTATTTTACCTCCTTTAGTGTTCATTTTTGGATCATATAAACCCTTTATACACAAGTTTGCATTTGCACTTGTGAAAATTCTGCCTACGGGTGTTAGCTTAAGTTTTATGGTCTACATGTTTTCTGATGTTTTTATGTGGATTCCGGAGTAGTGAATTTTTGGCACTCAAAGCTGGCGATTTTTCTCTTGGGTTCTTGACAGTGCTATTAAGCATCATCGCCTGAGAGCATGGTTCTGTGCTACAAGTCTTCCGTCTCACGAAAGGTCAAGCATACGAACCAGCATAATGGATAAGCCAACACTTGCTTTAAAAATATACATGATAGATCTAGATAAGTAGAAGGAGTCTTGCAGCCAAGTTTTTTTCCTTGCAACTACAAAAGTTTTCCGCATACATACTGTAGAGACACATTTAATACAACAATTTTTTTCATGACTCTGCTGCAGGGGACTTTGAAGCTACATCATCATCAGCAGGAGAGCTAGACCTGGCAAGATCATCAAACTCGGACGATCGCGGGCTAGACTATTAAGACACTGGCTCATCATCCATCTCTTCAGCAAGCACGAAGACATCTGCCTTGACCATCTTGGCAACCTTGGTGTCGTAGCCGTCAAGGGAGTTCCATATAGCATCGCTATCGATCTCATTCCCTTCCTCGTCAAACTTCGGCATACCAGAAGTCACCAGGATCCTGTCGGCATCGTCATAGTGTGCCTTGACCAAGGACAAGGTCATTCTTGCACTAGCCTGGTCGCAAGATGCTTTCCAGCTCTTCACTTTCTCGAGGGCTCGGCACAGGATTTGTGAGTACTTGGCCACAGAATCTACCGCCTTGATGGTGATGTCCAATGCATGTAAAATTCATACATGACCTTTGCACTTTATTACTTGATATTCCAACATATCTACATCATATATAGGCTATAATCATGTTTTATAATGATTATTGGGAATAATTCGCACTTCCCATATTGCTTTGAAATTAACCCTGCCGGGCAGAAAACCCCTATTTCAATGTTTTTGATTTGCAGGTACCCAAACGACGTCCAATTGACCTGAAACTTCACGTGACCCAACATTTATCAGAATGAAGAACAATGGGATATAGATCCGTGAGAAAATAAGATCGAGGAGGGAACGGGCATAGTAGCCGCGGCCACCCCCTAGCCACGGCTGGTATGCTCTTTCCTCCCTCGAGTCTCCGATGCCATAGATTCTTTTGCCAAAAGACTTGTCTTGATCTAAAACCTACTATATGTACCCACTTTCGGTGATCCTCGACACAGACAGAGGCGAAGATCGAAAACACAGAAATAGAGAGTCAGGAGGCTGCCACCGGAGAAGATCGGAGGGGGGAAACACCGCCGGAATCGCCTCCGGAGGGCTCCACCCCCTCTGGCGTGTTCATCATCAACACCTACAGCAAGATCCTCTCCATCTCCCTACTATAATCTCTTGGCAAACATGATGTGTGAAGCAATATATTATTTTACCTTGGTATATTGTGTCTCCATGTCTTTGTTTGAGTAGTAAATTGTTATGGCAAAAGTGAAATAGTTTGTTCATTGGTTGCATATAGTGTTGTTATCTTTTATGCTTGTATTCTTGTACAATATATGAGTGCACACATATGTTGGGAATGCATGTAAGGTGGTCACCATAGTGTAATGGCGTGGGGAGGATAGAAAACCATGGTCCAATCCATAAAGTTACATTAGGGGGACATATATCGGGGACCCTAGAGTTCATAACTATGGTGGGAAAATTATTACTTAATAATTCCTATATTTTCTCGGTAACATGGCCCTAGGATCCATCATAAGAGTTGCGTATGAACATTTATTTGGTTGCACCTAATTAAGGATCTGTCCTAGAAGAAACAATAAACAACCAAACAAATGAATGAAATAACAATTGACTAAACATTTACTCCCTTAGAGAAACTTGCTACTTGATTAAACTTTCCACCACTCCACTCCACTTCATTAGATTAATCTAACTTGCACTAGTTTACTTGTAGTTTCCACTAACACATACTTTATTTATTTTCTACCTAGTACCAAAACAAAACACACACTTATATCCTAGCTTTGCATAGAAGGCCATATAAGAGGGTCAGGCTTTAGAGAATATATAGTTTACCTTTAGCTCCTCATGGTTTCGACACTCAAATAGTTATCGAATTGTACTACGGTGATCCCCTGCACTTGGGGGTTATCAAGATACTTTTCCGACACCGTTACTGGGGAGCGTAGCGCAAGGTTTCTATTCTTGCTTGCATTTCTAGTTTATTTTTAGTAACTTTTTTATATAAAACTAAAACCCAAAAAAAATAGATAGATCCTTTTCCCAAGATTAACCATGAGATATCTGATTTTTATGTCAAATATATTATTTTGGGCACTAACCTTTTGGGTGCAAGAGATAATGTTGAAAGTGCCAAGGAAGGAGATGACAAAAGCCTAAGCCTGGGGATGTCCATGCCAACCCAAGAAGAAGATGAAAAGGAAGAACAAATGGAGGAAGAATGGAGTAGATACCCATCTCCTACACCCAACAATGGTAATGAACACATTCTTATTAATGATGATGATGATCTTTAATTGCCTAGTAGTCCTCTATATGGAACAATTATGACTAATATATGGGAGGATGAAAGTGATATAATTGAGTTAGATGATCCAATATGCTCATTAGATGACTTGTCTTTATATGGTGAATCTATTCAAAACTATGAGATTAAGTTTGCTTTTGATGCTTATAATTATTATAAGAGAGGAAGAGATAAGAGCCCTCTTTATATTTCTATATTATTTAAAATGCAAGCTATTGATCATTATATGCATTGGATACCACAACCTTTCTGCTATTTATTCATATATAAAATACCAATGCATAGGAAGAGAGTTAGACTTAAAAGTTAATGTCTGTGTGCTTTGTGGTGTGCTCCACATGCTTTCAAATACTATTAAATTTGAGCACCTTGATATCCATGTAACATGTAAAATAACTTTACCTACTGATTTCTAACAATTAGTTTAAGATTTTCACTTTTTATAAATTTTTGGAAAGTACATGAGAAAGATGAGCAATGGAGAAGTTGGGGTCGGCCTTGAACATATGTTGTTCATGCCAATGGAACCATTGCAAAATCTCTATCATTAAAACTTCTCCTATTATAAAATAAAATAAAAAGAGTGTTTATTACTAATGAAACATCACCTTTGTATCTTACTTTCTCATCTTTGTGCCAAGAATAACCTCTTTTGAGAAGTAAGATCAAACAATTGTAACGTGCTTTCCAGAAAACAGATTTCCGAGCTTCACTGAAAAAAGTTAAAATTCATAGAAGAGAATTTTGTCCTGAAATTTCACGTCAGCAATATTCAGCTCTTTACCCACAATTCATTAGTTCAAAGTTTTTTATTTGAGCAATGTAAGTGCCTCTGAAAATTCGCTCCTTACAGACTGTCCAGTTTTTGATGGATTTTATCTCTATTATGTATTAGTCTCATTATCTTTGTTTTATGCAGTTCCTTTTTATCAAAGAGCAATACAAAACCATAAGTAACAGTAGCTAATGTTTATTTCATGATATGTCTTTGTTGTACCTATTGGGATACAATTTACGGAGGCACGAACCACTCTAATCAAGTTTTATGATGAGTTTTGTGTGGAAAGAGTTTTCAAGTGAAAGAGTTGAGGGTGATGAATGAAGATTAATAGGGACGAACGCTCAAGCTTGGGGATGTTACCCCTGGGAGCACCCCACATGTATCAAAGGAATACAAGCATTCAAGATTGGGGATGTCCAAGTTACCTTATAAACTCAAACCATCTTGATATCAAGTAAGTAAGCCTAGCTATATGGCTATAAAGAAAGCGCTTTGCGGGAGGCAATCCGATTAGTTTTATTTTATTTGTGTCCTATTGCTGTAACAAGAGACCTTAGTTTTTGTTTTTGTTATGGAATTTTCAATAAGTACCAAGTTTTACCCATTTTGGATTGAAAAAATTGAAAATATATATGGACTTGCATATTCTTGCACAAATCTGTTTAGCATATGATTTTTCATTTCTACTTTGTAACTCTGATTGAGCTCAAATTTTAACTGTAGTTACAACTTTTCATCCTCTGTATGCTCGTAAATTTTCAAAAAAAAACCGGACATGTTTAAGTAGGGTAACCAACCGTGTTTTGCTACTGCTGTTTTTCTGGACAGATTCTGTCCCATTTTGTTTGATGCATTCTTTGAGATTTTAAGTTGAATATTTTTAATTAATTTGAGGTTATGATAAAGCATACAACATTATATACCTACTGGACACTTCATATATACTTTTGTTTAAGAGTTTCTTGAAGGAAACATTATGCCTTTTGTACCAATTAATGTCACCCCACATAAAAGAGATGAGAGAAAATTTTGTGTTGAAGTTTTTTCACAGGGATTAGACGAGATGCACCAAGAGCTATCCAAGGATGGTGAAAACCATAAGCTTGGGGATGCCCAAGGAACCCCACTGGACCAACCACACTCTCGGTTTGCACACGTCTACTCTCTGTTTTTTGAGCAACACATTACTATCGCATAAACTTGAAGTGTTTGTGTCTTACTTCCTTTATTTTTAGTTTTCATTTTGTTCATGTTGCCAAGACCATTATCAATATATACTTGCTGTAGAAATAAATTAAGTTGGATGCTATAAAAAATTGGGATGTTGAAGTTGATTTAAAAGATTACATGTAGTTACATGGTTAATATGCTTTGACTAAGACGGACCTATGGGAGCCTTTAGGGCAAGCACAATATACAACAGTACGCAACACCTCGCACATCAAACCGATCCTATAACTCGGTGTATTTCCATTATAGTGATTTATAGCAGAAGTAGAGTCCTGTCACCGTTGTGGGACTTGAACTTGAGTAAGTTGTGTTACCTCGTACCCGCCAACTCATCGCCTCCCCCACCTCTCTAAACACGCTTTGTGAGTACCTCTCCATGGCGTACTCGTCGGCAATACCACGACAAAGTGAACAAACCTTAAAGAGAAAATAGATCATTTTATGGATATGAACCGATAAAGATTAACCCAATCTTTTTCGTAACCTGCAGGTACAGTTGGTAGCCTCTCCACCGTTGGTATCAAGGTCATGGTCCCGCACCAGACTAGCCTTCTTTTAGTATAAAATTTCAACTTGTTAACTGCAAAATAGGAGCATATATTAGCCCATTAACTCAACAGAAAGTGTTCTACTTACTGAGATTCTCCTCCATATGCCACTTTACGCACATAATAATGATTTGGACTTGGACACTTTCTCTTGTCTTAGAAACTACATCTTATTAACATGGAATTTGACGTACTATGTTATCATTTGTTCATGCATAATTTTTTACAAATTTAACTTGCATTAATATATGTTAAATAGATATACCATATGACCACAAGGGTGGGGATTCTGGCATTGTGCATAGCCATGAAACACATGAATATAGTGTTGCAGCACTTCATGTTTAGTATGCTTATAGTATAAACGTTGTGTAGCATGTACCCAAAAAGGGCTCCTTCAGAAGTTATAGAAAATAAATGAGATTCTTGTATATGGAGGGTCAATCAGATGATAAGTAAGGTTTCCAAAATGTATATTTTAACAATAGCGGAAAAAACTATTAGCTTAACTAGTTCATAATATACATTTTATTTATGTAGCACAAGAGTTTATTGGGATAGTTCAATGAGTGAATGTTTGAAGTATTACAGGCATAATACAACATTTAATGGCTTAAGCAGAATGTTTTATGAATTGTTGCAAAAAATAACAATGGTCCAGAAAAGACTGCAAATCATTACCTGACCAACGCAAAAGTTTTTCTCTAAATCTACAAATCCAGTAAGAAAATTTTCTATTGAATTTGAAAGTTGCATTGTAGTGTTCAACAACCTTTAATAAAACTATATAGCATAGTAAAAAGAGGGGCAACAATTTAAACTGTCCTATTGGTAGTGTGCCTTCTCCTTTCACCCTGATTGAGATGAAGCATAGGCTCATTGTTTTAAAAAAGCTTAAAGTTTTCTAGAGTGTAGAAGCTAAGCCAATATAGGAAAAATCAAATAAGAACACCGCAATAGTAAGAGCTACTTTGATATGGCATTCATCAACAGAACCCAACTAAAATGTATGTAAGAAATAACTACATGTAAAAGGAGAAACAAATATCGATGGTAAATAGAAACAAAGGCCAATAAAAAAGCTAACCTATATTGGGTAGAACTACAGCAGTTAGACATCCACCCAGACCTATGCTACGGTAGATCCTATAATTTTAGCCAAAGGCTGGTTGTCACGTCCTTCTTTATATCTATGTAACGCGCGACATTTTCTTTTTTCTTTTTTTTTCGTTTTTCCGCTCCTTAATTGTGGTACACAACCTTTGGGTCAAAGCGGTTCCTCACGATCGACTAATTCTGGAACAGACGAGAAACAGTCACCCCACCTCTAACCTATTTATCCATCATCTTCCTCTCCATTGCCGCCGCCATCATTCTCCCCTACATTCGCCGCCCTCTTTCTCTTCCATCACGCCACAACCTCCTCCACCACCACCCAGAATGCGAGCCGGCAACCTCCAGGGAGCCGCGGCAGAGAAAACATCGACATTACAAATGCATTTTTTCTCTCTAAGGTCTACATACAATGTATAGCTAATGATACGGCCAGATGAAAGGAAGCATGCAAGTAGATTTCATTCTAGTTGGATCAAAGTGCAAGTGAATCATGTGCATATAGATCCTGACTACAGCTGCAACATCTATATAGGTATGTGTTTCCCTCTTCAATGAAAGGAAATGGTCTAAACCAATTATCTAATGTAGTTAGTAACCCAAGGGTCTTTCATTTCAAGCAGGCCGCATTGGTCACTCGAATTACAAAAGTGCAAGTAAAAACTACTGAATATGTCATAACCTAAAAATAATCAGTATCATAGAACTCATCATGTTGTAACACTAGATAGATCTAATCTGCAAAAGTGTGATCCTACTTTGTTGAGTATTGTGTGTAGCTAAGACCATAAATAGATGGATTCAAACCTTGCCCGTGCAATGCAAATTGGATGATTAGTCTATATATTATGCATATTAGAATTAGCAAAATATAGCACGTCAAGATGCAATGAAGGAGGCTGCCAGGCTAGGAGAAATAATAGTGTAGTAATCTACAAAAAGGAAACCATGTTCTTGTTTCTCCCAAATAGGATAATCAAAATAACCATTCACTTGAGACCTGATATGACAGTGCTGTCCCCGCACGTGATTGCGGAGCATCAAGTGATTTTGCATTGTAGGTAAACATAGGAAAATATTTAAGTTCTAGGATGACCCTGGTTATGTTTGTACGCTGGGTAATCTTTAACCTATATGGATGGTCTGTTTTCTTATATTTGCATTGTGATGCAGCAACAATAAAAGATTCAAACTTGTAGATTGAACTCTCTTCTAACTGTTCTCTGAAATGGTGCACTTAGATTGGCTGGGATGCAACCTTCCATCGTGTTGCTTTAAAACAATAGCTAAATTTAAATGTATATTCCGCACAAAGGATAACTAATTTTGGTAGCGAATGGCTTTTACAACGGCTAGAAATCATGGATTCATTATTATATTGCAGAAAATTAACCCTCTTGTGCAGCCAGGAATTAATGCAATAGACTACTACAATCACTTATTTTAGGACGGAGGGAGTACTATAGGTCTAACTTGCTGATAATGGGAACGGTGACACACACGCCACGGTGCTTATGAGGCCCGGTTGGCCGAGCTGTGTTAATTTTGACCAGCATGGCAAAAAAAAATCAGTGAGCTACTCTTGCGAGAGGACGATTATGCTACCTGTTGCAATGAAAGAATGCCTAGTTTTAGCAATATAGTGTAGAAAGAATGAACGGTATTGTATGGTATGCAGGCAGAAAAATACACTCTTTCTTTTTGTGGCATAGATAGAGAGAAAATTTCGTGGAAAAAACACTCACATGGCGTAATGTCCAAAGATTGGCCAACACTTACTGACATACTATATTTTTTATGAGACTTCAGAGAAATTTTGCTCAGACGAATAATATCTCTCTTCAATCTACAAGTATAAACGGTGCCACCCCGGGGTGTCTCACAGCGATTTGCGCCATTGGCCCATTGGATGTCCTCGGAGCCGCATCTGGGCTGTTGAAGCGCGGTGGGAGGGTAGATGACTTTCTAGTCTTCTCCATGTGACGGCCGGATTCCTACTCACCAGGTACGTGTGTGTGCCTCTACATGCGGGCCCGTGTACTGTTCTGGCCCATCACTCAGCTGCTCGCATTGCTGTGGCCGACGTCCTACTCGTTTCCTCGTGCATAGAGAAATATCACCTCGAGAAGAGCAGGGTGGGGTTTCGCACGCGTATTACTACCATGGAGAATCACTCCTGCTGTCCATCCGCCTCATTTGCCCACACCCTCTTGCCCTCCTCGCTCCCTCTGCTTCCCGTTTGGTCCCTGCCTGCCGTTTGGTAGCCATGGAGGTAGCTCCGCCATTGACTCAGCCTCGCTCCCTTGTCGTCCCGTTGGCGGTGGCCGACTTTCCTCATGGCGCCCCACTGCCACAAGTTTGGTTAAGGTCGGCATCCGTTCTGGGTTGTTTTTCTGCTTGCTTTTCTTGGATTTTCTCCAGATTCGTCCTGCTGCGTTTATTCCGTCCGTTTACTCGGTCCGTTCCGCCGATCTGGATCTTGTCGATCTAGGGCTTCGATTTTGTCGATCTAGAGTTCCTCTGTTCGTTCCCTCGTCATCCTTACTCAACTGGCATCTGCCTATTTCTCGGATTCTTTCGCCGCTGTCGCTACGGTGCTAGATCCGTTTCTATGCGCGCTTGGGTTTTCTTTTCTTTCCCCTGTTCGATGTCTTCGTTTGTTTCTCCTTCGCAGGTCGCAAGGTTGTCGGAGATCGCGACTTTGTAGGGCCAGGGGATTCGCTACATCCGTTCCTCGATCGTCATCGTGGTGAGTGCCCTCTCCTCTTAGGAGTTACTTTATCTAGATCTAGCATTGTGTATCCTGGGAAAGCTGCTCAGCGCAGTGTCTCTAGGAAATCTTCTCCTCTTTGCCTCCTGTAGGTCTGGTCTTGTTCCTAGGTCCTGTACTAGGATTGGGGAATTATTAGGGTTATCTTGTGTAGATACGGTCTTGTTTCTTGGTCCTGTACTGGGATGTGGAGTAAGCCAGCCATTTTTTGCCTAGGTTTAGAATCTTGAACGAAGCACGGAGCAAATGGAACATGGGTAAACCCTCACAGTATTGTGTCTACGCTGCTAATTAATATTCGTGCCATGCCCGTTTAAAACCTGTCTACCTTGCCATGGAGGTTGCTGCCTCTTTTAGTGCTTCTGTGCCATTTTGTTGGGAATTAAGTATTCTGAAGGTTGGTGTGACCATGCTTATCTTGTCATGGAGGACATTACCTATTTTAATGGTTCTATCATGCTTTGCTTGCCAATTGCCCGCTGTTACTTCTTAGTTTAGGTGGTTTTACTTATTGTCTGTTTGGTAATCGATGCCATGTTGTTGCCTTAAAGCTCACTCTTTTGGTTCTAATCTTGTATTACTGCTCCTTTACAATACCGTTTCATGCTATTTTGGTTACTAATTAGGTTTTCTGGTTGTTCCTGTGACCATGCTTGTGTTTTCATGGAGGTTGTTGACTTTTTAAATAGTTCTATCGCATTTTGTTTGGCGATTGCCTATTGTTACTTCTTGATTTAGCTGGTCTTGCTTACTTGTTTTCTGGTTGGTCATCGATGACATGCTGCTGCCAACGGTAAGGGTGTTCACCATGGGTACCTCCTCCGCCGATTTTGATTAAGGTGATCCCTTGCTTCCTTTAAGGATACGATTCAATCTGTTCTGCTTCTATTTTCCATGTCACGTGTCCAAGAATATCTGTTTTTCTGGTCAGTTGTTGTTCATGAGATTAAGACCCTTTGTTCTCTGCAGCTACTCCTCTGCCTCAAGATCTAAAGTCTCTCTGAAAATACTGAACTAGGCCATAGATCTAAATCCCCTAAACTCACTGACCTCTTTGGTAAGTAATTTCTTCTTCTACATTACAATGTAGACCTAGACTGGATTTTACTCTGCTAATTATGCACACCAAAATTGCCTAATGATCCAATAGAAATTTCCTCTCTCAGGTTGGCAAGGAAGTACAAAGATAATAAACTAGCAGGCTAGCTCGGTAACCATGTCCGATAACCAAGAATCCTTAGGTACAACGTCCTTGATTGGTGAGAGTAAAGAGCTGCCTCCATAGGTAAATTCAACTCTATGTACAAATTTATGTCTGCTAACACACTGTGCATTGTTCAGAAATACTTGTGCGTTCTTCAGAGATGCTATACTTCCTGCACAAAGTTTTGTAGGGTGTGCTTACTTCTTGTACTCTTTTCCTTAGGATTTCCTTCTTGGTGACTCTTTTCCTTAGGATTTCCTTCTTAGTGACGCATACAAACATGTTTCAAGAGCAAACATAACAGCTTCAGTCTGAGCTAGCTATTACCTGTAAAGAGAATGAAAAACTTATCCAACAAACCAAGGTAAAATCTTATTGTGGTTCCGTACAGGTCATGGTGTATCAGCATTGCTGGTGCCTTTCTTATTCGGTTGTTATTCCTTGCATGACTTTCGTACTAAAAAAATATGATCCAGTGCAGACAGTAGACACTTGAAAAGAAACATCGACTCCGCCGCCTTTTGATCACGACACAGTTGATCGGTGAGACCGCTATTGTTTTCTGGCATATTTCATTTATTTGTTATTCTTTCCTGAAACCAAAACTCTCCTACCTCCATTCTTAGTAAGGTCCTGCAGTTCGAGAAGTATCCCACGCTAGCTATTGCCGGTGTGAAAAGATCGCTCTTTAAAACAGAACCAATGGAAGATTATAAGGTACAACCTGCTAACAAGTGAGGACTATGTGAAGCAAAATTTACTACAGCATTGGCTTACACGCTAATCCATTTCATGGCTTATGTGCATACTCGATCCTTCATAAAACTCACATAGGAGACTCTAGATGCAGTTGCATGCCTACCACCACAAAAAAATGAACTTGAAAAAGTATCCAAAAGGCATGTAAAACCACCATTGTTATACGACTGAACGTTATTTAACGGTTATTTACACCTCCATTGTTATACGACCGAACGTTATCTTCTAAAATAGCAGCACTTGAAGCATGTAAAACCGCCAGGCTTCCTTTCTTTAAACGAAAGAGTATGCCTCGCTCTGCCATTAAAAAATTGTTTTGATTACCGCTTCCTCACACAACACACAATATTTTGTTCATTTCGAACAAGAATATGGTTTGTTGCCGATCCCTAGGCCCGAGCACGCTGCGGTTATATACAAACAACTGAAACTGCACGTCGACTTGAACCGCCAAAAATCTCAATGTTTCGATGCCACCACTTCGTAACACATTACTTTCATTGCTTCTGGATAGATTTTGCTCAATACACTGCAGTTATTTATCTCTCTATATAAACCATGTTTCATATGCTACAGTTCCTCCGGTTCAAAATGATGAAGATAAATACCAAACAAGCAGCTTGTCTGATGTTGTGCTTAGCACGGGTATAATTGATCATCCAAAACTAGACATGGAGTAAAGTGTGAGTGATTCTTTATAGTCGCTTTATTCTTCACTGAAATTATTATGAAAAGTCTTTGTCCTACCTTCTTTTAGTTCCATCTAGTATATTGTGACACATACAGCCTAATGATCAACACCTTTTCAATACCTGTTTTATAGGCATCATCGAACCTACGTCCCTCGGTCTCAGGATCGATAGACTTTTGGACGTTAATGCCGCTTGCCATGGGTAATGACACTGCTATCTCCAGCAACATGTTGTTCATCTAGCTAAATTTCCGAATTGTACCACCTATATTTTGTAGTATATTTATGCCCCTACTCCCATCTATGCTTCAGCGCTTACGGTCACTATTGGGTGCATAGGAACGAGTTGTTCGCCTTCCTAAATTCCAAAGTCTATCGCATGTACTATGTAATTCAGCTACAATTGTTGCCTATCGATCGTTATGGGATCGTGCGCCTTGGCGCACCATACAATCTAGAAGTTGATACATGGTTGGCAACATGCAATAATGCAATATCATCAGGTAAAGAAACCAGGAAGGAGCCAATTCTTCTCCTCGAGTCTCCATAGGAACTGTCCCATTGCCAATACTAAGCACCCAACATGCAAATAAGTCCAGTTCAGTCTTGTCCTCTGCAGAAAACACGTGATTAGATAACCTCATGTTCTCTCGCATTTTTTAACAGAGTGACATGTCTCCATAAGGATGATCTAATAAGAGAAGATAATAATCGTCGTTCTGCTTGCTCCTTCTACATCTGGCAATACTTGCCTAAAATCTCCACCTAGTACCATAGTCTTACCGCCAAAAGGAAGTAATTTTATGTGGTTATCATGTATAGAAAGAACACCCCTCATACTTCAGTCGACAGCTTAGAAGTAGCATCTATGTGTCATAGGCTCCTCATCCCATAATATGAGCTCCTCCTTTTCCACTAGATCTGCTAAATTCGTTCCCCGACATATGTTGCACATAGTAGAATCACCGATCTCAAGCGGTATCCTAAAGCTTGAGTGAGCTGTCCTTCCTCCTAGAAGTAACAAAAAAGCCACCCCGGATGAAGCAACAGCTAGAACAATATGGTCATTGGCTCACAAAGCAGTAATAATGGCATTCCATAGAAAGGTTTTACCGGTGCCGCCATGACCAGAAAAGAAAAATATTGCACCAACAGAATTATCAGCCGTAGCCATGATCTGATCATAGATAGCCAGCTGGCATTTTTAACTTCTCGTGCAAAGATATAGAAGTGCTTCTTAGAATGTTCTTGTCATACTGCATTTCTTCCAAAATCCATCTATTGCCAATAGACCTCCCACCTAGTAAACATTCAGTAGACATACCAAAAGACGATAGAGTATATCCTTTTTAGCAAACATCATGGAGAGATCTTGCAATAGATAAGAATATAAAGTCTGGTGGGACGATAAAACAATTGTTATTCATTGACTAAACATTTTTTTGGATATATATCCAGTCATATATCCCAAGTACTTGTCCAATACTTTCTGGCTACATCGCAAATTATCAGAACAACCATGAGTAGGTGTCTTGGTTGAAAAGAAGATGCCCACTGAATTGACTCATCAAAGAGGAAGAACCACTCTCGATCATCGCCTACTAATCCACGAGCTTGGAAATATCCTTTGAAGGAATCATATAAAACTCCATGATATGATCTCAGATCTTCAAAGCATGTAGCGCCTTGTAAAATATTGAGCGGCATTTTTAGAAAATAAAGCTCTTTTTTGTAGCGTGGCAATTATAAATTCAACCGATGGGAAGCTGACCTTTGGCTTTCGCTTGTCCTCAGGTTTTCTCCTCTTCCATCTTTTATTCTAGCTATCCCAAATCCACTTGGATAGAAATTCCAAATATTTCAAATACCGGCATCAGGGTAACATTGGTTGGTAGTAAACCACTCAGTTAGCATAGTCATGTATTTTTTCGGATTGCCCTGAACAGTAGAAAGATCATAACTCTTACCAATAATGACCATGTTCATGTTTGGAAGTTGAACAACCAGCCTTTGAACTGAAGACCCTCGAACATGTATGTCAAACACAAATGTGCACCAATAGGCTTCGCATGTACAAAGATATTTGTAACAAAAAGAAAACAAAGACACGCATGAAGGGAATATGTCCTGAGCTGCAATAATAAAGTTGTTATTATCGTATTCCAAGTATATGATATATGTTTATTTTACATTCTATAATTATATTGATTGGAAACGTTAATACATGTGTGTTTAATAAAAATAAAGGATTCCTAGTTATGTCTCTCATATAAACTAGCTCGTTGATTAACAAGATGATCAAGGTTTCGATGCTGTTAATAATGAGGTCACAATATTGGTGGAATGGTGTGATGAACATTCATCCGAAGTATGGCAATACGATCAAAGTAATTGTGTTTAAATTGCTATAACATCATACAAAGTAACTTTAGTCCTTAGACCAGAGATCATGTCAATCACTAACACCTGAAAAGTAACTTGATAACATCAAACGTCAAAAAATAACAGGGCGACAATAAAGGTGGGTTCAGATACTCCAAAAGTGTTATGTAGAGGCTCATGGATCAAGAGTGGGTTTTGTCCATCCCGATGATGGAGAGATATACTCTGGGCCCTCTCGGTGATATCATATTGATGTAGCTTGCAAGCAAGTGATAAGATCACTAGAATGTAATATCACGAAAATGAGAAAAATAGTACTTGTTGGTAACGAGATCAAACTAGGTATGGGGATACTGATGATCGAATCTCGGGCTTGTAATATATCGCGAGACAAAGGGATTTAGTTACAAACGTTAAAGGTTCACACGATCACTAGAGTCATTGTTGAATGTGTGGGAGTCAGTACGGATCTCTCGATCATGTCTGCATTATTCGCGGACCATAGGGTGACACACTTAAGGGATACCG
This sequence comes from Avena insularis, assembly GCA_023614405.1. Classification (NCBI taxonomy): domain Eukaryota; kingdom Viridiplantae; phylum Streptophyta; class Magnoliopsida; order Poales; family Poaceae; genus Avena; species Avena insularis. Next base: position 211,432,428 of record CM042696.1, on the reverse strand, counting down.
ACACCATTTGGATAAAATATGTTTCACATAAAGATTTAAGAAAGCACTGGAATCATTTCGATGGAAATCGGAATTGTTTTGGATGAAATTGCAGAAACTGGTTCTACATGTGATATTAAAATGTTGCAGGGTGTTTTATGTGAATGTTTGTTAATTAAAGTAATTAACAAAATTATGAATAAAATAAATAAAAGAGTTTTATTAAATGAGAGCTTGCATTAAATTTGGTGGAAATTTAATGGAGGTGAGTGGACTTTTGAGTGGAGGCATATTTATGTGAGTGGGAGAGCGCTAGAAAACTTCCTGAGAGTTGTCGTAGGAGCTTCTCTCTGCACCTTAACGGTTGAGACTCTAAGTGGAGAGTGATGTAGTAAATGAAAGTCTTCCGCATAAGGGAAACTCGAGGGTTTAAATATCAAACTCTCGGGGAGCTGTGTGTAAGAGAATGATCCTATTTGTTCTTCGTCAAGCAACCTACAAAATAGTTGTAGATTGTTTTGTGCCCTCACCTCACCAAGTGTATGTCAAGCACAAGGTGTATGTAAGCAAAACTGAAATAAAATACAATAAAAGTAAAATACAATGCAATAGTAAAGTAAATATGCAATGATGGTAAATGCAATGGAATGTGATGTTTTTGGGTTTTGGTTTGTGTTTACAAGTATGAGAAATGTTTTCGTATTTTCAGATTTAATTAGTACTGAAAATAAAAAGTGATAAAGATGTGTTGGATAGTGTTTTCTTATGGTTTAAAATGGACCGAGGTTCATGGTTTTACTTATGCACTTTATCTTTGAGTTGTGGTGGACACGGGACACTCTAGTTGACATAATATTGGTGCAACATATTAAAGTATGGATAGAAATTTATATGAGCATCACTTCCTAACATAGATAAGTTATTTTACTAACAATTCACTTATACTCCACTAGAAAGGGGGGTCTCCAAGCAATCTAGTATTAAGATGAATTTCAGAGTATATCATTAAGTTATATGACATGAAGTTAAAATAAGAACATACTTGATCTAGTCTAAGCATGGTATTTTCTTTATCCCTAGTGAGGCAACTAAGTAAGGTAAACACCCAAGTGATTCGCAAGTTTTACTGTCCTACCCGCAAGATCACCCCCATTGCTCCAACTAATGCACATGTTCCCCCACACACGCTCCCATATACAAGTTTGATCAAAAGAAGTAAACAAGAACGGGGTACATAATATGCATATATTCATATACTTCCAATACTGAACAATTGCAATCTCAAATATCAACTATATAAAGATCCACCACATAGGTAATACAAATATGACCGTAATCATGTTATGCAGCTCATATGGTTCTAATACAACCGAGATCGTGAGAGAGAGATACAATAGCTACTGCCACAAACCCATAGTCTAGGGGTGGACTACTCCCCCTTCATCATGATGAAGGTGCCGGAGTCGTTGGAGGAGCTGGAGATCACACCGGCAGCGCCCCGCCAGAGTTTTCTCCCTCCAATCTTCTGCCTCCTGCTTCTCTATTTCATGTTTCTGTCTTTTGTGGCGCTCCTCTCCAAGAATCACCGGTAGACCTTTTTTATACGTGGTTTTAGGTCAGAACCTTCGCTTGGGAGAAAGAATCGGCGGCATCGAAGACTCGAGGGGCAAACAAGCACACCAGCTGCGGCCAGTCCCCCTGGCTACGTGTGCTAGGATCGTTTCCTCCTCGGTCTTATTTTCTTGCGGATCTTTCGACCAATGTTCTTCATTCTGATAAATACTGGGTCCCATGAAGTTTCAGGTCAATTGGACATCGTTTGGGTACCTAAAAGTCAAAAACATTTAAATAGGGGTTTTCTGCCTCGACAGGGTTAATTCCAAAACAATATGGGAAGTGTGAATTATTCCCAAATATCATTATAAAACATGAATATACCCCATATATAATGCAAATATGTTGGAATGTCAAGTAATAAAGTGCAAAGTTCATGGATGCATTTTACATGCATCAGCATCCCCAAGCTTAAACTATACCCGTCCTCGAGTATGAAGGTGATAGAAATAACATGGACTTTGTACTTTAATACTATTTTGGATATTAAGACTGATTACTATTGGTACACAAATTCAAATGATTCATTCTTTAAAGGAATAGCAATATCCAAGATAGATAATGAAATCATATCTCATATACCATGAAAGGATGATCAATAGCAATTCACAAAATGTAGCGTAGAAGAAAGAGCTATGGGCCAAATGAATGCAAAATGCAAAAGCAAAAGTAAAGTAAAAACATCCTATAGTGGTCATCGAGTTTTCTTCTGAATTCTGAATATAAAAGTGGACACTTTGGAAAGATAGATAATAAGCAGAGATTAATCATGAATAAGTTTCATATAGCTTCCAAACTCTTCCTCTTATGATCATGTTTGAACTATGGTATTCATTAGCTTTGAGCCCTCATTGCCCCTATCATAAGCATCTTGAGTGGTTAAGGTTAGTGTGATGGCAAGTATGAGTTATATGCTTGTCAAAGTATAAGTTGAATGCCTCATGCCCCTGAATACGAGTACCTACACCACATGCTACTCAACTTAGGACCCTAAGCAAGTTCTTGTCACTATAAGCATACATGTATCATAGAGAACGTTAAACGGGGTACCTCTTGCCCCATGGTATGGGAGGTTTCACATACCAAAATTACAAGACAAACAGACAATGGGCATCTCAGGAATTCTTTTTTCTTTACTATTGGAATAGCTTTTTATTGAAGATGCTTCATAGAATGCTCACTATGGGATGCTATAAATTTCTACCATGAATGATGCATGGCTTGGGTTAGCGGCCCATGCATTTCTCTCACACATATACAAACTACATGAGCTCACAACTTATTTCACAATGATAGGCATCCATAACAAAAGAACATGATATCCACTAAATGTGAATAAGTGTAGTGTTGAAAACTTGCCCCATGAAAACATGGTTATGATAACTCTCAACTCATAATTTTTCAAGAACACAACTTCATAATACAGTCACAATGGTTCAAGTTTATTATGTGCAAGAAATAAAAGTGTGTAGTCAAGTTTGTGAGAGCTTTACTAACCAATTTTCTCATACCAAACATAACCATAATCATCTTAATTTGGAAGGTAGGTAAATCAATAAAACAAGAGAAACATGCTTGGAATAGCAATCATGCCAATAGGTAGGTATGGTGGACACTCTGGAAAACTTGGTTCAAAGGAGTTGGATAACAAGTTTTAACTTGTTGGTTTTATTTTTGGGCTAGCAAGAGGGAGAAAGTTGACCGTCTACATGCATGCATAAGAGTCCATAGTTCTAATCAGTCCATGACAAGCAATGTAAACTAATATAAAGCATCAAAACATGAATAAAAGATAACTCTACACAATGTGTTTGCAAATTGATACTCATTCAAAGCATATGAACCATGCACCTATGTGTAATCTTTTTAATATCAACTTCAACATCCCAATCCAAACTTTTTAATAGGATCCAACCTTACTTAAACCAAAACTCCAGTATCTCTCCCATAATATATATCAAAGTGGTGGTCTTACTCAAATAGAAATACAACAAAATAAACTAAAACAAATAAAAGACGCTCCAAGTTTATGCGATAGTAATGTGTTGCTCGAAAAACAAAAAGTAGACGTGTGCAAACCGAGAGTGCGGTTGGTCCAGTGGGGTGCCTTGGACATCCCCAATATTATGTTTTTCACCATCCTTGGATTGCTCTTGGTGCATCTCCTCTAATCTCTGTGAAAAACATCAACACAAAATTTTCTCCCATCTCTTTTCTGTGGGGTGACATTAGTGGGCACAAAAGACATATTGGTTGCTACAAGAAATCCTTAAACAAATATATATATGAAATTTCCAGTAGGTATATAATGTATGATTTCTCGTGAACTCAAATCAATCAAAAAGATTCAACTTAAAAGCTCAAAGAATGCATAAAACAAAATGGGACAGAATTTGTCCAGAATTTTAGCAGCAGCAAAACGTAATTAATTACCCTACTTAGGCATGTCCTAAAATCACTAAATTTAATTATCACATATAGGATGAAAATTTGTAACTATAGTTACAATATGATCTCAATCGTAGTTACAAAAAAAAGATGAAAAATCATACGGTACAGAGACTCGTGCAGAAATCTATAACTCCATATATGTGTTCAACTTTTTTAATCCAAAATGGGTAAAACTTGGTACTTTATTGAAAACTACAGAACTAAAACAAAAACTAAAGTATCTTGCTACAACAAGAGTATACAAAGAAAATTAAAACAAAAACATTTGGGTTGCCTCCTGCAAAGCGCTTTCTTTAAAGCCATATAGCTAGGCTTACTTACTTGGATTTCAAGAGGGGTGAAGCTCATGAGGGAGATTGAATTTTGGAGTGTCCCTCTTCCTTGGAAAGTGATACATACACTTCTTATTTGGAAACTGAAACTTTACATTACCTTCCTTCTAATCAATAATAGCACCTGTAGTACGAAGGAAAGGTCTTCCCAAAATAATTGGACTAGAGGTTTTACTCCCCATGTCCATGATAATAAAACCATCGGGAACAAAAGTCATGTGAAGCTCTACCATTACATTACTAACTCTGCCTACATCATGTTTAATGGTTTCATCATCAAGTAGTAATTCCATGGAGCATTTTTCTATATTTTGCAACTCTAGTAATTCATATAGATCTTTAGATAAAACGAAAACACTAAAACCTAGATGAAGTATAGCATGGTGTGTTTCTTTTCCAATAGTAATTAATACCTTGGGGATCCATACATCCCCAAGCTTAGGTGGTATCATATAATCTTGATTGTACCTAGCAATCTTTTCTTTAAGCACGTGGTTAGCTATATAAGAACCAAAACCCGCTTGGTGAGAATTTATGGAAGGATCACTAGCAAAATTTTGTAGCATATTAATGAGTTCATGCAAGCTACACTTATCTAGATCAAGGAATGGATCCTTAAACTCACTAATCATATTTACTTCTTCTACCTTTTTCTCATTCATAATCATGAGAGTTTCATTTTCCACTCTCTTTCTTTCATTAATAACTTCCCAAGATCTTTCTATTATATCTTGCACATAGTTTATAGTTTCCTCATGTTTTTGAGCAATGCTAGTTTCTTTCAATGATGTTACTACTTCCGTAGTGACCTGATCTACCCTCTCAAACAAAGCATTTTGTTTCTCAAATTTAAATATAAATTCTTTGTTCAACTCTTTTTGGGTAGATATAAATGATCTAATAGTGTTTTCCAAGTCATTGGAAACATTACCACTACTAGCATATTTGTTGGGAACAAAGGGTGTACTATTGTAAGAGTTGTAGTTATTATTACCATAGCTACAACTACCAAATCCCTAACAAAGTTCACATCCACACTTTCAGCATTGTTACCAACTAAGTCTTGCAAAGGAACATTCTCAACATTTTGTTTAGACATGTAAGCAAGAATGGCATCCATTTTACTAGATAAAGTGTGTATATCTTCTATGGAATTTACTTTCTTGGAAGGAATAGGTGCTCTTTCAGTATGCCATTGACTATAATTTTGCAATATAATTTCTAATATGCCTTTTTCTTCTATAATAGTTTTACTCATAAAAGCACCTCCAGCAGCAGAATCTAGTATATTTCTAGACATGTAGTTCAAACCATTATAGAATGAATGCAAGATGGTATATTCATTGACTCCATGTGATGGAAAATTCCTAAGCATTATCTTAATTCTCTCCCAAGTCATAGTTACATGCTCATTTTCATTTTACCTAAATGATAAGATGATATTCCTATTTTGCAAAATTTTAACGGGAGGATAATAGTTTTTTACGAATGCTTCTTTTAATTCATCCCAAGAATTTATACTAGCCATAGGTAGTGATAGTAACCAGGCTTTAGCTCTTCCTCTAAGTGAGAATGGAAACAATTTTAGTTTCAGGATATCATTTTCAACATTTTTAAATTTTTGCATGTCACCTATTTCACAAAAGTCATGTAGATGCATAGAGACACCATCATTTGCACTACCTCCAAATTGTTCCCTAGTTATCAACTTTAGCAAACTACGACTAACTTCAAAGCTCTCCGCTGTAATCTCGGGTGTGGTAATGGGCTTAGCAATAAATTGATCATTAGGTGTATTTGTGTAGTCAGACAATTTAGTTCTTCCCATTATGCAAGTAGTAAAGTGATACTAATTTTTATGTGTTTTATGTTTTTGAATGAAACTGAAAGTAAAATGACACTAAAACTAATACTACTGAACTAACAACTAACATATGAAATGGAAAAATGAAAACTAAAAGACAAACCAAAATACAAAAGTAAAGACAAAAACTAAAAAATTAAAAGTAAATGCAAAACCGAATGGTAAAAGAAACTAAAAAAATGTAAAAACTGAAATGTAAATATGAAAGTAAAGACAATAACAAAACAAAACTAAAAATACTTTGAAGATCTAAAAGAATAATATGATAATCACGTAGGTGCAACCTCCCCAAGCTTAGGTGTATACACAAGTTGGTGATAAAGTTTAACTTCCTTGTGAGCTATCCTTTTACTAGCTCCCCGACAACAGTGCTAGAAAACTTCCGTGATGCGAGCGCTAGAAAACTTTCTGACAATTGTCGTAGGAGCTTCTCGCTGCACCTTAACGGTTGAGACTCTAAGTGGAGAGTGATTTAGTAAATGGAAGTCTTCCTTACGAGGGAAACTCGAGGGTTTAAATATCGAACTCTCGGGGAGCCGTGTGTAAGAGAATGATCCTCTTTGTTCTTCATCAAGCAACCTACAAAATAGTTGTAGATTGTTTTGTGCCCTCAACCTCACCAAGTGCTTGTCAAGCACAAGGTGTATGTAAGCAAAACTGAAATAAAATACAATAAAAGTAAAATGCAATGCAATAGTAAAGTAAATATGCAATGGTGGTAAATGCAATGGAATATGATGTTTTTGGGTTTTGGTTGGTGTTTTCAAGTATGAGAAATGTTTTGTATTTTCGAATTTAATTAGTACTGAAAATAAAAATTGATGTAGATGTATTGGATAGTGTTTTATTATGGTTTAAAATGGATCGGGGTTCATGGTTTCGCTTATGCACTCTCTCTTTGGGTTGTTGTGGACATGGGACACTCTAGTTGACATAATATTGGTGCAACATGTTAAAGTATAGATAGTAATTCATATGGGCATCATGTCCTAACATAGATCTGTTATTTTACTAACAATTCACTTATACTCCACTATAAAGGGGGGTCTCCAAGCAATCTAGTATTAAGATCAATTTCAGAGTATAACACTAAGTTACATGACATGAAGTTAAAATAAGAATATACTTGATCTAGTCTAAGCATGGTATTTTCTTTAGGGATTTCTATTTTTGTGCCCTCGGTTTGTTAGTTGTACTCAGTTTTCCCCAGCCGCTTAACTTTTCCTCCCTTTTTCCCATCTTCTTGTATGAAACTCTCACACGGTCTGAAAACTCATTGTCCATTTGTCTTGCCGTTACGTGCTGACAAGTGGGCCGTGTTCAGTCTAGTACCTTAGTGGACCCTCGCCGTTAAATGCTGACAAGTAGGGCCGTGTTCTATCGGGTCCTGTAGTGGACCCTTTTCATCACATGCTGACAAGTGGGGCCGCGTTCAGTCATTCCCGTAGTGGACACCTCCCTCCACTTATCCATATCAGCATTGGAGCCACAGCTTATCCACATGAGCACTGAATCCACAGCTTACCCAGGTTGGTGTTGCAAGATAGGACCCCGAGCCAGCCCGCGCCCGTGCCTGTGTTGTTTCCTCCCCTTTCTTCTTCTTCTCCAGCAACGATGGCCCTTTGTCTAGCTTCATTTTTATATAGTGAAATGTAATGCATAAACTTGCATATACGAAAATTATACACCTTATAACTCTTGATAATGTTGTGCTAATAAAATCCTGATCATTTATCATCTCCATAGAGTGAAATATAATGCATAAACTTGCGTATACGAAAATTATAAACCTTTGGACACTATGAAATGGCACTTAATACGTGATAATGATATGCTAACAAAATTTTGAGAGATTATCATTTTCTCCCCCATTTTAATAGAGTGGAATGTAATGCTTAAACTTGCATATACGTAAATTATACATCTTTGAACTCTTTGAAATCACACTTAATATGTGATAATGTTGTGCTAAGAAAATCTTGAGAGATTATCATTTTCATATAGTGGAATGTAATGCACAAACTTGCATATTCGAAAATTATAAACCTTTGAACACTTTGAAATCACACTTAATATGTGATAATGATGTGCTAACAAAATTTTGAGAGTTTATCATTTTCTCCCCCATTTTCATAGAGTGGAATGTAATGCATAAACTTGCATATACGAAAATTATAAACATTTGAACTCTTTGAAATCGCACTTAATACGTGATAATGTTATGCTAAGAAAATCTTGAGAGATTATCATTTTCATTTAGTGGAATGTAATGCATAAACTTGCATATACGAAAATTATACACCTTTAAACTATTTGAAATCTCACTTAGGACATGATAATGTTGTGCTAATAATATCCTGATCATTTATCATTTCCATGGAGTGAAACATAATGCATAAAATTTCATATACGAAAATTTTAAACATTTGAACACTATAAAATCGCACTTAATATGTGATAATGATGTGCTAGCAAAATTTGGAGAGATTATCATTTTCTCCCCCATTTTCATAGAGTCGAATGTAATGTATAAACTTGCATATACAAAAATTATACACATTTGAACTCTTTGAAAGAGCACTTAATACATGATAATATTGTGCTAAGAAAATCTTGAGAGATTATCATTTTCATAAAGTGGAATGTATTGCACATATTATACACCTTTGAACACTTTCCCTTCAAATTATATTCAAAATCATTTGTTTATGGAGTTAAAGTACCGATGTCAAACTCGTTATTTTGCATAGATAGAGGCGTGCCCGACAGATATAGGGGTTATCCTGTCCACTAAATCACAGAGGATCAACAGTTGGTGGGCACGATCCGCGTGACAACTGTCTCAACCAATCAGAGCGTAGCAGCCAAGATGAGCACATGTGCGAGAGATTGTGACTAAGAGAGGGGAAAACTAAGTAGAACTTAATTACCAAGGGCAAAACCGAGTAGAACTTAAAAACCAAGGGCAAGAATGACAAAGGGATTCAAATAGAAAATAGAAAGAGATTTAAAAAATGGAAAATGCGTATTTTATACAATAACATACATCTTGGCATACATCAAACTATTTGCAATTCAAATACACACCAGTTTGACAAATATTGCCTCATTCAGACAAACTATGTTTTAGGAAGGGATGTTTTGGGAAGAGGCTTGAGTGGAAAGCCATGGACCTTCATAGATAGTAGGTGATTTGAGAAGTGGTGATTTAGGTTAAAATTTGACTTATATACATTTCTTATGGTGGAAGGTCACATAATAAAACTCCCTAGGTAGATGCCACTATGTATTGATCTTTTTGAATTTGTTATGCACAAAATGACTCAATTAGCTAGCTAAAACCCATTCGTTGACTCTCGGTTGACCAGCCACCAAAGGGTAAAATTGAGTATATTGCACACGACAGCGTTAGTACTGGAGGGCAAAACTGAGTACAACCAAACTGCCAGTGTTACACTCGAGGGTATAACTGAGCACAACTAAGTCGCTAGTGTTAGACACGAGGGAAAAAACGTGACTCACGGTATGCGTGTGCGGTGCACGGGGCGGTCACGAACACGTGTGGCCGTGCATAGTGCAGTAGCATACGCGGTTAAGTGGTGCACGGTGGTGCAACGAAACATCGCTTCCCTTCTCCTTTATAGATGCCTCCTCACACTCACTCATCACTCACCCGCTCATTGAACTGTCTCCACTGTCCCATCCCCTTCTACAAACCCCCAAGAAAACCCCAACCACGCCGACGATAGAGAAGAACGAAGTGGTGGCCAATGGCGCCTCCAAGGCCACCGGCGAGGAGGCCCTCGTCCTCGTACATGCCCCCGTCAAGGCATCGAAGGAAGCCGTTGTCCCCATCCCTTCTTCCGTTGTAGCCACCGGCGAGGAGGCTCCCGCCGGTATCGGGCAGACCCCGCTCGGTTGGGACCCCTGTGAGGAGGATGATTGCATCAGGCCGGACAACCCCTACAACACCAGCATTGCCGACCAATGGCCGGAGGTAACTAGGGGTTTCTCCCTTCCCGTGTTGTTCCCCCATTCCCATCGTTGGATGCTAGATCATATGTTATTAGGGTTCGGCTGCTCGTATTTTTACAGTAGCTTATCCTCTTGTGTTAGATCTCGTATTTCGATGAATCCCTCTGTTTGTATTCGGATGAATCCCCTGTTCATATTTGAATCCCCCTATTCAAAGTTGGGATCAGTATTCGATTTGGTTTGAGAATTGGGGAATAATAAGGGGATCTCAATTGGTTAATTTATGCAAATAATCAATCCCGATAATCAAAGGTATCTCAATCATGTACTTATTGCACTCTACTGTTTTTTACAACATTAGGATAACATTGATGTCTGGAGCGACGATGATTCCAAGGACACCAAGACTCGTCAGGTGCTGAGGAGGAGGATGTCCGGCCAGTATGACAACTTCTTTGCCGGCAACGTCTACAGGTGCCCCTTCTACACCACTAGGAGGCTTCGTGCCACTGACTTCAACTCCCTCGTGAAGCATGCCGAGGACGTGAGGACCTGCGGTGAGTCTGTGAACGTCCACGGCTTCAGAGCCAAGCACCAGGCGCTCGGTCTTCACCTCCACAACCTCCAGAAGGTGGCCATCGAGGAGGGCCGCATGCCCTCGATCAAGACCAAGGCGCCCAAGGTCAAGGGACTAGGAAGTAAGAAGTGGAGGATGCGCTAGAGGGAGGAGGCGGAGGCCCTCCTAGCGGAGGCCATGAGGGGGCACTGATCTTGTGCTGCTGCTGTAAAGTAGCTTCTTTTGTATTGTCTGTGTTGAACTTGTCTGCTGCTGCTGCTACTGAGCAGCCTAATTGTCAAACATTGTTAAGTACCGTACTATATATATCCTATATTAGCTGCTTTATCTACATCTACTATATATATATATCCTATAGTAGCGGCTTTATCTACATCTGCTCTGTTTACTGGATGTATTTACGGTGCTGGTTAGATTTGCTGCTCTAGATTTGCTACCATATTGGGAAAAAGAGGGCCAAAAGGAACAATGAAATAAAGATAGAAGCTTCTCTATATTCGCTACCTTTTTTAGCAAAAAAAACATCTGTTAGCGAGAGAGAGGGGGAAAGGCGTTCTTAAAAAGGCCAATCATAAAAATAAAAAAAACTTCCAATTTAGGCGATAGGGTGCACGTAACCACCAAACGCGCTCCGCATGGTCCCACACCACGTCTCCCATAACACGTTCCCAACAAACCTGCCCCACCCAGTCCCATATGGCATGGCCCCACACGTCAGCATAACGTGTTCCTGACCAAACGACCCCACGCGGTCCCACTCCGGGCGTCCCCACACGTCAGCCAACGGTCAAACTGACGGCAGCTGCCGTTCGACCTCTTTGATGGGTTTCCGAGAAGGAGAGGGGCAAAAGTGAAGAAAAGTTAAGCGGCAGGGGAAATCTGAGTACAACTAACGAACCAGGGGCATAAAAATAGAAATCCCTTTTCTTTATCCCTAGTGAGGCAACTAAGTAAGGTAAACACCCAAGTGAGTCGCAAGTTTTACTGTCCTACCCGCAAGATCAGCCCCGTTGCTCCAACTAATGCACACGCTCCCATATACAAGTTTGATCAAAACAAGTAAACAAGAATGGGGTACATAATATGCCATCTATTCATATACTTCCAATACTAAACAATTGCAATCTCAAATATCAACTATATAAATATTCACCACATAGGTAATACAAATATGACCATAATCATGTTATGCAGCTCATACGGTTTTGTTGGGTTTGCAGCATAGAAAACAAAAAATTTCCTATGATGTGAATAACTAAGCATCAAGATCTATCTACCTAGATACAATCAACGGGTGGATATACATCCATAGAGAACATACCCTTGAAGAGCGACAAAGCATTACGAGATTGTACTCGTCAATGATATAGTCGTACACTTGTTGATCTTAAGATCGTGATGAAGTCCAGCAAGTCTAGTAGGTCCAGCACCAGCAAGTCCAGCAGGTCTAGCACCAGCAAGTCTAGCACCACAAAGCAGCGGTGCACCCGTGATCGCACACACGTCCGGTACCCCGACAACCTCCGCGTCCTTGATCCAGCGGTGCAACGGAAGCACCAACTTCTTTCCAGATAAAGCCATCGGGAACATGTATCTCGCTAATCCGAGATCATGGGGAATAATTTCTAGAGGGGGAGAGAGATCCTTCACGAGGAGATGTAAGAGTGGAGGAGGAGGAGGTGCTCCTTATATAGGGGAGGGGGGCTGGCAAAGGGAAATGGTCGCCGGCTATGGTGGGTCCCCCCACCTCTCCCTCATTCATGTGGGTGGAGCTCCCACTCACATAAACACACCCCCGCTCACATGTCCACTCACATGCACTAAATTTCCACCAAATTTAATAAAACTCTCATTTAATAAAACTCTTTTATTTATTTTATTCAGAATTTTGTTAATTAATTTAATTAACAAACATTCACATAAAAAACCCTACAACATTTCAATATCACATGCATAACCAGTTCCTGCAATTTCACCCAAAATAATTCCGGTTTCCATCAAAATGATTCCAGCGCTTTCTTAATCTTTATCTGAAACACATTTGCTCCTAAATGGTATCGGTATCCCTTAAGTGTGTCACCCTATGGTTCCCGAATAATGCAGACATGATCGAGACCCCTCTCCTGGAGATCCGTATTGACTCCTACACATTCAACGATGACTCCTATGATCGTGTGAACCTTTAACGTTTGTAAGTAAATCCCTTTGTATCGTGATATATTACATGTCCGAGATTCAATCATCAGTATCCCCATACCTAGTTTGATCTTGTTACCGACATGTACTCTTTTCTCGTTCCTATGATATAACATTCTAGTGATCTTATCACTTACTTGCAAGCTATGTCAATGTGATATCACCGAGAGGGCCTAGAGTATATCTCTCCTTCATCGGGATGGACAGATCCCACTATTGATCCATGAGACTCTACATAACAATTTTGGAGTATCTGAACCCACCTTTATTGTCACCCTATTATGGTGTGACGTTTTATGTTATCAAGTTACTCTTCCGGTGCTAGTGATTGACATGATCTCATGGTCTAAGGACTAAAGTTACTTCATATGATGTTATAGCAATTTAAACACAATGACTTTGATGGAATTTCTATACTTCGGATGAATGTTCATCACACCATTCAACTAATGTTGTGACCTCATTATTAACAACATCCAATGTCCATGATTAGGAAACCTTGATCATCTTATTAATCAATGAGCTAGTTTATATGAGAGGCATAAGTAGGAACCCTTTATTTGTTTAGTAAACACACATATATTAAAGTGTCTAATTAATAAAATTATAGCATGAAAAATAAACATTTATCATAAACATGGAATAAGATAATAACCACTTTATTATTGCCTCTCTGGCATATTCCCTCTAGTCTCCCACTTGCACTAGAGTCAATAATCTAGTTTGAAAAACTTGCGCATTCAACACCTATGGATTTCTGGTGTTGTACATACGCATTTCTTAATGGTTAACATAATCTCCGGATCTGACACTTTCAGGTCTGTGTGTATTTGCATGTCTTTGCGTCTCTACGTATCACTCATTCTCTAATGAGATGGCATTGCATAAATTTAGTCTTTTGGTGAGACCTTTAGTTCCTTTGGGTTAAAACATGTTGATATCATTGTCATACAATATATCTTCATTGTACTAGCCCACTGTGAACCACACCTAGTTTGATAACAAACTAGTTAACCAAATGCCCTTCCTTTGCTGCTACTATAGCAGTCGTATACTTAGCCTTTTTTGTTGTAGTATCCGTCACAATGTATTAACTTTGTAACTCATCCAAATCCATCATGGAACCTCCTTTCCATTATATTATGCCATGCATAGTTTAAATCAAGATAAATTTAATTTGTATTTTGTGAAAAACTAGTATCAATGTAACACTTTACAATGAACTATTGTTAACTATTTGTCACTTATACATGATATATTCTTAGTTCTTCCAAAGCTCATAGGAATATCTTTACTATCGTCCAATGATCATCATATGAATCATTCAGGTATATGCTCACAATATTTAGAGCATATGACATATCTGGATATGTACATATCACGGTATTGTTGATCAAAATATTCATGTGATTTCACTCACCAAGTGTCGATACACTTGAATCTTGATTCAATCCTTTCCATGCAGCAAGAACCTTTCTTGTCATTTCAATATTGAACCCTTTCAATATCTCATATATGTATGTCGCACACAATCATATTAGCGCCTCAATCTATACATATAGACATTGATGCCAAATATTCCGGTTTTGCCCAATTATTTCATCAAAATCTAATTTTAATGAAATTCTTAACTAGTGTCAATAAAAGATACATTATTTCCAATCAACACCATGTCTTCTACATAATGTATTAGAAATATGTCTCAGCCCTCCCACTTAATTTCTTGCAAATGCTAGCATATTCATTGTCTCTGATGGAATTAAACTCTTTTAACATTTTCATCACGTGAAGATTCCAAGTCCGCTATGCTCACTTCAACCATTGAAGCACACATGCCCTTTCAGCATCCTTTGAGTTAACAAACCCTTCGGACCATGTCATGTACATGTCCCAGGTAACCACGATATTAGAAGAACTTTGTTTTGTTAGTTCAAATACCATATACCAAATTATATGTAGTGGTTGCTATATTAATCCGTCAAGACTAAATATCGCTACGAAAGATCAAATCTTATCATAGTCAACTCTTTGAACAATGTCGCAAACTCTTTTCTGACATGTCCACTATTTCATAGATGTCAAACATCCATGTCTAATTCTTTATAGATGCAAATACGATCGATAGGCTTCATGTCTTTCCGGAGGGTCTTCCAAGTTTATAAACTTGATTTCTCGTGTGTGGATACTATCACGAATTTTATAAATTCTAGTCATTTTATGGAGTCAAGGCCCATCATCGCTTCTTTGCATGCAGTCGGTTCGTAATTGTTAAAATAATAACGACTTGTTTATCAAATCTCACCATTTGACTGTTACCCGACGCATATGGTTCAAATAGGAACTCTAATCTCCGAGATCACAACCTTTGTAATCACGAGAGCCATGAGCATTGTGGCCACCACCGGGACACTTTCCGGTGCTGCTCTACTTAGCACACGTTGCTTAGGTTCATTAACCTAATCAAAGTTCTGTTGTCCTACCACTTAACTTTTTGCTAAAAATTCCTTCTCAAGAGACTTGATGTTCTAAGCGACAAATTCTTTTGTCCTCAATGTTACGGAGGAATACCCAACAAATTCTTTGAGATAACCTACAAAGACGTGCTTATCCGACTTTGGTTGTAAACATTTTACTTATGCGTAGCATACCAAAATTTTAAGAAAAGGCAGCTTGCGTTTTATCCCAAACCATAACTCATATGGTGTCATTTCAATGGATCATGATGGTTCCCTTTTCATTGTAAAAGCGGTAGTCTCTAAAGCTTTAGTCCTTAAAACATAGTGATCGTTTTATAAATGACACCTTTGATCTTACCATGTCAAACAAGGTTTGATTTCGTCTCTCGGACATCCCATACTCCTATGGTTTATTGGGAAACACAAACATGGAACAATTTCTCAAATCTTAGGTGTTTTGCTAAACATGTAACTCAAATATATTCCTTTATGATTGAATCATAAATTATTTATTTTCTCGTTACAATGATTTTCCACTTCATCTTGAAAGTCTTTGAGCAATTTTCAAATGTTCCATACTTCTTCCTTATTAAGTAAATATACAGATATATCCACTCAAATTTTTGGAGAAATCATATGAAGCTGAAAGATCCACAACACATGGCTACACATAATAGCCCATATACATCAACATGTACAATGTCCAATAATTTAGTCATCCGTTCCTCTTTGGCCCATGAACGAAGTTTCAATTATCTCTAGGAAATTCTCACAAGAGTCAATTGATCAAAGCCAAGACTCCAAAAATCTATCAACGTGGAGTTTCTTCATGGTTTCTTTCCAATATAATTTAAACAGCGATGTCAATTCGTAAGTGATATTTCAATCATTTGTCTTGCGACATTTTTGCAATAGTTTTTATGGACGTGATTTCTGCAAATAGACATGTAAAAGTTCATCCATATTCTCTAAAATACGGTAGTTATTTGAACAACCATTATTCTCATAACACCGGAACAAAATAACAATTATTTAAACAAATCTTGAAGGCAAACTTTGATGTTAATGAGAAACACAATAACACTTTATTTGTTTTCGATGAACATCATCACATATTATCTTGCTAGTTATTTAGGCCATTGTACACTAAAAGAAAATTTTCCTTCCGCAACGACTTGGCCCGATGGTCATCGTAGAAGGCGTGTCTTCCGCGACGTAATTCTTGGCTCGGCCGTGGCCGATGGAAAACATTTTTTTCCGGTTTCGCGGCTCTCTACTACGATGGATCTGCTAAAAACATGGAGGAAGCTCGGTCCACACGTGGCAGAAGCAAGATTTTTGTTTCCTCGCGCGATGTTGACTCGCTGAAGTATTTTGAGGCATGTGGGTCCCGGACATCAGTGTCTCTAGCAGACCATACTTTTCAGTCGCGCCTCCTTGATTTGAACTCGATAACGTTGCTCGATCTGTCTGCCGTTTAGTCAGGCTGCTAGGTCCCACATATCAGCCTCTCATTAGAAGGATCATGTGTATGATGGAATTTTTTTCTTCGCTCGTGCTACCCTGTTCCGAAGTTGATAGCGCTGCTCGATGCATCTACCGTTTAATCAACCTCCTCAGACCCACATGTCATCCTCTCATTAGAAGAAATGTGTGCATGATGGAAGTTTTTCCTTCGCTGGCTACCCCGTTCTGAAGTTGATAGCGCTGCTCGACGCATCTACCGTTTAACCAACCTCCCGAGCCCCACATGTCATCCTCTCATTAGAAGAAACATTTGTATGATAGAATTTTTTCCTTCGCTAGCGCTGCCCTGTTCTGAACTTGATAGCGTTGTTTGATGCATCTACCATTTAATCACGCTGCTGGGCCCCACATGTCATCCTATCATTAGAAGAAATGTGTGTATGATGGATTTTTTACCCTCTGTCACGCGCCTTCGTGTTCCGAACTGATAGCGTTGCTCGCTGCATTAGCCGTTTATTCAGGCTGGTGGGTCCCTTATGTCAGCCTCACATTAGAAGAATCGTGGGTATGATGGAAATTTTTTCTTTTATAGCACTACCCTGTTCCGAACTAGATAGCGTTTCTTGACGAATCTGCTGTTTGCTCACGCTGCTGGGTCCCTCATTCCAGCCTCTCATTACAAGAAACATGTACATGCTGAACTTTTTTCTCGCTCGCGCCTCCATGTTTCGAACTAGCTACGTTGCTCGATGCAGCATCTGTGTAAGGTCGCGCTGCTGGATCCCACATATCAGCCTCTCTATAACTGAAACGTGTGTATGATGGACTTTTTTTTGGCCATGTCCGCTATTTTGACCTTGATAACTTGTTGGGTCCCAGATGTCAACCACCTCTGTGTAGGAAACGTGTCTATGCTGGGTCCCAGCTGACAACCTCTATTTGAAAGAAATGTGTGTATGTTGGACTTTTTTTGGGTTCCAGATGACAGCCTTAGAGGACAAAAAATGCTCATAAAGGCCGAATTAAAAAGATTCTGGGCTAACTCGGGGCGGATGCCCTACTCGTCATGGATTATATTCCATGGGCTCACTCCTAAATTGAATGGGCTATGGTTGGTGGCCACAAGACCACGAAAAGGCAGAATTAGAAGGTATTGGGCTATGCTTGGGGCTGATAGGCTAATTTCATGGTCTAAGCTTGGGCCCGCTGGGTCTGACATGTCAGCTTCTCTGTAAGTGCAACATGTGTATGATGGACTTTTTTTTGGCCGTGTCCGATGCGTTTCAACGTGGCAGTCGTGTATGGTCTTACTGATGGGGCCCTTATGTTAGCCTCTCTAGCATGTTCTGGCTTGTGGGTCCCTGATGTAGCCTTGTATGTTCTGTCTAGTGCGTCCCTGATGCGAGTCTCTTTGTACAAGTATTTTAACTTTTTTTCGAACCCACCCTCAAAACAAACTTCAGGTACGCCGCATGCTGGTGGGTCCATGATGTCATCCTCTTCGTAATGCGATATTGCTACAGGAAAAAATGTAAACCCAAGATACGATTCAAACAAAAGACCTTCAAATCAAATAAATGTAAACTAAGTGTGTTGCCAATACAACAAAGATATTTATAGAATAAATATATTAAACTTTTATTAGTACTACAATTTATGTATTAGTCTTCTTAAAAATATTTTTGTGTCTATGTTTATCTCTTTTAAAATATACAAGGGCAGCGCTCCTGGCATCTCAATTTATAAAATGCCACATAATGGAGTATTTTCTTAAAAACATGGGTAGGCATAGTTTTTTATTTATTTTGAGAGGTGAGGGGAAATTCCCAAAAGGACAAATTAAAAAGAGTTTGGCTATTCTACATAGGCTGCTCTACGTGGGTTATACTCTGTAGGCTATGCTCCATGGGCTTCATTCTCAAATTTTAGTGGGTTGTGCTCAGCAGTCCCCTGAACCCTAAAATGCTAAATTAATATGTTCTCGACTATGCTCCATGGGCTCCTTTCTCAAATTTCACCGGGCTGTGGTCAACAGTCCCCTGACCCCGAAAAGACCGAATAAAAATGTTCTAGGCTAAAGTGGGGTCGAATGAGATACTAGATTTCTTCTCCTGGTTAATAAAAAATGCACCGTGATGTGCTCGGCCAGATTTGAAACAAAGACCTCAGAGAGGGAGGGGAAAAGCGATAATTCTTTTTGGCAGCTATTCATGTCAAAATTCAGTAGTATAGAATAAGGTAGAAAAATTATCAACAGATTCGAAGTTCATATTTAGGAGTACTTGACCAATTCAGCAGCATTTCAAAAGTGACCAATTCAGGAATACAGACAATAAAATACAATAGCAGTACAGAGAGAACTAATTTTTGTTTCAGCTCCAAAAACCTTGTCGCGTGATTAGTTTGTCCTTTTCACCAAACACACTCGACCATTAGAGCGCAAAACTGACGATCAAGTCTACTTTGTGTACCTTATTCTCACATCAATGCCTGTGTGACCCCCGTACGCAACCCAAAATGCCCAAGTCTCATCGAGATTGTGCCACAGCCATGTTTTAAAACAAAAGCAAGACTATCTACTGCCCTTGATTTAAACAAGTACCAGTATATCAGTATTAGTTCCACAAAATTATTTAGTAATAGTAATAACAGAACATTTGAGAGATTCAGTAGCTTTCCTGCTTGAAATTCAATAGTCGTGTAGAGATAATAAGTTCTTGTTCCATCTCAAAAAACCTTGGCGTATGATCAGTTTGCCCTGTTCTCCAAGTAGGCTCGATCATAGGAGCAAGCAAAACTGATGATCATGTCTGCTTCTATGCGAATACCACCTCATTTCGTCAATGCTTGTGTGACCCCCCATATGCAACCCGAAATTCCCAAGACTCATCTAGATAATTATGACAATGCTAGGTTTCAAAAGAAAAGAAAGACAATCTGCTGCACTTGATCTAAACAAGTAACAGTGCATCACTATTAGTTCAACAAAATACTTTGGTAATAGCAACGACAGAACAACGTCAAAGCAAGACCATCTGTTGGGGATATGCTATATGGGTATCCTCATAGCATGTCACCAATCCGCCTAACCCGAGTGGCCCATAGTTGGTAGCAAGGCCTATGGCTTGCTGGGCAACCTAGTTAGAAGGATCCAGAAGGGAAGCCCATGACGAATAAAGGAAGGCTACGCAGGAGTCACCGACATACTCGGAGCCTTGGAGTATAAGACACGAAAGACTAGTTCGTATTAGTGTAGGACTCCTTACCTTGTCCGACAAGGACCTTTCCCTGTAACCCCTAGGTCTTGGCGCCTTTATAAGCCGGCCTACGGGAGCCTTTAGGGAAACACACGATATAACAACAAGTGCCTAGAACAACACCTCGCATAGCGAACCTATCTCTGTAACTCGCCGTATTGCCATTATAGTGATTTACAACAGGAGTAGAGTTCCGCCACCATTGTGGGACTTGAACCTCGGTAAGCTATGTTACCTCGTACCCACCAACTCTCCACCTTACCCCATGTCTCTAAACACGCACTGTGATGACCCCTCCATGGCGTACTCGTTGGCAATACCACGATAGTTCGTGCCCACCGTGGGGCAAGAGGCGCTTCGAGCTCTACATCGGGCGAGGTCCAATCTCTTCGCGGGAATCAGCAACACTGTAGCCATCATACGTGTTCTCTTCTCCGGCAACGTCCGAATAGTACCTTCAGATGTGTACTGGGTGCCGGCAAAGACGAACCCTACGCGCTACTCCGTCATCCCCTTCGGAGACATCCACATCTTCATCGGCGAAACTGACTCGGGTCCTAGCTCCCAGGAAGTCAGAAACTCATCAAGCCCCGCACGGACCGCCTATGAGCAGGACACGATCACGGAAGGATCTCGGCCATACCTCTCCTTGAGTATGGTGGCTCGGATCAGGAAAATTCAAGGCCCACCCAAAACACCCCTGTGCAGGATATAAAGGTGGAAGGACCCCGCAAATCCGCTTGGCTTCCCCGAGCGTTAGAGATGCGCAGGTCACACTTTGCCGGCATAGTCACCATCTTCGATCTGGCCAGATGCGTTCAAAGGGATGGAGAACCTCCCCGCGAATACCTCGCCAGATGGATGAGGGTGAGGGAAACCCAAGAGGGCGACCACGCCGACGAGCTTGTGTACCACTTCGTGGAAGGGCTCACACCTAGAACACTCCTCCAGCATACCCTCTGAAGACGGCAGGCGGCAGGTCCTCTCACCCTTGGTGAGATGGTCACTATCGTAAACGAATATGCACAAACTAAGGAGAACACCCATGCTATGCCTGGGCCAGAAGCCGGAGGAAAAAACAACAATGGCCCGCCTCCATCACCCTCCACATCTGCCATCGCCAACACCGAAGCCAACTCTGACTCCGTCCTCGACGCGTTATACACCGGCATCAATATGGATGGCGGTGGCTCGGAGGCTAACTCGGGGGAATACGATGCTGTTATGAGGGAGATCGAGCAGGAGATCGAGAAGGAGGAGCACGCCGAGAAGACCAACGCTTCCCACCAGGTGCTAGTCGCCATTGGGAGCGTGATGGAAGAAGACGGACAGGAACATGAACGTGAGAGAGCTCCACCCATGCTAGTGGTGACTGATACATTGCAAATGTATCTATAATTTTTGATGTTCCATGCTTGGTTTTATCCACTTTCTTGTGTTTTGTTCCAACTTTGGAGTAATTTTCATATGATTTCTTGGACTAACCTATTAACAAGAGCCACTGTGCTAGCTGCCTGTCTTCTGCTATTTTTGGTTCCAGGAAAGTCAGAAAATGAATATTCTCGGAATTGGACGGGACAAAAGCCAAAGTGCCTATTTTTCCGGAAGGGATCAAGTGCTAGAATACGAGACGGAGAGGGGCCAGGGGCCGGCCACACCACCTGGCCGCGCAGCCAGGCCTGGCCCGTGCCAGGGGGTGGTGTGGTGGCTCCCGGCACCCCCTCGTCCTCTCCTTCCGCCTATAAGTTGCCCTCGGGACGAAAACCCTAGGTACCCGATCAAAAATCCACGAAGAGCTCAGTAGCCATCTCCATCCCTAGATCGGGAGGGATCTGAAGCTCTCCCCGACACCCTGCCAGAGAGGGGAATTCACCCTGGAGGCCTTCTTCATCACCATGCAAGCCTCCGGTGTGATGCGTGAGTAGTTCATCCTTGGACTACGGATCCATGTAGTAGCTAGATGGATGGTTTCTCCTCCTTTGTGCTTTCATGTTTAGATCTTGTGAGCTCCGTTCATGATCAAGATCATCTATTTGTAATTCATACATGTTGTGTTTGCGGGGATCCGATGGATATTGAGATGCTATTTCAGATTGATTGTTGATTCTATCATGTCTTTGTTATTTGAGATCTTGCATGCTTTCCGTTGTTAGTAGCTATCTTGGCCAAGTAGATGCTAGCAACTCCAAGAGTTAGTATTTATGCTCGATAGTGGGTTCATGCCTCTGGTAATCTCAGGAAGTGACAGAAATCTCTAAGGTACTAGATGTGCTGTTGCTACTAGGGAGAAAACAACAATCCTTTGTTCATAGAACAATCATATTGTTTACTTTACACGCAGTTCGTAAAGCAATAATATGTTGCTTGCAACTTAATACTGGAGGGGGTTCGGATGATAACCTAAAGGTGGATTATTAGTCATAGATGCAGTTGGATGGCGGTCTATGTATTATGTTGTAATGCCCAATCAAGTCTCAAAGGAGTCAAGATGATTAGTATATGCATGTATTGCTTTCTCGGTGTTTGTCAATTGCCCCGCTGTAATTTGTTTACCTAGCATGTTATCTATCTAAGGAGAGCCACCTCTAGTGAACTATGGATCCCGGTCCTTTTCTTTACATACAATCTATAAACTGTTTCTTCTTTGTGTTTACTTTCTGCAAACTTTTACTTCTTTCCATTCGATACCTTTAATCCCTTGTTTTCCGCAAAACACGGTGAGATTGACAACCTCATCGCAAGTTGGGGACAAAGTTCTGTCGTTGTGTTGTGTAGGTCTCCACATTGCTACTAGCACCGGTAGTGCGCCCTGCCAAAGCTCAGCTAGTAACACCTTTGGGGTGTTTCCTTGCCCCTACTGGTTCGATTAAACCTTGGTTTCATAACTAAGGGAAACTTGCTGCTGTGCTCATCATACCTTCCTCTTGGGGTTCCCAACGAGCTCTCATCAACCACGAGCCATCAACACTTTTTTTGGGCGCCGTGCATTGAGCCATCAAGCATTTTTCTGGCACCATTGCCGGGGAGTCAAGGACATCTTCACAAGGGGAGTCCCTCATAACCAATCTCTTTACTTTGTTGTTTTTGTTTTGCTTAGTTTCTTTTTGCCTTGTTTGCTTGTTTTGTTTTTCAAAAACACAAAAAAATTAGTTCCTTTCTTAAGTTGCCTTTATGACTAGCTCTGCTCCAATCACTATTTCATTATGGATAGCTCACTTAGTTTCCTATTTGGGAACAATATTATGACTGCTAAGGTAATAGATGAACCACCGCCTGCTAGAACCTCCATGGAAGAAGAAATTGCTGAACCTAAAAGCTCATTATATGAACAAGAGGAGGAGAGTGATGGACAAAAGGAGGAAGAATGGATCTACCCATGCCTACCTTCTAATGAGAGTAACTCTTTATCCCTTACATTATTTGATTGTCCCCCATGCTTATCAAAGGAGGGTGAATGTTATGTTCCCGAGGATTCTTTTGGAAATGTTTATAATAAATCTCTAGTGCTTGTAGATCATGAAAAGCATGCCTTATGTGATAGTTATATTATTGAGTTTATTCATGAGGCTACTGAAAATTATTATGAGAGATAAAAATATGGTTGTAGACGTTTTTATGGTAATGAAACACCTCTCTATGTGCTGAAAGTTTTGAAGTTACTTTTGTTTTATCTTCCTATGCCTGTCACTTTGTTCTTTGTGCATTTATTTGCATACAGGATTCCTATGCATAGGAAGTTGGTTAGACTTAAATGTGTTTTGAATTTGCTTCTTGATGCTCTCTTTTACTTCAATTCATATTTCCTATGAGAGCATCTTCTCAAATTTTCATGCCTAACTTAAAGGCGTTAAAGAAAAGTACTTGTTGGGAGATAACCCAAGAGTTTTAGATGAGTCTTGTAAGTTATTACCTCTTTAATAACCTCTCCTTATCCTTTTTATTTGATTTTTGTGCCAAGAGTAACCTCTAATGAGAGAGAAGTAATGATTGGAAAGTTGCTGTCACGAAACAGATTTTTGTGCTTCATCGTAAACATTCCTGAGAGAGCTCTGTATGTCGGATTGAGCTGTAATTGTTTGTGCTTCTGACCCAGGTTGTTATCTAACTTTCGTTAGTTCAACACTTTTTGATTTGAGCAACAGAAGGTCTTCGAAAAAATTCGTCTTTACCTGCTGGTCTGTTTTGACAGATTTCTGCCATTTTCTGCATTTGCTTCTTGTTGGTTCTTTCTTGAGTTCTTTTGGGGAATTGAGATTTTTGAGGGAAGTGCTACAGTAGCTAGTGTTCTAATGGAAGTTTATTTGGTGTTAGAACTGAACTTTGAGACTTATTTATCTTAAGTGCACTAATGTTGCTAATGAGATTGTGTGAAGTTTTGTATGAAGGAAAAATTTCAGGTGTATGGAAGGAATGAGTAATGAGATGAAGGATGGACTAAAGCTCAAGCTTGGGGATGCCACGCGTTTCACCCCAATAAATATCCAAGAAGTACAAGCGTCAAATCTTGGGGATTCCCAAGGCATTCCCCTTCTTCCTCAATAAAAATTCCAGGTTTCTTCCAAACGCTTCATTTTTATTGTTTCATGCACAGTTGTGTTTTTCTTGGAGCGTCTTCTTTTTCGTTTTTGTTTTGGTTTTTAGTTTGTTTGGTTTGCTTACTTTGCTGAATAAATTGGTTGGACCCCCTCTTTCATACTTTGGTTTGCAAATAGTTTGACTTGGTTTGGAAAAGAGTAGGAAAGTTCATGCTTATGTGGTAAAAAGAGCTCATTTTTGACTGTGGCCTATGCTTTGTCATGCCATGCTTGATATTGTTTTGGCTTTATGCTTAGTATTCTTTGCTGTAGCATGACTTGTTATAAAAAATTGAGATTGCTTAGTGTGCCTTGGATGAATCATGCGTTGTTTTAGCATATTAAAGCATAGTATAGTGGTATTCTCCTTTGATGCTTTATTTGGGTTGACTTAGCACATGTTCACACCATGTTATGACTATCACAAGTCACCATAAGCCTTTATGATCCTTTAGTTTTCAACTTGTAGTATCACTTTATTCTTTGATCAATGATGTTTTGTCGCTCTGCATGATTATGACCATTATTGCTCTCTTAGTTTGTCGCTCCCAGTCTTTTGCTAGCCTCCACAACCAAGTATGAGTTCCACTCATGCATCCAACTCCCTAAACCAAGTTATTCCAAAGAGTCCACCATACCTACCTACTAGCTTATGCTATTCCAAGTATATTCATGCTTTTGTTTACCTTCCACTTGTTATGAGAAAACTAGTGATTAAAGCTCTCACGAACTTGATGGCACACTTTACTTTACTTGCCCTTAATAAACTTGAACCATTATGTCATCTATGTTGTATATGCTTGCACTTATTTGTTGGGAATTAGCAGAACCATGCTTTCATGGGGAACGCTTTCAATATTGCACTTGGTACTTGTACCTAGTTGATATCATGCTCTTTTGTATATGGATGTCGTCGGTGTGAAATGAAAGGGGAGCTTGTAAGTCCATGGAGTTATGTATATGTGTTAGAGAAACGCCTGGGCCGTTGGTCTAATCCATGCTGACATGGTGGAAACCTGCAACGTAACCATAATGAGTTGTCTATGAAGCATTCTTCTTATAAAAAAAGAGTCCTATATTGAGAAAAAAAAAGAGAAAAGAAAAAAAAGAGATACTATGAAAAGAGGAAAGAGAGAAAAAAGCACCATATTCCCATGGTAAATAAGAAGAATGCTGAGATGCTCGTTGTCTGCTTGCCTTGTCATTTTGATATGGGGATTCTTCCGTATCATCGGGCAAGGGGTACCTCGTTGGCGGTTCTCAATGATACACATGTACTTACAATGACAAGAACTTACCGGTGACTAAACTTGAGTAGCATGAGGAGCGGCCCTTGTATACAAGGGACATGAGATTTCTGACTTATACTTCGTCAAGCATGTACACCATAGTTTGTTCACTTTAACCTTAATCACTTCAAGATGCTTATGATAGGGGCAATGAAAGCTGAAAGCTATGAGTACCATAATTTTTGAAGCTCTTTATGAGACTTGAATCCCGACTTCCTTTTTACAAAGGCCTTTCTTCCACCATTATATTGAGTCTCCACTTTCTATCTTTATGCACCTACTTTGAGAGCATAGTGGCCATTCTTAGTTCTATGTGCATTGTCCCAAGACTAGTTGATTGATGCATAACTTATTATTGTTGTTTTAAACTATTGTAGCTAGTCACTCTTATGAACTTAGAAGGTGTCCTATGCATTTATATTTGCTACTCTATTGAGGGACAAGCTGAATACTATTATGCTATGTTTTCTTTATGTGAAACAAACAAACGTCTTGCAAAGCATGTTATTCATGAATCTTTTGTTTGTGCCCTTTCATGTTGCATCATAGTTTCTTTGCTTATTCCTAGAACTTTGTCTTTCATGTTATGATTGAAGTACTTTGATCCCAGCTTTGAGTGTTTTGCAAATACTTTGACCAAGTCTTTGATGGTGCATGTCACCTCAAATACTATTTCTTTTTATCACTTACCTACTCGAGGACGAGCAGGAGTTAATCTTGGGGATGTTGATACATTGCAAATGTATCTATAATTTTTGATGTTCCATGCTTGGTTTTATCCACTTTCTTGTGTTTTGTTCCAACTTTGGAGTACTTTTCATATGATTTCTTGGACTAACCTATTAACAAGAGCCACAATGCCAGCTCCCTGTTTTCTGCTGTTTTTGGTTCCAAGAAAGTCAGAAAATGAATATTCTCGGAATTGTACGGGACAAAAGCCAAAGTGTCTATTTTTCCGGAAGGGATCAAGTGCCAGAATACGAGACGGAGAGGGGCCAGGGGCCGGCCACACCACCTGGCCGCGCGGCCAGGCCTGGCCCGTGCCAGGGGGTGGTGTGGTGGCTCCCGGCACCCCCTCGTCCTCTCCTTCCGCCTATAAGTTGCCCTCGGGACAAAAACCCTAGGTACCCAATCAAAAATCCATGAAAGAGTATGTAGCCGCCGTCATCTCCATCCCTAGATCGGGAGGGATATGAAGCTCTCCCCGGCACCCTGTCGGAGAGGGGAATTCACCCTGGAGGCCTTCTTCATCCCCATGCAAGCCTCCGGTGTGATGCGTGAGTAGTTCATCCTTGGACTACGGATCCATGTAGTAGCTAGATGGCTGGTTTCTCCTCCTTTGTGCTTTCATGTTTAGATCTTGTGAGCTCCGTTCATGATCAAGATCTATTTGTAATTCATACATGTTGTGTTTGCGGGGATCCGATGGATATTGAGATGCTATTTCAGATTGATTGTTGATTCTATCATGTCTTTGTTATTTGAGATCTTGCATGCTTTCCGTTGTTAGTAGCTATCTTGGCCAAGTAGATGCTAGCAACTCCAAGAGTTAGTATTTATGCTCGATAGTGGGTTCATGCCTCTGGTAATCTCAGGAAGTGACATAAATCTCTAAGGTACTAGATGTGCTGTTGCTACTAGGGAGAAAACAACAATCCTTTGTTCATAGAACAATCGTATTGTTTACTTTACACGCAGTTCATAAAGCAATAATATGTTGCTTGCAACTTAATACTGGAGGGGGTTCGGATGATAACCTAAAGGTGGATTATTAGTCATAGATGCAGTTGGATGGCGGTCTATGTATTATGTTGTAATGCCCAATCAAGTCTCAAAGGAGTCAAGATGATTAGTATATGCATGTATTGCTTTCTTGGTGTTTGTCAATTGCCCCGTTGTAATTTGTTTACCTAGCATGTTATCTATCTAAGGAGAGCCACCTCTAGTGAACTATGGATCCGAGTCCTTTTCTTTACATACAATCTATAAACTGTTTCTTCTTTGTGTTTACTTTCTGCAAACTTTTACTTCTTTCCATTTGATACGTTTAATCCTTTGTTTTCCACAAAACACGGTGAGATTGACAACCTCATCGCAAGTTGGGGACAAAGTTCTGTGGTTGTGTTGTGCAGGTCTCCACGTTGCTACTAGCACCGGTAGTGCGCCCTGCCAAAGCTCAACTACTAACACCTTTGGGGTGTTTCCTTGCTCCTACTGGTTCGATTAAACCTTGGTTTCATAACTGAGGGAAACTTGCTACTGTGCTCATCATACCTTCCTCTTGGGGTTCCCAACGAGCTCTACATCAACCACAAGCCATCAACACTTTTCTAGGCGCCGTGCATTGAGCCATCAGTGACCAGAGCAGCAGCAGCTAAGAAGTCCGTCGAGCCTCCGGCTCCGGCCAAGGCTATGCCTCCTCCGGTTATCTGCCCGCAACCGGCGCAGGAACTCACCACAACCCCTGGTACCACCGGACAATCAACATGAAAAGGCTACCTCACAGAGGCTTGAGTCCAACCCGGAGCTTTGCCAGTCAACCCTGAACAGCCGCAGAAGGCCAAAATCTCGCCGTGATGAAGGATCTCGCACAGGCTCCACAGAGCGAAGATGGAGAGAGGCACGCAACAGGACTGATGCCATCCCCATATCCTCCGATCACGGAGAAAAGGCTCATCCTCGCCGATCGCCACCTCCACCACCATCTCAGCGTCACGAGGAACTAGAGCCGTGCCATCATACAAGCATGCTACCACCAAGGCGGCGCCAGGCCAGTGTCGTCATATGCAACCAGGGTGAGCAGCCTCGGCATGCCGAAGAGTGCAGCGGCAATGAAGGACATAGGAGCATGTCCCATAAGGAGCCGCCACATCCGACAAACAACCGCGACAGGCGTGAGGAGTCGCAGGAGGGCCATAGCAAGAAGGCTAATCCACCGCCTCCACCGCCACTATCGCCACCTAATAGCCATCATGGCGGGGCCATGGCAGATCTCACAAATCGCACCATAACTCCCCTCCCATGACGGAAAAAGGAACCAGCCAGAGCCATATGACGCACGATCGTGGCTGGACAAGATCCAAGAAGCTCGGGAGCTCCCATACCTTGGGCCACGTTGTTTTGGACCAGTAATACGGGCCACAACTTACCCCAAGGGTCTCCGGATAGACAAGACCATCAAGCCCTACAATGGCACTTCCAGGCCAGCAACATGGTTGTAGGACTACAGTGAAGCGATTCACATTGCAGGGGGAAACCCCAATGTCGCTGTCAAGTACCTCCCACTCATGTTGACCGGCACCGCCCGACAATGGATAGATGACTCACCGGACAAATCAACATGCAATTGGTTGGACATGCATGAAGCATTCACCAAAAATTTTGAGGGCACGTACAAACATCCCTGCACTGTTGGAGACCTCCAGTGGTGTGTGCAAGAAAAGGATGAAACTTCTCATGCTTACCTCTCTCACTGGCTGGATATTAAAAATTCCTGCGCAGGGGTGCACGAACAGACCGCTATGGCCGCCTTTGTCGACGGTCTAGAAAAGGGAACTTTGCTCCGCCATAAGTTGAAACGCAAGAAAGACAACAATGAGCTCACCCTCAACACAATGATCGCCATGGCTAGCGAGTTTGCCGCTGCTGATGACGACGCACGTGGGTCACCGCCGGCAATAGCAATCCCTACCCAGGCCAGAAAAAACAACAATAACAAATGGAAGAATCCGCCTGAAGAGAATCAAACAGCCTACATCGTGGACATGGCAGCAACATTCACTGGCAGAGGCAGAGGCGGACAGCGTCGATATGGCTGAGGGGCTAGCAGTGGCCATCAGAGGAGTGACGCTACACCCTCAGCGCCCCGTGTTCCCCAAACATACGAAGAGTACCGTGATATGCCGTGTTTCGTCCATCTTGACGCCAACGGCAAAGCCACACACACCAACCGCCAATGCAAGTTTGTCAATGATCTCAAGGAGGACCCTGAGTACGGCTACAAGCAAAGTCAGAAAAAAAGACCCCGCTGAAAGGGCAAAGGGAAGAAGAAGGAGGAAGAGCCCAAGGATTCAAGTGACATGGATGAAGATGTGGAACCCAAATCTTCTGACAAGGGAGAGGATAAAGGGAAAATCCCTTAAAAAAGAAGGCTCCATGTTACCACACTTTCCTTGGCACCCCCACCGTCCAGGCCCAGAAAACCTCTCTGAGGATATTGATGGCTACCCTCCCTCCGGTTCCCTAGTACGTCAGGTGGTCGGAAGTTCCAATCACTTGGGATAGGAAGGATCACCCAGATCTTATCCCAATAGAGAACCAGTATGCCATGGTCATCAACCCTTTGATTGACGGCACCGAGTTCACCAAGTGCCTCGTGGACAGTGAAAGCCGCATCAACATCATGTACCTAGATATGCTGCAAGATGAACTTGATGGAGACCCAGCTAAGGAAGAGCAACACCGTGTTCCATGGGGTTGTCCCTGACCAACAAGCAAATTGCCTGGGTTGCATCACCCTTCCGGTCGCTTTTGGTGATGTTAAAAATTACCACCAAGAATGCATGACCTTTGAAGTGGTGCCTTTCAAGAGCGTGTACCACGTCATCTTCGGACACAACATCTTCCACTCCTTCCTCGCAAGGCCATGCTTTGTCTACAACAAGCTCAAGATACCCGGACCAAATGGCATCATCACCGTTGATGGAAGCTTCTCCAAGGCGCGGGACTGCGAGCTCAGCGAAGCTGCCTTCACCGAAGCATTCCTCTATGGTGAGGAGTTGAAGGAGATCTAGAACCAGGTCGATGCCTCGGAGATGCTGGCTTCGAAGAAGCAGATCACTGCTGCAGAACCTGCCTTCAAGGCCGCCATCAAGACGAAGAAGGTGGAGCTTGTCGAAGGAGATTCCTCCAAGACCACCGCCATTGGCACGGACCTGGATCCCAAATAGGAAAACGCGCTCGTCGAGTTCCTCTGTGAGATTAGGGACATCTTTGCCTTTCAACCTGCCGACATGAAAGGCGTACCTAGGGAACTTTCCGAGCATAGCTTGAATATTGATCCCAATGCCAAACTGGTGAAGCAACCTCTACAACACTTTGGTGATGAAAGACGAATGGCTATAGGCAAAGAAATAGCTAGGTTACTTAAGGCTGGCCTTATCCGAGAAGTTATTCACACCCAATGGGTGGCAAATCCTGTACTTGTCCCCAAAAAGGGAAACCATGAATTAAGAGTGTGCGTTGATTACACCGACTTGAACAAATCATGTCCGGAGGATCTGTTTGCTTTGCCTCGCATTGACCAAGTCATCGACTCGATGGCTGGCTCGGAACTTCTGTGTTTTCTTGATGCCTACTCAGGATACCACTAGATCCGGATGCGAAAGTTGGACCAACTGGCCACTTCGTTTACCACACCCTATGGCACATATTCCTACGTCACGATGCCCTTTGGGTTGAAAAACGCTGGTGCTACTTACAAGCGGACAATACAACATTTCCTACACGATCAAATAGGTCGCAATGTACACACTTACGTGGACGACACCGCGGTAATGTCAAAGAAAACAAATGATCTTATCTCTGACTTGAAGGAAACCTTCGACAATCTCCGGAAATAAAACATGATGCTGAATCCCAAGAAGTGCGTCTTCGGGGTACCCTCCGGCAAACTGTTGGGTTTCATCGTTTCGCATCGTGGAATCGAGGTGAACCCAGGGAAAATCAAGGCCATCCTCGACATCGAACGCCTGACATGCATGAAGGACATACAAAGGCTCACAGGCTGCATTGCAGCAGTAAGCTGGTTCATCAGCCAACTTGGTGAGAAGGCCATGCCGCTCTACAAGTTGCTCAAGAAGGTGGAAAAATTTACATGGACGAACTAGGCTGACGCAGCACTTCAGGAGTTGAAGAGAATACTCTCCTCCCCCCAATACTTGCAGCACCGGTACCAAGGGAGCCTATGTTAGTTTACATGGAGGCAACCAACCGAGTAATCAGCATCGTCATCGTGGTGGAGCGCAAGGAACCAACGCATAAATACGGAGTTTAGCGACCCGTTTACTACGTAAGTGAGGTCTTGATGGAATCCAAGCAGCGTTACGCGCACTACCAGAAGATAGCTTATGGAGTTTTCCTTGCTTCACATAAGCTAAGGCATTATTTCTAGGAGCACCCTATCACAGTAGTGAGCAAAGCTCCACTGTCCAACATCATCAACAACAGTGACGCTACAGGGAGAGTGGCAAAGTAGGGCATTGAATTTTCCGCCTTTGAAATCACCTACAAGAGACACGACGCTATCAAATCACAAGCATTGGCGGACTTTCTTGCAGATTGGACAGAGCTGCCAGAAGACACTCCTGTGCCAGAGCCAGAATATTGGGTTATGCACTTTGACGGATCAAAGCTACTCAATGGCTCAGGGGTTGGTGTACTATTACAATTGCCAACAGGAGAAAAGTTGCAATACGTCCTGCAGATCCACTTCAATGCTAACAACAACATGGCGGAGTATGAGGCCCTCATTCACGGACTTCGCGTAGCCAAGGATATTGGCATCAAGCACATAGTTTGCTGTGGAGATTCCGACTTGGTTGCCCAGCAAGTAGCTGGCACCTAGAACACGCAGAACCCTATGATGGCGGCATATCGAGACAAACTAGACAAAATAGCCAAGTGCTTCGACGGCTACAAAGTCAAGTACATCAAAAGGGAGGATAATGAGGCGGCACATCTCCTGTCAAAGCTTGGATCAGCTCGTCAACCAATTCCGCCAGGCATTTTCCTGGAACATTTACAGACCCCATCCATGAAGGGAGCGGACCCCGACAACCCGGATAGAGTGGATTCATTTGTTAACACAGTAACAGTGACCTCTCTGGCTTGGACAAAACCGTTCATGGAGTATCTACAAGACGGAACTTTGCCTGCCGACAAAGTCCAAAGCCAGCAAATAGTACGAAGAGCAAAAGTCTACGTCATCATTGATAGCCAGCTATACAAAAGAAGTACCACATGAGTTTTCCTACGATGCGTCTCCCAGCAGCTAGGTATTGACATCCTTAGAGAAATACATCTCGGAGATTGCGGGCATCACACCGCTCCCCGATCATTGGTGGCTAAGGCTTTCCGACAAGGATTATACTGGATAACTGCCAAGCGGATGCCGACAAGTTGGTACAAACATGCCTTGGGTGTCAGTTTTGTGCAAGAGAACCAAGTGTTCCAGCTGAAGAATTGCGAACCATACCAATAACTTGGCCGTTTGCAATCTGGGGGATGGACATGGGGGAACCTTTACAAATAGCACCCTGTGGATTCACACACTTGCTAGTAGCAGTGGACAAATTCACAAAATGGATTGAAGCTAAACCCATTAAAAAGCTTGATGGGGAAACAACCCTAAAATTTGTCCGGGATCTAGTGGTGAGATTTGGTCTCCTACATAGCATCATCACCGACAATGGAAGAAATCTATCTCTCGAAGAAGTTGAGGAGTACTGTCATCAAAAAGGCATCCGCCTTGACCTAGCATCTATGGCACACCCGCAGTCAAATGGGCAAGTTGAAAGGGCCAATGTACTAATTCTACACAGAATCGAGGTAGGCTTAGAGGCACCACTACATAGAGCAGCTGGAGCCTAGGCGGAGGAAATACCATTTGTCTTGTGGAGTTTGAGAACAACACCCAAGAGATCCACCAGCTTGACTCTTTTCTTCATGGTTTATGGAGCAGAATTAGTCCTCCCATCCGACATCCTCCACGATGCACCAAGAATTTCTGCCTACAACAAGGACGACGCTAGAGAATCCAGGCGCTTATCTATGGACCTACTTGAAGAAGAGCACGTGCTGGCATGCTAGAGATCTGCCATCTACCAGCAGAAGCTGTGTGGCTACCATAGTCGCCGCGTAAAGCATCGCTCGTTTAAAGAGGGGGATCTGGTGCTTAGGCTCAAGCAGGAGAAATCACACAAACTATCCCCGCCTTGGGAAGGACCGTTCGTCATAAGCAAATCATTGCCAAATGGTTTCTATTACCTCGTAGATATCCGCAAGTTGAAAGATAGGTCAAAAATCCGCAAGCGCAAGCAACGTGACTCCGATGATGATTACCAGGAGATAGATCGGCCACGGAATATAGCATAGCTACGTCCCTTTTACACTTAGCACATTTATATTATGTAATAAGTTTCTTATATGATCAATGAAATAAAGCATTTGGTTCACTCATATTCTCTAAGTCTTTCACCTCCTTTAGTTGTTCATTTTTGGATCATATAAACCCTTTATGCGCAAGTTTGCATTTGCACTTGTGAAAATTCTACCTACGGGCGTTAGCTTAAGTTTTCTGGTCTACACATTTTCTGAAGTTTTTATGCGGATTTCGGAGTAGTGACTTTTTGGCACTCAAAGCCGACGATTTTGCTCTTAGGTTCTTGACGGTGCTATTAAGCATCATCACCTGAGAGCATAGTTCTGCACTGCGAGTCTTCCGTCTCATGAAAGGTCAAGCATATGAACCAGAATAATGGATAAGCCAACACTTGCTTAAAAAATATATACACATGCTGGAAATAGATAAGTTGCAGGAAACTTGAGTACAAGTTTTTTCGCCTTAGCAAAACATAAGTTTTTTCCACATACAGATGCCAGAGACACAGTTAATACAAATATTGTTTTTTATGGTTCTATTGCAGGGGGCTTCGTGGTGGCATCATCAGGAGAGCCAGGCCGGGATATCTTGTCAAACTCAGAAGGAGAGGGGCTCGACTCAGATGAGGCCATGTCTTCATCGAGGATCTCGGCAGGCACGAAGACATCCGTCTTGACCATCTTGGCAACTCTGGTGTCAAAGCCGGAGAGGGAGTTCCAAATAGCATCGCTATCGATCTCGTGACCTTCCTCGTCTAGCTTGGGAATGCCGGAGGTCACCAAGTCGATGTCGGCGTTGTTGTAATGTGCCTTGACCAAGGCCAGGGTCATCCTAGCACCAGCCCAGACACAAGAGGCTTTCCAGTCCTTGACTTTCTCGGGGGCTCGGCGCAGGATTTCCGCGAACTTGGATGCTGAGTGTGCCGCCTTGATATTGATGCCCAGAGGTTGAGCTATCTCCTTGGCTTGGGTGATGGAGGTGCTGACGAAGTTGCCGGCAAGAATCATACGTTCCTTGGGATCCGGAGCACCCTCACCCAAGTTGGCTAAGCCAATGGGGGTTGTGGTTTGCACAAAATACAAAGACCATGAGTACAAACAAGTAAAATAGTTGCCCAAATTACAAAAATGACCAAGACGGAGAAAGATTACAGAAGATGCTCATTTCCGCTTGCTTGCATGTCTCCGCCAAGATATCATGCTCCTTCTGGACTGTCTTGTACACCTCAAGGTTTCTAGCATTCTTCTCTTTGGTAGCTTGCTTCTGCTCCTTGAGTTGTGCAATTTCATCCTTCAGGCGCTGCATCTTGGCGCCAGCAGACTCTTGCAACACCTTCATCGCTGCCTCATGGACCTTGATGGCATCGGCCAGGTCCTTCAGAATTTTGTTTTCATCAGCGAGCTCCTTGATATGCTTGGATTGCTCGACGATGCTCTTGGCCTTGGAAATGGCTTATGTAAGATGGAAATCAGAAAGTGCTATCAGAAGAAGGAAGAAATGGTTCAATGAGAAAAGCAAGGAGCTGTTGTAGGAAACAGACTCTGGTTATTTTTGATCTGTTGCTTCAAGAAGGTGGTTTTACCCTGTTCAAGGTCCAGTTCCTTCTACAGATTAGCAAACTTCTCATTGGCGGCTATCCTCCATTTATTCTCATTCTGCACAAGATATTAACATGCTTAGTTTCTCTATAGCATCTAGTCAGAACTATCCAAGTTTCAACTAAACGCTCGGGGCTACAGTATATGATTTCAAAATAAACTAGTTTCTCTAGAGCATCTAGTCGGAACTATCTAGTTTCAACTAAACGCTCAGGGGCTACATGGACAAGTTCTACACTTAGTTGTTTGAAGCACTCAGGCCAATAACTATTTGTTTATCCGCCTAAGAGCTCGGGGGTACAGTGGGATACATTACAAATCAAAATAAGTGAAGTTCAAAAGACTCACGATGGCAATGGCCCTCAGATTGTTGGCCAGATGAGCATAGGAATCATGGAAGGTCCGGGCGTTGTTATAAATTGCATTGGCCTAAATGATGAGGTCATCCAGGCTCAACGTCGGAGGATTCGCAGCCAATGGAGAAGTTGAAGCCGGAGGCATGGATGAAGCCCTAGCCGTCTCTTGCATCTTCAAGGCAGATGATGGCTCAGAGACTCCCGTATCGATCGTTGCTTCCATGTCCACCTCTTCCACCACTTCCTTCCCTTTCTCGGTGGCATCCTTAGCTGGAGCTTCAGCCATTTTAGAGGAAGTGCTCTCCTGCATCGCCTAGCCACTGGGAGCAACATCTGCCTCAACAGCATGATATATCAAGTATTGGATTGACATCTGTCTCCATGGCGGAGATCTCAGGGATGACGGGAGATGAAGGCCCAGTAGGGCCAGCAGGAGGCTTGGCGGCAGGAGTAGGGGGAGCAGTAGCAGGAGAGGACTTGGCGGACAAATCCTTGGCCAACATATCATGAATGTTTTTTGACCCTCCAACCTCTTTGGAGGATCGCTTCAAACTAACACCGGCTTTCCTCCTGAAACGTACAAAGTATAAGTACAAGAGCTGAAAAATGTATGGGCTGAAAAGCACAAGTCGGAGAATGAAACTACTTACTCCACGGCAGGAGCCTTGGTGACGGGAATGCTGGTAGACTTCTTCTTATTCTCTGCCTCTAAGGCGGTAGTGGAACGTTTGGAGACTCCACTCTCCGATTTATTCTTCTTGGCCTCGGCAATAGCGTTAGAGCCGGAGTTTGATGGAGTCAGTAGAGAAGTTATCCCATGAAATTCGCATGGGATCCCTCCTATCTTGAGTGTATTTATACATCAACTCAGCGCGATGCTGCAGAGGCTGGATCCGCCTGATGAACCAGCACATGGAAAGGTCCAAGCCCGTCAGACCTCCGTCTACGAGCCATTCAATCCGCCTTACGGCACGATTGTCTTCATCATCGGGGGGGAAGAGAGGCTAGGGTCCGCCATGCAGGCACCTCGGCGGCGTCTCCATTGACGAAGTTAGGATAATCTCAAGGCGGTCAGGAAGAGGGATATCTAGGCCATAGAAATACGTGCGCTGCCAGTTCTTGCATGACTCATGCTCTACTATGTCGGGGAAGCATCGGCTAGGCCGTATCTTGAAGCTAATGGTTCCGCAGATCCGCAATTCGTCCTTGGACTCTACGGACTCTCTCTTGACAGTGAAAAAGAACACGAACAGATCTAACCTAGGTTTTAATGCCTAGAAATCCTTGGTACAAGGCTACGAAGTTGCTAAGGACTAGAATGCTGTTGGGAGAGATATTGTAGGGGGGTACCCAGAAGTGTCGGAGGACATCCAAGAAGAAGTCGGAGACTGGCAGGCTTATGCCACGCACCAGCTGAGACTTGAGGTACACCTTCTCTAAGGCTTGGGAAGAGGGGACCACCTCGCCGGCCAGCGCCACCCGCCAGACTAATTCCTTCACCGCGGGGAGATACCCCTCGGTGACCAGCTCCTGTAGATATTTGGCGGAAAGATCAGAGGCTCTCCACACCCCCTTGTGGGAGTCGTTTTCTTCTTCAGCGGCTTCGGGCATCGCCCGTTCTTGGTCATCACCGGTGGCTTCCATCATGGCGGAGACAGGAACAACCACCCCCTCCGGCGAGACGGAAACTCCCTGGGATGGCTGCAGTGTAGCCTCAGGAACCGCCACTATGGAAGGGACAGAGCTGCTAGAGGCCATTATGATGGGGGGGGAAGGTGGATAAGAGAAGGGCTCTAGTTAGGGTTTTCGCAGAAGTGCTCGAACGGTCGCGCGGCTGGAGGAAGACGAAGACTAGAAAGCGAATGCGGGTCAAGAAGAAATAGATTGACTGCGGTGAAAATATATAGACCTCGCATCAAGATTCGTGCAAAGAGATCTAATGGATGGAATTTTGCCGACGTGGAAGTGAACATGCGTGGTAATTTTGCCACGTCCTCCGTCTTTGCCGCTTCGCTGTTTCAGATTTCGCGCGCGTGAAAATAGCTAATGATTAATTCTCTATTTCTATGAGTTTCGAGGTAGCATAGGCTGTACCCTACATCATCCTCCTGACAGTTGTAGTGAATGGTCATGTCCGAAGATTCCATCAAAGATGGAGACTGCCCGACTCTAGAAATGAAGACTCAAGGAATCTCCGGCTGCATTGTGAAGTCGGAGAGGATTGCAGGGTTCTTTGGGAGACCTTTGAGATATTGCTTGATGGATTACTGGCATCACTTAGATGGAACATTTAGGGATCAACGAGAAAGACGCTTAGCCAAAAGCAACGAAGGAGGGGAGCTGGGGAAGGCCGGCGCAATATTTCAAAGTCCTCCGAGGGCTACTGTTGGGGATATGCTATATGGGTATCCTCATAGCATGTCACCAATCCGCCTAACTCGGGTGGCCCATAGTTGGTAGCAAGGCCTATGGCCTGCTGGGTCGCCTAGTTAGACGGATCCAGAAGGGAAGCCCATGCTAGATAAAGGAAGGCTACGCATGAGTCACCGACATACTCGGAGCCTTGGAGTACAAGAGACGGAAGACTAGTTCGTATTAGTGTAGGACTCTTTAGCTTGTCCGGGAAGGACCTTTCCCTGTAAACCCTAGGTCTTGGCGCCTTCATAAGCCGGCCTAGGGCTACACATGATATAACTACAAGTGCCTAGCACAACACCTCGCACAACGAACCTATCTCTGTAACTCGGTGTATTGCCATTATAGTGATTTATAGCAGGAGTAGAGTTCCGCCACTGTTGTGGGACTTGAACCTAGGTAAGCTGTGTTACCTCGTACCCGCCAACTCTCCGCCTTGCCCCACGTCTCTAAACACGCATTGTGAGGACCCCTCCATGGCGTACTCGTCGGCAATACCACGACACCATCACCTGCCCTTGACCTAAACTCATCGTCGGCAATACGCTAGCGGCACGGAATAGGTGCTAGGAGGCGTCGAACCTGCTCTAGTTCAGCAATGAGTCCTATATATGTAAACTTGTGTTGTTATGTTAATGGTTCAATGGAGTTTCTTTTGGTACTACTCATCAAAAAAAGTTTCTTTTGGTACTACTCACTCTACCCTGTAGTACTAGTAGTACTACGAATGGCGATCTATTGAATAACCTTCCCCCCGGATGTTTGTGAAGGAAGTGAAAATTTTGAAACCGAGAAAGTTTGAATTTCTACTCTATTGTAAGGACCAAAATGGTTCCCACGAACACAACTGACGAACACGCCAAACAAAGACACGGAGCCGCCTACAGAAGGCAGGTCATCGGTCGACGTGCGTGCGCCACGCCACATTGTGCACGAGGGAGAGATCAGTCGTCCAGGGTGTGGAGGTGGTGAGAGAAAACACATTTTGTTTTGCGTGCATATATATTGTGATCCTGAAATTTACTCTACTCACTATACCCTATACCTCATGTCAGGAACCCATCCTAGCTTTTCTCTGACATCGCACCGCCTTCAAATCCTCCTCTTCGTAGCTCTCTCACTACCTCCTCTGTGCTCATAGTCTCTTCTCGCTCATTATTTTTTTAACAAAAAAAGGAAATAAATTCTTCTTACTTGCTTTTTAGAAAATAAATTCCTGTCACTTGGAAAATTGAAATTGATTATTTTTTGTTTTTAATATCTTCGATTGTTCTCAAAAGATGGCCAAATTTCTCGGCATGCAAATTCTTGGATATGGGATCATGAGCATAAAGTCTGATGTAGAGATATGGTCTTGACCTTGTGGTCGTTCACCTTGAAATCCAAGAAATTATCATACTCATTGACAACTATGCTTAAATTCGTTGAAATTTCACCACTTACTTTTACGTTAGCATTTTACGCGGTCGATGGGAGTACATTCTACACTAAGGACCTAAAAAGGGAAAATTACATCGAGGTCCACACATTTAGCACGAAGGACCCTAAAATTGAGCAAAGAAAACCATTAGGTTCGGCTCCTTCCCGGGATAGCAGATGATCGAGCAATACTCTTCATACTACTTTCTCTCCGACTGTTTTCACAATATGGCCAAATCCTCCGCCATGCAAATTCTTGGATACTCGATCATCATAATAAAGTATGATGTAGAGATATGGCCTTGACCTTTAGGTCGTTAGGCTTGAAATCCAAGGATGTTCATACTCATTCACAACTATAAGCTGAAATTCATTTAAATTTCACCACTTACTTTTAGGTTAGAATTTTACACGGTCGGTGGGAGTACATTTTACAACAAGGACCTAAAAAGGGGGAAATTTACATTGAGGTCCATACATTTAGCACAACGGACCCTAAAATTAAGAAAGAAAAATAGTCGGGTTCGGCTCCTTATCGAGAGAGTAGCTGATCAAGCCACACTCTTCACACTACTTTATCTTTGATTGTTTTAAAAATATGGCCAAATTTGTCGGCATGCAAATTCTTGGATATGGGATCATCAACATAAAGTATGATGTAGATATGGCCTTGACCTGGGTCGTTCGTCTTGAAATACAAGAATACTTCATACTCGTTGACAACTAAGCTTAAATTCGTTTAAATTTCACCACTTACTTTTAGGTTAGAACTTTACATGGTAAATCAAAGTACATTTTACATCGGGGAGCTCAAAAAAGCAAAAATTACATCGAGGTCCATACTTTTAGCATAAAGGACCCTAAAAGGATTTTTTTTGGTTTAGCTCCTACTCGAGAGATCAGCTGAACTGAGCCAAACTCTTGATACTACTTCATCTTTGATTGTTTTCAAAACATGGCCAGATCTGTTGCATGCAAATTCTCTGACATGGGATCATCATCATCATATAAAGTATGATGTTGATATGGCCTTGACCTTGGTCGTTTGGATTGAAATCCAAGAATGTTCATACTCGTTGAAAAGTAAGCATAAAATCGTCTAAATTTCACCACTTACACTTTTAGACCTAAAAGGGGGGAAATTACATCGAGGTCCATACATTTAGCACAAAGGACCCTAAAATTAAGCAAGGAAAATAGTCGGGTTCGGCTCCTTCTCGAGAGAGTAGCTGATCGAGCCATACTCTTCATACTACTTCATCTTCGATTGTGTTCAAAATATGGCCAAATTTGTCGGCATGCAAATTCTTGGATATGGGATCATCAGCATAAAGTATGATGTAGATATGGCCTTGACCTTGGTGGTTCGTCTTGAAATACAAGAATGCTTCCTACTCGTTCACAACTAAGCTTAAATTCATTTAAATTTCACCACAATACTTTTAGGTTAGAACTTTACACGGTCGATCGGAGTACATTTTACATCAGGGGCCTCAAAAAATTAAAAATTACATCGAGCTCCATATACATTTAGCATAAAGGATCCTAAAAGAAAAAATCTGGTTCGGCTCATTCTCGAGAGATCAGCTGATCTGGGCCAAACTCTTAATACTACTTCCTCTTTAATTGTTTTCAAAACATGACCAGATCTGTTGCCATGCAAATTCTCTAGCATGGGGTCATCAGAATAAAGTATGATGTTGATATGGCCTTGACCTTGGTCGTTCGGCTTGAAATCCAAGAATGTTCATACTCGTTGATAACTAAGCTTAAATTCATTTAAATTTCACCATTTACTTTTAGGTTAACATTTTACACGGTCGGTGGGAGTACATTTTACATCAAGGACCTAAAATAGGAAAATTATTACATCGAGGTCCATACATTTAGCACAAAGGACCCTAAAAGTAAAACTTTCTAGTTTGGCTCCTTCTCAAGAGATCAGCCAATCTGAGTCAAACTCTTCATACTACTTCTTCTTCGATTGTTTCAAAATATGGCTAAATTTGTTGCCATGCAAATTCGCTGATATGTGGTCATCAACATAAAGTATGATGTTGATATGGCCTTGACCTTGGTCGTTCGGCTTAAAATCCAAGAATGTTCATACTCGTTGACAAGTAAACTTAAATTCGTTTAAATTTCACCACTTGCATTTTTTGGTTAGAATTTTAAACGGATGGTGGGAGTACTATATTTTACAGCAAGGACATAAAAAGGGAAAATTACATCGAGGTCCATATGTTTAGCACAAAGGACCCTAAAACCAAGAAGAGGAAAAGTCGGGTACGGCTCCTTCTCGAGAGAGCAGCTCATCGAGCCATACTCTTCATACTAGTTTTGACTAAGGTATATGTACCGAGGGAGCAAGATTCTTCAATTAATTAGCACAGTAAGTGGATGTGTACACATGTTACACCAAGGACCTCAAAAAATGAAAAATACATCCAAGTCCATACATTTAGCACAAAGGACCCTAAAGTCAAATACTTGAAATTTTTGTAACATGGTCTATAGAAACGAGGGGGAAGATTCTAGAATGATGGAGAAGTGTGTTTTGAGGTTTGTGCATATAGCATTTCATTGTGATGGAGACTATCAATAGAATCTTCTAGATGCTAGAATGGAAAAGAAGATCCAACGACTAGAAATGTTGGGATTCGTGAGTCTTGATCCAATAATTAGTATTCAAAGTTTTTTCATACACCATATAGTGTTAAGATAGTTGTAATGGTAAGACTAGTATACTTGCTTAACAAAAGAAAACAGTGCACTTCTCACTTTCAGCATATCTTGTTGAATAAGATGCACGAATCTACCAGATGCAGGAACTGTATCATAAACTATCTATGATGTCAATATGGTCATGACCTTGGCTATTCAGGTCAAAACCAGGAATGTTCATACACCATAGGCCAATACACATTGTGAAGAAGCTAGAGCATATTTAATGTATTCAAAGGTGTCAAAACACATGTTTCTCATTTTTTTCTTAGCATTGTATAGTAACTTTGAATATTGACCGTTGGATCAAGACTCAAATCCCAACATTGTCAGACGTTGGATCTTCATTTACATTTTAGCATCAAGAAGATACTATTGATAGTCTTTATTTTCTTATCTTACCACTATTATATATAGTGTGCTGACAAAAGTATGAAAATTAATTTATCCAAATTCGCTAAAATTATATGTCTGTATTTTTTTAATAAATATATGCATGTATTTGAACTATTAATGACTGGCAAAATGTTTTTATTGTCTATTGTCTAAAAGATTAAACATAGTTGAAAAGTGGGGCATAAGCGTGAGATGTTTTCTTTTCTACGTTGCTTTGGATCACTTTTGTCCATCGGATGAATATTGGATGGTAGATACAGGGGCATGTTGATCCGGGTCCCCCTAGCAGTGGGCAGATGGAGTAGTAATTGAACAATTTCAGAAAACACTTAAAATCCAAAATATAAACATTAGTGATGGCTCAATGCACGGTGCCCAGAAAAATGCTTGGTGCGTGGTGTTGATGTAGAGCTCGTTGGGAACCCCAAGAGGAAGGTATGATGAGCACAGCAGCAAGTTTCCCTCAGTTATGAAACCAAGGTTTAATCGAACCAGTAGGAGCAAGGAAACACCTCAAAGGTGTTACTAGATGAGCTTTGGCAGGGCGCACTACCGGTGCTAGTAGCAACGTGGAGACCTGCACAACACAACCACAGAACTTTGTCCCCAACTTGCGATGAGGTTGTCAATCTCACCGTGTTTTGCGGAAAACAAAGGATTAAACGTATCGAATGGAAAGAAGTAAAAGTTTGCAGAAAGTAAACACAAAGCAGAAACAGTTTATAGATTGTATGTAAAGAAAAAGGACCGGGAACCATAGTTCACTAGAGGTGGCTCTCCTTAGATAGAAAACATGCTGGGTGAACAAATTACAGCGGGGCAATTGACAAACACCGAGAAAGCAATACATGCATATACTAATCATCTTGAATCCTTTGAGACTTGATTGGGAAATACAACATAATACATAGACCGCCATCCAACTGCATCTATGACTAATAATCCACCTTCAGGTTATCATCCAAACCCCCTCTAGTATTAAGTTGCAAGCAACAGATTATTGCTTCTTAATGCGTAAGGTAAACAATACGATTGCTCTATGAACAAAGGATTGTTGTTTTCTCCCTAGTAGCAACAGCACATCTAGTACCTAAGAGATTTCTGTCACTTCCCCAGAT
This sequence comes from Avena insularis, assembly GCA_023614405.1. NCBI lineage: Eukaryota > Viridiplantae > Streptophyta > Magnoliopsida > Poales > Poaceae > Avena > Avena insularis. The sequence continues at coordinate 211,388,210 of CM042696.1, read as the reverse complement.
TACCAGAGGCATGAACCCACTATCGAGCATAAATACTAACTCTTGGAGTTGCTAGCATCTACTTGGCCAAGATAGCTACTAACAACAGAAAGCATGCAAGATCTCAAATAACAAATACATGATAGAATCAATAATCAATCTGAAATAGCATCTCAATATCCATCGGATCCCCGCAAACACAACATGTATGAATTACAAATAGATGATCTTGATCATGAACGGAGCTCACAAGATCTAAACATGAAAGCACAAAGGAGGAGAAACTAGCCATCTAGCTACTACATGGATCCGTAGTCCAACGATGAACTACTCACGCATCACACCGGAGGCTTGCATGGTGATGAAGAAGGCATCCAGGGTGAATTACCCTCTCCGTGAGGTCGGAAGAGCTTCAGATCCCCCCGATCTAGGGACAGAGACGGCGGCGGCTACAGACTCTTTCTTGGTTTTTTATCGGGTACCTAGGGTTTTCGTCCCGAGGGCAACTTATAGGCGAAAGGAGAGGCCGAGGGGTCTTTGGCGGCCAGACCACCTGGCGCGGGCCGAACTGGCCGCTGCCAGGTGGTGTGGCCGCCCAGCCCTTTCTCCGCCTCGTGATCGGCACTTGATCCCTTTCGGAAAAATAGGCACTTTGGCTTTTGTCCCGTCCAATTCCGAGAATATTCATTTTCTGACTTTTCTGGAACCAAAAACAACAGAAAACAGGCAGCTGGCACTGTGGCTCTTGTTAATAGGTTAGTCCAAGAAATCATAATAAAATTACTCCAAAGTTGGAACAAAACACAAGAAAGTGGATAAAACTAAGCATGGAACATCAAAAATTATAGATACATTTGCAATGTATCAACATCCCCAAGCTTAACTCCCGCTCGTCCTCGAGTAGGTAAGTGATAAAAAGAAATAATTTTTGAGGTGACATGCACCATCAAAGACTTGATCAAAGTATTTGCAAAACATTCAAGGCTGGGATCATAGTACTTCAATCATAACATGAAAGACAAAGTTCTAGCAATAAGCAAAGAAACTATGATGCAACATGAAAAGGCTCAAACAAAAGATTCATGAATAACAATGCTTTGCAAGACGTTTGTTTGTTTCACATAAAGAAAACATAGCATAAAAGTATTTAGCTTGTACCTCAATAGAGTAGCAAATATAAATGCATAGGACACCTTCAAAGTTCATAAGAGTGACTAGATACAATAGTTTCAAAGAAGCAATAACAAGTTATGCATCAATCAACTAGTCTTGGGACAATGCACATAGAACTAAGAATGGCCACTATGATCTCAAAGTAGTGCATAAAGATAGAAGGTGGAGACTCAATATAATGGTGGAAGAAAAGCCTTTTGTAAAAAAAGGAAGTAGGGATTCAAGTCTCATAAAGAGCTTCCAAAAATTATGGTACTTAAAGCTTTCAGCTCTCATTGCCCCTATCATAAGCATCTTGAAGGTGATTAAGGTTAAAGTGACACAACTAAGAGGATATGCTTGATAAGTTATAAACCAAAATCTTATGCCCCTTACTTACAAAGATCGATCCTCATGCTACTCAACTTTAGTCACGAGTAAGCTCTTGTCATCGTAAGTATGTGTGTATCATTAAGAACCGTCAATGGGGTACCCCTTGCACATGATACGGGAGCTTTCCCATAGTCAAAATGACAAGGCAAGAAGACAATGAGCATCTCAGCAATCTTTTTATTTGCTATTTGCATAGGTTTTTATTGAGGATGCTTCATAGAGTGCTCATTATGGTGATGCTGCAAGTTTCCACCATGATTATGCATGGCTTAGGCTAGCGGCCCAGGCGTTTCTCTAACACACATACAAACTCCATGATCATACAAGTTCCACATTTATTTCACACCGCCGGGATCCGTAAGCAAAAGAACATAATATCAACAGGGTACAAAGTACAAGTGCAATGTTGAAAGCGTTCCCCATGGTACATGGTTCTGCTAATTTCAACTTATAAAGCGTAAGCATATACGCAAAAAAGAAGGACCCAATGGTTCAAGTTTATCAGAGGCAATAAAGTAAAGTGTGCCATCAAGTTCGTGAGAGCTTTAATCACTAGTTTTCTCATAACAAGTGGAAGGTAAACAAAAGCGTGAATATACTTGGAATAGCATAAGCTAGTAGGTAGGTATGGTGGACTCTTTGGAATAACTTGGTTTAGGGAGTTGGATGCATGAGTGGAACTCATACTTTGTGGTGGAGGCTAGCAAAAGACTGGGAGCGACAAACTAAGAGAGCAATAATGGCCATAATCATGCAGAGCGACAAAACATCATTAATCAAAGCATAAAGTGATACTACAAGTTGAAAACTAAAGGATCATAAAGGCTAAGGTGACTTGTGACAGTCATAACATGGTGCGACCATGTGCCAAGTCAACCCAAATAAAGCATCAAAGGAGAATACCACTATACTATGCTTTAATATGCTAAAACAACGCATGATTCATCCAAGGCACATTAAGCAATCTCAATTGTTTATAACAAGTCATGCTACAGCAAAGAATACTAAGCATAAAGCCAAAACAATATCAAGCATGGCATGACAAAGCATAGGCCACAGTCAAAAACAAGCTCTTTTTACCACAAAAGTATGAACTTTCCTACTCTTTTCCAAACCAAACCAAACTGTTTGCAAACCAATGTATGAAAGAGGGGGTCCAACCAACTTATTCAGAAAACTAAGCAAACCAAGCAAACTAAAAACCAAAACGAAAACAAAAAAGAAGACGCTCCAAGAGAAACACAACTGCGCACGAAACAATAAAAATGAAGCGTTTGGAAGAAATCTAGGATTTTTATTGATGAAGAAGGGGATGCCTTGGGCATCCCCTAGCTTTGACGCTTGTACTTCTTGGATATTTCTTGGGGTGACACGCATGGCATCCCCAAGCTTAAGCTTTAGTCCATCCTTCATCTCATTACTCATTCCTTCCATACACTTGAAAATTTTCCTTCATATAAAACTTCACACAATCTCATTAGCAACATTAGTGCACTTAAGATAAATAAGTCTCAAGGTTCAGTTCTAACACCAAATAAACTTCCATTAGAACACTAGATACTGTAGCACTTCCCTCAAAAAGCTCAATACCCTAAAGGAACTCAAGAAGGAACCAACAAGAAGCAAATGCAGAAAATGGCAGAAATCTGTCAAAACAGACCAGCAGGTAAAGACGGATTTTTTCGAAGACCTTCTGTTGCTAAAATCAAAAAAGTGTTGAACTAACGAAAGTTAGACAACAACCTGGGGCAGAAGCACAAACATTTACAGATCAATCCGACGTACAGAGCTCTCTCAGGAATTTTTACGGTGAAGCACAAAAATCTGTTTCGGGACAGCAACTTTCCCAATCATTACTTCTCTCTCATTAGAGGTTACTCTTGGCACAAAAAGCAAATAAAAAGGATAAGGAGAGGTTATTACAGAGATAATAACTTCTAAGACTCAACTAAAACTCTTGGGTTATCTCCCAACAAGTACTTTTCTTTAACGCCTTTAAGTTAGGCATAAGAAGCAAAGAAAGAATCAAGTGTTCTCAAATGAAGAAGCATTAAGATCAATACCAGAAATATTTTCAACAAGGCAAGGTATTTCATCCAAATAAGTTCTAGAGGATCCTCTCTCAATGCTCTTAGGTTCACTATTCTCATCAAAAGGATTTGCAGGAACAATCCAATCAAGATTCTTTTCTATGGCATCATGTATTGCTACTAGTTTAAAGGGTATTGGTATCTTAGGTTCCTCCCCATTAGGTTCGGTTTTGTTCATCTTTTCTCGTGTACCAACAACATCTAAACATGAGCCTAGCATATTGAAACATTCAAAAACTTTTCTAGCTTCCTTAGCAACATCAAAGAACTCCTTAAACAAAGTTTCTAGAATAAAATCCCTCTTTTCAGGATCCTCAATTTCTTTAAGCTTAAGAAACATTACTTGCATTAAAGGTTGAGGTTAACAAACCTAGCTTCTAACATGTGAATTAAAGAAGCTGTAGCAATCTCATAATTTGGAGCAAGTTCTACAAGGGATCTATCCTCAGTATCTTCATGTTTGCTAACATGATTAAAGAATTCTTCAATGTTATCTTTGCCAATTATAGAACCACTACCAATTGGAAGGTCTTTCAGGGTGAACTTGGGGATCAACATGGTGAGCTAAGGAAAAGGTGACAACTAAAGGAGACTTAATTTTTTTGTGTTTTTGAAAGAGAAAACAAACAAGTAAAACTAAATTTTTTGTGTTTTTTGAAGAACAAAACAAGCAAACAAGGCAAAAAGAAAACTAAGCAAAACAAAAACAACAAAGTAAAGAGATTGGTTATGAGGGACTCCCCTTGTGAAGATGTCCTTGACTCCCCGGCAACGGCGCCAGAAAAATCTTTACTGGCGTGTAGTTGACGTGGGGGTTTCTTCTTCTTCGTTCTCCGGCAACGGCACCAGAAAAATGCTTGATGGATCAATGCACGGTGCCCAGAAAAATGCTTGGCGCGTGGTGTTGATGGAGAGCTCGTTGGGAACCCCAAGAGGAAGGTATGATGAGCACAACAGCAAGTTTCCCTCAGTTATGAAACCAAGGTTTAATCGAACCAGTAGGAGCAAGGAAACACCTCAAAGGTGTTACTAGATGAGCTTTGGCAGGGCGCACTACCGGTGCTAGTAGCAACGTGGAGACCTGCACAACACAACCACAGAACTTTGTCCCCAACTTGCGATGAGGTTGTCAATCTCACCGTGTTTTGCGGAAAACAAAGGATTAAACGTATCGAATGGAAAGAAGTAAAAGTTTGCAGAAAGTAAACACAAAGCAGAAACAGTTTATAGATTGTATGTAAAGAAAAAGGACCGGGATCCATAGTTCACTAGAGGTGGCTCTCCTTAGATAGAAAACATGCTGGGTGAACAAATCACAGCGGGGCAATTGACAAACACCGCGAAAGCAATACATGCATATACTAATCATCTTGACTCCTTTGAGACTTGATTGGGAAATACAACATAATACATAGACCGCCATCCAACTGCATCTATGACTAATAATCCACCTTTAGGTTATCATCCGAACCCCCTCTAGTCTTAAGTTGCAAGCAACAGATTATTGCTTTACGAACTGCGTGTAAGGTAAACAATACGATTGCTCTATGAACAAAGGATTGTTGTTTTCTCCCTAGTAGCAACAGCACATCTAGTACCTAAGAGATTTCTGTCACTTCCCCAGATTACCAGAGGCATGAACCCACTATCGAGCATAAATACTAACTCTTGGAGTTGCTAGCATCTACTTGGCCAAGATAGCTACTAACAACAGAAAGCATGCAAGATCTCAAATAACAAAGACATGATAGAATCAATAATCAATCTGAAATAGCATCTTAATATCCATCGGATCCCCGCAAACACAACATGTATGAATTACAAATAGATGATCTTGATCATGAACGGAGCTCACAAGATCTAAACATGAAAGCACAAAGGAGGAGAAACTAGCCATCTAGCTACTACATGGATCCGTAGTCCAACGATGAACTACTCACGCATCACACCGGAGGCTTGCATGGTGATGAAGAAGGCCTCCAGGGTGAATTACCCTCTCCGGCTAGGTGCCGGGAAGAGCTTTAGATCCCCCCCGATCTAGGGACAGAGACGACGTCGGCTATAGACTCTTTCGTGGATTTTTGATCGGGTACCTAGGGTTTTCGTCCTGAGGGCAACTTATAGGCGGAAGGAGAGGCCGAGGTGTTAGGCGGCCGGACCACCCCTGGCGCAGCGAGCCTGGCAGCGGCCGAATCTTGTGGCTGACCCCAGCCCTTCTCCGTCTCGTGATACGGCACTTGATCCCTTAGAAAAATAGGCACTTTGGCTTTTGTCCCGTCAATTCGAGAATATTCATTTTCGACTTTTCTAGAACCAAAAACAACAGAAATGGGAAAGCTTTGTGGCTCTTGTTAATAGGTTAGTCCAAGAAATCATAATAAAAGTACTCCAAAGTTGGAACAAAACACAAGAAAGTGGATAAAACTAAGCATGGAACATCAAAAATTATAGATACATTTGCAATGTATCAATTAGCAGCAAAGATAATTTACAGCCAAAATACACCCTTCCTAGTGCCAAAAGAGACCCTACTTCCGACTACTACTACATTAACTAGTAAACGAGTGGTACTTATCTACAACTAAATTAACTAGTAATACATCATTACCATCGCATTAGGATCACTTAGAGAAAGATTAAGATCAATTCATCTTGTTGATGCAAACGCAGAAAGACAACACCTTGATCATCCGGTACTGTCCATCAGCCACGGAAATGTACCATGACAGCACCGTGAGGAACATCAGATCTTCGAGGCCAACACTACCGGGCGACATGCAGCTCGTCGGATCAATGACCCCATTAAGTGTGTCCATCGAGAAGTCCGCCAGCGACTGCGGGCCAGTCGCGCACAGCTTCACCCTGTATCGGGGCCACGAGCACGAGGCCGCTGTGATGCACACCAAGGAAACAGCGGCAGCCTGTCTGATCTTGCCGATGATGAGGCTAAACATGGTAGCATCAAAACCATAGACGATGACCATGGATGGCGGAAAGGGCGGTAACATCATCATTACTATACACTCCATGGGCTGGCCGTATGATAGCCTATGCACTTGTACTTTGTGGACGCTAATGAGGTGCAAAAGGAGCTCGACCAGGGAGGCGGTGAATATGCAGCCGACCTCCATGCAGCCGCACGGGTTGTATGGGCACGTGGCCTTGTGGTCGTCGAGCTCGTGGTGGGCGACCATGGTGAGGCAGCCGTCATGGGGGCATAGAATAGTTATCGGCGCTAGCTCGTCTTTGTCCATCGCCGGCTAGCTCTTGGTGGAATCCGCCGACGCTCCCAGCATTGGAGTGGTTCCCTGGAAGCTCGGATCACTGATGTAGTGCCTGCAATCCAGAATTTTATTGAGTTTTTTTAAACGAAGGCTGTAGAAAGTTGACATGTGAGAGTAAATCAGGCACTTATTACCCTGCATAGTACTGTACCAGACAAACAGATCCTACCCCCGTGAGTGGTAAGAAGGTCTATGCCTTTTTTTTGAAATGGAGAAGGTCTACACCTAGAGAGAGACAGAGAAACCTGGGGCCTGGCACAAAGTGTACAATGCTGCGGGGGAGAGAACGAGGACTGCATGCATGTCTTCAACACCATCTGCATTTTATTATATTTGCTTGTCTCTTCTGGCTCTTTCTTTCTAGACATGCCATACTCGTTTCTCTTCTCCATTTCTTTCTCGTGGTTAAAGCTTGTCCAGATACAGAGTACTAGTAGTAGTACATTTGAACTAGTACTCTAGTAATACGGAGTATATGTCTTTTTATACTCGAGTTGTACTACCAATACTCCAATAGTAATACATATGTCTTCGTTTTACTATACTAGTACTCCAGTAGGTAGGCATCTGCGGGCGGTGGGTTGCAGGCGGCGGTGGCTATTTGCGGTTTTTTATTACTCCTAGGGCAGCGAGCGGCGGGCAGCGGTGGCAGTAGGGTTCTAGTAGTACGGAGTAGTACTCGAGTACTCCTGCTCACTGATTCATGAAGTAAGACTTCAATAGTGTACTACAGTCCTGTACTGCTCAGATGCAGCTGTCATCATACCACAATTCCTAGGGAGACGCCAGAGACACAAGTGCTCAAATGCACGTCCCAGGTGGGCCCCGATGCCTAGCGATTGGATAAAGCCTTGCTACCTGACCACACAGCCAAGGCAATTAATTCCGCAACTCTCTACTACTATTTCTCGGTGATTTTCTTCTCCCTACTCGTCTCTGCTTGCTCTTCATTTTTTGTCATGGTTTTCGCAGCCTCCTGATTATAAAAAGTATCATAAAAGCCTCAAAATGTAAAATTATAGAGGGAGAGCATGGAGTTAATGTATCGAGAATGAGTGAGAGTTGTTTGGCAAGATTAAACTTCTTGCTAAGAATATGCATGCCTAGAAATTTGACCATGGTTTGAAAACAATCAAAGAGGCTATGACTCACCATGTTTTGAAATTTGGTTGTGTTTCGAAATTAACTTCACACCTTGCGATAATCTGTTAAGTGGACCCACCACCAGGCAGTCAATGTATCGAGAACGAGTGAGATTTGTTTGGCAAGATTCAACTTCTTGCTAAGAATATGCATGCCTTGAAATTTGAGCGTGTTTTGAAAACAATCAAAGAGACTATGACTCACCGAATTTTGAAATTTTGGTTGTGTTTCAAAATTAACTTCACACCTTGCGATAATCTGTTTAGTAGACCGACCACCATGCAATTAATGTATCGAGAACGAGAGAGTTTGGAAAGATTCAACTTCTTTCTAAGAATATGCATGCCTATAAATTTGATCGTGTTTTGAAAATAATCAAAGAGACTATGACTCACCATGTTTTGAAATTTTGACTGTGTTTTGAAATTAACTTCACACCTTGCGAGAATCTATTCAGTGGACCCACCACTAGGCAGTCAATGTATCAAGACGAGTGAGAGTTTGGAAATATTCAACATCTTTCTAAGAATATGCATGCCTAGAAATTTGACCGTGTTTTTGAAAACAACCAAAGAGACTATGACTCACCGTGTTTTGAAATTTTGGCTGTGTTTCGAAATTAACTTCACACCTTGCGATAATCTATTCAGTGGACCCACCAGGCAGTCAATGTATCGAGAACGAGTCAGACTTGTTTCGTAAGATTAAACTTCTTGCTAAGAATATGCATGCCTAGAAATTTGACCATGTTTTAAAAACAATCAAAGAGGCCATGACTCACCGTGTTTTGAAATTTGGTTGTGTTTCGAAATTAACTTCACAACTTGCGATAATCTGTTAAGTGGGCCCACCACCAGGCAGTCAGTGTATCGAGAATGAGTGAGAGTTGTTTGGCAAGATTCAACTTGTTGCTAAGAATATGAATGCCTTGAAATTTGACTGTCTTTTGAAAAAAATCAAAGAGACTATGGATCACCGTGTTTTGAAATTTTGGTTGTGTTTCAAAATTAACTTCACACCTTGTGATAATTTGTTTAGTGGACCGACCACCAGGCAGTTAATGTATTAAGAACGAGTGAGAGTTTGGAAAGATTCAACTTCTTGCTAAGAATATGCATGCCTAGAAATTTGACCATGTTTTGAAAATAATCAAAGAGACTATGACTCACCGTGTTTTGAAATTTTGCCCATGTTTCGAAATTAAATTCACACCTTGCGAAAATCTATTTAGTGGACCCACCACCAGCCAGTCAATGTGTCGAGACGAGTGAGAGTTTTGAAAGATTCGACTTCTTGCTAAGCATATGCATGCCTAGAAATTTGACCGTGTTTTGAAAACATCCAAAGAGACAATGACTCACCGTGTTTTCAAATTTTGGTTGCCTTTCAAAATTAACTTCACACATTGTGATAATCTATTCACTGGACCCACCACCAGGCAGTTAAAGTATCGAGAACGAGTGAGAGTTTGGCAAGATTCAACTTCTTGCTAAGAATATGCATGCCTACAAATATGACCGTGTTTTGAAAATAATCAAAGAGACTATGACTCACTATGTTTTGAAATTTTGCCCGTGTTTCGAAATTAACTTCACACGTTGCAAAAATATGTTTAGTGGACCCACCACCAGGCAGTCAATGTATCGATACGAGCGAGAGTTTGGAAAGATCCAACTTCTTGCTAAGAACATGCATGCCTAGAAATTTGACCGTGTTTTGAAAACAACCAAAGAGACTATGACTCACCATATTTTGAAATTTTGTCAGTGTTTCGAAATTAACTTCACACCTTGCGATAATCTATTCACTAGAAACACCACTAGGCAGTGAATGTATAGAGAACGAGTGAGAGTTTGGAAAGATTCAACTTCTTGCTAAGAATATGCATGTCTAGAAATTTGACCATGTTTTCAAAATAATCAAAGAGACTATGACTCACCGCGTTTTGAAATTTTGATCGTGTTTTGAAATTAATTTCACACCTTGCGAAAATCTGTTCAGTGGACCCACCACCAGGCAATCAATGTATCGGGACGAGTGAGATTTTGGAAAGATTCAACTTCTTGCTAAGAATATGCATGCCTAGAAATTTGACCGTGTTTTGAAAACAACCAAAGAGACTATGACTCACTGTGTTTTGAAATTTTGGCTGTGTTTTGAAATTAACTTCACACCTTGCCATAATCTATTTAGTGGACCCACCAGACAGTTAATGTATCAAGAACGAGTGAGAGTTGTTTGGCAAGATTCAACTTCTTGCTAAGAATATGCATGCCTCGAAATTTGACCGTGTTTTGGAAACAACCAAAGAGACTATGACTCATGGTGTTTTGAAATTTTGGCTGTGTTTCAAAATTAACTTCACACTTTGCAATAATCTGTTCAGTGGACCCACCACCAGGCTGCATGCAATGTATCGAGAACGAGTGAGAGTTTGGAAAGATTCAACTTCTTGCTAAGAATATGCATGCCTAGAAATTTTGACCGTGTTTTGAAAACAATCAAAGAGACTATGACTCACCGTGTTTTGAAATTTTTCCCGTGTTTTGAAATTAACTTCACACCTTCCGAAAATCTGTTCCGTGGACCCACTACCAGGAAGTCAATGTATCGAGACGAGTGACAGTTTCGGAAGATTCAACTTCTTGCTAAGAATATGCATGCCTAGAAATTTTACCGTATTTTGAAAACAACCAAAGAGACTATGACTCACCATGTTTTGAAATTTTGGCTATGTTTTGAAATTAACTTCGCACTTTGCAATAATCTGTTCACTGGACCCACTAGTCAGTCAATGTATCGAGAACGAGTGAGAGTTAGTTGGCAAGATTTAACTTCTTGATAAGAATATGCATGCCTAGAAATTTGACCGTGTTTTGAAAACAATCAAAGAGACTATGACTCACCGTGTTTTGAAATTTTTGCTGTGTTTCGAAATTAACTTCAGACCTTGCGATAATCTATTCAGTGGACCCACCACCAGGCAGTTAATGTATCGGGAACGAGTGAGAGTTTGGAAAGATTCAACTTCTTGCTAAGAATATGCATGACTATAAATTTGACCATGTTTTGAAAATAATCAAAGAGACTATGACTCACCGTGTTTTGAATTTTGCCCGAGTTTTGAACTTAACTTCACACTTTGCGATAATATGTTCAGTGGACCCACCAGGCAGCCAATCATATCAAGAATGGGTGAGAGTTGTTTGGCAAGATTCAACTTCTTGCTAAGAATATACATGCCTCGAAATTTGATCGTGTTTTGAAAATAATCAAAGAGACTATGACTCACCGTGTTTTGAAATTTTGGTTGTGTTTCAAAATTAACTTCACACCTTGCGATAATCTGTTTAGTGGACCCACCACCAGGCAGTTAATGTATCATGAACGAGTGAGAGTTTGGAAAGAATCAATTTCTTCCTAAGAATATGCATGCTGATGACTGCAAGTGCACAAATCATTTGTAGCTAGTTTCGAAATAAAGATATCGATCCCACAGGGAGAAGTAGGCGAAATACTAAAATGGTTTTAACTACAACTAAACGAACTACTTAAGAAATAACTTTAAGATGCAAAAAAGTAAAGTTGTTTTTGGGTTTTTGCTTGGACGAGGTAATTTGAAGTAAAGTAAAACTTAATGCAGAAAGTAAGAATCATGTGTGTAATAGAAATTTGGAACTATAATAGGGAAAAAGGCGTTCTCGGGGAGTGGTGGATACACCGCTAGCAATTTATAATAAGCAATCAAGATTATTATAATGAATATTCTCATAATGTCTATGTATGTGGGAGGAGCTCCATATATGGACGAATAGCCAGTAATCGCTGCACATATCACCCTCATAACCACAACAGACAGCAATCGACATCAATTGAATTACTGCGCTATTAAGGGATTCCTCTCGTGGCATGGACATGGCTTTATGAGTTCTCGTTAATTCCCCCAAGTTAGTACATAAAGAATGACAACAGCTTTATAGTCACAGTAAGTGATATCGTCCCTCCGTCTACCAATAAGTAATCACCTTCATCAGGTCCCCATAAGAGGCATATGCTAGGGTTTCTCCATCTCCCAACATTAAGATGAAGACAATTAAAACATGCACATAATGATGTATAACATAATAATATCTATCTCATCTCAATCATATGCTAGGGTTTCTCCATCTCCCCAAGAACTAGAGATCAACTTAGACATGGAGGCAATCATCATCATAGAAATGGTAATGGAAACAATCATAGATGAATAGTACTTGTATAAATCCACAACGAGTACGGGAATTACAACAAGATCTAGCCAAGATGTAGATGGGATGGATGGAGATGGTGGTGATGCAGCGGTGGATGAAGAAGATCGATGCCTTAGCCTCCTTAATCTGCGCAGGTTAAAGAGGATCCCTGGCGGATAAGTTCCCCATCCAGATGCCTTCTGGAGGTGAGGTTTCGGTGATTTCTGGGTGTTCTGTATGTCATCTCTCTAAACCAGTTTCACGGGGTGAAACTATTTGAGGAGGCGGAGGCAGTGCCAACTATACGGCCGGAGCTATACAGCTGGAAAATTTGCTCTAGTCGTATAGTTGGTCGTTGAACTCTCTGCCTCCTTTGTTTGCTTCTGGTTTTCTTCTAGTGTTATTAATATTTCCCAAATAAGCGATTTACATTGTTTTTGACTCCTTTTCTCCACAGTACAACTTCTCCAAGAATTGTATCCATTGGATCCATCATCTGTCCTGATCCTGGTGAAAACAGACATAAAATATGCGCGCGAGCACCATAAAATAACAAGATCCTACATCTACAATGCAAAATAATAATGTAAAACATGATGCAAATATGCACTCATCAACTTCCCCAAGCTTAGACTCTTGCTTGTCCCGAGCAAGTTTTAGCATAATGGATGTGATCCTCATATTCATGAAGCCGAGTCGATAAAATAAATGAGGCAGTTGCAGCATGTGTTTATCATATATGATTCATAAGAATAAGTTCATGAATAGTACGTTACTCGAACCATCTGAATAGTATTAGTCAGACTTCCACACCTTAGTGATCAATAGTTCATAAAAGATGAACCTCAACATAATGTAAAAGTATCTGGTTCAACCGAATGAGTTAGCGAGGTAGTCCCAAGTGTTTTTAGGATCAACGTATTCAATTGGGATTCAAAATCTCAAAAGGTTCTCTTTGTCATACTATAATACCGTGGTATTGGCCTATTTGCTCTTTGCACACTCGCTCTTTTTCTTCTTCTTTTCTTTCTTTTGTATATATGATCACACTTTTGTTTAAGCGTTGTGCAAAGGAGCTAGCCATACATTCCACTTCATGTAGGAATTCAAAGTTCAACAATCTCAATTATCAAATTCCGATTGTATATGAAGCATGCTTATGACTTGGAGATTCTACCTCGACTTGTTCTCACTCTATTTTGATGGCACTTTCCTTTTTCTTTGTTCAAGGTTTCTTCTTCTTCAATTGTATGGGTAGTTTTTATTTGTAAATCAAACCGTAGACCTACAACATATTGAGCAAATTATCTTTATGTGTTATATTGATACCAATGGTGTGGAAGGCTCCTATTGCTATCATCAAGTGCAAGTAAAATTATACTCAAACCATTCATATATCCAATAAAATAAACACAAACTCAAAATTGCTCCATATATAATAATAAACTTAGAATTTCATTAAAGGGATCGACCATTCCTGAAGGGAATTCTAATAATGAAAACTTTATTTCTAGTTTGAACTAATGCAAAAATAGTAATATAAAACTTATAAGATAGATTACAAGGTCTTTAAAGATCTCCCCAAGCTTGGAATCAAGCCAGGTAGGATCAATTTACTCCTTGTTGGTACCTATTCCTCCTCCTGGGTAGAAAGAGTGTCGCCCTCTTCTTTTATGTTGCCATATTTAACTATGCTTGCAAAGAGAATGCTGAGCTCGGCCATGTCATATTGGAGCTTCAACATTTTATTCTTGAGGAATTTCTTCTCCTCTGTCAACTCAAAGATAGTTTTAATCAAGAAACCAACTCTACCATCAATGTCATCGACCTTTTTCTCAAGGTCTTTCCTCATCATCCAGTAGGAGTTAATCCAATTGTTTCAACGCATGCCTTCGAAGCTTTTTCTAACTCATAGATCTTATCATGAATCTCATTTTGCCGCACCTTCTTAGGTTTAAGAGGTGATGGACCAAGAGGAGGTTTATAATTGGATCCTATGTTGTAACAATAAGGATTAGGGAGATACTCATCCTTATTCCTTACCTGCTTAGCTTGTCTCATCATTTTCATCCTTTGTAGGAACATGTCCTCCCAATTTGGGAGAGACTTCATCTCCAGCCCGGATGATGACGGCAGTCTTTAAGGTTCTGCTTCTTCGATCCTCTTCATAGGCTTCTCTTCTTTCTTCTTCCAGATCCTATTGACATGGAAGGGCTGCATGGCTTTGCTGCACGGATGTTTTTAGAGGGGCTTGTATATGGATGGCAAGGATTTTTCGAGGCTAGAGGCCGTGGCTCTGTGAAAACTTAATGAAAAAGGTTAGATGCGATCAGCTTTAAAAGGAGAGGTCAAAAACCCTAGCCGCCTTTCGTAACAAGCAACTATATGGGCGCATCCCGTATAGCTCCCGCCGTATAGTTGTGAACCGACTATAGATTAAATCTACGGTGGCATTAACTATACGACCGGAACTATACGGGCAGAAATTTTTATTCCCGCCGTATAGTTGGTCGGTAAACTCTCTAGATTCTGAATATTTTTTTTGGAGATGGGATGATAACTATACGACCAAAAATATATGGGTGGAATTTTCAATTCCAGCCATATAGTTGGTCGTTAAACTCTCAGTACTCAGGAAATTATTTTGTCAAAGGTTTTGATATCTATATGACCCAGCCATACGGGCAGAAATTTTAATTCCGGCCGTATAGTTGGTCGTTAAACTCTCAGTACCTTTTGTGGATGGAAGGGGTGATGTCACAACAACTATATGACCGCAACTATACGGTCGAAATTTTTATTCTCACCATATAGTTGGTCATTAAACCTTCTGTGTCCACCAAAAATTTTCTGCTTCTCCAAGGATTCTTTATTAATCTGAAACTTAACAAAATATCAAGTTTTGACAGAAAAATGTCAGCTTAGATTTCCGACCAATTTTGGCTTAATAAATCTTCCTTCTTGTTTGCTAGAGTATCAAATGTTTCTTATTTCAACACAATATTCTAATAAAACTTCAACTGATAATTTTAAAAACTTACTCAAACCTTAATTTTGCATGGGTTGCCTCCCCATGAAGCGCTCTTTTATGGTCAATAGCTTGACCATAGTATTGCTCATTTTGTCTCGAGTCTATGCTTTTTGCAGTTTCCATTCCTTGTATACCTTTGCTTAATCACTTCTTCAGGGGTGATTACCTCTATGGTGACTGCACTTATATCTTCTCTTACTCGATAATGCTTCAAGCATTGTCCATTTACCACCCATGCAAGAGAGGGTGTTTTTCCTTGGAGCTTCACTGCTCCTGATGAATAGGCTTCTACAACTATATATAGGCCTTCCCACTTTGATCTGATCTTTCCTAGAAACAACTTAAGACGAGAATTATAGAGCAACACTTTATCTCCATTTATATAAGTCTTATTCTCTATTTTTCTATCATGCCATCTTCTCACTTTTCCTTAAACAACCTAGCATTCTCATAGGCTTCACTTCTAAACTCATCTAAAGCATGAATATCTAATAAACGCTTCTCCCCTGCTGCCTTGAGATCATAATTTTGGTTCTTGATTGCCCAAAAATCTTTGTGTTCCAATTCTAAAGGTAAATGGCATGCCTTACTATACACCATCTTATAAGGTGTCATACCCATTGGATTTTTAAACGCAGTACGGTATGCCCATAGAGTGTCATTTAACTTGTATGACCAAGGTTTTCTTGATTTGTCCATCGTCCTCTCGAGTATGGTCTTCAATTCTCTATTAGAGAGTTCCACTTGACCACTTGTTTGGGGATGATATGGTGAAGCAACACGGTGAGTTACTCCATACTTACTGAGGATTTTCCTGAAAGTTCCTTTCATAAAATGAGAACCATCGTCAGTAATTAAAAATCTAGGAACTACAAACCTAGGGAATATGACATCCTTGATCATCTTCACTGATGTAGCTGCATCCGCATGATTTGTTTGAATAGCTTCAACCCATTTAGTAACATAGTCAACAACAACAAGAATATGAGTATAACCATTCGACTCTATAAATGGTCCCATGTAATCCATTCCCCATACATCAAATGGTTCAATTATGAGACTATAATTCATTGCCAATCCTTGTCTCCTACCTATATTACCTCTTCTTTGGCAAGCATCGCAGTATTCCACATACATGTGTGCACCCTTGAGCAAGGTGGGCCAATAGAATCTAGATTGAAGTACCTTTGCAGCAGTTCTCTTACCTGCATGATGTCCTACATACGGACTATCATGACAAGCTTTCAATATCGCATTCATTTCATGGTTAGGAACACACTTCCGAATCATTCTGTCAAGTCCATGATGATATATATATGGATCATCCCAAAAGTAATATTTAAGATCATTAAAGAATTTAATTCTTTGATTTCTTGACATACCAGGTGTGGGGCCCCCTGATAAATCCTCCGAGAATCCCTGTTATGCATACAACCATGATCCCATGATCAGTAGTCGTGGCACATAACCGACAAGTATCATTACAACATCCGAGAATATACCGAATTACAAGACTTACATAAATGCCATTATGGCTACATCAATAATCATCAGCGGAACTTCATCAAGCGCGGAGCCTGAGCCATGCCTTAACCTACAGGCAACTGACTGGGAGAACATCCTAGCTCGCATAGTCGTCCCCTTCACCTCTTCTTGATATCTGACCAAGTTAATAGCCAGGGACAATGCCAGTGAGTACTTTGAATGTACTCACAAACCACCTTAATATAATAATAATAACAAGAAGGTATGCAATATGGCTTGGAGGGCTCCACGAGAGGTTCTTTTCTCACATAGTTTCTCTTGTAGATATAGCATCTACATATCTTTGTTGAAAACTTTTGTCAACCATTTTGGAAACCATTTTGAACATTAGGACCGGGTCACCCATTTGTTCCTTTCTTCTGGTCGTGCCACGACCAAACTCCTTTCATTCTTTGCTGACCATCCCATGGTCAAAACCTTTCTCCTTTTCGACCATCCCATGGTCAAAATATTTTCAAAGCCATTTCTTTTTCGAAATCCTTTTTGAAAACAAAACCAGCACCGATCTACAGAAGTTTTTCCAACCCGTCCTTAACCGCGGACACGGCTATTCGAATAGATTTACACTCTGCAGAGGTTGTACACTTTACCCACACCATCCGGGTACACTACCCTGATCTTCACCGATCGTGGGTCGAGTAACCGATCAAGACTCTTCGGATGCCCACTCCAATATAAGTGCCTACCCTATGAGTGTTAATCCCCTCGACACCGGGACGTCGGGTACCGAGGACCAACCGGAGCGCTTTTTCCACTTCTCGAGTGTGCGGTTTCGATGAGGGGCTCGTAGTAATGCGTGGAGGCCAGCAAACCATTTGTTCCTTCTCCAGTTCGATGTCCCACATGGACCTTTATCGGAGAAGGCCCACCCTCTAGGGATCCCCGATCTCCTGTAGTTGTTGCGAGGTAGCTTATACCAGAATAGACAAACATCAAATCCAGCCCTGTCCCATACCAGAGTAATGTGGTTGCACGGGGTTAAGTTGTTATAGCTAAACTGCAAAGAACTGGGTGCATTTTTGTAAACCTTTTTCCTCCATCTTTCCTTCAGCATTTTGTAAAACAAAACCTTCTATTTTTCAACATATCTTGGGAGGTCCCACCTCACCAAGGTTTTATCATAAAATATTTGGTAAAACTTTTTACGGGGTCTTCCGATCCTCTAGCTTTGCTTTTGCTAAAACAGGGTCTCCAAAGGGTTATGGTGTAAATACACCATCTATTTCACTATGGACAAATAGGTATCATCAAGGGGGTTGTACTTAGTAGTACCATTGATTAATGGTTTGGAGGAGCCAAGCCACTACCCGATATGCAACATCGTATAGTAAAACAATGCAGTTTCAGAAATAGAAGATAAAACATGCATAAGTAAAATAGTAGGACAAGGCTTATGAGAAAGAAGGTGGCTTTACTGATGATCCGCAATATGGCAATATGTCCTTGGACTTCTTCTTAGAATACCCAATAATATACAATAATAACCATCTTCTTCTGCTCTCTGATATAATCGCAACTATCGTCGATAGGGAACACATGCAAACAAACACAAGGGCACAATCAATACGAGGCATACAATCACCAATAAAATACAACAAGCAATTGCATAATACCAAATTAAGATTCAGATGGTTTTGAGAGGGTTGGATATAGGAGATTGAGATGGCCTAGGAGGAGGGGGTGAACATCCCTTAGGGTTCATAGTCGAGGAACTACCTAATAGAGAGTTTTGGACCAAGGACCTATTATGTATGATACTATTGTGTAAAAAGGATACCAACAGATGGGTGTTGATAAAATGAAACCAACAAAAGTGATTTCACTAATTTATCACTTTTCTTTATTTAGTTATGATTTTTCTAGCGAAATAACTTCTAGTTTTAGGGAATAATTCACCAGAAAAGTTCTGGAGCTCCAAAAATTATTTCCTTGGATGGTCAGGTAAGGCTGGATGTACTTGCTCACGGAGAGTTGGAATCACTCCAAAATAATTACCAGAATGCCCCTAGGAAATTCCCAAAGGAAGTTCTATAGACAACTTGTCTTTTTCACCATATTAAATATACAGAGGATTTTGATATGAGGTAAAGGGAAACGGATAGGTATTGCAAATACCTTCCAGTACCATCTAGAATCACTATTTTTGGAGTTGCAGAGCTACTGTGGTCAAATTATTGGTGAATTAACCATGCACAAAATGGATTAATTCACAATAAATCAACCAGGGCTTAGAAAATTAGGGGCTCCTGGGTTTTGGTAGTATTTGATGGTCCACTACTCTGGGAGTTGGAATTAGCCTAATAGGTGGTGTAGATAAGCCTAGGGAATTTTCCAAAGTCAGATATGGAGGGATTTTGTGAATTTCACCAGTGTTGAAACACAGTTCACCTTGGTATGAGATAAATGCTGGATGTAAGGTCTATGAATATGCTTTCAAAAGAACTTGGTTTCATCCATTTTGGAGATGTGTAGGTCACTGATGAATTTGTTTACTAAATAGGATATATTTTACTAAATATATTTTTCTAAATTTAAAGGAATTTATTTCTGGAGAGGGGTTGGCTCTGTATGTTGGGCAAAACATGTGCTTACAGGTCTATCATTTTATTTGGACGAAACCTAGCAGTTTTCATTTAAAAACCTAATTAAACCAAGATGCCACTAAACATATCTGAGGTAAAGTGTTTTAAAAGGAAAAGGGGTAAAGGAGATACTAGGCTTAGGAAACCCGAGGGAGTTGGGCTGTACTGCGGGCCGGCCCAACAGGCGGTGCCCGGGAGGCGCGCGCTGGGCGTTTAAAACAGCCGCGTGGGGCCCGCCCGTCAGCGAGAGCCGGCGCCTGAAGAGGTATTGGACGCCATGGGCCATGGATCTGAAGCGGGATCAACGGTTCTGAGTTGTCGTCCACCTCCGGTGGTGCGAACAGAAACGGGAACCCTAGAGGCGACCAGGCGGCGCAGGGGAGCTCACCAGAGGTCGCGCCGACGATGGGGGGGGCGTGGAGGCGACGCGGTGCACCGAGCCAAGTCCGAAGAGGGGCGGGAAGGCAGGGTTCACGCCGGGATCTCTCTCGTGCCATGGCGTCCAAGGCGGGCTTCGCCGGAGCTCGACGGTGGCGTTTATGGGGGTGTCTCTGGGAAGAAATGGAGGGAGGGTTAGATGCAGCACAACCAAAGGGTTCTTCTAGCTAACATGCAGAGTGAGAGGGCAGAGGGGGAAGAGGCTTAGCCCGATAGATGGGAGAGGCCGAAGCTCTTTCTTATCCCTCTCTCGTGCAGCTCGGAGCAGGGAAGAGGGAGTGGTGGACAGGGGAGGTAGGGGAGTGGGATAGGAGGCAAATGAGCCAGGGATGGGGATGCAGGGTGGCATGTGGCCTTTATACCAGGGAAGGGATCCATGGGGGATTTGTCCATTTTGGACATGGAGGAGGGGTGGAGCTGGCTTGGGATTGGTCAGAGATGGCGGTGGAGGGGTGGTGTGAGTCATTTGGTCGGTAGGGACAGAGAGGGGGAGGTGGGGCTGCTGTTGGGTGGCCACAAGGGGCTTATCTCTACTCTCTCTACTCTTCCAAGGGGTAGATGACAAGTGGAGGGGGTCAGCTACAGTGCTAAGCTATAGTATCCATGACCAAGGAGGAGTGCTGGTTGCTGTGGAGAGTGGTGGTAAGACTTGGATAAGAATTTGCTTCATTTTAGCTCATGTTTTGAGTTGTTTGTACTATTTGATCAAAATGGTGGTTGTGAAGAGAGTTCAAAATTTTGCATAGGACAAGGTGGGAAGATAGTACTGGTAGGTGGGTAGGGTTAATATGTCTCTCTAGGATTTATTTGGGAATTTTCAGAAGGGAAAAAGTCCACCTAAAACCATTTAATCAAAGACTGCAGAAGTAGTTTCTAGAAGATCATTTGATAATTTTACATTAGATAAGGGATATTTTGGTGTTAAATGGTCCTAGATACCATATTACACCTTGGGGAATTTTATTGGGATTTATTGAGGTGGGAAAGTATTTTTAGACAATTATTTATTGTTTTTGCCATTTAAGAAAACGGGCAAGAATAAATAATAAGGGATCTCAAAAATATTTATTTTTGAGATGGGAGTTTAGGGGATGATATATAGGACTAAATTGTGCTTAAAGTTGGGGAAGTGTTTTGGCAAAAACCAAACTTTCCTTTATGGTAGGAGTTTTGGAGATTTTGACTAATAAGGAGATTTAATAGTTTTGGAGCCCTAATGATTATGGAAAATATTTGATAAATCTTGATGATCAAGGTAGATGATGTAGACCAGGTGTAGCAAACATTTGCAACCTTGGTATTGGAGAATCCAAGTTGATTTTGGTGGAATACACTAGATTAAGGATCTAGGGTGATGTTAATTTCGTACCATCAAAACCATGTTGGATTTTGGAGCTCAGAGCTCCCCTTGGGGCATGGGATATATGGATGGATAGACCAAGTGATTTATATTGCAATCGTGTAGGGGTTGGAGCTTCATCCTGCTTGAGCTCACCATGATAAGCTTTCAAACTTTGAATAAAATAAGCCTGCCAAACAGGTTATCAACTAGCCTTCAAAACCTTGTGGGTTTAAATAGCTCAAGGATCCAATTGGAACAAGTGAAGTAGGTAATTATAGACCTATATGAGTAGAACACAACCATGCAAATAGTTGGTCCAAATAAGGTTGGATGGTGGTGTGAGCTTCCACCAAAGTAGGCATGTTGACTAGATTTGCAGGAAAAGTTATTTTCTTGCCTGCAAAACCATCAAGAACAAGTGGGTAGGGGGATGATCTAACCAAGGTAAAGAGTGGGCCTTTATAGTCCTTAGGATGGTTAACAATATGATTCAAGTGCATTACCAAAAATGCACAAGGGTTGAGAAAGGGAGACATTCAAAAAGGTGATGTTGGAAACAGATTTCCAGACAGCCAAATTTGGCAGATTTAGGGTTTTTGACTAGAACATGAGAGGGGATGTTTTTGATGAGTTGCAAGGTACCCAAGCATCATCAAGTGGATGATGTTGAAGTGTAGTTTGAGTATTAAGGATCCATGCTTGATATTGGTCTTCATTGACTTGGAAACTTCTAGAAGGGATTTCTTCAGAATTGATCTGGTTAAGAGTTTTAGATGATCACTTAGTAGCTAGGGATTAGATCCAGATTATATTCTGGCTTAGGGTGGGATGATGTGGAGACACCTTGATCCTAGTGATTAGCTCCTAGAGTAGCCCATACTATCTCCTAAGTAGACAATTCAAATAGCAGATCAAGGCAACTCATCTTACAAACAAATCAACTACTACTGGTGTTACCACCAAGCTTAGCTTGAGGTAAGGATGGGTATTTCGAAATAGGTTGGAGTTTGAACAAGGTAAGGTCCTTGGTATCTCTACCAAGAGTATAATCCAAAAGCTTACAAAAAGGTTTTGGAGATCCTAGAGGTAAGAGTAGTTGAAGGTTCTGTCTTGAAAACATAAGGAGATTATATTATATAACTCTCCATAGTTTTGTCAATAGAAGTTGCAAAAATAGTTTTGGTTACATAAGCATCTTGGCTCATGTTTTGAAATGCCAGAACATTTGAGAATATGGAAATTAAGCCAAGACTATTTTGGGAAGTAGCTTTTGTCAACTGGTGTTAAGGTAAGGAGTATATCATCTAATACACATTCATATGCATAAGCATATCCAAACAACAAGCAAACACTTTAGCATTAAACAAGAAAAAGTTTTTATTCCCCCTGATTTTTGCATTCTGGACAACTAATCAGGGTTGCTAAAATTGGGATGTTACACCAGGAGGTATAAATGTTGTTGCTAGATGGTTAGCATAATCTGCATGCCATGAATCAGCGATTTCAACGTTTGCTAAATATTCTCTTGGAAATTATTCATTAATAGGTACGGGGTTATTGATTATTCCCTCCATCCTAGAGAGATGATCTGCTACTAGACTATCTTTACCCCTCCTATCTACTATTTGCAAATCATAGTATTATAGTAATAAAACCCACCTAATCAACCCGGGCTTAGCATCCTTTTTCACAAGGAGGTGACGCAAAGCTTAGTAATCCGTATGAATTATTACCTTAGAATTAATTATGTAAGATCTAAATTTGTCGCAAGCAAAAATTATAGCTAGAAACTCTTTTTCTGTAGTAGCATAATGTTTCTGAATCTTATTAAGAGGTCTACTAGCGTAATAAATAACATTCAAATTCTTTCCATCTCGTTGTCCCAACATAGCCCCTAAAGCATAGTCACTAGCATCACACATGATTTCGAAAGGTTCATCCCATTTTGGAGATTGCATGATAGGTGCTGAAACTAATTTATTCTTAAAGTTCTCAAAAGATGCAATGCAGTCATGATCTAAGTAGAATGGAGTTTCTTTATAAAGAATATTGGTGAGGAGCATAGCTATTTTAGCAAGATCTTTTATAAACTGCTTATAAAAACCTGCATGTTCCAAAAACATTTTTTGGTTTTTAATGTCCTGATGTATTGGAAGATTTTCTATAACATTTATATTGGTTTAATCTATTTCTATTCCCTTCTCCGAAACTTTATGCCCGAAAACTTTACATTATGTTTCCATGAAACGACATTGTTCCCAATTCAACACAAAGTTTGATTGCCTGCATCTCACCAAGACTTTGGTCAGATTGTAGAGGCAATTATTAAAAGTTGTTCCACAAACAACAAAATCATTTGTTAGAACTTACATAGTCTTCTCAACAAAATCATCAAAAATCTTTAAAACACATTCCTGAAAAGTTGCTGCTGCATTACATAAGCCAAACATAATTAATCTATAAGCATGTGTGCCATAAGGACAAGTGAAAGTTGTTTTCTCTTGATCTTCTGGTTGTATGGCAATTTGAGAATATCCAGAATAACCATCAAGAAAACAAAAATAAGAATTATTACTAAGTCTTTCTAGAATTTTATCCATGAATGGTATAGGTTTACAATTTTTATGCGTCTCACGGTTTAGCTTCCTAAAGTCAATGCACATACAATATCCTACAATGGGCCTTACAGGAATTAGCCCACCAGCCTCATTCATAGCAGCATCAAGACCACCTTGTCTTGGTTGCAATGAGCCGGGCTAACCCACTTACTGTTAGAAATAGGATATATTATGCCAGCATCTAGTAAGCGTATAACCTCTTTTCTTACTACTTCCTTCATTTTAGGATTAATCCTTCTTTGTGTATCTACTACAGGTTCAACATCATCAAGCATGGTAATCTTATGTGTTACGATAGATGGATCTATTCCTTTAATATCACTCAATATATATCCAAAGGCTTCACGATGCTTAACTAAAACTAAAATCAGTTTATTTGTTTCATTTTCTGATAGATTCTTGCTAATAATGACACGACATTTATTTTCATTATCTAAAAACTCATACCTCATATTGTCTGGAAGTTTTTTCTATTCTATTGGTGGAGGCACTTCATCTCCTTTTCTTACCAGTTCTTCATAGTCATGTGGATTTTGTGCTTCCGGAATTGAATCAAGGTAATCGCCCAGGTATTCTTTCTCCTCCTCATCTGGTGCTTCCTCCCAGTTACTCAGGCTCCTCTCTAATTCATCTTGTGGAGTACTGAAATGAACTGCCGCTAGCTCGGCAATAGTCTTCTCTTCCTTGATATCCTTCACTTCATATGGCCTCTTGTTTACTTTGCTGAAGTGGAATGTCATTTTCTCTTCTCCAAACATTAGTGAAATAGTCTCCTTCTTATTATCAACTCAGGCTTTGGTGATGGAATTAAAAGGCCTGCCTAAAAGAATAGGACAGAAATAATCTCGAGGCATATCAACAATATGAAAATCAAGGGGGTACATGAGTGACCTAATAAAGACATAGATATTTCTGATTACTCCTTATGATTTTATATTCATTCTATTATACAATTTAATAGTAGTGCCTACTGGTTCCACATCTAGATTATTTAAATTGTAATGGCGTTCCTCATAAAGTGATGAAGACATAATATTTATAGTGGAAATTGGATCCCAGATTCCATATAAGAAGGTTTCTCCACAATATATAGGGGTCATTGGTTTAGAAGTTTCCTTACCTTGAACCTTACCTTTGATGAATTACGAGGTTTCAAGGTCTAGCATAACCACTTTATCGTCCACTATTCATGCTTCCATAAGGTCCTTTAATATAACATTATTTATATTGGTAGCTTCGGAATTCCTTTCTGGTTTCTTTGACCTCTTCTTCATTTGTTCTTCCTCTTTTTGCCTTCTTTCAACAATCCGCTAAATAGGTATCAAGGAGAACTCTTCCATTAGCGCTCTTGCATGCTTCTTTTCTTCGAGGAGTTTACGAGGTTCCCATTCTATAGGTACCTGCAAATACCCTGCATAATTCTCAATAATTTTCTTTACTGAGTAAGAATCAATACTGAGGGTTTTAATCATTGTATTTGTCCTTTCATCTGCAAGGAAATCGTTAATACAAGCATACTTAGAAAAACTATTTGTAATGTTTTCCTTATCTTTAAGATTTTTCATTGCTTCTCTCATTTTTATTATTAGATTCCAAGCTTCATCATAGGTATAAGATAGAAAACTTCCATTAGAAGCACTCTCTAGATTCATCCTATTTTTAATATTTAGCCCTCCATAAAAGGTATGGGTGATTAACCAATCAGGCAAACAATGATGGGGGCAATTATCTAGGTAGATTTTGTACCTTAGATATCCTTCATATAAGCCCTCACTAGGATTATTTTTGAAACTGATAATAATACCTCTCATCTTGTGAGATTTGCTTTCAGAATAATATTTTGATAGGAATTTGGTTGTCAATTCCTCCCAAGTCCTCGGTGCTTCTGCACAAAAAGATCTATACCAGTCGCAAACATTATTATAGAGAGTTTGTCTAAACAACTAGGCTTTAACCATATCAAGATTACAGTCATCAAAAAATGAAGGAACTGAGAATGTCTTCAAAGGATTGTAAGTATCCATATGGACTCTCTTCATTGGTTCCTACAAATTTCTTAGAGTGCAATAGTTCAAATAATAAAGGGTGGATCTCGATTCCATCCAGATTTATGCTTTTATTGACAGCTATAAAAGTGTCCATGGGCGAACCCATTTTCCTTATTGCCTCAAGCTGGTTTAAATGCTAAGTGTTGTCCATAGTTGCGGTCCTGCAACTCAAGTAAAAATTAGTACAACGAAAGTAAATCACTAAAAGTAAAGTGACTTATAGCGCTAAGCTCCCCATCAATGGCGCCATAAAATAGCTTGATGACTACAAGTGCATAGATCGTTTGTAGCTAGTTTCAAAATAAAGATATCGATCCCATAGGGAGCAGTAGGCGAAAGACTAAAATGCTTTTAACTACAACTAAATGAAGTACTTAAGAAATAACTTTAAGATGCAATAAAAGTAAAGTTGTTTTTGGATTTTTGGTTGGACGAGGTAATTTAAAGTAAAGTAAAACTTAATGCAAAAAGTAATAATCGCGTGTGTAATAGAACTTTGGAACTACAATAGGGAAAAGGCATTCTCGGGGAGTGGTGGATACATCACTAGCAATTTAGACTAAGAAATCAAGATTATTATAACGAATATTCTCATAATGTGTATGTATGTGGGAGGAGCTCCATATATGGACGAATAGCTAGCAAGCACAACACACATCACCCTCATAACCACAGCATACAGCAATCGACCTCAATCGAATTACTGTGCTATTAAGGGATTCCTCCCGTGGCATGGACATGGCTTTATGATTTCTCCTTAATTCCCCCAAGTTAGTACGTAAAGAATGACAACAACTTTATAGTTATAGTAAGTGCTATCATCCTTCCGTCTACCAACAAGTAATCACCTTCATCGAGTCCCCATAAGAGGCATATATTAAGGAGGTCCACAACTCCCAACATCAAGATGAAGACAATTAACACATTCACATAATGATGTATAACATAATAATCTCTATCTCATCTCAATCATATGCTAGGGTTTCTCCATCTCCCCAAGAACTAGAGATCTACTCAGACATGGAGGCAATCAACATCATAGCAATGGTAATGGAAACATCATAGATGAATAGTACTTTTATAAATCCATAATGAGTACGGGAATTACAACAAGATCTAGACAAGATGTAGATGGGATGGATGGAGATGGTGGTGATGCAGCGGCGGATGATGAAGATCGATGCCTTAGCCTCCTGGATCTGCGCAGGTTAAAGATGGATCCCTGGCGGATGAGTTCCCCCTCGAGATGCCTTCCGGAGGTCAGATTTTAGCGATTTCTGGGACTTCTGTATGTCATCTCTCTGAACCATTTGCACGGGGTGAAACTATTTGAGGAGGCGGAGGTGGTGCCAACTATACGGCCGGAGCTATACGGCCAGAAAATTTGCTCCAGTCGTATAGTTGGTCGTTGAATCTCTAAAGGGTTCGCAGCATAGAAAAAAATTCCTATGATGGGAACTATTATACGCCAATATCTATCTATTAGGTACAAGCAATGGGTGGATATATATCCATAGAGAAAATACCCTCGAAGAAAACAAAGCTTTGTTAACGATATGGAACTCGTGGATGACGTAGTCGTACACTTGCCGATCTCAAGATCGTGATGAAGTCCAGCAGGTCCAGCTCCAGCACGTCCATCAGATCCAGCTCCAGCATGTCCAGCACCACAAAGTAGCGATGCATCCGTGATCACACACACTTCTGGTACCCCGACAAGCTCCATCCCTCGCCCCAGCAAAGCAGCGGAAGCAGCAACTCCTTTTCAGATAAAGCCACCGGGAACATGTATCTCGCTAATCTGAGACCATGGGGAAAAATACTAGAGGGGGAGAGAGATCCTTCACGAGGAGGTGTGAGTGTGAAGGTGTGAGAGGGGGGCCTTTTATAGGAGGATGGGAGGGTACCCCTCCCATGGCCGGCGCCCATGGAGGGTGTCCCTTCACCTCCCTCATTCATGTGGTGGTAACCCCCTCCACATAAATATGCCCCTTCACATTCTCTATTAAAGTCTCCACTTTAAATGCATTAAATTTCTCCAAATTTAATGCTCTCGCATTTAATAAAACTCTTTTATTAATTTTATTAAGAATTTTGTTAATTACTTTAATTAACAAACATTCACATAAAATCCCCTGCAACATTTCAATATTACATGTAGAACTAATTTTAGCAATTTCACCCGAAACAGTTTTAGTGTCTATTGAAATAATTCCAGCGCTTTCTTAAATCTGTATCTGAAACATATTTGCTCCAAATAGTGTCGGTATACCTTAATTGTGTCACCCTACGGTTCGCGAATAATGCAGACATGATCGAGACCCTTCTCAAATCAATAATCAGAAGCGGGACCTGGAGATCCATACTGACTCCTACACATTCAACGATGACTTCTGTGATCGTGAGAACGTTTAACGCTAGTAACTAAATCCCTTTGTCTCGCGAGATATTACATGTCCGAGATTCGATTATCGGTATCTCCATACCTAGTTTGATCTCGTAACCGACATGTACTCTTTTCTCGTTCCCGTGAAATAACATTCTAGTGATCTCATCACTTGCTTGCAAGCTAACCAATGTGATATCACCGAGAGGGCCCAGAGCATATCTATCCGTCATCGGGATGGACAAATCCCACTCTTGATCCATGAGCCTCTACATAACACTTTTGTAGCACTGAACCCACCTTTATAATCACCCTTTCATGGTGTGACGTTTGATGTTATCAAGATACTCTTCCATTGTTAGTGATTGACAGGATCTCATGGTCTAAGGACTAGGATTACTTTGTATGATGTTATAGAAATATAAACACAATGACTTTGATCGTAATGCTATACTTCGGATGAATGTTCATCACATAATTCCACTAATGTTGTGACCTCGTTATTAACAACATCAATGTCCATGATCAGGAAACCTTGATCATCTTGTTAATCAATGAGCTAGTTTATAAGAGAGGCATAACTAGGAACTTTCCTTTTTTTATTAAACACACATGTATTAATGTTTCCAAATTAATACAATTATAGCATGCAAAATAAACATTTACCATAAACAAGTAATAAGATAATAACCACTTTATTATTGCCTCTCGGGCATATTCCCTTCAGTCTCCCACTTGCACTAGTGTCAATAATCTAGTTTGAAAAACTTTGCGTATTGAACACCTATGGCTTTCTGGTGTTGCATATACGCGATTGCTAGTGGTTAACATAATCTTCGGATCTGACAGTTTTAGGTCCGTGTGTATTTGCATGCCTTTGCGTCTCTATGCATCGCTCTTTCTCAAATGAGATAGCATTGTTTAAATTTGGTCCTTTGGTGAGACCTTTAGTTCGTTTGGGTTAAAATATGTTGATATTATTGTCATACAATATATCTTCATAGTATTAGCCCACTTTGAACCACACCTAGTTTGATAATAAACTACTTAACACAAATGCCCTCCTTTGCTGCTACTATAGCAGTCATATACTTAGCCTTTTGTTGTAGTATCCGTCACAACGTCTCAACTTTGGAACTCATCCAAATCCATCATGGAACATCCTTTCCATTACATTGTGCCACCCATACTCTAAATTGAGATAAATTTAAATTTGTATCTTGTGACACAATTCGTATCAATGTAACACTTTACAATGAACTCCTTTTAACTATTTGTCATTTATACATGATATATTCTTAGTTCTTCCAAAGCTCATAAGAATATCTTTACTATCGTCCAATGATAATCTTATGAATCATTCTGGTATGTTCTCATAACATTTAGAGCATAGGACATATCTGGATATGTACATATCACGGTATAATCGATCAAAATCTTCATGTGATTTTACTCACCAAGTGTTGAAACACATGAATCTTGATACAATCCTTTCCATGCAGCAAGAACCTTTCTTGTTGTTTCCATATTGAACCCTTTCAATATCTCATATATGTACGTCTTGCACAACCATATTAGCGCCTCAATTTATCCATATAGACATTGATGCCAAATATTCCGATTTTGCCCAAGTCTTTCATCGAAATCCTATTTTAATGAAATTCTTAACTTGTGTCAATAAAAGATACATCATTTCCAATCAACAATATGTACTTTGCATAATGTATTGGAAATTTGTCGCAGTGCTCCCACTTAATTTCTTGCAAATGAAAGCATCTTCATCGTTTCCGATGAAATTAAACTCCTTTAACATTTTCATCATGGTGAAGATTCCAACTCCGCTATGCTCACTTCAACTATTGAAGTTTGCATGCCCTTTTAGCACCCTTTGAATTAACAAAACCCTTCGCACCGTGTCTTGTACACATCCTAGGTAACCATTCTATTAGAAGAACATTGTTTTGTTTGTTCAACTACCATACACCAAATTATATGTAGTGGTTGCTACATTAATCCGTCAAGACTAAATATCGCTATGAAAGATCAAATCTTGTCATAGTCAACTCCTTGAACATTGCCGTAAAATCCTTTCCAACATGTTGACTATTTGATAGATGTCAAACATCCATGTCTATTTATAGATCCAAATACGACCGATAGGCTTCATGCCTTTCCGGAGGGTCTTTCAAGTTCAAAACTTGATTTCTCGTGTATGGAAACTATCACGGATTTTATGACTTCTAGTCATTTTAGGGAGTCAAGGCCCACCATTGCTTCTTTGCATGCAGTCGGTTCATCATTGTCAAAACAATAACGACATTTGTTTCAAATCTTACTATTTGATTCTTACCGACCCACATGGTTCAATAGGAACTCTAATCTCCGAGATCACAACCTTTGTAATCACGGGAGCCATGAGCATTTTAGCCGCCTCCGGGACACTTTCCGGCGCTGTGCTACTTAGCACATGTTGCTTAGGTTCATTAACCTAATCAAAGTTCTATTGTCCTCCCACTTAACTTTTGTGAAAATTCCTTCTTTAAGAAACTTCATGTTCTAAGCGACAAACTCTTTTGTGTTTGGTGTAATGGAGGAATACCCAACAAATTATTTGGGATAACCTACAAATACGTGCTTATCCGACTTTGGTTGTAAACATTTTACTTATGCATAGCATACCAAAATTTAAGAGAAGACAATTCGAGTTTTATCCCAAACCATAACTCATATGGTGTCATTTCAACGGATCACGATGGTGCTGTTTTCAGTGTAAAAGCGGTAGTGTCTAAAGATTTAATCCTTAAAACATAATGGCAGTTTTATAAATGACACCTTTGATCTTACCATGTCAAACAAGGTTTGATTTGATCTCTCGAACATACCATACTCCTATGGTTTATCGGGAAATGCAAATTCATGGAACAATTCCTGAAATCTTACGTGTTTTGTTAAACCTGTAACTCAAATATCTTCCTTTATGATCAAATCATAAACTCTTTTATTTTCTTGTTACAATGATTTTTCACTTCATCTTGAAAGTCTTTCAACAATTTTCAAATGTTTCATACTTATTCCTTATTAAGTAAATATATAGATATGTTCACTCAAATTTCTGGAGAAAGAATATGAAGCAAAAATATCCATCGCATATGGCTACACATAATGGACTATGCACATCAGCATGAACAATTTCCAATAAGCTAGTCATCCGTTCGTCTTTGGCCCATGAACAGACTTTCAATTATCTCAAGAAAAGTTTCATAGGCGTCAACTGATCAAAATCAAAAGACTCCAAAAATCCATCAACATGGAGTTTCTTCATGTTTACTTTCCAATATAATTCAAACAACGATGTCACATCATAAGTGATCTTCCAGTCATTTGTCTTACGACATTTTAGCAATAATGTTTATGGATGTGATTCTCCAACTAGACTTGTAAAAGTTCATCCATCCTTTATGGAATACGGTAATTATTTGAACAACCATTGTTCTCGTAATACCGGAACAAAATAAAAATTATTAAAACAAATCTTGAAGTCTAGGTTTGACGACAACGAAAAACACAATAACACTTTATTTGTTTTTGATGAACATCATCACGTATTCTCTTGCTAGTTACTTAGGTCGTTGCAGTTCATGAATTGTGTTGTTCTATATGACACTTCACACCAACCAATTCGGTATCCAATACCGGTATCCAATACCTAAGAACCACATTGTTTAACAAGCAAAGAATACAACCATAACATGTATATCTTCTATATACCTAAGCTGGACATCTCCAACTTTTTATTTTCTACCAAATATTTTATAGATTCTCTTTCAGCAATTCCTTTTCCTTTTAAAAGAATCTATCAACATCAATAGTGGTGTAATTCACATGACATCTAGTACAAAGCGTGTATAGTCAAATACTAATTCCTTCAGACTTGCACTTTGAAGTGGATCACCATCATCAAATGTTTGGAATTCTTTCAAAAATCCATTCTTTAGTAATCTTTTAGTGTAGTAAACATTTTACTTACATCTTCTATCATCCTTATCATTACAACTTTCATGATCAATCTACTATAGCCTATAAGGAAGAATCACGAGTATAATGTTAGTTACCAAAACCCTTTTGGTAGATTAGGATGCCTAGCGTATCCAACCTTCACAAATTCTCATACAATATGAGAACATGTATTTTGCTAAATTATACTCTTATCATAATGCAACCAAAAACACTGTTTCAGATATCACAATATCTTCCACACATGATGGTTTCTGAAACAATTATTTCAGCTGTTAGATAACCTAGATATTAAAACAACTTTTGAATATCAAGAATCATGGAGGCAAACATGATACTTTAGATACTAACATTGGAATTCTTACTCTTGATTTAATACTACTTATTAAACTTCATGGAGTAAGTGAGGTTTTCCTGAAAGTTTTCAATAGGACTTCTAAACTTTAGATTAACAATAAAAACAATACGATACCAGTTCGTAAAGTAATCTAGAATACTATAGTTCCATTATCTCAATTACAACTAAACATAAGGTAGTAAACTGATGCCAATGACTACAACAAATTATGCAAATTAACTTTGATTTAGTTCATGACAAATTTGGTTTGACTAATCCAAATTAGAAATGAACTCCCACTCAAAAATGACATCCCTCGTGCCTTTTTGGTGATTACATGAACCAAATCCACTACACCAAGTTCGATCATCACGTGAGTCGGTGTAGCTTCAAAGGCGAGCATCATTATGGGCATCATATCAACTATATGACTCATGCTTAACCTTTCGGTCTGTGTTCCGAGGCCATGTCTGTACATGCTAGGCTCGCCAAGTAAGAACCTAAATACTCGCGTGTGTAAAACTGTCTTACACCCGTTGTATGAAAGCGCAGAGTCGAGTACACCCGATCATCACGTGATGTCTCGAAACACGATCCATAGAACGGTGCATACTTAAGGAAGAACACATTTTATCTTGATATTTAAATGGATAATCATCTTATAATGCTACTAAAACGCCAGACAAGCAATATAAGATGCAAACATCATATGTGTAAAGTGAAATGATATGGTTCTTGCATTTGATCACTATCATATGCATCATCGTATGATGTTTATCATTCCTTTGTGTGTAAGGCCAAGGTCTATGGAACATACACGTTAGGTGTGTTGTAAGAGTATCAACTATACATCCACTTACAACATTACCATATCATGACACAAGCCCAGCAACGATCTAAACTAGACGCCTCTAATTTATCAATTGCAAGTTTTTACGTGGCTTAGGGCTTTCAAAGATAGAACCGTTCTTACCTACGAACATGGAACCACAACGATGATAACCAAATTATTAGCAACTCATTCACTACAAGAAATATGGTGATACATGACCCTCCATATTGGTCAATGGAAGGTCATAGTTTTTAATTTGTGACCTTTTTGTGACCAAATACAGAAGGTCAAAAGCTGAGCGTGACTAGTTAAACACCACAACCTTTTTTCTGAATTGGTCATAGACGTCTATGACCAATACAGTTGGTCATAGATTTTATGACCAACTGTAATAAGTCACAGACTGTCTGTCTTGTCCACGTCGGATCCTACGTGGCCGATCCTATGTGCCAAATCTGTGACCAATTCATAAGGTCGTGGATCAGATTTAGCCCAGTCCAGATAGGTGTTTTATATGGACCAAGCCCAATACAAATGGTCTTATTTACACTGCCTGCTTGGCTATTTTTAGTCCATTTCCAATTGGGCCTTGAACTTTTTATTCTTCATTTCTTGTTTGTGCCGTAGACTTTTTACATGGTCTGCTTGTCTATTATCAGTCCATTTTTATTTGGGTCGTGGCCTTTTTACAGCCCACTTTTTATTTGAGCCATGGTCTTTTTATAGAGCCCAAAATGTACTAGGCGCACATGTCAGCACTTTTACCACTAGTACCACCGGTCAGTTTCACATTTTAGTAAATAAATAATATTTAAGCAAGAAAATCATCTAACAACATCATAGTGACACGTACCACACTTTTATCTTTACAAAACCCTAGCATCTGGGTTAACAACCAACATAGAGATAGCAAAAGCTAGTATCTACAAAATCTGCCAAAGGCAGTTACTATGATGAACCTCGTGCCCCAACAAACTTGCCCGCATAGCAGCACAACCTACAACCTACAACATACAACCTACAGCAAGATGCTCGGCCACGCCTCGTTGGCCTCCGCCGACATCTGCCTCCAGTCGCTACTCTCCTCGCTGGTCTGCCTCTGTTTGCCGCTACAGGCTCCTCTCACATCTGAAAAGAAATCAGCTTAACTTAAACACCATTTTAGCGAACTTCTAGTTAGCTAAGAGACTAATATGTGAACAGAAATTGAATAGGGTGAAGACGTAACAATTGATGATCTTGGAACCTACTCAAACATATATATGAACCTGGCACTGCAAAATGGTTTATGTGAACCTACAGGACTTTATAGCAAGCAGCACAAAGAGGACTGGCGAAAGAGGAATGATGCGTGCAGAACACAGACGTACCTGCCAAGAAGACAAGAACAACAACAGTGCCAACTTCCAAGGAATATGCATGAACCTTGATACCCTCCTAGCAGCAGTGAAGGAGCACAGAGTTACTCGAACAAGTGTTCCAATTTTTATTCAAAACACTAGTTGTGACTGAGAAGTAAATAACAGTAGAACACTACATGGAGCAAATAGCAGCATACTGTATACAATAAGACAGATTTCTGGACAAGCATAGTCAATTGAAGTACCACAAATGTGAATGAGTGTGCTGAAACATAAACAGTTATAAATCCATACCAATTGACAATCAGTAGTATATAGCAGCTGCTGAATCATGTTCTAGAAACTACCCCATAGTTGATAAATGGAACCATATGGACAAAAAACAAGCAGGCATGCAAAGAAAACAACAAGAAGGAAGTAATTATACAATGTGGAACGATATGGACACACAACAAGCAGGAATACACATAAAACAACAACCATGCATACACATTATATGTCATCCCACGTATGTCCACATATGCCCGCAAAAGAGTCAATCCAATTGTTGCTCGCATAGTATTGATTTAAAAAATTAAGTTAGCATGATGCAATCAAAATAAAATATCCATGTAGGTACGCTAATGGAGCTATCATTTTATCATTGTGCAAACAACACTGCTAATTTCTCACAGCCTTACTACAGAAAACTACACTAGCTAGCTAGAGTAGCAAAGACAGATACAATACACTGCACTAGCTACTTATTTGTTCATGTAAGGGCAAATAGGCAGCTACTGGAGGTAATATGTAGCAAAAACAACAACCGATGGATGTTCAAAAGCAGGTCTGTGGCTGAGGCCAATCACCGACACCTTGCCCTGCACAAGTAGAAGGATAGGAGCCGTTAGCAACCAAAGATGCACCCGACAATGAGTGTTGAACCAAGTAATCATTGCTTAAAGCAAAATAACATGCTCCAAAGACTAACATCCAACAAGATATACTAGTAAGATAATTCCCTCTTGTAAAATAGCATGTTCAGAAAAAATGACATATAACTTAGCAACCTGCTTACTGTCTAGAAAAACTAGACATTGTTGTATATAAACACCACCAGGAAACCATAAAAAAATGAAAGATCAATGCTCATCCAACAAAAAAGTACAGGATTCATTATGGATCCAAACTAAATAAATTGTTATGCTCTTCTCTAGTTATTTACTTAATTACAAGCAAGCTTAAAAGTGTTTTTTTGGACAGTAAATGGCACTTTATTGAATACTTGCTATCAATACACATAGAATCTAGAAAAGAATCAGGAGCATAGCCTAGAATATCCGTGTGCCATGCCATTAACTGAACCATTATAAGTGTTCCTCACCGGTTCATCAGCGCAAATTTGCTATAGAGAACCTCTCCTGCCCTAGGTTTTAACAAACAAGTATACAAGAGAACAACTACATCTAGTTCATCAGCACAAATTGCATTGAACAGGGAGACAGCCGTGGGAAGGAAGTGAGGGCTTACAGTTGCTATGACCTTCAGGAGGGTCGCGCCAGTGACGGGAGGTGGGGAAGCCAAGAGCTAGAGGTTAATGAGCTTGGTGTGGTGATGGGGATGACACCGCTGATGCCTAGCGACCTGCCAGCCTGATGTCGCAGGACTCGGCCTGCTCTCCAGATCAAACACGACGAGGGGGGCTCTGTGAACGAATAGGGAAAAGAGCATCCACCCGCCGGGAGAGGCGATGGGTCTGATGTCCCAGAACTCGTGATACCTGCAGAAATCGGAACTTTGTCAAGAAGATCTTGATTGTATCTGGATGGGATCTAGGTTAATTTTGATTAGAGAGAGACCATACCTCTGGCGGAGGGAGAAGAGGCGCGACGAAGAAGACGATGAAGAGACCATGGATCCTCTTGTCGTTCGACACGTCCTCATCGGGAGGGATCACCGGGCGGCCTCGTGGAGGAGAGCGCCAGATCTCCAGGCCACCAGCGCCTGCAGAGGTCTCCGCCGGCCACCACGCGTGACGCCTGTACCCGTCATTGGTCGACGACTCGATGCCTTTCTGGGAGCAAGCTAGGGCTAGGGTTAGCGATGTGGCGGTGTGAGTTCTCGAAGATCAGAAGGGGTGGATTTGGGATGAGCACGATCGGAGCCCACCGGGCGGGGAGGAAGTGGATTTGGCGGTAGGGGAGCTCGATCTCGGGGCGGAACTACTGCTGCACGAGGATGGTGGCATGCTTCTTCATCGTCGGCCATGGTGACCTCGGCAAGCTCCTCCTGGCCGCGTCGATTATGTCCTCAGCGGCGTGGAGGGCCTGCCATACACCACCGCCAGTGATGAGGGGCAAGGAGGAGGGGTTTCATGGAGGGCGAACGCGTAAGGCCGCGCGATTGTGCCTAGGGTGGCTGGTGATGTCGCGCCGGGGAAGGAGGAGATGGGGAGAGAATCGTATCAGAGTGGAGGCGGCGCTCGTGGGAGGGTGGGGGTGGGAGAGGAGAGGACGGGGTGGTGCGTTGGGTGACCTAATCCACGGGCACGGCATTTTAGGGATCTTTTTTTTCTCCCGCCGCCTAAATCAAAATTCTCAGTGTCACAAAGGCATATTCTCTGTGGACGCGAGGTTTTTAGACATTGGATTGATATGGTATGGACGGGTAAGATTTGATTCAGAAGGCTGATCTGTGGCACCAGGGTTCGTGTGTTTTGATTGGTTGGTGGAGAGTGTCCACATATTACAATTTGCTACACAAAAAATCCTTTTCAATTTTGCGAGTGTAAAATCCTGGCATGGTTTGTGATAATGTCCCTGTATTGTGCATCTTGGAATGGCAAAGTCTTTCTTTTCATCACACAGAAAATGCATTTTCCATTTTTCGAGTACCAAATAAAGGCGTTTGTGAAGGAACCACCACAGTGATCATTTAAAATGCCATCAACCTATTTTTCAAAAATAATAGACCATTACATGTACAATGTCCCAATGAGGATATCTCGCACCTATCTGTGCATCCCTCGTGAAAAAGATAAATGTCTAGCAAAATAGTTGGATCGAGATGATATCGACGGGCAAGATCGAGTTCTGGACTCTGATCCGTGGCACTATGGTTACTACGTTCTGATTGGTTGGAGAAAATTGTCCACAAATTTGCATGGCTTTCAACCTAAACGAGCAATGTTATGGCCATATTCATGGAGAAAGTTTTCTTTTTTGTTGCATCTTGAGATGTCTAATAATGTTCTAGGAGGAAGTTTTCCTTTTCGTCGCACAGAAAATACATTTTCTATTTTCCGAGTGCAAAAAACGGGGCATTTTGTGAAGCAACCACTAAATGGTTAATTCAAAATATTAAAACCATATTTTTCAAAAATACTATACAACCTTACATGGATAATGTCCCGAGTAGGGTGTTGATGGGGGAATACCAATCGGGATATACCTATGAAGCGGAGTCGCTAGTTGGAGCGAGCCGACTGAAGCCAAGCCAGAGCGGATCGACTCACCGAATACGGTGACTGGCGCCACCAAGGGCACCCCTTTGGGGGACATCTCTCATTAGATCCAAGCTCTCTCACATAAGATTAGATCTAGTTGATCCCGCCGCCTCCGGCGACTCCAATGTAAACCAATATATGATCATATACTGGATTGACAGCAGGACGTAGCGATCATTCACCAAGGGGACGTTAACCTAGGTACATCGTGTGTCAATCTCGCTCATGGATTCTCCTTCGCCGCCTTGCCTTTTCCTCTACGTAAGCTACCCTGTAGCATCTGCCGTGGTCAATACCACGACAGGTATCTCAAACCATTTTGTCCACCCCTGGCGAAAAAGACAAATGTCTGCCGAATCGGCAGGAAGTGGGTCCGGTTTGAACTACATGTACATGATCTGATGCTCATGATTTTTTGAAAAAATCATTTTTAGACTCACAATATGATGTTTCTTCAGAGATCCATTAAGAGTTTAGCGAGAAGCATGCCCTATCTATAAACCTTAAAGCCAGTCGTTTTGACCATAGTTTGAAACGGGCATAACAAATTCAAAAATGATCCAAATGAGGTAACTCCTTCGCGTGGTGTCATATTATGTGACATATTTGCAAGAAAAAATACCAAACTTGGTATATTGCGAATATCTTGAAAAAACCTTCATAGAAATGAGCTATCTTGTTCGAGGTTTCATGGCTTTCGGATCAAAAACCAATGTTATGGCCAGAATCACGGCATAGTTTGTGATAATGTGCCATATTGTACACGCATGTGCATCTTGGGATGCATAACAATGTTGTAGGAGGAAGTTTTCCTTTTCGTCGCACAGAAATTGCATTTTCTATTTTCTGAGTGCAAAAAAGGGGTGTTTTGTGAAGCAACCACCAAATGGTTAATTCAAAATGCTAGAACCATATTTTTCAAAAATACTATACAACCTTACATGGACAATGTCCTGAGTAGGGTATCTCAAACCATTTTGTC
Source organism: Avena insularis (assembly GCA_023614405.1). Classification (NCBI taxonomy): domain Eukaryota; kingdom Viridiplantae; phylum Streptophyta; class Magnoliopsida; order Poales; family Poaceae; genus Avena; species Avena insularis. The sequence goes on along the minus strand of CM042696.1, from coordinate 211,348,940 downwards.
CATCCTTGACGAAAAAGATAAATGTCTGCCGAATCGGCAGGAAGTGGGTCTGGTTTGAACTACATGTACATGATCTGATGCTCACGATTTTTTGAAAAAATCATTTTTAGACTCACAATATGATGTTTCTTCAGAGATCCATTAAGAGTTTAGCGAGGAGCATACCCTATCTATAAACCTTAAAGCCAGTCGTTTTGACCATAGTTTGAAACGGGCATAACAAATTTAAAAACGATCCAAATGAGGTAACTCCTTCGCGTGGTGTTATATTATGTGACATATTTGCAAGGAAAAATACCAAACTTGGTATATTGCGAACATCTTGAAAAAACCTTCACAGAAATGAGCCATCTTGTTCGAGGTTTCATGGCTTTCGGGTCAAAACCAATGTTATGGCCAGAATCACGGCATAGTTTATGATAATGTGCCCATATTGTGCACACATGTGTATCTTGGGATGCCTAACAATGTTGTAGGAGGAAGTTTTCCTTTTCGTCGCACAGAAATTGCATTTTCTATTTTCCGAGTGCAAAAAACGGGGTGTCTTGTGAAGCAACCACCAAATGGTTAATTAAAAATGCTAGAACCATATTTTTCAAAAATACTATACAACCTTACATGGAAAATGTCCTGAGTAGGGTATCTCAAACCATTTTGTCCACCCCTGGTGAAAAAGATAAATGTCTGCCGAATCGGTAGGAAGTGGGTATGGTTTGAACTACATGTACATGATCTGATGATCATGATTTTTAAAAAAAAAATCATTTTTAGACTCACAATATGATGTTTCTTTAGAGATCTATTAAGAGTTTAGCGAGGAGCATCCCCTATCTATGAACCTTCATGCCCACCATTTTGACCATAGTTTGAAACATGCATAAGAAATTCAAAAACAGTCCAAACAATATAAAACCTTCGCGTGGTATCATATTATGTGACATATTTGCCAAAAAAAATAACAAACTTGGTATATTGATTGCATCTCTAAAAAACCTTCACAGAAATGACCTATCTTGTTCGAGGTTTCATGGCTTTCATGTCAAACGACCAATGTTATGGCCATTATCGTGGCATAGTTTCTGATAATGTGCCCATATTATGCACTCATGTGCATATTGGGATGGGGAACAATGTTGCAGGAGGAAGTTTTCCTTTTCGTCGCACTGAAAATGCGTTTTCCATTTTTTGAGTGCCAAAAACAGGGTGTTTTATGAAGCAACCACCAAAGTGCTCATTCAAAATGCTACCACCATATTTTTCAAAAATACTAGACCATATTACATGGACAATATCCCAACCAAGGTATCTCAAACCTTTCTATCCACCCCTCGCAAAAAACACAACTATCTACCGAATCGGTAGGAAGCGGGTCCGATTTAAACTACATGCATATGATCTAGTGCTCACGATTTTTTGCAAAAATCATTTTTAGCTTCACAATATGCTATTTTATCATAGATCCACTGAAGTTTTTGCGAGAATCATCCCTTATCTAAGAATCTTCATGCCCACCATTTTGACCATAGTTTGAAACATGCATAAGAAATTCAAAAACGGTGCAAACAATGTAAAACCTTCATGTGGTGTTATACGATAATTTCTGACATCATGTTATGCATCTCTTCAAGGTGAACTAAATTGATTTGTGTATCATCTCATTCCAAGGTCATATACAAAATTGATTGGGATATTATATTTTAGAATGCATAAAAAAATCTACTATTTAGACTCAAACTGTGTAAGAAGGCCACAATTCAGAGAAAGACAAACATTCTAATAGAATATGGGCTGTTGGCCCATCCCGGATAGAGAGAAAAAAAGGCCTTGTTCCTTATAGTCCTAGGCCCAAAAAACGTTTCTTGGTTAAGTATTATGGCGTGCGACTAGATATCAAGAAATTGGAAGTACTGTGATGGTTTGGTTCTGTTTTCTGGAGTGGTGAGGGCGTGGGTTCGCCCCCTGCTTCCAGTATATTTTTGCGCGGGATTAAATTTGGGGCCAAACTGTGAAGCCAAAGCCCATCGCGCGGTTCGATTGGTTAAAGAAAGTCGATTTCTATTATCGGCACAAATGAACGAGTGGTGAAGTGGTTAGGTGCGGTGGGGGATGTTCTGGTGGTCTTGAGTTCGAACCTTAGTGGAGTCATTTTTGCTAGAATATCCTGCAGGTGCAGCCCCCGCCTATCAGCTCCATTGCGGGTTCATGTCCCTATGGGTGGAGCCAGGGACACATAGACATGACAAGTAAGCAAAGTTGGCACATGTGGATATGATATGTAGGTGATAGTGCTGAGTTGGCTGTCCTATGCCCTATAATGACCATTTAATTGGTCTGCCAAATAAAAGCTCTAAACTGGTGTTGTTCATCTGTGACCATTTAATGTTAGGAAATTATGACCTTCTTGATCGAATTGGTCGTTATTTTTTAAGGTTTTGACCCTCTCAATTTCGCTATGACTAATTGGTTTAGAATGGTCATAGATCTATGACTAAAAAAACCATGGTCGTTAAGAAAACGTCACTAGTGAGCAGATTTCTTGTAGTGATTGTAAATTAGATATTGACTATAGTAGGAGAGACAGACACCCACTAGCCACTTATGCAAAACTAGTTGCATGTCAGTCGTGGAACCGGTGCGATGACATGTAAGGTTGGTCCGGGCCGCTTCATCCCACTATGTCATCAATATCCAAAATACATGAAAGAAGCAATAACATGATCATCATCGCCTACAGACTCTTATGTGTTCTACCTGTGCAAAGCACCTACGCATAGATCAGGCTCTGATACCACTGAAGGGTTCGCAGCATAGAAAACAAAAAATTTCCTACGATAGGAACTATTATACGCCAAGATCTATCTATTAGATACAAGCAACGAGTGGATATATATCCATAGAGAACATACCCTCGAAGACAACAAAGCTTTGTTAACGAGATGGAACTCGTGGATGATGTAGTCGTACAATTGCCAACCTCAATATCATGATGAACTCCAGCAGGTCTAGCTCCAGCACGTCCATCAGATCCAGCTCCAGCAAGTCCAGCACCACCAAGTCTAGCACCGCAAAGCAGCGCTGCATCCGTGATCGCACACACGACCGGTACCCCGACAACCTACATTCCTCGCTCCAGCAAAGCAGCGGAAGCAGCAACTCCTTTCAAGATAAAGCCATCGGGAACATGTATCTCGCTAATCCGAGACCATGGGGGAAAATACTAGATGGGGAGAGAGATCCTTCACGAGGAGGTGTGAGTGTGAAGGAGTGAGAGGGGGGCCTTTTATAGGAGGAGGGAAGGGTACCCCTCCCATGGCCGGAGCTCATGGAGGTTGTCCGTTCACCTCCCTCATTCATGTGGTGGTAACCCCCTCCACATAAATATGCCCCTTCACATTCTCTATTAAAATCTCCACTTTAAATGCATTAAATTTCTCCAAATTTAATACTCTCTCATTTAATAAAACTCCTTTATTAATTTTATTCAGAATTTTGTTAATTACTTTAATTAACAAATATTCACATAAAACACCCTGCAACATTTCAATATTACATGCAGAACCAATTTCAGCAATTTCACAAAAGCTTGATTTGGTGTCTATTGAAATAATTCCAGCGCTTTCTTAAATCTTTATCTGAAACATATTTTCTCCAAATGGTGTCGGTATCCCTTAAGTGTGTCACCATACGGTTCACAAATAATGCAGACATGATCGAGACCCCTCTCAAATCAATAATCGAGCGGGACACGAGATCCATAGAGCTCCTACACATTCAACGATGACTTCTGTGATCGTGAGAACGTTTAATGCTAGTAACTAAATCCCTTTGTCTCGCGATATATTACATGTCTGAGAATCGATCATTGGTATCTCCATGCCTAGTTTGATCTCGTAACCGACATGTACTCTGTTCTCGTTCCCGTGATATAACATTCTAGTGATCTCATCTCTTGCTTGCAAGCTAACCATTGTGATATCACCGAGAGGGCCCAGACTATACCTATCCGTCATCAGGATGGACAAATCCCACTCTTGATCCATGAGCCTCTACATAACACTTTCGTAGCACTGAACCCACCTTTATAATAACCCTTTCATGGTTTGACGTTTGATGTTATCAAGATACTCTTCCAATGTTAGTGATTGACATGATCTCATGGTCTAAGGACTAGATTTACTTTGTATGATGTTATAGCAATATAAACACAATGACTTTGATCGTAATGCTATACTTCGGATGAATGTTCATCACATCATTCCACTAATGTTGTGACCTTCTTATTAACAACATCCAATGTCCATGATCAGGAAACCTTGATCATCTTGTTAATCAATGAGCTAGTTTATAAGAGAGCCATAACTAGGAACTTTCCTTTTGTTTATTAAACACACATGTATTAACGTTACCAAATTAATACAATTATAACATTCAAAATAAACATTTATCATAAACAAGGAATAAGATAATAACCACTTTATTATTGCCTCTCGGGCATATTCCCTTCACTCTCTGCCTCCTTTGTTCGCTTATGGTTTTATTCTAGTATTATTAATATTTCCCAAATAAGCGATTTACGTTGTTTTTGACTTCTTCTCTCCATAGTACAATTGCTCCAAGAATTTTATCCATTGGATCCATCACCTATCCTGATCCTGGTGAAAAAGACATAAAATGTGTGCGCGAGCACCGTAAAATACCAAGATCCTACATCTACAATGCAAAATAATAATGTAAAACATGATGCAAATATGCACTCATCACATGCCTAGAAATTTGACCGTGTTTTGAAAATAATCAAATAGACTATGACTCACCGTGTTTTGAAATTTTGCCCGTGTTTCCAAATTAACTTCACACCTTGCAAAAATTTGTTCAGTGGACCCACCACCAGGTAGTCAATGTATGGAGAGAGTGAGAGTTTGGAAAGATTCAACTTCTTGCTAAGAAAATGCACGCCTAGAAATTTGACCGTGTATTGAAGACAAACAAAGAGACTATGACTCACCGTGTTTTGAAATTTTGGCTATGTTTCGAAATTAACTTCACACCTTGCGATAATCTTTTCAGTGGACCCACCAGGCAGTAAATGTATCGAGACCGAGTGAGAGTTATTTGGCTAGATTCATCTTCTTGCTAAGAATATGCATGCATCGGAAGTTTAACCGAGTTTTGAAAACAATCAAAGAGACTATGACTCGCAGTGTTTTGAAACTTGGGCTGTGTTTCGATATTAACTTCACACCTTGCGATAATCTATTTAGTGGACCTACCAGGCAGTCAATGTATCGAGAACAGTGAGAGTTTGGAATGATTCAACTTATTTCTAATAATATGCATGCCTAGAAATTTGACGGTGTTTTGAAAATAATCAAAGTGACTATGACTCCCCGTGTTTCAAAATTTTGGCTGTGTTTCAAAATTAACTTCACACCTTGCAAAAATCTATTTAGTGGACCCACCATGCAGTTAATGTATAGAGAACGAGTGAGAGTTTGGCAAGATTTAACTTCTTGCTAAGAATATCCATGCCTCGAAATTTGACCGTGTTTTGAAATCAATTCTAGAAAGCAAAACAGATTCATAAATGATGACCCACAAGTATAGGCGGTGTATCACAGTATTTTTGATAAGTAAGAGTGTCGAACCCAACGAGGAGCAGAAGGTGCTGGCTAGTGGTATGGATCAGGAATTCTCTACAAATACTTAGCAAACGGATTTTTAGGGGTTTTTGATAGAGTAAGTAAACAAAGTATGAGTAAACAAAAGACAGTAGGAGTAAATGCAGCAAGTGGCCCAATCCTTTATGCAGCATAGGAAAGCCAGTCGTATTACTTAAGATGACCAAACGTTCTCGAGGACACACGGGAATTCTGTCAAGTGCTTTCACTTCATATAGTTGATCAATCTTCTTTAGTCTGCTAAGTGTTGTGTGGGTGAACCTGTGCTAATGTACCGACCTTCCTAGGACTAATACATACTTGTGATTATACCCCTTGCAAACATCCGTAAGTACAAGAAAGTAATTAAGGTAGAAACCTAACCACAGCTTTAAACTCTAAGACCCTTACGTCCCTTGTGCAATGGTTTCCTAACGGGGGTTCAGGTTTTACATCACTCAAGACCCCTACGATTAGTAGACAAATACATAATGCATTCCACTAGGCCCATATAGGTGAAGTGTAATGTAGTCGACGTTCACATGACACCACTAGAAAAAGTACACCACAACTTAAATATCAAACCATTGAATCTTTCTCAACACAACTCCACTACTAACAACATGACTTCTCCCATGTCCTCAAGAACAAAACGAACTACTCACAAGACATCATATGGATCATGATCAGAGATGGAATAATGATGTATAACAATCTGAACATAAACAATAATTCAACGGTTCACTCAATAGCATCAACTACAAAGAGTAATCAACACCAGGAAAGTTTCCCCTAAGAACTATGCAAGATTCAACACAATGTTATAGCAATATGGAGATGGTGATGAGGGTGTTGATGGTGATGATGATGATCCCGATGAAGTCCAGCTTGATGGTGGTGTTGATGGCGACGATCTCCTCTCTCCGGGAAGGAATTCCCCCGGCAGAAATCTGTCTGCCGGAGAGATCTTTCTCGGTGTTTTACGCGGTAGAGCGGCGAATCTTTCTGTGGTTGCTCCCCGAGTCTTAGGGTTTCGGGAGGATAATATACGCCAGAGGGGAGTGCCAGGGGTGGACCAGGGCGGCCACACCACCTGGTGGCACGGCCTAGGCTGGCCCGCGCCAGGGGGTGGTGTGGGCCCCCTATGGCCCATCTCCAACTCCCCTTCTGGCTTCCTTCGTCTTCTTGAAAAATAGGATTTTCCGTATATTTTCCTGGATTTTCTGATCTTCACGAATTTTTCCTCCGAACATCACCTTTTCCATCAGAATCTTGACTGCAGCGGTCCATGCTCCAAAAGTCATCAACCATGCAAAAACAGATGAAATAACATAAGTATCACCCCTCAATACGAAATATATCAATGAATAATGGTGAATTATGACATAGAATAGTGATGCAAAATGGACGTATCAACTCCCCCCAAGCTTAGACTTTGCTTGTCCTCAAGCGAAACTGAGCTCAATAAACATGACCTCAGGTTTATGGAGTGAAGAGTCGATAAAAGAATACGGACAAGAAGCATCACATTCATCAATACATAGATCATAATAGAAGACAACTCACTATTATATAACTCAACTTGCAATGAGTAAAGGAAACACAACAAAAATACATAAAGTAAATCATAATTGGTAATGGCAAACTTAGCTCTTGGTCGAAGAATAGTTGATAATTTGCTGGAGTAATCACCAAGATAAGAGCAATGTGCAAAACAAGGAAAATAAGCAACATGATTAAATAAATCATCATATGAATGAATGAAACACAACAACTCAAAATACTTGCTGAGATAGAAGGGAATAGGTTTACTGACTCAACTAAAAAGTAAAAGAAAGTCCCTTCGCAGAGGGAAGCAGGGATTGCAAGTCTCATAAAGAGCTCCCAAAAATTATGATACTTACTAGCTTTCAGCTCTCATTGCCTCTATCATTGGCATCTTTAGGTGGTTAAGGTTAAAGTGATCAAATATGAGGATATGCATTGACAAGTTGTAAATTGAGAATCTCATGTCCCTTGAATACGAGGGCTGCTCCTCATGCTACTCAAGTTTAGTCACCGGTAAGTTCTTGTCATCGTAAGCATATGTGTATCATAGAGAACTGCCAACGGGGTACCCCTTGCCCGATGATACGGAAGAATCCCCATATCAAAATGACAAGGCAGGTAGACAACAAGCAGCTCAACAATCTTCTCATTAACATGGGAATATGGTGCTTTTTTTTCTCTTTCCTCTTTTCATAATCTCTTTTTTCTTTTCTATTTTTCTCAATCTCTATCTCTTTTTTTATTAGAAGAATGCTTCATAGATGCTCGTTATGGTTACGCTGCAGGTTTCCACCATGTCAGCATGGATTGAACCAATGACCCAGCGTTTCTCTAACACACATGCATAACTCCATGGACTTACAAGCTCCCCTTTCATTTCACACCGACGACATCCATAGACAAAATAACATGATATCAACTTGGTACAAAGTACCAGTGCAATGTTGAAAGTGTTCCCCATGATAGCATGGTTCTGCTAATTTAAAACATACAAAGCGCAAGCATATAGGCAACATAGGTGAGCACAATGGTCCAATTTTATTAAGTGCAAGAAAGTAAAGTGTGCCATCAAGTTCGTGAGAGCTTTAATCACTACTTTTCACATAACAAGTTTAATTTGGGAGGTAGATAAAACAGGAATTTACTTGGAGTAGCAATAATGCTAATAGGTAGGTATGGTGGACACAAATGGCACAGGTTTTGGTTTCAAGGAGTGGATGCACGAGAAGAATTCCCTCTCAGTACAGGTTTTTGGCTAGCAAGGCTGGGTAGCAAGTACAAGAGTTGATGGAAACAAACAAACATACAAGTGATAAAGACAAACATGCAATCTTCCTTGGAAGCACAAAAGATCTTAACTAGAGAATACTAGACTCATGAGCAAGTCAAGAAAGAAAGATGATGAAATTATTTTTCTTTAGAGTACTTTTGTCTTTTTCATTCAACTCTCAAAAATAGTGTTGCTACTGACCGAGCCAGGTTTGCCAAAACCAACTAAATTAACTCAATGATCCCAAAGTGCTACCAATACTAACAACAAGATCAATCATATATCCACGAATTGAAAACTAATATAAGCTATGCAAAAGAGTGAATGATAGAACTTCTCATTAATATTCCATAACGACAACTCACACCAAGGGATACATATGTAACGAGAGAGGGGACACTTTCAAAATGCAAACCATCCTACATAATAACTTCTCTATTCATGATATGACTCTACTAATAAAGTAAAAAGATAGAAGATAGTGCTGTGATACCGCGGCACTCCCCCTAGCTTGGAACAAACCAAGGGGATGCCAAACCTGATGACGAATTACTCCTTTGGTGGTGGTGGTAATATCTTCTTAGTTGTCGTGAGGAAATCTTCCAGCATCTTGCGAAGCCTATCATTCTCCCATTGAAGCATGTCCACCTTCCTCCTAAAGTATCAGTACTTATGGCAGAACTCCTTAGTGACTCGTAGGTCTTCCGTTGATGCAGGGCAAGTAACTAAAGGTACCAGCCCCTGCTTGGGGTCTTGGAGATCTTCCTCTATAGGCTCCTTCCCTTTATCCTTGGCGGACACCATTGTGCTTCTAAACCTTCAAAGAGTATGTCTTGGCAGAAACAGATCTAAACAAAAACACGACGAAAACACGATATACGAACCTCGGGAGATCCGGGGGATTATATATTACAAAGTTTCATATCAAAAGGAAGATACTGGGAGAAAAGCAGTGGGAGGGAGTGCAGGGTGGACTCACCACACGGTGGAGCGGCCGAGGGGTGGCCAGCCTGGTGGTGTGAGCCACCACGGCTCCTTAAATCCTTTTTTCTTCATAGCTTTACTTATTGACTAAAAACTGCAAAAATATAGTTGGATAGTATTTTCGCGGAGCTTATTTTACCAGAACTGTTACCTATTTGAAAAAGGACTCTGCAGGTCTCTGAATTTGGTATCAAGTAGATTCTTCTGGAGTCACTACTTGAATAACATCAATATCTTCATCTTCATACTCTTATTACTTGAGTCATAAAACCTTTCTCTTCCTTATTACACCATTATCTCCACTTCCTGGAAATTTCTTTCACACAAAACTCCACACAGTTCTCATTAGCAACATTAGTATATATGAAGTGATAAAACCTTTTGAGTCCACTTTCAACTGAAAACCATCAAAACATAAGCTACAATAGCAACTCCTTCTGAAAACCCAAAAAGAATCCAAAAAGGAAATCGATTAAAGAAGCAAATGCAAGAGTGGCAAAATCTGTCAAAACAGACCAGCAGGTAAAGATCATTTTTTTCGAAAATCTTCTGTTGCTCAAATAAAAAAGTGCAAAACTAACGAAAGTTAAATAACAACCTGGGGCAGAAGCACAAAAAAGTTACAGCTCAAACCGACATACAGAGATATCTCAAGAATTTTTATGGTGAAGCACAAAAATCTGTTTCGGGACAACAACTTCCCCAAATATTACTTCTCTCTCATTAGAGGTTGATCTTGACACAAAAACTAAAAAAAATGGATACGGAGTGGTTATTACCAAAGTAATAACTTCTAAGACTCACAAAAACAAAAACAAAACTGAAATAAAAAACAAATTGGGTTGTCTCCCAAAAAGCTCTTTCTTTATAGCCATTAAGATGGGCATGATAATTTTGAAGATGCTCACATAGGAATATGGATTGAAGTGAAAGAGAGCATTAAGAAGCAAAAATACACACATTTAAGTCTAACCCACTTCCTATGCAAGGGAATTTTGTAAACAAACAAGTTACTGAAACTAGAGGCTACTTGCATAAGAAGGCAAAAGAAGTGCAACATAAAAACTTTCAGCATAAAACAAGGAAACTTGATATTATTGAGATGCATAAGAACACTTTTCCCTCTCTCATAGTAACCTTCAGTATCATGCATAAACTTAACAATATAACTATCACAAGGGCTATCATAGCAATGATCACTTATTCTAACAGAAAACACAGGAATACTAGCTCTCATAACACTACTATGTGAAACAATATTAGAGGTATCCTTATAAAGGATAGTGTGTCCCTCTTCTTCATATTTAGTAACAAAGTCTTTGAAATTTGCTATTATAGGTTCATCAACCATACTAGCTATCATAGAATGTTCCTTTATCTTAACTGGGAAAGGCATTTTCTCAATGTAAGGTTTAGGTAAAACATGATTAGCAGTATAAACTTCAGTATTTCTTGCAGGAACACTCTTAGCAACATCTTTATAAGGTTCATGATGCTTATTCCACTTCTTTTTAGGCACTTCAATGTAGGAAGCAAAAGCCTTAAAATAAGAAGCAATAGCTCGAGAGTCTAGACCATAAGCATTTTTAATATTTTGAAAGTCATCAGTTCCCATAAAAGATTCAATGCATTCATAATCATAATTTATACCTGACTTTCTACCTTTGTCATTCTCCCAAGCTTCAGCATTGTCTTGAATACAGTCCAGAAGATCCCGTTTAGCTTCTTCTTCCATGCGAGTGAATGATCCAGCACAAGAAGCATCCAACAAATCCTTGTCATGTAGAGGGAGCCTTGCATAGAAGTTATCCATAATAATATTGTTGGGGAGCTCATGAATGGGACATTTGAGCATTAGTAACTTCAATCTCCCCCAAGCTTGAGTTGTACTCTCTCCATCAAGAGGCCAAAAATTGTATATTTGATTTCGATCTTTATGAAATTTACTAGGAGGATAAAACTTTGAATAAAAGAGAGGCACTATTTCCTCCCATTCAAGAGCTTGACCATTCTTCAGCAGCTTATACCATTCCTCAGCTCTTCCTTTTTAGTGATAATGAGAATAACTTCTTCTTAACTTGATCTATAGTAATACCTGCACACTTGAACAACCCGCATAATTCGTGTATAAAGAGTAAATGATCACCGGGATGGACAGTTCCATCCCCAACATAGTAGTTATCCATAACACGATCAATAATTCTTGTAGGTATTTTAAAAGCATCATTCTCAGCAGGTGGTGGCTTATCTACTACCTTAGCAGTGGTAGTAGCATTACCAAATAAGAAACTCAGCGAATTATCCATAAAGAAAATAAAGGAACTAACAAAAGTAAACAATACTCACAGTAGAAGTTTCCTTTACCAGTTCCACTCTCCAATAGCGCTTCACTCTCCGGCAACGGTGCCAGAAAATAGTTTTGATGACCCACAAGTATAGGGGGTGTATCGTAGTATTTTCGATAAGTAAGAGTGTCGAACCCAACGAGGAGCAGAAGGTGCTGGCTAGTGGTATGGATCAGGAATTCTCTGCAAATACTTAGCAAACAGATTTTTAGGGGATTTTGATAGAGCAAGTAAACAAAGTACGAGTAAACAAAAGACAGTAGGACTAAATGCAGCAAGTGGCCCAATCCTTTATGCAGCAAAGGACAAGCCGGTTGTATTACTTAAGATGACCAAACGTTCTCGAGGACACACGGGAATTCTGTCAAGTGCTTCGCTTCATATAGTTGATCAATCTTCTTTAGTCTGCTAAGTGTTGTGTGGGTGAACCTGTGCTAATGTACCGACCTTCCTAGGACAAATACATACTTGTGATTATACCCCTTGCAAATGTCTGTAAGTACAAGAAAGTAATTAAGGTAGAAACCTAACCACAACTTTAAACTCTAAGACCCTTACGTCCCTTGTGCAATGGTTTCCTAATGGGGGTTCAGGTTTCTGTCACTCCAGCAACCCCTACGATTAGTAGACAAATACACAATGCATTCCCCTAGTCCCATATAGGTGAAGTGTCATGTATCGACGTTCACATGACACCACTAGAAGAAGTACACCACAACTTAAATATCAAACCATTGAATCTTTCTCAACACAACTCCACTACTAACAACATGACTTCTCCCATGTCCTCAAGAACAAAACGAACTACTCACAAGACATCATATGGATCATGATCAGAGATGGAATAATGATGTATAACAATCTGAACATAAACAATAATTCAACGGTTCACTCAATAGCATCAACTACAAAGAGTAATCAACACCATTAAAGTTTCCCCTAAGAACTATGCAAAATTCAACGCAATTGTTACAACAATATGGAGATGGTGATGAGGGTGCTGATGGTGGTGATGATGATGATGATGATCCCGATGAAGTCCAGCTTGATGGTGGTGTTGATGGCGACAATCTCCCCTCTCTGGGAAGGAATTCCCCCGGTAGAAATCTGTCTGCCGGAGAGATCTTTCTCTCTTGGTGTTTTCCGCCCCGCAGAGGCGGCGGAATCTTTCTGTGGTCGCTCCCCGAGTCTTAGGGTTTCGGGAGGATAATATAAGCCAGAGGGGAGTGCCAGGGGGGGACCAGGGCGGCCACACCACCTGGTGGCGCGAACTAGGCTTCCTGTGGCCCATCTCCAGCTCCCCTTCTAGCTTCCTTCGTCGTCTGGAAAAATAGGATTTTCCGTATATTTTCCCGGATTTTATGATCTTCGCGAATTTTGCCTCTCACCTTTTCCATCAGAATCCTGACTGCAGTGATCCATGCTCCAAAAGTCATCAACCATGCAAAAACAGATGAAATAACATAAGTATCACCCCTCAATATGAAATATATCAATGAATAATAGTGAATTATGACATAGAATAGTGATGCAAAATGGTCGTATCAATAAACAACCTCAAAATTTTCAAATTATAAGAAGCAACACAAAGAGCCTCACAATTTTCAAAATATAAAATAGTTATATATTTATAAACATCCTCGCAAATTTCAACTTATAAAATGGATCAAAAAATCCTCACAAAATTCAAATTATAAGAGGGATCATGTATTTGTAAACATCTCATAAATCTTAGCTTATAAAAAGGATCACAAAATAGCTCACGGATTTGAATTATAAAAAACATCATAAAAAGCCTCACAAATTTCAAATTACAAAGGGAACGATTCCCAGAAATCCTCACAAAATTCAAATTATAAAAAACATCATCGGAAAAAGCCTAGGGTTTTTTGAAGAACTTTTTTTATGGCTTCAGTGTCAAACTAGCGATCTAGTGCCAAATTTGAATGAAAAGGGCGATATAATGGAGATATCAAGCTCGTTGGATTGTAGAGGATCCTAAAGTGGGTGGCCATGATCCGTGTGAGGTAGGTCTCGACCAATCAGGGCCCGACCCTACAACACATAGAAGAACACCTTGTGCACCCAAAAAGGTGTTTCGTGAATCTTTTTTGGAAATTTTGATGAGACGACATATTGTGGAGCTACCAATGTTAAAAAAACATGAGAAAAACTATGCGACACCTGTAGTGCAAATGGAGGATGTTTCCAGTGAAAATCGGCATGAACTCAAAAAATGGAAGAGTGAGGAGAGATGGAAAATCAATTTTGTATTTCTTGTGGGCAACCCACAAGATTGAGGTGCACCTTAATGTTGATGTAGTCGCAGGTGCCTCGTCGGTGAGCATCGATGGGACCGAGGCTAGCTGGGGCTATGATTCTGATGTTTGTGTGTCTGCTGGATTCTTCAAGCATATATAGACCGATGTTTCGTGCTTGCTTGATTTTGCATGCGACACAGCCTTTTTAACATGCCGCGGTGACGACCAGGGGATAGTGGAGAGCACGTGGCATGTTGGGCGCAGTTGAGTTTTCAAATCAATGTGACAATAAATAATTTCAAATCAATGCCACGCAAGGAGATGATTTACGTGGACTGTACATAGGTTATTTTTTATCCATGGACTTTGATATACTACTAATCCGTATTTCACTTATGATATTAGTAATTAAAGAATACATGCGGGTTCCCAGGCTTCTTCCTTTTAGTATTAATTACCTAAATTCACGTGAGTAATTAACATGGGTTTCTCTGTATTGACGCCCTTCTTTCCTCGAACGCAAGCAGAAATCAAGGGTAGGAAGTAATTTCACCTTCCTCGGTAATACAAGAGGTTTTATTGCGTCGTAGTGGAAGATGAAATGACAAATAGAGTACTTATGCTAGTACTAGATCGCAAACACCGTTCCAATTTGCACTTGATAATAATATTCAATCTCCGAACATTATTACAAAAAGGAAGTAGAGGTGAAATTGAACAAAATTAATCCTAAGACTTCTTCTTCTTCTTGGACCTGGATCCTTTCGCTGTCACCTTCGTGCTAGCGTCGTCCTTCCGCTTCCCGTGGCATCCCCCAGCTCTCGCCGTCTTCTTCTTCTTCGAGCCTCCCGCCTGCTTCTCCTTCCTCTTCTCATTGTCGATGAAGGCAGGATCGAGTGCACACTTCTTGGAGACGAAGTCGAGAAATGGCCATAAATCTTCCGACCCCTCATCCTCCTGCTCGTTCTCCCTCTTCTTCTTGCCGATGGAGGATGGATCGAGTGAACTCTTCTTGAAGACAACGTCTCCTTCAAATATTAAATACCAAGGATCATCCTTCCCCTCCTCCTCCTCTTTGCTCTCTATCGACAGCGTCCCCTCCATCAGATGATGGTAAGCAGGGTCCTCGTTGGAAAAATTACCTTCATGTGTGTCAGAATAGTACGGCCTATCAAAGGAATCCCCGCTATGACCATGGTAGGGACTGATATCCCCATTCGCCTGTGTGTTGGACTTGTCACTGGAGGTGCACTGATCAGAGATACTGCACAGCATTTTTGTGTGTGTGGTGGCTTGGCCGGCCTAAAGGGACAAGGAGAGACAGAGAGAGTTCTTCGCTGTGTGCGTTCTGCCTGGATGGGAGAGGTGGTCGTTGTTCATGGCCGCTTAAAAAGTCTTGCTCGGGACATCTAGGAGTTGCCACATGCCGTAGGAGCAGCCTGGCAGTTCCCTTCCATCGTTTGTTTGCAAAACTTCCCTTCCATCGTTGAAACAAGATCGAACGGTTGGTACTCCTTCGCCCTGAGAGCATCAGCAGCGAGGATATAGCAAGTACCACCACATGTTGGGGAGGTTTTTTCACATAACAACAACCATAGACCTTTTCTACGCAAAATACATACATTTTCTGTAATCGTAGCACATGATACATAACCATTCATTTAATGTTTCTTATTTTTTGGGAGATGTTTCATAGTTAATTATATAATATAGTACTAAATTATAATTTTTATCTAAATTAATAATAGGTAAAGCTCAAAAAATATTTATAATTTTGAGCCACCTCCATAAAGTATTTGGTGTATTTTTGGTTCTTGTAAGTTGTATCATTTAGAAATCAACCTATTAGTAGGTACATAATTCCCGACATGCTCTAGAGAAATGATATATAGATTCTATAATGATGGAAAGTATGTTTTGAGGTTTATGCATAGTGTTCATTGTGCTAAAGAATATATCAATAGAATCTTCTAAATGTTAGAGTGGAAGGAAAATCCATCAGTAAGCAATGTTGGGATTTCTAATCTTCATCCAACGGTAAAAGTTCAAAGTTATTCATACACTATGTACTGGGTATGCTAAGATAATTAAATGTATAACATGTAATTAGAATCTTTGTGGTTTTTGCATAACATTCATTGTGCTAAGGACTATCGATATAATCTTCTACATGCTAGAATGGAAAAAAGATCCAAGAGTTCACATTGTTGGGATTTGCCAGTCTTGATTCAATTTTCATTGTTCAAAGTTACTCGTACATTATATAGTGGCGAGATTTGCAAGAAGTCACACACTACTTTCTACTAGTAAAAGGCACGTGCCACAGTCATATATATTGTATGAAATGTGATTTAATGAACATTAAGTTGTTATTCGTCAATAGTCTTGTTAGAGAAAAAAGGCATACATTAAGTATATTAATAATAACTATCTACACATATTGAGAATACAACCTACTGTGCTATGAACTTTTTTTTTGCGGGGAGGGGGGTGACATGATGGTTCTAGAACATGGTGGAGTTTGCTCTAGGTACTACTCCTTCAATACGAATCCAGCTGCTCTGAACCATTGGATCTAACAGCCCAATAGTCAGGATTGGTGCTATGGATCCAATTCAAAACTTCTCCATTATAGTAGTAGAGATAATTCAAAAACATTGGGGATGATGCTATATGTGCATGACCGAACAACTTTCGGATAATCTCAAGGAAAAAAAAGGCCGCATGTATCAATGAGCGTGCATGACAATGAGAGTTTTGAGGACAAATTACTTGTGGGGCCTAGCAACCCCACATTTCTTCTTGTTTTTAATGAGCCTACCTCATGGGTGGCTTTGATGTCGTTGCTCAGGCGCACTATAGTGGGTCTCTTGATGTCGTTGCTCAGGCGCACTATTGTGGGGCCTAGCAACCCCACATTTCTTCTTGTGTTCCATTGATAAACCTTCACGCTCCTCTTCCTAGAGTCAGATTTTAGCAATTCAATACAAAAAGGTTGTTGGACATGCTCCAATGCCCAATATTTTTTCTTTTTAAATAAGAACAATAGTGATTAGCTCGAATAATTAATTGTGGTTTATGTATGTTGTACTACTGTACTTCATAGAATATGCTATGTGTGCATGACCGAACAACTTTCAAAAAACCTGAAGGAAAACGTGGCCGCATTAATGAATGACGCGAAGTAAGGATGGCAATGGGTAGGGTATGAGTAGGGTAGAGCAATATCATACCCACTCCCGTTTAGTAAATGGGTAGAAAATTTTACCCATACCCGTACTCGCGGGTATAAAACTTTACCCATGCCCGTACCCATGAAAAATATCAAAGTTTAGAAGTCACAGTATCATACTCTTCCCTAGGTTGCTTGGCCCCATAGGTTGTAACTCTAGAGGTAAGTTTTACTACTATGTCAGTTTAAATGGGTAGGGTATGGGTCTATCTACTCGTGCCTGTACCCATGACTTAACGGGTTAGGGTATGGGTATTACCTATAACATCCCAATTTCCGAAATCCAGATTAGTTGTCCAGAATGCAAAAATCAGGGGAAACAAAAACTTTTTCTTATTCAATGATGCAGTGCTTGTTTGTGGTTATCTGTACTTATGCATCTGAGTGTATAACATAGGATATACTCCTTACCTCAACATCAGTTGACAAAAGCTATTTCCCAAAACTATCCTGGCTCTTTTTACATATTCTCAAATGTTCTGACATCTCAAAACCTGATCCAAGATGCCTTTGAAAACCAAAACTAATCCAGTAGCTTCTATTAACAAAATTATGGAGAGCTATATGATATAATCTCCCCATAATTTCACCATAGAATCTTCAACACCTCTAGGTTTTCCAAAACCTTGCTCTAAAGCTTTTGAATCCTACTCTTGGTAGAAGTACCAAGGACCTTATCTTGTTCAAACTCCAACCTCTTAAAAATACCACCATTACCTTAAGCTAAGTTTGATGGTAACCCTAGTAGTAGTTGATTTACTTGTAAGATGAGTTACCTTGATCTATTAAGATGAATTGCCTTGATCTGTTGCCTGATGAATTGCTTAGGAATTAGTATGAGCTACCCTAGGAGCTAATCATATAGCATCTATATAATCCAAGAGTGTCAACCCTAAAGAAGTAAACCAAGCTGGATCTGATCTCTAGTCACTAGGTGATCATCTAAAACCCTTAACCAGATCAATTCTAAAGTGATCCATTCTAGACGTTTCCAAGTCAATGAAGACCAATATCAAGCATTGATCTATTCTAATCAATATACACTTAAACATCATCCACTTGATGATGCTTTGATACCTTGAAACCCATCAAAGACATCCCCACTCATATTCTAGTCAAAAACCCTAAATCTGCTAAATTTGACTAAGTCTGGAAACTGTTTCAACATCACTTCTTTGAATTTCTCTCCTTCTCAACCCTTGTGCATTTTTGGAAATGCACTTGAACCATATTGTATACCATAATAAGGACTACCAAGGCTCACTCTTGCCCTTGGATAAATCACCTTTTAAACCACTTGTTCTTGAGGGTTTTGCAGGCAAGAAAATAACTTTCTCTGCAAATCTTATCAACTAGCCTCTTTGATCAGAAGCTCACACCTTCATCCTATCCTCCTTGGACCAACACTTTGCATGGTTGTGTTCTACTCATAAAGGTATAGCAATACCTACTTCACTTTTTCCAAATGGATCCTTGTGCCTCAAAAACCCACAAGGTTTTGAAGGCTATCTGATAACCTGCTTTGGCACCCTTATTTTATTCAAAGTTTGGAATAAATCCCTATAGAGATCAATCATTATCAACCTCAAAACTCTATACCATGGTGATCTACATCACTTGGTATATCTATCCATATACCCAATGACCCAAGGTGAGCTCCGAGCTCCAAGATCCAACAAGGTTTAGAAGGGATAAAATTAACAATGCCTAAGATCCTCTTTTCCTCTGCTTCCACCCAAATCAAGTTAACTTATAAAAACCTAAGGTAGCACATGGTGGATAAATATGTTGTACCTCATATAACATGGATATATAAATTTATCAAAGGTTGTTCCTAATTAATTTGGACCAAAACCTATTTAAATTCTTTAATACACAAAACCTCCGAAACTCCCTCTCTAAAGGAAAGTTTGATTTTCTACAAATCACACCTTCAACTTTAGGCTCATTTGATGCCTATATATCATATCCTATCATCTCACTTCAAAAATAAATATTTTTTAAGAGTTTTATTATTTCTTTCTACCCATTTTCTTAAACGGCTGAATTGGAATAATAATTATTTTAAATACTTTTATTCTTCAATAATTCTAGGGAAAATTCTCCAATGTGTGAATTCATATATAGGACCATATAACATCAAAAACCATCCTTATACAATCAAAAAAATATCAAATGAAACCCTAAATACCATTTATGCACTATTTGAATTTTTGATATAAAGTCCACAAATAATCATCTGAAAAATCTCAAAATATTCTTGGAGGTGTACCTTAACCCTATCTAACTACCAGCATCATTGGTTCATCTTTCCATGTTCAGAAATCAAGAGAAGCTTCATGCTCATCAACATGGCCAAGTTTTGGAAATAACTCAAACCCATGAGCTAAGCCAAACCAAACTTTCTCCAAAACTTGTCCACTACTCCTCCTCAGTACTAGGACACAACTTGGTCAACCACCACCATAGCCATGTACTATAGCACCACCTCAGTACCAGGACACAGCTTGGAAGGAGAGGGACATGCCCCATTAAACAACCACCTAGCAGCTGCTGCACCCTCTCCCTCTTTGCCTTCCTACACGACCACAGAGCCCCCTCATCTCTCTCCCCACCGCCCAACTCGACCAACCACTGCCCAACACCTCTCCCCATGTCCAAAATGGACATTGCACATCCTAAGCTCCCTCCCTGGTTTAAATAAGCTAGAGGCCACCACAGCCCCTCTCTGCCTCTATTTTGCCCCCTGTGCTCTCCACTCACCACCCGAGAACCCCACTCCCTCTCCCCAGCTCTGCTTGGACCGAAGGAAGAATGATAGAAGCTTCGGCCTCCTCCATAGATTTGAGCAAGGCTCCCTCCTCCATGCCTTTCTCCTTCTGCATGTAACCCTGTTAGACTCCCCTTATCCTTCTGGTTCTAACACTAGTCTTCTTTTTGACATGCAGCAACCACATCAGGCTCTCTGGCGAGCTCCGACGAGCTCCGTTCAGGCGTCTAAGTGTGGGATGTTTATTATAGGCAAACGACACCATGCTTCCCATCCCTGGAGTCGCCATCGTCGCCCGCCTCTCCTCGTCGCCTCCCCGGTCTTCCGCGAGCCCCCGGTGAGCCTCCTCGCGACGCTCGTCCTCCCCTAGGGTTTCCTCTCACCGCCGCCATGACAGAGGAGGACTACGGTCCCTCAGCGTCGATCCATTTCTAATCGGATGGCGCAGGGCCACCGATACCCCTTCGCCCTCCCCCTCTCACTGACTGGTGGGCCCGTCCCTAGACGTTTGAATCGTAGCTCCCACACGCTCTCTCCCACATGCTAGTCCTGCCTGCACCGCGTGGCCCAGTTGCGTCCCAGATCCCAGCCTGCTAACACTTTTTCTTTTATATATTTTGTCCAGATCTATAAATGGACCATCAGCTTAAAATCATTTTGAAAATACAAAACAGCTCCAAATGCTTAGTTCTAAATTTTATAAAGTTTAGGGTGGGTTTCCCAAACATGCAGTACCAAAAGTTTGGCCAAATAACATCTGTATATTTTCTGTAGATTTATCTCCTAGATAGTACCTTTTTGAATCAATAAATCTTCAAAGGAGTTCCACACCACCAAATAGAGTAAATCCAACTGCAAATGTTTGGTATCTTAAATACCTATTAGCTAGCATTGGTCCCATGCCAAGTGGAGCTCTGGTCCACCTTTAGCAAAAAATAGCGAAATCACCTTGCCTTTGCCTTTAGAAAATTCCCTAGACTGATCTATAGCACCTTTTGAGTTGTTGCAAACTCTCAGTGTTGTGGTACATCAAGATTAACCAAATCCCCAATTTTCAAGATTTATTGATCCTCTGTAGAATTTTAATGAATTAAATACCTTTGTATGTGGTATATTCACTAAATAAGCTTAGCAACTCCAAATATAGTGATTCAAATTTATAATGAAAGGTATTTGTAATACCTACCCACTATACTTGGCCTCATATAATTTGGACTTGTAAAATAAAGCTGGTTAAAAAGATAAATTGACTACAGAACTGACTTTGGGATTTTCCCAAGGGCATTCTGATAACTATTTTGAGGTGTTTCCAACTCTCAAAAATCAAAAACTCAAATTTACAGATCATCCTTTGAGGAAATATTTAATTGAGCTCCATATCTTTTATGGTGATTTATTTACCGAAACTAGAGGTTATTTCACTAGAAAAATCGTAACTAAATATATAAAATTGATAAAATCATGAAACCACTTTTGGTGGGCTTGTTTCATCAATTCCTATCTGTTGATATCATTTTTATATATTGATATCATACAGGACCAAGCCTTAGTTCCAAACCCCTTTATTAAGTGGTCTTGGCAAATAAAACCTAAAGGAAATTCCAGAAAGGCAATTTAAGTAATTCCAATTGCTACTATCTCAATCTATCAAAACCTACTGAATTGAATAATGTGTGGTATGTTTGTTTGCTGTATGCTATTGGTTATTGTATGCCTTGGTTTGATTGTGCCTTTTGTGGCTTGCATGTGATCCATAACGACGATAGATGCGATTATATCAGAGACTAGAAGAAGATGGTTATTATTACTGGTTATCAGGGTATTCTAAGAAGAAGTCCAGGAACATATATTGCCAATTTGCTAATCTCAGGCAAGCCACCTTCTTGCTCATAAGCCTTGACCTACTGTTTTACTTATGCATGTTTTACCTAATGTTCTATGAAAACTGCATTGTTTTACTATATGATGATGTATATGTGTTAGTGGCTTGGCTCCTCCAATACCATTACACATTTGTACTACTAAGTAAAACCCTGACACGTACTTGTCCGTAGTATGGTAGATGGTGTAATACACCATACCCCTTTGGAGACCCCATTTTAGTCGAAGCAAAACTAGAGGATGGGAAGACCCCCTAAAAAGTTTTACAAAATGTTTATGGCAAAACCTTGGTGAGGTTTGACCTACCAAGAGAAGTTTGAGAAAGAAAAAGGTTTTTGTTTTACAAAATATGCTGAAAGGAAGATGGAGGAAAAATGTTTACAAATGCGCATCTGGTTCTTTGCAGCTTTAGCTATAACAAAACCTGTGCAACCACACTACTCTGGAATGGGACATGGATGGACTTGAAGTTTGCTACTCTAGTGTGGGAATTCTTACAACTGCTTATAAGGGATCATCTGCCTCGACTTTCGGGCTTGCCTTTACAAAAAGGGTCAACTGGTAAACAGTCACCTGGAGGAAGCAGGATCACCCATGCGAGTGACCGGGCGATAATATGAGCCCTTCATTGAAAGTGCCCCCTCTAGGTCTAAGTGGGGTGCTCCGGTTGGTCCGTGGATCCAGATGTCCTGGTCTTGAGGGGAACAACTCATAGGGTAGGGCCTATGCTAGAGTGGCATCCGGAGAGTCTTGATCGGTTACTCGACCCATGATCGATGTAGATCAGGGTAGGGTACCCAGATGGTGTGGGTAAAGTGTACAACCTATGCAGAGTGTAAATCTATTCGAATAGCCGTGTCCACGGTTATGGACGGTTGGACAAACTACTGTAGAGCGGTACTAGTTTTGATTTCAAAAAGGACTTTGGAAAAGCAAAGGCTTTTGAAATGATTTGACCATGGTATGGTCGGAAATGAAGGAAAGGAGTTTTGGTCATGAGATGGCCGGAAAGAAGAAACAAACGGGTGACCCAGTCCGAGTGTTTTCTAAAAACTTTTCAAAAAGGTTTACAAAAAGTTTTACAAAAGTATTCAACAAAGATATGTAGATGCTATATCTACAAGAGAAACTATTCGAGAAAAGAACCTCTCTTGGAGCCCTCATACTACCACAACCATATTGCATATCCTCTTGTATTATTATTCTCTTAAGGTGGTTTGTGAGTACATTCAAAGTACTCACTGGCATTATCCTTGGCTATTAACTTGGTCAGATATCAAGAAGAAGGTGAAGTCGACGACTATGCGAGCTAGGACGTTTCCCCCAGTCAGTTGCCTGTAGGTTAAGGCATGGCTCGGACTCTACGCTTGATGAAGTTCCGCTGATGAGTATTGATGTAGCCATAATGGCATGTAAGGTATGACATGTATCCGCTTAAGTAATGGATGTTTACTTTGATACTTGTCGGTTATGTGCCATGACTAACTGATCATGGGATTGTGGTGTATGCATAATAGGGATTCTCGAAGGATTAATCCGGAGGCCCCACATTACCCATGGGTATAAAATTGTGCCCATACCCTACCAACACGGGTACAGTACCTGTGGGCACTCGTGGGTAAAATTGTCATCCTTAGCTTCAAGGTACAATAAGAGTTGTGAGAACAGAGTACTTGTAGGGCCTAGCAACTTTCACATTGTTTTGATGAAAACACCATCGCTGCTTACCTTATGAGTGGCTTGATGTCATCCCTCAGGCGCTAGATTATTCACGTTAACAAAATAGTGGGTTCCCATATTTTTGTTTAGAATAGAAGTATGGACACTCCCAACCATAGTGATTGAAAATTTATCGATAAAGGGTGCTTTATTTTTTTAAAGCTCAGGGCACTTTATTATTACACTCAATTCCCCATACCACCAGCCTACCATTCAGCTATTATTAGTTGGAATATGGATAAACAAATTCACTCGAGTTGAATGGGGCTTTAGTCGTAATTTTTGTGCACACTACGTGTCTTTGTGACAACATCTTCATACGCATCATCGTTGATGAATAGATATAATACGAAAATATATCAATGCCATAGTATTTTAGTGCCTACCAAAGTAATAATTCAGTTTTCTCTCTTCTCAGTTTCTTCAAAAAGGGGTCTGACCTCTTTCTTAATTATTTAAAAAACATAGTTTTGGAGAATACTTCAGTTTAAACCCCTATTATTTGTTGCAACAAAACACTAAAAGGTATTCAATAGGTCAGTTTATTCAGAAATCAAAATGTTTTCTAAATAATTTAAAAATACTTTGATGCCAAAAGCGGCCTTAATATCTGAACCGAGCCAATCTGGGCCATGGATGATCAATATTTAGATGCCAAATGGCCAAATGGGCCCTTAAGTTCTGAACTGAGGAAGTATGGGCCATGGATGATCACCGATATGCCTGTTGGCCTTCGATTCTAGGGAGTATGGCTTACCAATTTACTACTACTTGAACTATACATAAATCTGAATTTAGTCGAGCGGGAAAATCTCCCGCTATCCAATGTTTCAATCATCTTGGAATCCCCCTTCTACCCATAGTGAAGTCGGTTCATTGGGGATTCAATCGTAATTTCCCCGTTCAGTACCTCTATACCCCCGCCCTACCACCGACACCCCACCCCCACACCCACACACAATCTTCGCCCCTAGTTACACAAACCCTGCAGAAAAACCTAGATCTACCTTCACCAGCTTAGATTTGATTCACCGTCGACGCCGTGCACAACACCAGATCTGCTTAACTGACCCACTCTCCTAGTGCGCCAAACACATTCCCACTGCTAGGAATCTGCTTCTGCGCCGCTATCGTCCAGCGCTCTGGGGAACCCCTATTCTACTTCACCTTCGCCCACAAGCACCGCAACCGCAGCACCCTCGACAACCTCGACGTCACCACCCAGGATTCGTAGGATGCCTAAACTCCATCGTGACTGAGGTAACCATATCTCCTTGCAGTTTGGTAAGATAAATATGTAGCAGTTAACTGTATTTTCTATTGGTTCTACTTTTGTAGTAACTTACAAGCATTATACTTGTTACCCGTATCTTCCTAAATAATTATTTTGTAGTCAAGTTTAACCGTAAGGCATTCAACTACGATTTTGTATGTCATGGCGAAATATGAGTCAGCCAACGGTTAACACATTTGTTTCCATTATGTACTTTAGTAAGTGCCCATATGTGATGCAGTTAAAATTTCTCTCTGGCTTGGCATAGGCTATGGCACTAATTGTTATTTCTTGCATGATGCTTTTGTCCTATCTATGTAGTACACGTTTACATTCGTTATACTGCTTCCACTAAGATGTCTATTTCATTTGCTTCTACTTACCCCATTATTCCTAACCATTTGATGTTGTTACGCAATGAACAGGTGCAGTTTACACAAGAAATTGTAGAATGAATGGCCCCTATAATCTCGTAAGTATCTATTGATTTTGTATCACTTCATGCTAACATCTGTGAGACTAGAATCTTTTTGTGTTTACTATTCGCTGCACCATTGTGCAGAGGACCCACACTGAATTATGGAGACCACCAATCTAATTACTTGATGCATCGGACATCGTCGATGAACATACCTGTAACCAGATCAGCAACCCTGAGACTCTACATAGAGCTACTGTAAGGATGCCCCCTTCTTTTAAGGTTTAAGTCCCCTAGTTTCATGCCATTGACTCTAGTTGAGTTGTTATTTTTGTCGGAGGCACTAGGGTGACTATAACAAGGCCAGAAATGCAATGGAATCCAATATAACAGAAATGGAAGGATCATAAGCAACTGCCCACTTCAAATCTCACTCTGGTATCTACAGGTGTATGGCTATTTTAATACGAGGCACATATTAGTACACTTTGTTTTTGGGCAGACAATCAAAAAATTTAAACATTCTAACTGTTCGATAGATTGTTTGACCATTTCTCTAAAATGATTTGGCTAGTCTATTAGAGGCACACTCCTGCATGAGGTCCTTGTGTTGAGTGCTTACATTGCTATAACAGAATAATCTTTTGAAAATCTTTGAGAATGAACATGGTAGTTTTGTTTCTTTGTATGATGTTGTAACTTCTTTTATCTTAGTTTCAGCCTTCATCAAGTAGAGCAGTCATTTGACAGGGCAGAAGTGCAGTTGCACACTATCTCATCCCTCTATGAAGTCAACTGTTCTAGTTATTCCAGAAGAAGAGATGATGCCCTGTCGTTACTAATTGCTTTCTTCCTTTTAGCAAAAGGACTGATTTGAAATTCGTTGGTTTTTGTTTTCCTTTGTAATGTTGTTATATGACGTTTTGTCATGGAAATGGCCACGGCAGTCGCTGCAGTAGGCAGCGATTGATTGAATTAGGGGCGAGAGCTGGCGGCCATCTGCGGTGCGAGATGGGGGCAGATGCACATGGATTTATCCAGGTTTGGCCCCTCGGAGGGTAAAGACCTACTCCTACTAGATTGGATTAGTAGAGAGCGAGTTACAATGGCGGCGAGCTCGGCGTCTAAGTAGCGAGTCGCTCGAAGGGGTTTATGATGGGACGTAAGTCCATAGGACACCCTAGGGAGGTTTATATATGAGGCACCTCGCTAGGGTTTACAATTTACAACCGAACAAGATATGGATTCAGAGGCTTTGACCTAATCCGACTGGGCTTTGAGTATGCTTCTGGGCCTCCAGTCTCCAGTCGCTAGGCCTTATCCTTAGTCGCATTCCAGTCACCGTCCTGCAGGCCTACTCGCGAGACCTTTGGCCCAATTGGAACATCCTGTCGGGCATACCCCATTCGGCATATCCCCATCAGTTGTCCCCGAGGCCATTGTTGGTTCAGATGCAGGTGGCTTTTTGGCAGTCAGAGTAGGCGAGTCCAATTTGGGCGCCCAGTAGAATCGGTGGTCGACTCCACTGAAACCAAGGAATTTTTCCCTAGGTCCCCAGTCGCTGCTTTGACAAATGCTACCGCTATCAAGTCGCTGCTTCGGTGAGTGGACAGGGGTCAGTTGCAAGCGAGTCGAATGGAGGAGTTGGACCGTCAATCTGGTCAAAACTATCCGTTGTATATTCCAACGGTAACTTCGGCGTAATTACCGCGGGTAATGGCTACCCCGAGTTTGGCGTGTAGCACCTCCTTATAAGGGGAGTAACAGATTAGTTCTACATATCCTTCCCTGCATTCTTCATTCTCGCGCACCCATTTCTTCTGTCTTTCCTCGATCCAATCCCTTCACACCGAGTGACCCCATGTCCTTCCTAATGGCGCCTCCAAAAGGTTCATGGGGGAAATCCATGTGCATCGGCCCCCATCTCGCACCGCAGATGGCCGCCATCTCTCGCCCCCGATTCAATCAATCGCTGCCTACTGCAGCGACTGCATGCTTGATTTTGTGTTGTGTCTAACTTTTGTGTAAGCGAGTCCCCGAGCGCGTCCGCCCTTTAATGGGGTATAACTCCTTTGTATACGTGTGTGTTTGCTTTGTTTTTTGTTTTTTATTTTGCGTATTCTGAAAGGGCGAGTCTCCGAGTGCGAGTGGGATTGTTTGTAGGAGAGTCCCCAAGCGTAGTACTTAGCCGTTTTGGGCGCGTGCCTCTTGCGAGTTGTGCGGAGGAGACGACCGTGATAGGGTGCTCATGGAAGTAATGTGGGAGTCGTCGTTGAGCTCGGAATACCGCGTATACCAGTTTTTGGTACTGCGGGTAGCGCTGTCTTGAGTCTGTCAGGACTTCACTGATGTAGTAGACAGGGCGCTGTATGGGGCGTTCCTTGCCCTCCTCTGCCCCTTCGATGACCATCACGGCACTGGCGACTCGAGTGGAGGCCGCCACATAGACTAGCATTGGCTCTTTGTCGACTGGGGCGGCGAGGAGTGGTGCCGCGAGTAGCACTTCTTTGAGAGCTTTGAGTGTGTTGTCCGCCTCCGCGTCCCATTGGAACGTGGGGTTCTTGCGCATTAGGTGGTAGAGGGGCATTGCCTTCTCGCCGAGCCGGGGGATGAAGCGGCTGAGAGCCGTGACTCACCCGGCCAACTTCTGGACGTCGCGCAGCCACTCGGGTTTCCCGAGTCGCGCGATGGTGTCGATCTTGGTGGGGTTTGCCTCGATGCCTCGCTTGGAGACCACTTATCCCGGGATCTGTCCGGTTGGGATGCCGAAGGTGCATTTTACTGGGTTTAGCTTGATGTTGTACCTCCGCAGGTTTGCGAAGGTTTTGGCCAGGTCGGCGAGCAGGTCATCCTAGCAGGTGGACTTTACCACCATGTAGACGTGAATGTTGCGGCCAATCTGGCTCGCAAGGCACTCCTGCATGCACCTTCGGTACGAGGCACCGGCGTTCTTGAGGCTAAACGTCATGGCCGTGTAGCAGAAGGCGCCGAATGGCGTGATGAACGCCGTCTTCTCCTCATCCTCGACCGCCATTTTGATCTAGTTGTACCCAGAGTACGCGTCGAGGAAGCACAACGACTCTGATCTCGCGGTCGAGTCGATGATCTGGTCGATGCACGGTAGGACGAACTCCTCCTTCAGGCAGGCGCTATTAAGGTTGGTGTAGTCGATGCACATTCTCCACATGTTGTTCTTTTTTAGAACCAGGACTGGTTTTGCCAGCCACTTGGAGTATTTTATTGGCCGAATGAAGCCTATGGCTAACAGGCGTTGCACTTCTTCGGCGATTGCTCGGCGGCGCTCTTCATTGAAGGGCCATAGCGACTGCTTTACTGGTCGCACTTTGGGGTCGACGTTTAGTTTGTGCTCAGCGAGTTCCCTCGGGACACCTGGCATGTTAGAAGGTTTCCATGCGAAGATGTCGCGGTTCTCACGGAGGAACCCGATGAGCGCGCTTTCCTATGCGGGGCTCATGTGCGCCCCAATGGTGACCTTCTGGCTGGAGTCGCCTGGGATGAGCTCGATGGTGCGGGTATGCTGGTCGCCTCGAATGTGGAGTTCGCGGCGGTTGGCTTCTTCAGGATGGTGGGGTCGTCCTTGTTGATGTTGCCAGTGTATTTCGTGAGCTCGTCCGCGTGATCAGTCTCCATGGTGATGATAGCGTCGGCGAGCTCAGCGCCTTTGTCCTCGCCTTCCACGGCCATATCGAGGTCGCTCGGCCCTGGAAGCTTCATCATGTTGTATGCGTAGTGGGGGGTCGCCATGAATTTGGAGAATGTTTGGCGTCCCAGGACGCAGTTGTAGGGGCTGTGGAAGTTCACCAGCTCGAACACGATCCTCTCCGTGCGGTAATTTGCCAGTGTGCCGAAGGTGACTGGCAGCGTCACTTTTCCGATCGGATACGCCTTTCGACCGGGGACGATACCGTGGAAAGTTGTCAGGGTCGGCTCGATTGCTACTTCTGGGAGCTTGAGGCTCTTGAACGTGTCCAGGTACATGATGTTGATGGAGCTCCCACCGTCCATCAGTGTCTTGGCAACCAGTAGTCAGCCACTTTGGGCCTGACCACTAGCGCGACTCGCCCTGGGTATTTGATCCTAGGCGCGTGATCCTGGCGACTCCAGGTGATGCTCTGTTCGGACTAGTTGAGGAAGCGAGGGATGTCAACTTGGGTCACCGCGTTGATGGTGACTGCGTGGGCGAGGACCTTCTTCTCGCGTTTGGTGCCGAGCCCGGTGAAGGTGTGTAGCGAGCCGACGGCGTTGCCGAAGCTGCCGGCATTTCCATTGTCCCGAGGCAGGTTGTTGTTGAGGTCCTCCCTTGCTCGCCTTGCCTTTTCGATCTCTTTGAGAGAATGGCAGTCCGTGGTGGTGTGGGTGGCGGTTTACCCCTCCCTGTTGTGGTAGATGCAGTGCTGGTTGAGCAGGGCAGCGGGGACGAATTTCGGCATCGCTGCGTTGTAGGCGCGGTAATTTCCGCTGTCGCGGTAGTTTCCTCCATCGCGGTGGTAGTTCTTGGAGTCGCATTGGCCGTAGCCGGTGTTGGCGATGAAGTCGACTCGCCCATTCGTGCGGCGCTTGCCGGTGATGCCAGTGTTGCTGTAGTGCATGTCACGCTGTCGTCCGCTGTTGTGGCCGTTGGTGCGGCGTCTTCCTCTCGACTCGTCATCGGAGTCCTGATTGGGGTCTTCCTCCACGTAGCGCTTGGCGATCTCGAGGAGGTCGGGGATGTTGTCGAGCGTCTCGTAGACCCTCTTGATCTTAGAAACTAGGGGTTTTCGTACCGGCACGCGTTCTTGAAGCAATGTATCACCGTGTCCAGGTGGATACCAGAGACGTTGATCCATAGTTCCTGCCACCTTTGGATCCAGTGGCAGGTCGACTCACGTTGTCCCTGGATGCATCGCTCCAGGTCCTCGATGGTGGTGGCGCGGGTGTAGGAACCCTCGTAGTGCCTAACAAAGGCATCCTGCATTTCCTCCCAGGAGTCGATGTTGTCGGCAGGGAGAGTGTTGATCCATTGCCGGGTCACACCCTCCATCATCATGGGGAGGTAGCGAGCGGCTAGCAGGTCGGTGTGGCCGGCGATTCCCATCACCATGAGGTATGTGTCCAGCCAGACCGCTGGATCGTACGTCGGGTCGTACTTTTCGATCTCCTTGGGCGCCTTGAAGTTAGCGGGGTACTTTTCCCCTCGGATCATAGGTCTGAAGCATTGGGGGCCGACTCGGCTGAGCGAACCCCTGGGTTCGAGGTCGCCGCGGTTACTGAGGGTATGCCTCAAGTCGTTGGGCTGGCACGCTCGCCAAGCCTGGTTGTTGACGATGTGCGTTCGAGCATCGATTGGCTGCCTGTTGGTGGCGACCGTGTTGTTCACGGTCGTGGCTCATTAGTGGAGAGGACGGGGTTGGCGGCCCGTGGCTAGGTCACCAGGGGCTATGGTGGTGGGCAGGTCACGACGTTGGTGATAGTGGGGTGACCGCTTGAGGCCACCCTGCTTGCCGAGGAGCGGGAATACATCCACCCCCGCGGGTCGACTCCCGCGACTTGCTGCTCGACGGCCCTGGTGAGTAGGGCCTTGGCGTACTGGATCTGTAGCGCGCCCTCTCCCTGGACGTTGAGGTTGGCGACTGCCGCGTTGGCCGCAACGACATTGTCCATTGGGGTGGAGTAAAGTGGGAGTCCGTTAGCGTCGCGGGCCTGTGGCGAGATTATAATTCACGGCTGGTTCAGCGGGGATGCGCGACCGATGGGTGGTGGCGGGGCCCCAGTCTCCGGTGCGCCGTGTGGTGGTCGATTGCTGCCGCCTGGTGGTGCGTTCTCGCAGTATTCACGCTCCGCCGCACGTGCGTGGTCGCTCTCGTCGTTGAAGTTTAGGACGCGGCCTTGGACATTGGAGTTCAGGTGGGTCCTGATGCGACGCTGGTGGTAGAGCGACAACTCCTGCATCATCGCCCGCTCGAGGCGGAATTTCTCGCGATGGGCTATCTCCTTGCGCGTCGCCTCCTCCAGTCACTGGCGGGCTTCCTCCACCTCCGTGGCCGTGGCGACTGGCGGGATCGGTGTGGAGAATGGATCTGGTGGGGGGGCCGTACTGCCCGCCATGTAGATCGCATTGAAGCGATTGGATCTGGCACGGAAGTCCTCGGGGGACTCCGAGCCAGAATCGGAATCAAAGATCCCGAGGGTGGAGGAGTCCTCGAAGTCCTCAGGGTTGGAGACCCGCGCGATGGAGTCCTCCCATGATGCCGCGGTGATAGATCCGTCAACCGAGGAAGGGGTCACGGAGTCGGCATCGTCGTTTAGGGCCGCGTCGTCCGCGACGGTGTTGCTCTCGGCCGTGTTGCTCGCGGCCGAGTCATACTCGGTGACGAGGCTCCTGATGGAGTAGACCTGCTCCTCCGAGAGCAGATCACGGTGCAACGGCGATCCTCCAACAATCACCGTCGCTGCTAGGTCGACCGCGCCGGTAAAGCCGACGAAGAGGTTGATGGATCCGCCCGGCATTATCACGCTGTGGGTGATCGGGTGCGACGTCGGGATGTAGCTGCTAGGCAGGATCTGTAAGATCTCGTCGATGGCAATCATGCGCTAGTGGCGATCAGCCGATCGATCGGCGAGTAAGGTCTCACCGCAGAACTCAGGCCAGTCCGACTGTGCCCCATGGTGGGCGCCACTGTCGTGGAAATGGCCATGACAGTTGCTGTAGTAGGCAGCGATTGATTGAATCGGGGCGAGAGCTGGCAGCCATCTGCGGTGCGAGATGGGGGCAGATGCACATGGATTTATCTAGGTTCGGCCCCCGGAGGGTAAAGACCTACTCCTGCTAGATTGGATTAGTAGAGAGCGAGTTACAATGGCGGCGAGCTCGGCGTCTAAGCAGCGAGTCACTCGAAGGGGTGTATGAACAGACATAAGTCCTTAGGATACCCTAGGGAGGTTTATATATGAGGCACCTCGCTAGGGTTTACAATTTACAACCGAACAAGATATGGATTCAGAGGCTTTGACCTAATCCGACTGGGATTTGAGTACGCTTTTGGGCCTGCAGTCTCCAGTTGCCAGGCCTTCTCCTTCGTCGCATTCCAGTCACCGTCTTGCAGGCCCACTCGCGAGACCTTTGGCCCAATCAGAACGTCCTGTCGGGCATACCCCATTCGGCATATCCCCATCACATTTAATTTTGTTTTAGGTTGCCAATATAAATATGAAGGAAGAACAGAAAACAACTATCTCAAGTGTAGATCTCTTTGGACAGAGTAGCAGTGATAGTGCATATTTCTCACGTAGGTACACGATCTCGGCTGCTCCATACATTCCAGCAAAAAGAGTTTTTGGTGCCGCACTCCAAGATGCACTTGATGTAGTTAGACAGGAAGCCAACAGAACATATGTAGTAGTCTCCATAGCAAGGAATGAGTTATCTGAGTTGAAAAACATGCAAGCTTTGATGGAGAATCTACTTAATAATATCCTCAACAAGTCTCGTGGTAATCCCGTTGTTACATGTGAGGAGGCGCGAGCTCCCTAAAAGGAACAATTTTGAAACTGAGATTATATTGTTTATCAGCTGTGTTGTACTCCGATGATGCTTTACAAGCTACAGAATTTTTTAGGGCTGTAATAATTTACTAATTTCCTAGTTATAAGTTTTTTCCACAGTTCTAGAATTTATTTAGCATTTTAGAGATCTTGTGTTCTTTCTTTATCCACCTTTATGTCCTAGCAATGGATCTAAGTTAGATAGGCTTAAATAGTAGCACGACCACAACGTTTTATCAGTCCTTGATGGTCCACCAATCAATAGTGACGGGCCTACACTAAGGCCATCATATATAGAATCTGACTGCAAAAGAACAGAACAGTAAATGGCTAGAACAGTGAAAGTCCAGAACAGTGAAAGTCCAGAACAGTACATGAAAATTGTAGGACGCTAGAATAGTAACATGCCGGAAACAGTGACAAGGACAAAATAGTAGGAGGCCAGAACTTTAGCAGGCCAAAAACTTTGCAGCCCGTTTATGGGACTAAATAGTAGAAGGCCGAAAAAGTGAATGTCTAGAACAGTAAAGGGTCGTAACTCTAGAGGGCCGTAAGGGCCCACGATGGGTGCGAGAAAAGTGACAAGCCGACAGAAGGGCTTAATAGTAATGGACAGACTTGGCCCAGGCTGAGAATGGGTCGCACAGTATTGGACCAAGGTGGGCCTTTTGTAGACTGAAACAGTGTCGGGCCTGAAAGTTCACGGGCGGTGGATGGCTGCACTAGTTGGCCCATTTCAAACAGTGTGGGACAAAATAGTAATGTGCCTTCTTCTTATTGGGCTCTCCTCATGGGCCGGCCCACTTAATATTTAGTAGGCCTAGTCTGGGCCTGGCTTCTGCCATGGTTTCTCTGACCATTAGTGGTGGTAACTGGGCGTTAATGCTGTTCGCCATGTGGCATCTTGCATGATATCAGCAGTCAATGGGGCTGGCGAACAGATCTATGACGGAACAAGTTTTCAGGGCTAAAGGGTGCGATCCGCCACGGTAAGGAAAAAAACCGTGGTAGATTCTTTTGTGATAGGGCTTTTACCACGATGGGCATCCATCGTAGAAGACTTTTTAGCCATGAAAAAGGGCCTTCAACCATGAAAATCGTTTGTTGTAAAAGCGAACTTTTCTTGTAGTGGTAGTTCATGAATTGTGTTGTTCTGTATGACATTTCACACCAACCAATTCGGTATCCAATACCCAAGAACCACATTGTCTAAAAAGCAAACAAGACAACCATAACATGTATATCATCTATATACCTTAGCTAGACATTTATAGTCTTTTCTTTTCTACAAAATATTTTTTAGATTCTCTTTTAGCATTTCCTTTTCCATTTAAAAGAATCTATGAACATCAAAAGTGGCACCATACATATGACACATAGTCCAAAGTGTGTATAGTCAAATACTAATACCTTTGGACTTGCACTTTGAAGTGGATCACCATCATCAAATGTTTGGCGTTCTTGCAAAATCCATTTTTAGTAATCTTTTAGTATAGTAAACATTTTACCTACATATTTTATTCATCCTTATCATGAAAACTTTCATGATCTAGCTACTATAGACTATAAGGGAGAATCGCGAGTATAATGTCAGTTCCCAAAACCTTTTTGGGAGATTAGGACATCTAGCATCTCCAACCTTCGTAAATTCTCATACAATATGAGAACATATATTTTGCCAAATTATACTCTATCATATTGCAATCATAAACATTGTTTTAGATATCACAATATCTTCCACACATGATGGTTTCTGAAACAATTCTTTCATCTCCTACATAACCTTGATACTAAAACATCTTTTGAATATCAAGGATCATGGAGGCAAACATGATACTTTAGATACTAACACTGGAATTGTTACTATTGGTTTAATACTACTTATTAAACTTCATGGAGTAGATGGAGTTTGCTGAAAGTTTGCAATAAGACTTTTAAACTTTAAATTGACACTCAAAAAAATACGATACCAGTTTGTAAAGTAAATATCTAGAATTCTATAGTTCTATTATCTCAATTATAACTAAGCATAAAGTAGTAAACGGATGCCAATGACTACAACAAACTATGCAAATTCACTTCGATTTAAGTTATGATAAATTGATTTGACTAATCCAAATTACAAATGAACTCCCACTCGAAAACAACATCCCTCGTGTCTTTTTGGTGATTACATGAACCAAATCCACTACACTAAGTCCAATCATCACGTGAGTCGGTGTACCTTCAAGGGGGAGCATCCATATGGGCATCATATCAACCATATGACTCATGCTTAACCTTTCGTTCCATGTTCCGAGGCCATGTATATACATGCTAGGCTCGCCAAGTAAGAACCTTAGTACTCGCGTGTGTAAAACTTTCTTACAATGTAGAGTCTCTGGGTGACATGGGTATGATTATTCAGGTGCCTATGATTTGTTACCCTAGCTGCATAAAGGCTCACGGCCAATGAAGTTTCAAGATGATGGCCCAAGAAATCATCCAATGAAAGCTTTACTTGTATTTGGAAAGAAACTATGAACCGAGATTGTATTCGAGTTATAATCATGTATGTGTAACCTATCCGTATATAGCTTTGAGACCTGGACTATTATATATAGGACGGGAGAAGCCTATGAGGGGACAACCGAAAACACCCCAAGCAGTCTATAATAGTGCAATTCATCAAGTATTCAGCAAATTTGACTCCCTTGTTTGCTTGATACCCGACGAAATCCCTAGCGTTCTCTTTTCCGAAAAACCCTAAGTCCATCATCATGGGCATTGCCGAGATCACCCCTCGTCAATTGGTGCCGTCTGTGGGAAACCTGAACGCTGGAGTCATGGATTCGGCGGACTCCTTTTCTTTAAGAAACAATCTAACAGAAGTGGCACCATGCTGATACGTCCATTTTGTATCACTATTTTATATCATAATTTAGTATTATTCATTGATATATTTCATATTAAGAGATGGTACTTATGTTATTTCATCTATTTTTGCATGATTAATGACTTTTGGAGGATGAACCACCGATTCAGGACTCTAATGGAAAAAGCGCTGTCCATATGCAATATTCGTGAAGATCCGAAAATCCTAGAAAATATATGAAAATTCCTTTTTTACAGAAGACGAAGGAGGCCAGAAGGAGGAGTGGAGATGGGCCACAGGGGGCCCACACCACCCCCTGGCGCAGGCCCCCTGGGCCGCGCCACGAGGTGGTGTGGCCACCTTGGCCCACCTATGGCATCTCCCTTTGGCATAAATAATCCCCTCGAAACCCTAAGACTAGAGGAGGGACCACAAAAAGTTTTTCCGCTGCCTCTGCGAGGCGGAAACTACAGAGAGAGAAAGAGCTCTCCGGCAGGCAGAAATTTGCCGAGGAAATTCCTTCCCGGAGAGGGGAGATCGTCGCCATCAACACCATCATCAAGCTAGACTTCATCGGGATCATCATCATCATATTAACCATCATCTTCACCAGCACCATCACCACCACTCCGTACCGCTGTAACAATTGGGTTGAATCTTGCATAGTTCTTAGGGGAAACTTTCCTGGTGTTGATTACTTGTTGTAGTTGATGCTATTGAGTGGAACCATTGAATTATTGTTCATGTTCAGATTGTTACTTCTCATTATTTCATCTCTGATATTGATCCATATGATCTCTCATGAGTAGTTTGTTTAGTTCACGAGGACATGGGAGAAGTCATGTTGTTAGTAGTGGAATTGTGTTGAGAAAGATTTAGTGGTTTGATATTTAAGTTGTGGTGCTATTCTTCTAGTGGTGTCATGTGAACGTCGACTTCATGATACTTCACCTTTATGGGCCTAGGGGAATGAATTATGTATTTGGATACTAATCGTGGGGTTGCCGTACTGATAGAAACCTAAACCCCCGATAGGAAACCTTTGCATAAGGGAGTGTAGGATCTTGGAGTTTAAGGCTATGGTTAGGTTTTTATCTTAATTACTTTCTTGTAGTTGCGGATGCTTGCAAGGGGTATAATCATAAGTATGTATTAGTCCTAGTAAGGTCAGTACATTAGCATACGTTCACCCACACAACACTTATCCAACTAGAGACGATTAATCAACTATATGAAGCGAAAGCACTTGACGATATTCCCATGTGTCCTCGAGAATGTTTGGTCATCTTAAGTAATACAACCGTCTTGTCCTTTGCTAAATAAATGATTGGGCCACTTGATGCAATTATTATTATTGTCTTTTATTTACTCGCACTTTATTTATCTGCATTATCAAAAAACCCTAAAAATCCGTTTGCTAAGTATTCCAGAGAACTCGTGATCCATACCACTTGTCAACACCTTCTGCTCCTCGTTGGGTTCGACACTCTTATTTATCGAAAGTACTACGATACACCCCCTATACTTGTGGGTCATCAAGACTATTTTCTGGCGCCACTACCGAGGAGTGAAGCGCTATTGAAGAGTGGAACTGGTAAAGGAAACTTCTACTGTGAGTATTGTTTATTTCTGTTTGTTACTTTATTTTCAATATGGATAATTCACTTAGTTTCTTATTTCAGAATGCTACTACCACTGCTAAGGTAGTAGATGAACCACCACCTGCTGAAATTGATGCTTTTAAAATACCTACAAAAATTGTTGATCGTGTTATGGATAACTACTATTTTGGAGATGGAACTGTCCATCCCAGTGATCACTTGCTTTTTATACATGAATTATGCGGATTGTTCAAGTGTGCAGGTATTACAACAGATCAAGTTAAGAAAAAGTTATTCTCTGTATCATTGAAAGGCAGACCTGAGTGATACGTCCATTTTGCATCACTGTTTTATATCATAATTTACTGTTATTCATTGATATATTTCATATTAAGAGATGATGCTTATGTTATTTCATCTATTTTTGCATGATTGATGATTTTTGGAGGATGAACCACCGGAGTCAGGATTCTGATGGAAATAGTACTGTCCAGATGCAAAATTCAAGAAGATCATAAAATCCCATAAAATATATGGAAATTCTTATTTTTCTAGAAGACGAAGGAGGTCAGAAGGAGGAGTGGATCTGGGCCATAGGGTGCCCAAACCCCTGGTGGCGCGGGTCCCCCTAGCCACGCCACCAGGTTGTGTGGCCACCCTAGCCCACTTCCAGCATCGCCCTTTGGCGTATATAATCCCCTTGAAACCCTCAGACTCGGGGGGTGACCATAGAAAGATTTCGCCGCCTCTGCGGGGCAGAAAACTGCAGAGAGAGAAAGAGCTCTTCGACAGGCAGAAATCTGCCAGGGAAATTCCTTCCCGGAGAAGGGAGATCATCGCCATCAACACCATCATCACGCTAGACTTCATAGGAATCATCATCATCACCATCTCCACCAACACCATCACCATCACTCTGTACCGCTATAATAATTGGGTTGAATCTTGCATAGTTCTTAGGGGAAACTTTCCCGATGTTGATTACTTGTTGTAGTTGATGCTATTGAGTGGAACCATTGAATTATTGTTCATGTTCAGATTGTTACTTATCATTATTTCATCTCTGATCTTGATCCATATGATGTCTCATGAGTAGTTCGTTTAGTTCTTGAGGACATGGGACAAGTCATGTTGTTAGTAGTGGAATTGTGCTGAGAAAGATTTAATGGTTTGATATTTAAGTTGTGGTGTTATTCTTCTAGTGGTGTCATGTGAACATCGACTACATGATACTTCACCTTTATGGGCCTAGGGGAATGCATTGTGTATTTGGCTACTAATCGTGGGGTTGCCAGAGTGACAGAAACATGAACACTCGTTAGGAAACCTTTGCATAAGGGAGTGTAGGATCTCAAAGTTTAAGGTTGTGGTTAGGTTTTTATCTTAATTACTTTCTTGTAGTTGCGGATGCTTGCAAGGGGTATAATCACAAGTATGTATTAGTCCTAGGAAGTTCAGTACATTAGCACAGGTTCACCCACACAACACTTATCCAACCAAAGACGATTAATCAACTATATGAAGCGAAAGCACTTGATAATATTCCCATGTGTCCTCGGGAATGTTTGCTCATCTTAAGTAATACAACTGTCTTGTCCTTTGCTAAAGAAAGGATTGGGCCACTTGCTGTAATTATTATTATTGTCTTTTACTTACTCGCACTTTATTTATCTGCATTATCAAAAACCCCTAAAAATCCGTTTGCTAAGTATTTACAGAGAATTCCTGATCCAAGCCACTCGTCAACACCTTCTGCTCCTCGTTGGGTTCGACACTCTTACTTATCGAAAATACTGTGATACACCCCCTATACTTGTGGGTCATCAAGACTATTTTCTGGCGCCGTTGCCGGGGAGTGAAGTGGTATTGAAGAGTAGACCTGGTAAAGGAAACTTCTACTGTGAGTATTTTTTTGTTTGTTACTTTATTCTCAATATGGATAATTCGCCTAGTTTATTGTTTTGGAATCCTACTACCACTACTAAGGTAGTAGATGAACCACCACCCGCTAAAATTGATCCTTTTAAAATACCTACAAAAATTTTTGATCGTGTTATGGATAACTACTATTTTGGAGATGGAACTGTCCATCCCGGTGATCATTTGCTTTTTATACGCGAATTATGTGGATTGTTCAAGTGTGCAGGTATTACAACAGATCAAGTTAAGAAAAAGTTATTCTCTGTATCATTGAAAGGCAGAACTGAGGAATGGTATAAGCTACTAAAGAATGGCCAATCTCTTGAATGGGAGGAAATTGTACCTCTCTTTTATTCCAAATTCTATCCTCCTAGTGAGATTCATTAAGATCGGAATGGAATATATAACTTTTGGCCTCGTGATGGAGAGAGTACCGCCCAAGCTTGGGGGAGATTGAAGTCACTAATGCTCAAATGTCATATTCATGAGCTCCCTAATAATATTATTATCAATAAGTTTTATGCAAGGCTTTCTCTTCATGATAAGGATCTATTGGATGCTTTTTGTGCTGGATCATTGACACGTATGGAAGAAGAAGCTAAATGGGATCTTCTAGCCGTATTCAAGACAATGCTGAAGTATGGGAGAGTGATAAAGGAAGAAAGCCAGGTATAAATTATGATTATGAATGCATTAAATCTTTTATGGGAACTGGTGACTTTCATAATATTAGTGTTGCTTATGGTTTTGATTCTCAAGTTCTTGCAAATTGTTTTAAGGCCTTTGCCTCTTATATTGAAATTCGCGAAAAGGAATGGGACAAGTATCATGCACCATATAAATATATTGTTAATTGTGTTCCTGCTAGAAATACTGAAGTTTATATTGTTGATCATATTTTACCTAAACCTTACATCGAGAAAATACCTTTCCCTGTTAAGGTAAAGGAGCATTTTATGATAGCTAGTATGGTTAACAAAAGTACAAAGAAAGTTGTAGAACCTGATGAACAAATAGATGTCAAACCTGCAGTAGCAATTGAGAAAGACTTTGTCTCTAAAAATGTAAAAGATGGGCACATTATCCTTTGTAAGGATACTTATACTATTGTTTCACATCCTAGTGGAACTAGGAAAGCTAGTGCCCCTGTGTTTTCTGTCAGAATAAGTGATCATCGTTACAATGGTTCATGTGATAGTTATATCGTTAAATTTATGCATGATACTGAAAGTTATTATGAGAGAGCGAAAAATGTTTATATGCATCTCAATAATATTAAGTTTCCCCGCTTTATGCTGAAAGTCTTTATATTGCACTTGTTTTTCCTTCCTATGCTACTAGCCTCTGGTTTCAATAATTTATTTTCTTACAAAATTCCATTGCATGGGAAGTGGATTAGACTTAAATATGTGTATATTTGCTTCTTGATGTTCTCTTTTACTTCAATTCATATTCTTATGTGAGCATCATTGAAATTATCATGCCTATCTTAATGGCTATAAAGAAAGAGCTTTTTGGGAGACAGCCCATTATATTTTTGCTTTCAGATTATTTTTGTTTATTTGAGTCTTGGAAGTTATTGTTTATGCAATAACCTCTCCTTATCCTTTTTGTTTGGTTTTTGTGTCAAGATTAGCCTCTAAAGTAAGATTTGGGGAAGTTGATGTCCCGAAAAAGATTTTTGTGCTTCACTGTAAAAAATAGTGAAAAACCCCAGAATGTCGTACTAATCTGTATTTTGTGTGTGCAAGCCCCAGGTTATTATTTAACTTTCGTTAGTTTTGCACCTTTTGATTTGAGCAATAGAAGATTTTTAGAAAAAAATGATCTTTACCTTCTGGTCTATTTTGACAGATTTCTGCCATTTTTGCATTTGCCTCTTATATATCAATTTCATGTTTGAATTATTTTGGGCTTTTGAAAGGAGTTGCTACCATAGCTTATGTTTTGATGGACTTTAGTTGAAATTGAACCCAAAGGTTTATTATCTTGGATGCGCTAATGTTGTTAATGAAGATTGTGTGAAGTTTTGTATGAAAGAAATTTTCAAGTGTTAGGAGAGAATGATGTAATGAGATGAAGAATGGTCAAAAGACTCAAAAATTATATTTTTTTGAAGATTCTTACAATGAAGATATTGATATTATTCAAGTGGTGACTCCGGAAGAATTTATTAAAGACCTAATTCAGAAACCTGTAGAGTCCGTTTTCAAATAGGTAACAGTTCTGGTATGAAAAGGTTCGCGAAAAACTTTTCAATTTATATTTTTGTAGTTTTTATATAACATGGAAGATAATGAGTCAAAAAAGGGACGGAAATGGAGCCCGAGGGGCTCACACCACCCCGTGGTGCGGGCCCACCTGGCCGCGCCACCAGGGGTGTGGCCACCCCGGAGCCCGTCTCTGACCTGTTTTCTCCCAGTACCTTCCTTTTGTTGTTAAACTTTGTAATATATTCCCCCGGATCCCCCGAGGTCCGTATATCATGTTCTCATCGTGTTTTTGTTTTGATATGTTTTTGTTAGGAACTATTCTCAAGTTTAGAAGCACGATGGTCTCCACCAACGATAAGGGCAAGGAAACCTACTCTTGTAGGGGCAATTAACATTGGACGTGCTTTCTCTCATGATATGCAGGGGATGATACCACTAGTTCTAGACCTCAGTTCCTGCCCTACAAGAGTGGAAGCTCTATGAGCCACTGATGAGTTTTGTGTTAAGTACCTAGTCCTGAGGAGAAAGGTGGATATACTTCAGGAGGAGAAAAACAGGCTTCGCAAGATGCTGGAATATTTTATCACTCTGATCATGATCACCACACCACCACCACCGAAGGAATAATTCGTCATCAAGTTTTGGCATCCCCTTGGTTTGTTCCAAGCTTGGGAGAGTGCAGTGGTATCACATCATTAACTTTCATCTTTTTACCTTTTTAGTAGAGTCATATCATGAATAGAGATGTTATCATATAGGATGGTTTGCATTGTGGAAGTCTCTCTCCTATAGTTAGTTATCTATGTATCCCTTGGTGTGAGTTGCCGTTATGGAATATTAATGATAAGTTCTATTACTTACTTTTCGCACATCTTATTTTAGTTTGCAATTTTTGTTATATGATTGATATTGTTGTTAGTATTGGTATCACTTTGGGATCATTAAGTAAGTTTAGTTGGTTTTGGCAGACCTTGCTTTGGTCAGTAGCAACACTATTTGAGGATTGAATGGAAAAGAGAAAAGTACTTTTAAAAATATAATTTCATTGTCTTTCTTTCTTGATTGGCTCATAAGCTTAGTGTTCTCTAGTTAAAATCTTTTGTGTTTCCAAGGAAGATTGCATAATTGTTTCTATCACTTGTATGTTTGTTTGTTTCCTTCAACTCTTATGCTTGCTACCCAGCCTTGCTAGCCAAAAACCTGAACTAAGAGGGAATGTTTCTCGTGCATCCAATCCTTGAACTAAAACCTATGCCATTTGTATCCACCATATCCACCTATTAGCATTATTGCTATTTCAAGTAAATTCTCGAGTTTTATCTATCTTCCAATTAAACTTGTTATGTGAAAATTAGTGATTAAAGCTCTCACAAACTTGATGGCACACTTTATTTTCTTGTACTTAATAAATTTAAACCATTGTGACTATCTTATGAAGCTTGTATGCTTGCAAATTATAAGTTGGGAGTT